>OY747128.1:95745382-96950382 GCA_963556465.1 Berberis vulgaris
GCTGGATTTCAATTCGGGCTGCAAGCTTTTTGGTAGATTTTGCTGAGTGCCTCAAATTTGACCGCACTCTTGAGCAATAGCAACCCTTCTGCTTGAATCTACTACCATACCCTAGTCCAAGAACATATGCAATACGATATGTACTAGAGACCATTCCTTAATTAGCTATTTATTTTTGGGGTATCTTAAATTAACCCTAATTTTAAATTGCTTACTTTAGTTGTTAAGACTTATCGCGCATGGCATTAGACCCTACTACCATATGTTTCTGTTACTAGATTTAAAAAAAAATGTACTTACCTTCCCCTCAAAAAAACATGACGAAGATTATCTTTACTAAAAGTAAGTCCATTAAACATAATTAGATGTCATTAAACAAGCATATCAAGCATATCAAAAAAAAAAAAAAAAAGCTAGAATAGTTTTGTATTTGTTACACCTTCATATACAGATACACTCATGTCACAGTTTTGGAACAGACTTCAACCTTTCTAGTCTCCAATCTTCACCAATGTTTAATGTTGAAGTTTAAATTTGTATGTCCGGCTAGGATTGCAGTCGAAGTCCCCATCACCTCCAAATCCATACTTAGTGTGATAGCCTGGATAATCACTAAGCTTGAACACAACAGCTTCTATAAGCTCAAGCCCACATTTCGATGCCAGAGTTTCCAGATCCCATTCATAAAAGAACCCATTACTCTTGTGAGAAATATGGATTTCTCCATTCATTGTAATCATATTTTTTGCATTCTTGAAGAACAACCTCACAAGGTTTTGGTTTCGCCTGAAAAAAATTAGAAATCTATCAACTATAATGTCCAATAAAATGACCAACAAAAATTGACGTTATAAAATTTACCTGAGTTGAGCCTGCCTGGCTTCTCCAGGAAAGAAGCCAGTTAATGGGAAATTGTAAATGATTCTATCGAATCTAATTCCTTTTACAGAGAATTCAGTCGCCATTTTAGTCGCATCAAAATCATGGATCACTATGCACCCTCTTCTTTCCAATTCATAGATGTTAGAGATGGCATTTGTGTAGTTCCTCGCCAAAAACTCTGTAATGGAAATTTTGACATGTAAGTTTAAGCACTTCAAAACTAAAAAAGAAATTTTGACATTCTTTATTTAATATACATTGCCTGTACTTTAAAACTAGGCATGTATGGTCTAAATAAATGCATGTTTACCTATGGAATCAAGTGAAGTGGCAACCATGTTAACTGCAGAACCAAAAGTCATGGCTAAACAAGTAGAGAAGGAGAAGTCACCCTCTCCAACTAACAATATCTTATGAGAACTACAGTAATGCTTTATCCATTTATCTTTCTTCAACACTGCACCTGAGATTGTATTGATTTTCTCTTTGATCCCTTCTTCAACCTCATTACCTCTTGACGAATTAACATCAACATACCTTGTTATCGTCTGTCCACTCCCCCTACTAGTTGGCCTTGTAGTGTTTGAGTTTAATGCATCAACCCAGCTAGGATTTGGTTGAGACCTTATAGATGCATTTTGTTGAGTTTCACCAACAGACCTTATAGATGCATTTGGTATAGACCTTATAGATGCAATTTGTTGAGTTTGACCAAAACCACCATGATGACCACCTACACCATTTTCTTTGACAACCCTTGTACTTGTATACACATTCGCCGAAGATTGAGATGATCTTGTAGTGTTGGAGTTCCATATTTCATCCCAGCTGGGTTTTGGTTCAGACCTTTGTCGACGTGCATTTACACCACCATCATCACTGGAAATGCTACTAAAAATATTAGAGATGATTTGACCCATGCTGTTATCTTACCAATAGTCCATGCTTTTACTCTTCCAAGTGAAGCTTGAACATTTGTAGCTAGGAGAAGAAAATAGGGTACATGATGTTCCACATACTTGTTTACTGTCAAAGAGTTAAAGGGTCATATACTTTTCCAAGGGTCATAGAAGACTTAAAAAGAGATGGAGAAGACTTTGAGTCTTCATGGTGGGGTCAATGTTTAATTTTCTTAATGGTGAAGGCATGGTAAAGGAAGGAATCTGAAAGGAACAGGTGGTTATGATCCCTCCTTTCACTAGAGCAAATTATGGACTTTATGGACTATGATGTATTCTTGTCCTTTGAGATAAGCCCTGGGAATGTTCATAGCTAAGGAAATTAAGATTTTTTTTTGGAAAGTAGCTAAGGAAATTAAGATAGCAATCAATGAATAACAATGCAAATAAAAGAAGGGTTAATTGCATTTTCTCCCTAAAATATATAGACAATTCAGCTTTGTCCTCAATTAACATTTATATTGCACTTTCCCTCTCATACTAACAGTCAATATGCATTGACTGTTAAACACCTCACGTGTCACCATTCTGCCTATTTTGGATGACGAAAATGTCATTCACGTGCTTATCACGCAGAACAAGGTCTTCAGTTTTTTTTTTCAGAGGAGAGAGAGTGAGAGAACATTTTAGTGTTGCAATGTTGGTGGTCCGGCAGAAGGTGGGACATTGTGTTTTGGCATATGTATACCCCTTCAGTTCAGCCAAATTCAAGGTGATGGTGGTGGTGGTAAGATGCAGAATGGTGGTGTGAAGTTTTGCTATGTTTGTGACTCGTTTTGCAAGGGGACAAGGCAGTTGGAGACCTAGGGGCCCTGGAGATGACCTGCATATTCACATTCTCATTTTGGTGACTCATTTTGGTGAAAGCAGTTAGTGAAAGACAATTTTTTTTTGGTTTATTGACGTTGTCATTATGTGTTTTCTGATGCTATTAAATATTTGTTGATATGTGAATGTTATCTCATACTTGTGTTGGTATGGTACACTAACTGATACATTTGTGTTATGTCAAGACTTGTGTTGGTATGGTACACTAAATATACACTTTTGTTGGTTGCAAGTTCTGTTAAATGGTAGTGAATGTTTGTTGGTACAGTATGGTATTGATTGTTTATTGGTATGGTACACTTCAGGTTGTTAGGTATTGAATGTTATTGAATGTTTGTAAATTCAGGTTGGTTATTGTTGCTTGTAAATTCAGGATTTTGCACTTCAGGTTGTTAGATACTGAATGTTATTGAATGCTTGTAAATTGTTGCTTGTAAATTCAGGTTATTGAAAATGTTATGTCAGGTTGCATATTGATGCTTGAAAGTGCTATGTCAGGTTTTGAATTGCAAGGTTGCTTATTGATGCTTGAAAGCGTTATGTTTGGTTTTGAATTGCATTGATGTTGCGTCAATTGAATTGCATTGATGTTAAAGCATTTGATTACAATGTGCTATTAATATCCAATGAACATCAATTGAATTTATATTGTTGAAAGAACATCAAACTTTGTTGCAAGAACATCAAATGATTTTACATTGTGCTTTAACATCCAATGTACATGTACTCATTCAAAAACTTGCCTATCTTCAAACTTCCTATTCACTTGTTTGATTGTGTTAATGACACCATGGGATATGCAAGAAAATCAATTAAGAGTTATTGATTAGCAGTAAATTAACCCCTTAAAATAAATTACTGGCAAGAAATTAACCCCTTAAAATAAATTTGAATGTAACTTTGTCCCCTGCAACAGAACTGACCTAACAGATGATGAAGATGAGTTGCAACTCAAGTTTTCCATCAAAACTTGGCAAGCTTTTCCACTTATTGATGCTTGAATATTGAATCTATAGTGAAATAACATGTAGATGTAGCAGTAGAAGCGGAGGTGAGAGTTATTGGTGGTGAAGTGGAGACGGTGATGGTGAAGGAGGAGTTGGCGGATTATCCCAACGTCTTAGTGGAAGTTTGAATCTCAGTCTTCGATTTTAATTGCATCAACTTTGAATCTCAGCCTTCAGATCATTAAAGAGTATTTTGGGCAGTAAAATATGACATTTTTTAATCTAACACGTGCCTTGACAGTCAAGGCACGTTGACTATCAGTCTGAGGGGGAAAGTGCAATATGAATGTTAATTGGGGGCAAAACTGAATTGACTATATGTTTTAGGAGGGAAAGTGCAATTAACCCATAAAAGAAATGAGTTGTGCTCATTATGTGAGACCATTCTCTCAATGGACCGGGGTCTTCGTTGCCATCATGATTAACTTCATAATATAACTGGAGGTCTGACATAAAATGCCTTTGGATCCTTAAAACATGGAATGTCGTTGGAATGCCAACAAGGTTTTAAGTCTAAACTTGTGCCACCATAAGCCACAAGTCTTACCATCTATGCATGCTAGCTAACATTTGCAGTACCTCATTTTGTCTATAATACTTTTAAATATACAATGCAACGTTCAAAAGCTGATTTTGAGGAAACTTGTTGACGATTGTTGTTTACAATGAAATTACCACACTGAGTTTTTTCAAAAAAGAAAAAAAGAAAACAAGAACACTTCTATGTTTAGGGAGCAAACCTAGACCATTTTAACAAGAGCAACAAAAATAATGAAAATTGAAAATGAACTTTCAACTCTGTGATGCTTGAGGTTCTAGAACAAATTTTTTTGTCTTGCTTGGGATCCAATTGAAATTCTCATCACCACCAAATCCATACTTGGTATTATAACCTGGATAATGATGCAGTTTGAATGGAGCTTCTGCTATAAGTTGAAGCCCATTTTTTGACGCAAACATTTCTAAATCCCAATTGCGAAAGGAGGAGGTACATTTATGAGATACATGGATTTTTTTTGTCCTTTGATAGCATCATTAGTGTTCTTAAAGAAGAATTTCATTAGCATCTTGTTTCGCCTGAAACAGAAGAAAATACCATTGTTTCATTTTATTTTTAAAAAAAAAAGATATTTGCACATTAAGGACAAAAAAATAGAAAGAAAATACAGCCTAAGCAAAAAGAATAGTCATACCTAATAAATCAAAAACACACATTTATAGTTCTAAAACAAATCAAATTTACCTGAGTTGACATTCCTTGGATTTGCCATGGAAGAAGCCAGCTAATGGAAAGTTATAAATATTTCGATCAAATTTCATCCCTTTTATAGAGAGTAATTGGTTTGTCATATCTTTTACGTCAAAACCATGCATTATTGTGCAATCTCTTTTCTTCAATTCATTGATGTTAGAGATTTTTATTTTTTAGCTTGAACAAAGATTCATATAATCAAAAGAGATTACATCTTTTCCAAGGGTACATTACGACTTTACCCGGATTAACATAAAACAAAAACTAGGTGAGAAACCCTTGCAAATCAAAATTTTCAAAAACCAAGGGGCTAATCCTTATTCACCAAACTTTTAGTTAAAAAGCTCTAGACCTTCTTCACCAAAGGCCCTAACTTACAAAATAAATAAGCAAATAAAACCAATAACCAGAGACTAGACCTAATTCACCAAAGGAGAAATAAGATCTAGCCCTAATTCACCAAGAAAAACAAAACCAAAACAAGAAATATCAAGGGAAAGAAAATCCCAAGCAAAATATTGCCAAGGCCACCTGCTGATCTACACGTTCTCTTGCCTGCTCCACGTCCTGCACATTCTTTCAACTATGTTATCCTCTTCAGCCAACAAAAACCTGCCATATTTTCTTCCGTTTCTAACTGTAGCCAGCCAGAAACACATTGCAGCCAGCACTGCAACCTGAAACTCGTCCCTGCAGCTCTATAAACTCTTTTTCACCCACCGGATAGCAACAAACAGCAGCAGTCCCTACTGCATACTGCCCTCACCAGCCAAAAAAAACTCTAACCAACAACACACTCAACTTTTCGACCCTCGAAACAATCCGTGGACAGAATTGGACCTCATTTCCAAATTTTATCCAAATAAACCAGCCCCGCAATTTCCATGGATCAATCTATGTTCTTATTATTGTGTTTCTTAGTTCTAGAGAATCTGCGAGGACTAAGCCTAAAATCTTTGGTGCAAGTGCTTGGAAAACTCTTAGCAGCCGATTTCCTTTTACTACTATGAGTACCATCTGAGCTTGCTCCCATCTCCACATCTCTAATTAACAATGCTTGAGGCCCCAATTTTGAGTCAGAACCTGCCTCGTCACTATCTTCACTAGCACTCTCCCAAGTGTCTATGTTTATTTTTTTCCTTTTTTAGCATGTGCCCTTCGTTGATCAAACTTATTGCCTTATCAAGAATCTCGCCCATATTCAAATTTTCTCCTTGTTCCAGATTCGAAAATCTCATCTTTCGCTTCCCTTCTTCCTTATCTACTTTTCTTGAACTCGAGCCTGATGTTAACCCCTGCTTAGAGGACGTTTCCACCACGAACTCCTTGCCTGACTAATCCTCTTGTTTCACTCTTTCTATAGCACTATGTTCCTGCAAGTTTATCACCTCCACGGGGTTAAGGCGGCCCTCAACAACTTCCTTCTTTCCTGTCCCAACATCCTGCTCTAAAGAACGTTTAATCTTGCTTGAACTTCCTCCCTCACGAACCTGATCTGCAAAAATCACTTCCTTTGGTTTGTCTTGCGTCATCTCATGCCCCTTTAAAGAAGGTGCCCTACCCAACTTCGTCACATTCGCAGCCGATACTCAGGGGTGGATCTACCTTATAGCTAGGGGGGGGGGGGGGGGGGGCAATTGCCCCCCCCCCCCAGCTTTTTAAGAAACTCCACCAAACTAACAATATTTACAATCTTGCCCCCTTTAAAATTTTAGATTGCCCCCCTCTTATAGATAATGGAATACAAATATACACAAAATCGCAAACCCTTCGCAAGCCTTCGCAAGTTCACCTCTCCACCTTCTCAATTGCCCAAAACGATTTCGAAAAAGATCAATTTTCTCCAATCGCACAAGACAATTTCAACGGAAATCGATTTCTCCAATTGCACAATACAATTTCAATTAGGCAAAGATCGATTTATGGAGGTGGTCTTACTCTCTTGCTTGTTTGCTCCTCATCGACACTCTTCAGTCTTCACAGTAGCATGTTTTAGCTAAGCAATTGGATGGTAACATTCTTAATATCACCTGTTGTCCACCAATTGTAGCTTAGTTGATCGGACGTCAACTCTCCTATGAGAGGTTGCGGGTTCGAGACTCACCAGTTAGGACTTTGTGAGTTTTTACCTGATTATTAGGAGCACATGTGCTACGCCGTGGATAATCCGTTTTTATGCAAGGTGGAGACAACGGACCGGAGTGAAAGCAAGTCTTCATGTGAGATGGAGGCAACGAGGATATTAAGTGGCAACAATACTGTAGCCTTCGGGCCTGGTTTGGTAAACCCTATAGGGTTAGTTATGTAGCATTCGGCCATGGATTACTAAATAAATAAAAAAGGGTCAACGACCTAATTTAAAATAAATAATAATAATAATACCAGTTGCAACTGCCAGTGTCGAGAGAGTTTTTTTTGCTATGAGATGGGAGATCAATGGAAGTAGATAGTTTGATTACATATGTTGAGAAATATATATTTAATGGAGTCGATGATGAGGTGGCTATACAACATTACTAGAACATGAGAACTCGCACAGAATTTATACTAAAATCCAATGTGCAACAACGTTGACACATAAATATGTTTCTCTTGTACTACTTTTGAAAAAAAAAATCATATTTATCTATTTATTTTAAAAATTAAATTATCTGTGATTTATTTTTTTGCCCCCCTTTGTCTGCAATCCTGGCTCTGCCCCTGTCGGTACTACCTTAATGGGCAGCGAAGTCAGGCTCTGTTTTTCCAACAGACTCGTGTTTTTTTTCCGAATCATTCGTTGGTTCTTTCTTTGAATCATCCTCAATTTTCTTTGAAGAACTTGACTCCTTTTTCTTAGTTGTGTCCAAGGCTAATTTGACTAATTTCTCTATATGAATTAGCGTATACCCCGCCGCAACGAGCCCTTCCCGATCATTCTCAAGATGATTCTTAACAGTTCCACCAATATGAGCACTTTGCACAACTTGATGTTCTTATTCAACATGCACTGAAGCCGTTTCCTCTTCCGTGGGGGCATCAACTAATGCCTCGTATTTATTTGCCAGCTTAATATTTCGAGTTTCCTCTCCCACCAACTTTTTTCCTTCCTCTTCATCTGGGATCTCTATACATTAACTGTTTTTTGCCCCGTTTGTTCCGATCCCTTCCTTTGAATCCTTCAGCTTATTGACCACCGAGACATATACATGCTTCACAGGCTTAAACTCCATCTTTCACTCAACCTTTTTTCATCTCTGCGGGTTTGCTTACGTTATGGCCTAGTAGCTTCCTGCAATAAGAATCTTGATGGCCAATCATCTCACAGTGCTCGCAGTATTTGAACCCTGGGTATTCAATTTTTCGCCAAAAACCCTAATTGTTCGCCTTATCAATCCAAACTCTAGTTGGAATTTTTTCCGCCATATTCATCTCAACGCATAGTCAGGAAACACCTGGTCTTGTTAAACACCTAGTATAATCATCCAGGCAAAAGCAGATTTGGCAACTCAACCCATAACGGAACGGTAATCGGATCCGCTTTCAAACTAAATCCGTAATGTCAACGAAACGCCTTGAACCTAACACCTCGTATCAGAAAAGAATCCCTAAACAACACTTTCTTCGCTTCTAATTCAGATTGAAGTTTCACTATGACATGTCGCTGATCTAGTAATCTCATCGAAAAATCGCCCATGATTCCCCATGTTTTATGGATGGAATCGCGAATATCTTCCAATGTAGGTCGATAGCTAGAGAACTTAAGCACAATAATATGTTTTTTCCATAAAAGTTTCACCACGAGATCCATCTGAAGCAGTGATTCCAATGGCGGGATCACCTTCCTTACGAAACCTTGTGCCTTCCACAGGTGAATCATTTATTCTCCTCAACAAGTATTTTGCCGAGGATTTGCGCCCCGAATTTTCCCCTATCCCAGCCGAGTTAGCAACCTCCTTGGCGGCTGGGGGTGACACCATGCAGAGGAGACGATCGGCCTAGGAGAGGTATGATCGGTGTAACAGTATCTCACGACCAAACAGCAACGGCTATTTTTTTTTCCCAACCCTAATCGACGGTTGTTTCTCTTATTGCTTCACCATTTTCTTTGATAACCCTTTCTATTTGTATACTAACAGGGATGGCAACGAGGCTGATTTTTAGGTCAATTCGTTTCGGGCCTGCAAGGAGTCGCGGATCCTCCAATCCGCCCCAAATAGCCGATTAAATTTTTTTTGCTAAAACATTTCTCACTCCATCATGGATGGTGGATATCCGCCCCGACCCGACTAATTGTTTAAAAAATTCTTCCTCAAATTTAAAGACCATCAGAACCCTCATCCAAAACTGAACCAATGTTCAAGTTGAGCGGATGATTAACCGAAAGCAGCAGAGCTAGCTTCACCACAATATGATTTTCCAATGCTTTGAAATCCAACTGAAAACCACATCAACCAAAACCGTAAGTGAGAAACCCAAAGAACCAAGTTGGGTTTCTCCTTCATCGTCCCAGCTTACTAGAAGCAGAGATTGGTTGAGAAGTAAAGAGAGTTTGAGGTTCTTATAGTGGTTTGAAGGTTTGATTTTGGAGTTGAAGAAGAATCCTAGTGTGGGGATGTGTTATTGGGTTTCCCATATGTATCGCCATTTTGGAAAGGCGTAACACATTTTGGAGAAGAAGAAGAAGAACGAAGGTGCTTGTGGAGAGTGGAGACTGGACTCACTAGAGAGAGGCATCGATGGAGATGGGTAGTTTAGGTTTAGGTTTTTTTTTTCTTAAGGGTGTCTTAGTAAAATTCAAGTATAAACGGATATCCGCAGGGCGGATAGAGCCAAATCCGTATCTGCATCGAATCCGTTATGGATACAATTTGAATCCCCGAAATCTATCAAGGCAAACTCAATTTTGCCCCATTCAGGGCAGGCCAGGCGGATATCTGTGTAAATCCGCCCCACTGTCAACCCATACCCATTCGCTGAAGATTGTGATGGTCTTGTAGTGTTGGATGTGCATTTGCATCACCATCATCATCTTACCAATAGTCCATCCTTAACTAAGCCAATATAGCTTGAATACTAAAATTGTAGTCAAATAGGTTCAAATGTTTGAGTCGTCAAGGATTAGATTTCGAAAGAGGATTGAATGTTTTCTTTCACTGTTTTGGAAGGAAGGGTGAAATTTTTGTACTTATATTCGGTATACAAAAAATGTTTGATTAGAGGTTCGTTTGGTTTTCCTAAAAAATGAGTTTTTGCCATCTCAAAAATCTCCAATACCAGTGCCACTCAACACTGCTGCATATTATTTCTAAGAGCATCTCATGGGCAACCTTATTTGGTTTTGCAAATCCTAAACAATTTGGTTTCAAAAGGACAACTGCCAATATAGTTGTATATGATTGAGGTTTACAAGGTGTTAGTTGTTGGAGGGCAGTAGTTTGAAACCTCAAAACTGATCTCAAGGATGGACATTTGAGTTTGAGATTGAGTTTCAGAGCTAGAACTGGTGATGCTTCGAAGCTTATCAAACAGTCAAAAAGGAAAATCAACTTCTTTAGCACAGGATTACTTGTAAGAAGGTCTGACCTCTTTTTATACAATATGTCAAATACCATCGGTGTGAGGCCCTCATTCCTGAAATATGGGGTTCAAGGGTGGCAATTGGAGATGATGGAAGTCTTCAAAACCTATAAATACTTACCTGCGAGACCTTTTTATCCTATCGCAACAAGCCCCTGATCCTAATTTACAGATATTAGGGGGATAAAGCACAATAAAGCCTTCAAAAGGCAAGCCCCTTAAATTATTGGAACCAACTTTTCTGGCTAAAGCAGTAACACAAATAACTTCAGCACTAGTTCTAGTGCATCTGAAAACACCTAGATATCCTTCCACCTAGCAATCTCTTTTTGTTATTTTCTTAAACAAATCTCAGTTGGTTCCAAAAGAAGATCCATTCAAACCAAAACACCCCATCTTTCCTCAACTTTAAATCAAACCAACCTTACTTTTGCCAATCTCATAATCAAACACATCGGTCCCATTTCCTCCTAATCCAAAAGCTTCTTTTTCTCGTCGGACTCTATTATCCTCCCTTAACCAATATTAAAGCCTTCAATTCTTGATTCTGACATTCATTCTCCAGTAAGGTTTTTCTTCACAACACTTCTCCTAAGATGCTCTCACTTCCCCCTCCACCCATGCAGGAAACCGAAAGCACTCCTTTGAACCAAATAGTCTTATCAAAACAAGCCATGAATGGACACTCTCCAGCACCACTAGATCACTCTCCAAACAAATCAAGGAGGCCAACGCCGCCTACTCCACCAAACCAAACTGTCTTGGCAAAGCAAACCATGAATGGACAAAGTCCAGCAGTAGAGTACTGTGACAGTAGACTAAAGATATTGAAGCAAGCCATGAACAGACAGACTCCAACAAGAAACCCCATTGCTAGCAATACAAGGAAACCAATCTTACTCCCACAACCACGTAGGACCAACCCGGTCATATGGTTTGCAAGCTTCCTATGTATCATTTTCAGTCTTCTTCTCATAATAGCTGGAATTGCCACCTTGATCATCTTCCTAGTCATTAAACCACGATATCCATTGTTCGACATACCTAATGCCAGCCTCAACACTATTTACCTTGATTCAGTGCAGTATATGAATGGTGACTTCACCTTTCTTGCAAATTTCTCAAACCCAAATAGGAAAATGGACTTACGGTTCGAGTACATAGATATAGAGCTCTACTTCTCTGACAGGCTGATTGGAACACTAGCTCTCCAACCTTTCACACAGAGAAGAGGAGAAGCAAGATTAGAATCTGTTCACATGATATCGAGTTTACTATTCCTGCCTCTTAATCTCTCAATGGAGCTTCAAAAGCAAGTTCAGAGCAACAGAGTCAAGTATAACATTAAAGGGGCATTTAAAGTGAGAGCTACTTTAGGTCTGATGCATTTTTCTTATTGGTTATATGGGAGATGCCAAGTTGTGATGACTGATCCACCAAACGGTGTTCTAGTTGCTCGCAGTTGCAGAACAAAGAGGTGATATCAGACTTACTATTTCTTCCATCTTCTTCTACCATTATTGAATTGTTAATACAAAAAAAAATCAGTTCTGATACAGCTTATGTGTGATATTTGAATTCTTTTTAGCTTCTAATGGTCTTGAGCTATGGTCTCCAAATGGGAAAGAGATAAGTTGATGGGTACAGATTAGAATAATAATACCCATTAGTATAAAAAGTAGTAGCTTTACTTCTTTTTTCTTTTTTTGGCTTTGAATTTTAAAAAAGAACCAGTAATTGTTGTTTGAAGCTTGAATATTTTTTCACTTTAGCTTTTCTGTCTGAAACTGCGGGTCCTTGATGGAATTTAACGATAACGTCAGGCTAATCTAAGACTTAAGTGATGGATCCTAATGGATACTAAGACATTCATTCCAAGCCTTTTATCAAAAGGAGTGGAGTAGGAATCATTCAATCAACATTTCTTTAATAAACCCCAAGAATAGGAATTAGCACTTGTATTGCACCCTATGTTATTATACATCATGTTACTAATCTATTGCTTCGTAACTAAGGCAGTCTGAAGGTTCAAGTTGTTTACCAAATCTTTCAAAGACGGAGCATAACATAATTGTAGACATTACTGGGTGCGCAGTTTGCACCTCCATTATGTTTTGTGCAACTTCATGATAAGGAAAAAAAATAACTGGTTCTCCAAACATGAGGAATGCAAGCAAATAAACAATATAATAGTTCCCTCGTTCTCCCCCTTTCCCTCCCCAAATGGACATGTATGTTTGGGATGGACTTACACAAGCTGTGACTCAGTGAGGTTTGTTATCGACATAGTCTCTCCAATTACCGTACTGCCTATTTTACAAAACAATCAGACCAACATGTTTCTTGGAGTTGGTGTCAGAATGTTTATGATGTTCAGGCGCTATAATCCATGAATCCAGATTGTTTGCATACAATTGTGCTTACCAAACTCTGCACAGGATTTTAGTTTAAAACCACTACCTCAATCCTTGTGTACCTACCTATGTATTTCTGGCAGTATTAGTGGAAGAGGAAAAACAGATTAACATAGTAACAACTAGCTTGAAAAATACGAACTTTTTAGTATGCGAACTCAAAGCACAAGTGGGATAGAAATGAACGTTACGTACAAATACAAAGTGAACTGCACAGGGATTCACGGCAAATAATATCAATAACATTACTAACTCATGCACGTTACAATAAGCCGAGCTCAAATATTCATAACTTTTGACACTTTCAACCAAATACAAATCAATAATGCCTTAGAAATTGTATAAAAGAAAAACAGAGAGATTTTTGTATAAAAGTAACTTGAGTAGTAAAGGAACCTCCTGTCTTGCTCATTGGTTCATCTCCCACTAAACTTCAGAAGGTGTCTTTGCCACAATCGACAATGCATGCAAACCACTCTGCAATTCCTCTTGTAAGAGAGCATAAACAAGTCGATGTCGCTTTACCATACTTTTTCCTTCAAACACCTTTGAGACAACTCTCAGATTAAAATGTGTCTCGCCTGTACTCCCTCGAACACCTGCATGTCCAGCATGTTGATGTGATATATCTTCAACTTCCAATTCATCAGGAGAAAGCTCTCTCTCCAATATATCTTTAATTCTCTGTCCTCTACTCCCTAAAACCACGCCAATATTCGACTTATGGTCCTCAATGCCACCCTCACCTGAATTCGAATTATCAGTGCCTGCTTCAGATTTTACGCTTTCATTCAATTTCGCATGGCTGGTTTCAACCTCTGAACCCAAATTCGTACTCTCAGCCTCAGTTTCAACCTGCAAAGCTCCATTACTAATCAACCCACTACCCTCCTCTGCCTCCTTATACACCTCCAATGCCTTCTTCTGCATCATTTTTAACATATTTAAGAATCCATTGTTCCTAGAAGGTGTCAGACTCTGTTTAAGCCCAAGCAGAGTAACAAAATCAGGCGAAACCTTCAAAATCTCATAAACGGGTTGTCCTGAAAGACCTTGAACAAGGAGGGCGGCAAGACCCTTAGTGAGAACCGAGTCAGAATCTGCTTCAAATACGACGTTTTTATCCGAGTCAAGATAAGCTCGGACCCAAACCTGAGAAACACAACCTTGCACCTTGTTTTCCTTTGTTTTGAACTTGGTGTCCAAAGGGTTTAAGTTTCGACCGTAAAACAAGAGCTGCTCATATTTGGCTTTGGGCTCTTGTACAGATTGGAAGAGGTTTATGATTTCTTGAAGCTTTTTAGGGAGATCTTCAATGGATTGAAGAGAAGATGAGGTTACAGGAGAGGAGGCAGCAGTTTTGGTGGGTAGTCTTTCGATGAAAATTGAAGAAAAAAATAGTGGTTTTTGAAAGTTTGTTTTAGATGAGATTAGGTTTTTCGAGATTGGGAACTTAGGGTGGAGGGAAAGTGGGAATTTAGAAGGAAATAATCGAAATGAAGAGGACATCGACATTTTTGAAGAATGAGTTTGGATTTGGCCTTGGAGGAGAAATAGAGAAGCAGAGTTATTGAGTCAGAACTATTGGTAGAGACTAATATACTACTTCACGGTGAAGTTGAAAGAGGGGAGTAGAAAAGAGAAGATGAGCAGGTTTGTGAAGGGAGAAGCAAAACACAGATGAATAGATGTTTTGTATGTCAATGTAAACTCACAATCAAGATCTGTAAGGAAAAAAAATGCGAAAAACATTCATTGGTATTAATTATCTTGAAAGGGAACCAAGAAGCAGTGTATTGAACTATGCCTTAAGCTTGTTCTACATGTGCTACACACACTCCTTTTTTGTTCTAAAATAGCGAACTTGAAATAATGGTTCTTAATGGAATAAGTGTATCCTTCAAAGAAAGTTTCAAACCTACTAACAAAATTAATTGACACTCAAATGTCCCCAACCTTAAACGAAAATTTGAAAGCAATCAAAGAATAAGTCACGCACTCCTTGCCACACAGTTTGCTAGGATAATTTGATCTTTTGTTTAGTAGGGTTCCTATTATCACCACTCTCGTGGTTCATTGTTTTACACAGCAGTGTAGGGGTGCTACAATAAACAATATTGCAAGGCATGTAAGTGAATGTAAAAATTTACACAGTGATGTTATCATCAACTATGATTATCTAACAGTTCAAGTACAGTTGATATAGTCGAGGCGAAGTCAAAATATGGTTTTTGGGGCAATCTTCAAATTTTGCTACAATAATGGTACTTCACTACTTTGTATTAACCTGACAGCAAAGAAATTTATGATCTGTGAGGAGTAGAAAACCTATTACACAATTGAGAATGCGAAAGCTATATACTGATGCTTGAACTCAATTAAGAAAGCGGATGATGTAAAACTCTTCTTAAAAGATGGATGTTTCCTCTCTATTTCCTGTATAGAACTTGTGTGGTACTGCTAGTAGTAAATAACTTAAAATTACAAATCTCTTGCATCTAAAAAAACACAATACCAAATCTCAATGATTCCAACCTAATTGTATCAAAACCTCGTTAAACTAATTCACCAAGCTAGATCAATTTGAATTTTAGGTACAACCCCAGACCTTATCTTGTAATACTATAGTTAAGAACAATACTTCACCTTAATCAACTATATCAAGCATGATCTTAACAGACGAAATTTTCACACAATAGGCAATAATCAATGCTACGAGCGATAAAAGATTTACTTGTTAAGCAAATCTATTTGCCAAAATCAATACATACTGAATTGTCCCCTTAAATACCAATTTTGAGGATTACCTTCCAGATTATGAAATTTCATTGGAACAATTTGTCTAAATAGGGGATTAAGAATTTATTCTCGAATTGCATTCAGTGACAACAACTAAGAAAAAGGTTTCAACTTTGGACCTTCGCCTAATGTAATCAAATCAAAATATGACAACTAATTCAATCAGAATATATAACAAATCAAATTCGATGAACTGAAACATGAGAAACCAATAAAGCATAAAACTTTCAGAATAGAAAATGTTCATAGTTGGACTGAAACTCTAAAAATGGAGTTAAAGAGAAGGAAACCAAAGAACAAACCTCTTGATTTGATTGAAGCACTGAGTTTGAACGCCTGAAATAGAAGCCTTGATTGGGAAAAAAAAAAAAAACGAGACACAGTAAAATAAAGGGTAGAAAGAGAAAGAGAACTCAATCTCGAAAACCCAACTGTTAAGAACCCCAGAGATTGAGAGACAAGAAGTGGAGGTGGAGAAATAGAAGACAGAGAGAGCTCTCTATCGATCGGTTCTTGATAAAGAGTTAACTGGGTTGGGCTTGGTACTTGTTATGGGCCTAGTAATTAGCCAAGATTAATTCAATGTGGGCTTTAGTTTGGGCTTTGTGAGAATTTTCTGCCCATATGCCCTTTTTAAGGAGCTCAAAGCTCTAAGTCGAAGGATTGTCATATCTTACAATCTATCCTATCTTCAACTATCTCCAGTAACACAAGGAAACTTCCACCTAAATTTTAAGAAAATCCTTGGCAAGAACTACAACATCCTGAGAAACTCAGGCGCACCATCCATCTAGTCTTTAACCATCTCGAGGAACTCTAGCCGAACCATCGGCCTTGGTCCAACGTAAACACCACAATTTTGGACCCCCATCCTGGGTTTCTGGGGTGTGGGATTTTTCTTCAAAATGCTTCGTTTATTATTAGGAAGTGGATCATTCTTTATATTCTTTCATGACAACTTCACCTTAATTGATGTGAGACAATTCAAACCAACTTCATCCCAACACCTGGTTTCATGACCATTTACTAGACTTCCCAGACTAATCAACCATGAGAAACGGTCAATGATTTTAGTACTTATTTATTTATTTATTTCCTCTTCACATAGTGATGATGTAAGATAAATTGAAAATGCATACATTTGGCATAACTAAATAGGGTTGAAAGCCGAACCGACGATTCGGTTTTTCATCTAAATCGTGAACCGAACCGATTTTGGTTGGTTTCAAAATTTTCGAATTAAAACTGAATCGACCATTAACAAAACCGAACCGATTCTACTTTATGCAAACGTAACCAAACCAAACCGACTAAAGCCAAACTAAAATCGAACCGATCGACTATTTTAAATATATTATATTATTTTTATATAAAATATATTATTTACTATATATATTCGATCGGTTCGGTTTAGTCGGTTAACATAAAAATCAAAAACCGAACCGACCACTTCGATTTTGAATTTTTTTAAACCGAACCGAACTTAAACCGAATGATCGGTTCGATCGGTTTTTTGTTCAACCCTAGAACTAAAAGAATGACATGAAAAGTGATGAACTGAAGATTGAAGAATATCTCCCAAGCAGTGTTCTAAAAACGACCTAGGCATTAGAGAAACGCCCAGATTAATGGCTTGGCAGCGTGAAAAATCGGGTAGGCGCATAAGCGGGGGTCTGAGCGGGTTTTTTTTAATAAGGTTGATTGTGTTCTTATTTTATTTTTCTTTCCCCTTTTTTTGGAAAAGAAACAATTTAATTATTTTTTATTCAATATATGTCTGAATGTAGCAATTGATGATTACTTAATGGAATTCTCAAAGGATCTACTTGTACCAATTTTAGTAATGTAGATTTTATCAAACATGACTGAGGTCATTCATGCAATTTGAAGAAAAATAAAAGAGTATGTTTGGATATTTGTCCACAAATTCAACTTTTTATAAAGTACTCATCATGACCAACTTCAGTTATTTTGAGTTTTAATAAATTTTGTTCATGATTGTTAATTTTTCATGTTTATAAATTTTGCATATGTATCTTGGAATTAAATTTGATGTAATTGATAAGGTATTATGCTTAACTTTTGTAAATTATTAAAGTTCTAATACAAAACTTAAAACCGCCTAGGCCCTTGGGCGCTAGGCACTTGCTCACCGCCCGAACAGCCCGCCCATCGCCTAGTGCTTTTTATAACAATGATCCCAAGTAATAACACGAGTTTCCAAAAACTTTTGAACAAAGTCTGTGTTATCTGTTCTACAGATATTTTGACCTTATGTTCTTTACCACAAGGAATTGTATTCATATCTGTCTATTACTATTAAAAACAGAAATATTATATCGGTCGTATGCTTCATAGTTTTTAGATGATCGGCTTGATAGAACCAAAACATGAATAGCAAATGAAAAGTTATTTGCGCCTTAAATTGCATAGTTTTTCAATATTTTTTGTGAACTTATTGGTACCAGTAGATTGCCATTAAACTTTAACATTGAGATGTTAATAGTGTCAACATGAATCACATAAATTTAAGTAGCTGCACAGATATATGAATCAGAACTCCGTAGATCATCCATTTTTTATTGTTAATAAACTAAATAAAAGAAAGAAATAAAGAGCTATGGCAATCCTTTGCATGTTAGAATATATATGACAGCCAGTCTGCCTAAATTTTTTGGGGGTTTGGTTATACAAATTGAATACATAATAAAGAAACAGCTTTGGCTCAAGCACAAACAAAAGCTTAGCAAATGAGAAGAAGATTGATTACTAGTCCAAAAGACACCACCATATCGACTTCTTTATTAGTACTTGTAACCCTTGACATACAAACTCTCTGAAGCCACACCACCAGCACCACCACCTCCATATGTTCCGAGGGTGGCTTCAGAGTTTGCGTTGCACCTTAACAAGAAATTCGCCTGGGCCTTGCCAACATTTTCCTTCTTACCGCCCCATGTCTTGAGTGTGCTAGCCTGCAGGGCTCGCCCGAAGGAGAATGAAAGTGTCCATGGTTTCAACACTTCCAACTTGTTCATTGCATTGAGGTTCAATGTTGCCTCCTCCTCGCTCTGGCCTCCAGATAAGAATACGATGCCTGGGACTGCTGGTGGGACTGTGTGGCGTAGTGCTGCCACAGTGTACTCTGCTATCACCTCTGGAGTCACCTGAAACCATTTAAGTGTTGGGACTATGTAAGTGCCATCAGTCAACGACTGTTTACTAATTTTTAGCGAATAACTCTTAGAATGTTATATTTACAGCGAGTCAAGCCTACAAATGTTAGTATGAGTGTAGTATTTGGAGGACTCTTAGCCTAAAACCACCACTTAGAAAGTAATCAAAATATCACCTTAGGACTATCAGAGCCAGGGGTGACCATGTTTGGCTTCAATAATGTTCCTTCAAGAAGCACATGTTGATCATTCAAAGCCTTATACACTGCAGCCAATACTCTCTCCGTTGCAGCCGCGCATTTCTTGATGTCGTGACTACCATCAGTCAATATCTCAGGCTCCACAATTGGCACCAATCCATTCTCCTGACAAATAATGGCATAACGAGCCAATCCCTGAGCGTTCTGTTGGATTGACAACTCAGATGGTTCAGTAGTCCCAATCTTGAGCACCGCACGCCACTTGGCAAACCTAGCACCTGCCTTATAATACTGCACACAGCGCGCTCCCAGGCCATCAAAACCTTGTGTGGTAGTCTCACCATTGGTTCCAGCTAGGTCAACAGTACCCTTATCAACCTTAATCCCTGGAACTACATTCTTCTCCTGAAGGACTTCCACAAAAGGTTTGCCATCAGTGGTCTTTTGGTAGAGAGTTTCTTCAAACAGAATTACACCTGAAAGGTAAGCAAGCGCGTTTGGGGATGTGAAGAGGAGTTCACGAAGTGCTTGGCGGTTAGACTCAATGTTCTCAACATTGATGCTTGAGAGTCGCTTGCCTATTGTCCCAGTGCTCTCATCAGCTGCCAAAATACCCTTGCCAGGAGTTGCAATGTACTTCGCATTCTTAATCAGCTCATCTTACAAAAAAAACATTAGAAGTCAGTCTACTAAGTCGAAAACATGCACACACACACATCTTCATATCAACTACATGTCCAGCAAACCAGGTGGAACACTGAAGGCATGTCATGATGGAAACTAAAAGTGGGCAGCTCTGGCACGGGTTATACACTAGTATATATATATATATATATACAATGACAGAAAGGACGCGTGTCAGTCTAGAAGAGAGCGTGCGTACCTGCATATTTGCCTACAAATGCAGACATCGTTGCAATAGGAGTTGTTGATGAGCTTTGAGTGAGGGATTTGGAGGTGCCAAAGCAAATAGCTATACCAACCTTACTATATAGATGAGGTTAGAGGATATACCAATGGCATCAATAACCCATGCATCGACGCGTGTCTCGCATAAGTCCAAGTAAGGTTATCATCCTCGGATAGAGCAACGAGTGATCCATCTGTGCGCCACGTGTAACCTTTTATCCATTCTGGTTTTGAGTGAATAACAAAACCCTTGATGTTCTGTATATAGACCCCAATAGAAATGTTGTCCTGTAGGCTTAAAACGGCAACTTGGGACCTTCTATGGCAAGTCCCTCTCTGCACACACACACACCTACCATATCTTATTCCTTCATCTCTGATGTCAAACATCAGGTCTTTTTCTTTTTCAATTTGAATTTTCTTTGGAAGTAATTTTATTAGAAAGCGATGAGGTTTCAAAACAATCAAACACAGCATTAATCTAGAACAATTTGTAACATCCAGTGCATTAGAGGTCTGGTCTTATAAAAGCTGCTTAGACAACCAAGAAGCCCGGAGTTACACATTCCCTGAAGCAACATTGAGAATTATTTGAAGCAAATGATGAGTCTGATCATGTCTGCAATCACTGCCATTGTGATGGATGTGAAACAGCCGATAAAGAAACTGTTAAATATCAATATTAGCCCATAGCCCAAGTGATTTTGAAGCTTAGCCCAAGTGATTTTGAAGCCCAAAATCCAAACCCAAAATAAGCCCACACCAAATTAATGTGATGTCATTAGTTACATCATTTTAGTTAGGTGAGAATTAGGTAAGCATTATTTAATTTCAATGGTCTAGATTAATTTGTGTTTATTTTAATGAGTGGTTTAGATTGGTTCTTGTAACCTATAAAACCCCCCCATTGTATTTGAGTTTCATTCATCCAAAAATGTAAGCTTAAGAAGAAAGCATTAGAAAGCCTTCTTAAGAGTTTCTCTTCTTTGCAATTTTGTGAGATTGTTCTAAAGAGTGTTTTTCTTCTTCTTGATAAATTAGAGTTTTATACTCAACATTTGGTATCAGAGCCTGGGTTGTAAGGTCTCTTGAAATTCCGAGTATGCTCTGTGGTTGCAGTTTTAACTGATCTTCCACATCAGAAAAGATTTCTTGAGATTATTGTCGGGGTTCTTACAAATCTTATGGAGCGTCTTTGTGTGTAGAGTAGTTTAGTACTTTGCACGTTTGTCACTCAAGCTTGTTCGGTATAGTTAAAGTCTTGCCGCTACGATGGGTGATCTTCAAGTCGTTGGAGGAATCAAGAAGCTCAACAACCAAAACTACAACACGTGGGCAACATGTATGGAGTCTTACCTACAAGGTCAAGACTTGTGGGAGGTTGTCGGTGGTGATGAAGTTACACAACCGGCGGTAGAAGATGCCAATGGCGTCTTGCGAAAGTGGAAAATTAAAACAGGCAAAGCGATGTTTGCTTTAAAGACCACTATTGAAGAAGAAATGTTAGAGCATATCCGGGATGCCAAAACACCGAAGGGAGCATGGGACACCTTTGTTACACTTTTTTCAAAGAAGAACGATACAAAATTGCAACTTCTCGAGAATGAGCTGCTATCGATGGCGCAACGTGACAGGACGGTTGCCCAGTATTTTCACAAGGTGAAATCGATATGCCGCGAAATTTCAGAACTAGATCCGACAGCTGCTATTGGGGAAGCTAGGATAAAGAGAATAATTATCCATGGCTTGAGACCCGAATACCGAGGCTTTGTTGCTGCAGTACAAGGATGGCCGACACAACCATCTCTTGTTGAGTTTGAAAATTTGCTGGCTGGTCAAGAAGCTATGGCTAAGCAAATGGGAGGAGTCTCGCTAAAAGGTGAAGAGGAAGCGCTCTACACCAACCAAAGCAGAGGCGGTTCAACTCAGTACAACAAAGGTGGATCTAGAAAGACTGGTGACAAGACAAAAAGTCATCAGGGAGGGAACAGCTTTCGTCCAGGGGGAGCTTCCAAGAATCATGACAACAATAGAAGGTTCGATGGTGAATGTTACAATTGCGGGAAGAAGGGCCACATGAAGAAAGATTGTTGGTTCAAGAAGAAGTCTTCTGAGAGCAATATTGCTACTTCTTCTTCTCAAGATAATAGCGAAGATAGTTGGGATGCCGAAGCATTCCTCGCTATGGAGGAAGAAGAATTAGCTCTCACGGTAACAACACCAGAAAAGATTGACTACGTGAATGATTGGATCGTAGACTCAGGCTGCTCAAATCATATGACAGGTGATAGACAAAAGTTGCAAGACTTGTCTGAGTATAAGGGAAATCGTGTGGTGGTAACAGCGGACAACTCAAGGTTACCGATAGCTCACATTGGTAAAACTATTGTTACACCTCGATATAATCCAAATCAGGTTCCACTCCAAGATGTCTACCATGTTCCGGGAATGAAGAAAAATTTGTTATCTGTGGCTCAATTGACATCATCAGGCCACTATGTCTTATTTGGTCCGCAAGATGTGAAGGTGTTTCAAAACCTCAAGATCTCTGAAAAGCCGACGATGGAGGGACGACGACTGGAGTCAGTTTACGTGATGTCAGCTGAGTCTGCATACGTAGACAAGATAAGAAGAAATGAGACTGCAGATTTGTGGCACATGCGGCTAGGTCATGTTAGCTATTCCAAGCTAAGTATGATGGTGAAGAAGTCCA
The DNA here is from genome assembly GCA_963556465.1 of Berberis vulgaris. Lineage (NCBI taxonomy): Eukaryota > Viridiplantae > Streptophyta > Magnoliopsida > Ranunculales > Berberidaceae > Berberis > Berberis vulgaris. Next base: position 95,768,081 of record OY747128.1, read on the forward strand.
TGCTTAAGGGACTTCCTCAACTTGATGTGAGAACGGATACAGTATGTGCGGGATGTCAATATGGTAAAGCACATCAATTGCCATATGAGGAGTCGAAGTTTAAAGCAATGAAACCATTAGAGTTAGTTCACTCTGATGTGTTTGGACCTGTTAAGCAACCATCAATTGGCGGTATGCGGTATATGGTGACATTCATTGATGATTTCTCTAGATATGTATGGGTTTTCTTCATGAAAGAAAAATCAGAAGCATTCTCAAAGTTTAAAGAATTCAAAGAGATAGTCGAAGGAGAAGTGGAGCAAAAGATTTGTTGCTTGCGCACGGACAACGGGGGAGAGTATAGCTCAGGGGAGTTTTCTCAATACCTACGGGAGTGTCAAATACGTCATCAGTATACTTGTGCCAATACGCCACAACAAAATGGTGTAGCAGAAAGGAAGAATCGACATCTTGCAGAAATTTGCCGGAGTATGCTACATGCGAAGAACGTACCTGGAAGATTTTGGGCCGAAGCTATGAGGACTGCAGCTCATGTCATCAACAAACTTCCTCAACCAAGGTTGGAGTTTGTTTCACCCTTTGAGAAATTGTGGGAAAAGAAACCTACAGTTAGCTACCTTCGAGTATTCGGCTGTGTATGCTATGTATTTGTTCCTAACCATCTACGTAGCAAGATTGATAAGAAAGCAATCAGATGTATATTCGTGGGATACGACGATCAGCGAAAAGGGTGGAAGTGTTGTGATCCAATAAGTGGAAGGTGTTACACATCACGAGATGTGGTGTTCGATGAAGCATCCTCATGGTGGACCTCAGAAAAGGAAGTGCTGCCAGACTCAGAAGAATTCCAAAACAAGCTGCAACAAAAGATGGGGGAGCATACTATTCAAATTCAACCAAGTCCAGACAAAGTTGAAGATCCATGTGAGAATGATGGCGAACAAAGAGTAACCCAGAATCCTTGGCAAACTGGGGTGTATCAACAACCAGACGAAGAAGGCATACCTAGTGAAACAGAAGAACCAACTCCACTACGAAGGTCAACAAGAACTAGAAGGCCAACTCCCAAATACGCCAATGCAGCCATAGTTGAAGAAGAAGCTATAATAGAACCTGAGACGTTTGAAGAAGCATCACAGAGTTCAGAATGGATGACAGCTATGAAAGAAGAGATCACTGCACTTGAGCAAAATCAGACTTGGGAGCTCATGCCAAAGCCAACTGATGTGAAACCCATATCCTGCAAATGGGTTTACAAAATAAAGCACCGTCCAGATGGGTCAATCGAGAGGTACAAGGCACGATTGGTAGCTCGTGGTTTCTCTCAACAGTACGGACTAGACTATGATGAAACATTTAGTCCAGTCGCAAAACTTACAACCGTACGAGTCTTACTTGCACTTGCGGCCAACAAAAATTGGATCTTGTGGCAGATGGACGTGAAGAATGCATTTCTCCATGGAGAGCTGGATCGGGAGATCTACATGATCCAACCAATGGGTTTTCAGAGCCAAGATCATCCTGAATATGTGTGTAAGCTGCGGAAAGCACTCTACGGATTGAAACAAGCACCCAGGGCGTGGTATGGTAAGATTGCTGAATTTCTAACACAAAGTGGCTATTCAGTAACACCTGCAGATTCCAGCTTGTTTGTCAAGGCCAATGAAGGAAAACTAGCTATTGTGCTAGTGTATGTGGATGATTTAATCATAATCGGTGATGCTGAGGCAGAAATTCTTCGGACAAAGGAGAATTTATCAGTCCGTTTCCAGATGAAGGAACTTGGTCAGCTCAAGCACTTCCTTGGTCTAGAAGTTGATCGCACACAAGAAGGAATATTTCTCTGTCAACAGAAATATGTCAAAGATTTGTTGAAGAGGTTCGGAATGCTCGAATGCAAGCTGAGTTCGACGCCGATGGAGCCAAATGCCAAAATGTGTGCACATGAAGGAAAAGATTTGGAAGATGCGACGATGTATCGACAATTGGTAGGTAGTCTGATCTACTTAACCTTGACTCGACCTGACATCTCTTATGTAGTTGGTGTGATGAGTCGGTACATGCAAAATCCAAAGAAGCCTCATTTGGAAGCAGTTCGGCGAATACTGAGATATGTGAAGAGTACAATAGCCTATGGTCTTCTATACAAGAAAGGTGAAAGTTGCAAGCTAGTTGGTTATTGTGATGCTGATTTTGCAGGAGATCATGATACTCGCAGATCAACTACTGGGTATATGTTTACCCTTGGATCCGGAACGATTTCTTGGTGTAGCAAGAGACAACCGACTGTGTCCTTGTCAACTACAGAAGCAGAGTACCGAGCAGCAGCAATGGCAGCTCAAGAAAGCACGTGGCTAATACAACTGATGAATGATCTACATCAACCAGTAGATTATGCGGTTCCATTGTACTGTGACAACCAATCGGCAATTCGTTTGGCGGAGAATCCAGTTTTCATGCTAGAACTAAACACGTGGAAGTACATTATCACTTTGTTAGAGAGAAAGTTCTGCAAAAAAAAAAAGAAATTGAGATGAGGCAAGTCAAGACAGATGAGCAAATTGCGGATTTGTTTACTAAAAGCTTGAGTGTTGGAAAGTTTGAACAATTCCGCTATCAACTTGGCATGATTCAAAGAATGTGGGCTAACATTGAGGGGGAGTGTTAAATATCAATATTAGCCCATAGCCCAAGTGATTTTGAAGCTTAGCCCAAGTGATTTTGAAGCCCAAAATCCAAACCCAAAATAAGCCCACACCAAATTAATGTGATGTCATTAGTTACATCATTTTAGTTAGGTGAGAATTAGGTAAGCATTATTTAATTTCAATGGTCTAGATTAATTTGTGTTTATTTTAATGAGTGGTTTAGATTGGTTCTTGTAACCTATAAAACCCCCCCATTGTATTTGAGTTTCATTCATCCAAAAATGTAAGCTTAAGAAGAAAGCATTAGAAAGCCTTCTTAAGAGTTTCTCTTCTTTGCAATTTTGTGAGATTGTTCTAAAGAGTGTTTTTCTTCTTCTTGATAAATTAGAGTTTTATACTCAACAGAAACTGGAAAATATCCAAACAAAATAAATAAATCTCAATCATATATTTAAGTAAACTCTAGCTTATATTTGATACATTTTGAATGTTGTAAATTTATTTTGGATGCGATATGGATATACAGAATGAAGCACTATAATTTCTTCAGAATGTCGAAGATCTTCAAGGAGCACTTGTGACTCTCATTATGATCCTCGTCATTTTAGATCCAGTCAAAGTAACATTCCGAGCATCCACAAAACTAGATCTCTTAAACAAACCTTTAATTTCCATCAATTCCTCATAAGAACATTCATCAACAACTAGAACACAAAATCCGCGAAGTCTCACAGTACGTTCCAACTCATTAACGAATCGTTTAGGAAACAATGCTTCATCAAAATGAGCACTGAAACCCAAATCAAAAGCTCCATCGAAAAATGGCAAATTATGTGGATCAGCTCGGCTAACCAACGGAGGTGAATCAAAGAGCTCAATACCAGTGACATCCACCAAACCCATGTTTATCAATGCCATAACTTCATGTCCAGCTCCTGCTGACACACATAACACTTTAGATTGATTAGAAAGTAGATGATTTCGGCAAAGTTCCTGGAAAAAATTAGTGAATGAATTGAGCTTGTTTCGCCAATCATTCGTAGACCAAATGCGCTTGTTCTTCGTCTCAATCGACACGACTTGGCGGTGCGTAGACTCACATGATGATCTTGGGAATTTCTTGGCATTAGGTGTTGAATGAGAAATGCAGGTTTCTGGGGTTTGGTTGATGAGGAGGAAGAGAGTGATGGTGGCCATTGCCACAGATGCGTATGATAGCCTGTTTAACAGGGTTTGTATGTGTTTCTCCATTGTTGTTGGTATTGGTTGCTAGTCTGAGCCAGGAGGGTGGAGTATCTACATCGGTGGAAGTGTGTAGAAGAGAATGTTGTGTGTGATTGGTAGTTCCAAGTCCCGAGAAAGATGTAGGAGAATTAAATAAAAAAACCAGTGGGGACTTTATGATTACAGGTGAAAATTGTGGCATTTAGGTGGATAAAATCTCAGCCTTTAGTATTATTTTGTGTAATTTTAGAATAGAAAAAATAAATAAATAAATAAATAAATAAAAGATTGAAAGGAAGAAAGAAAAAAAAAATCTCTCCGTGAGTTCGGTCAGTTTCGTTTCGATGTATCATAAGAAAATCAAATTAAAATATGAGAGATGGTCTATGTTCATTTTAAGAAAACATGGAGAAGTTGTATATTAAGCAATCCAAGAGAAACATCACTATAAATTATATTGGAGAAAAATGAAAACATTATTATCGTTAATCCAACTAAGCAATGTAAATATAAATACATTATTTCAATGCTACACAGAAAACATTATTTCAATGCTACACAGAAAACACTGATTTTTGTCATTGATCCAATGCTACAAAGAAAACATGGAGGAGTATTATAATGCATCTGAAAATACATTTAGAAATTAGTTGAACAAATAGGAGTTGGATCCAAGCCATTGGAGTCTTTTTTTTAGCTTGGGACAAATTTTATTCTTCTTTTTCATTTGTAGAAGAAGAGTGGAGCAAAATAAAGTAAAAGGGTTGTTGTAGACCACCCTTGATGGGTTTAAAAGGGTGTCCAAAGATGGAGAAGTTGAAATTTTAGGTTAGACCATTGGATGAGTAGATGAGAAAACACACAACCCTCATTCCATGTACATCTTTCTGACTGGTTGTTTGTTTCTTTAATCTAGGGCATAAAACGGGTCGGGTTAAGGTTTTATGTGTACCTCGATCGGATTATGTAGTTTGAAGAACCATACCCGACCCATTTATGCCATAATTTTGATTATTGATTTGTTTATCATGATTGTTATCATTACAAGATTGATATTATCAACTTGATCATTCTATACTCCTTATTCTACAATGCCCCATTAGAAAACTTTTCTCAAGGAATCAAATGATCAATGCTTAAGTTTCAAGATATGACTACAAATAATCAATTAGAGTGGGATGAAATCAAGAAATGGAATGATTAGTACTTAAGTTACAAGACAACTCTATTCATCAATTACAGTAAACAAAATGTGTTTGGAAAGCATCAGTGTTCATAGATTGCTTTCATGTTAAGGGACAAAATCCAAAAACTCCATTTGAAATATCTTACGAAAGATGTTCAAATGTGAGAACCTCATGATGTGTGTATGAAAACGACGTATTTGTCACGACTAACCATAAAATCACATAAACAGTTGTAATGCAGTTCAAAACAATTATCAGCTACAAAAGGAATTGAACATACTTAGCAACTAGCTGAGAAAAATAGCTCAAAATCTAAACTTATGCAGTATTCATTATAGTTTAATTGTTCACTATATAGTTCACTCGAAGTCAAAATTACTCTCAAAACATGAATGTCCGTTGTTGCTCTTACAAATATCTGACGATTATAGTTCCTGTACTTCCTTCAACTTTAAGAGGAGCACAAATGTCTCCAAGTTTAACACGGATAAAAAAAAATTCTGAATCGTGTCTTATCATGTAAACACATTACACAGCAACTTGAGATAACTCTGAGGAACAGGGATCAGTGAGCACCTCTTGTTCTAAAGGGCCACAACTTGCTGATCATCGTCATCTGTCCCAAAATATCTGTCACCGAATTCACCCATACCAGGAATAACACGGAAATCATCATTTAGACCAATATCAATCTCAGATGTCACTATCTTAATTCTTGGGAAGCTTTTGCAGACCACATGTACTCCTTGAGGTGCCTGATATGGATAAGAGAAATAAATTTTGAGATCGTTTAACATAGAAACTAACAAAGAAAAGAGCTGTCAATGCAAAACTCCTTATATATGAATTTAAATTAGATCATAAATCGATAGGAAAATTCATCTTTATCTAGTCTGACGACAGTATTTTTATATTGAAGCAAGTTTTTTAGTGTTTTAAGCAGGTAGGAATGCTAAGATTGCAAATTTACTTACAGATATAAGATTGAGAAATATGATGTTTGGCTCTGGCACTCCCTTCTGTATTAGTAAGGAAATAGCTTGGACAGCCGAATTCCCTGAGAAAAATAACATGTGAATATATAACCAGTAGTAATTCTTCTGATGCATACCATGTAGGCACGGAATCAAAACGTGATAAAGTGGAATCAAACTTAGTGAACTTTCAATTTTTACAACAAAATGAGTTAAACATTTTTATATGGCAATAATAGCAAATAAATTTTTTTTTTAAAAAGCAACTTGTAATTTGAGTCAGCAGCACAGGTACACAGATAGGTACAGTAGTTTCCCTTTTCACAAGAGCAATAATGTCTGTGGGCTGTATTAGATTATGTCAATATGATCCCACCAATTTAAAGCATATATACCGGAGGTGGTCGAGTCACACTAATACCAGCAGAGGGGATGGTAGACATACAACAAACTACTGGGTTCATAAGAATAATATTCGACCTTAAGAATAGACATACCTGTTCCAAGGATAGGATCCAACAGCAATACATGCCTATCTGAAATGTCCGTCGGTAGTTTCTCATAAATTAACTGCACATCACATGAAAAAAATACAAAGCAGTTTAAAGAAGATCAAAATAAGAAAAAAATAACTAAATAAAAGTGAAATGCAGGAGTTCTGTGTAAACCTGTTGACCATTATCGCCCTCCCTATGAATAAGAATCTTCCCAATCTTTATGCCTTTACAACATGCTCGGAGTGCATTTTCCATACTTTCACCACTAGTGGCAATTAAAAAAACAATGATCTAGTAAGTATTTATACAACAGTCGCTTGCACGTTTAGTTCAACTGAAGTTCAAGAACAAAGTCGAATGCTGATCAACGCCCTTCAGTTGTACGAAATCAAATAATGGGCAAGGCACCCTCCATTCATGGTGTGCCCATAATATAGGATGAGCACGGACATGAAATGGCGCTTATAATGTGCATTGTTTTAAGCTTATTTAATGCACACAATGAAAATAGATATTCTTTGCCCAGAGACTGAGAAATTCTTATATTCTTTGCACAGAAAGAACCTGTAGCTTTGCGGCTTGCAAAATAACATGCACTTTTCTTTCTATTAAAATTTGTATTCTTTGCGCAAAGATTATATCCATCACTAAGAATGTGTATCTCTATAATTTCCACGTAAAATGGGCACGAAGAAAGAAGACTCCTCCCAAAATTGCATTCTTAATGTCACTGTTGATGTGGGATAGGAACCCAACTGGAGAGGTATTATGAAAGTGGATGGTTCGTGAGTGTCATGTGGGCTGTCAGATGAAAATGCTACACTATTTTTTCTCGAATTGCAATATTGCAATGGATATGATCAGATGAAAATGCTACACTATTTTTTCTTGAATCGCAATATTGCAATGGATATGACTTATGAGTAATCATTTCTAAATTGTATTTGGGGAGGTTTGTAAATTGCCCAAGTCTACTGTGGCCTTATTGAGTAGTTGGACAAGTCAACATCACTTCACTCCTAATGGAAAGCTTCATCAGAAGATCACAGCCTATGTTATTTGTTGGGGATATTGGAAAGAGAAAAAAAAAACCCCAAGAATTGTCAACAAGATGCCAAATAGACAGATCTTGATGGAGTTATTGGTTCTTTTGTGACATTGGGATTGGCAAACCCTATATAAAATGGTGTCCTCTCTGAGTCAATGGTTGTTAATTGGGAATCTCTTGTAAAGCAGCCTTAATATTTTTGGCTGAACTTTGTTGGTCATCAACTCTACATGTTTCAATAAAATTGAATGTTAAAAAAAAAGGTAGAAATGAAAGTATGTCTATAGCTTGCAGCTGATACCGGAAAGCTTGGTCAGAGACCGAATACCTTCTGATTACAGAAACTCCACATAGCCTTTTACAGAAATCCACGCCAGTATATACTGATCCTGCACTTGTGCAGAAAAGATAATTTTACAAAATAACGAAAACCCAGCAAAGTACCATAAAGGACCAGACACTTGGTAAATACGCTGAGACATTATACAACATTCGACAAAGGAAGCATTTGCTAAACTTCAATACCCTAATTAAAAGCTCTTCTCTGAGTAACTATTTATTCCAACTTTGTAGGAAATATGACAAATCTTCAGATGTGATCCAAGTAGTATTCTAAAGGATGTATTAGATTTCTACTAGACCATAATACATCGGGTGTGGCATCTCTGCCTTTTGGGGTGTTACAATGAAAGATGGTGCCCTATGTAATAACTAACAAGGACAGTTCATTTGTTAAACCAAATCTCACATCAGAGTTGTATTGGACTCCGAAACGCTTTGGACATGCAACTGTATGATCATTAACTTTTTCACATATATATTGAAGGTTTCAATTCTTTATGATATTATGAGTGTATTATGGCAAGTTGATAAGACATGTCTAGTAATATTGAACTACAAATACAAACATTATCACTACTAAAACAAAGTTTATAGTTGAAAACAAAATATATAATTTTGTAATGTAAAAGCATGCCCCCAAGTTGGGTTTTTTTTCCACGTGTCCAACACTCCTTGTCTGTGTCAGACACCTATATGTACCAATGTCGTTGTTTCATAGGTGGTGCCTAACAAGAGTTCTCAGTACACATTTTAGTAGGTAATTCCCTATCTCCAAACGTGATACATCCATATATGAATTTTTAAAAAAAATGAGGTGGTAAGCATGTTCAAGCGACAAGAGATTGGAAAGTAGAGTATTCTCAGCACACATTTGGAGTTAACTATTAAGTGAATATTACTGCTTGTTAAAATTTCATACCAGAAAAAAAACTTCTTAATAAATAATTGCACATTAAGATGAGTTGCAATGTGAAGCGACTTAAATGGAATAAAGATTCATAGTCAGAAGCAGCTTTACCTGTTGGAGTAACCACCTGCTTTTCTGTAAATGGCAAATGTCCTAGTCCATGTTCAACAACCTGTTTGTGACACAGAAATCTTGATCAAAGCATACAACCATGAAATGTAGAACCTTAAAACCCCACAACTAAGACATCAAAGGAATAAATCAAAGGTGCATAAGAATACACACCAGACGAATCAATCTATCTGCATAAAAAACAAAGTCATGTTTTGTGGTTTTAGCATCGCGTATCAGAGTGTGCATTCCTCGTATCTGAACAAAGATGGAAGCAATTATTGGAAACCCATGAAGCATGAAAAAACTGAAATTGAAGTTACCAAACTATGGAAAATCAATGTGGAATAGCAAACAAATTGTCCCTTTGCAGTTCACATTCAGACTAAAAATCAACTTGCACACACTTCAAGATACAGTGGAACAAGATTTTATGTTCTTAGATGGAGCCCGGATCGTCTACACCCGGGTCTACAGATTTGAACTCTACACCCTAAGAAAAGAATATGGTATAATCATTTTTTAGGGATTAATTTGGTATTCTATATAGTATTTGGGCGGGTCTGGAATGAATTCCTTTAATGTGTAAATGTTGAAAACCCTACACCTGGGAATAGTACACCTGGGAATAGGCAATCTCAATTCTCGTAGATGTATCCTGTTTTTCATTGCTTTAAGATCCTTCAGCACCTTCTAGCTTATGGTCTGCCTCGTATATGTTATCTGTTTTCTTTAGCAAATCTTCTAAAATCAATTAAATATACACAGCTGGATACTGGAGAAGATTGAAAATAGGGTAGTACCTGAAAAGTTGAGTGAATGACGTAAAGATTTGGGTATATTTTACATAGATCATGTTGACCAAGTTTTGTACGAATGTGTTGCACGATCAAGTCGACAGCTACATGATTATCTCCTCCTCTTGGAATGATAATATCTGCGTACTTCTTTGTTGGTAGTATGAAATCATCAAACGCGGGCTTCACAAACTTTGAGTACTGCATCACAAATAACAATGAACTTGGTTAATGTCTGAGACTAACAAATCTCTAACACGAGCGACAGTTACCAAGTAAAAGCACTTTTTTAATCATAAATAAAGGAAGAGTTGCTTCACAAAACACCCAAGGTCTACCCTGACTCCTAGCACTAAAACTTATATAGGAGAAGATGTATTATTACCAATATAAAAATATATAAAAGTAATTAATCTTGACCCTACAATGGAAATGAAGTTTTGAGATAACCTAGCTTCAAGTTGTGACAACCCCAAATGAACCCCAGAAAATCCCCCACCAAAACTAAACAGATCAAACCTGAAAATGTGTCCCAATCCTTTTTTCTAATCCTCCTACCCTAAGTACACTTTTCTTACACTTAGTAAACCTTTCTTAATCTCGAAGTTTTTCCTAGATTCCCTTTTATCTATGTTACATAGACACAAACACAGACATTACACAGACACGGCAATACAGAAATTTTCAGAAAATTTAGGATATGTTGAATCTTATATATAATTTCATAATGTGAACATAGATTTTGAATCATGACTATTTTGGTTCATATCAAATAAAAAATGCAAACAGTCAAATATGAATTACCTCAACATGGTTATGAGATGAAAATCCAACCATATCCCAATAAATGATTGCGCTAATGAAGCAATGAGAAAAGAAAAAAAACATTTGTTTGTGGATATATTCCACTATAGGACTTCTACTTCTTGTAGTCCACAGTTGAATATTAGCTGTAAGGTTTTCTGCATAATTCTTTGTTGTGAATTTGTGGACCTATCAGTACATGAATGTAGCACAAGTCCAAGCTCAGCCACAGGACTGGATCCTAGCTCCTAGCTCACAGGAGCTAAGTACCCTACCAAGAACTCATTAAATTAATTGACAATCCAGCCATCTAACACATAAGCCCATTTACTGCAGTAAATAGAACTTCAGAGAATCATGAAAAGAAGCTTCTGTATAATAGAGTAAAGTCGCATTTTAACCTGATCAAGAACATGTCCTATATCTCTACCCTTCTCAACTGTATCACGCCTTATCCTCCTTGCCAAGCGTACGTCAGCATCTGCACTGAAAATTTTTAGCCATGAAGACCACGACAAAGAATGCCCTCAAATGCTGATACAAAAGCATATCTAGTTTAATCTACCGAAGCTACAATATGCAAAACCTCATAAAAAGTTGCACAAAATCCATTAGAACATTACTACATAACAACTAACATGACGAATATCAGCCGAATCCTGCATCCGTTTTAGAATACATTAAATGTAGATGTAGAAAACTCAAAAGGCTTCCAGATGATAGGTGATTCAATAAATAATAAATATATCTAGACATCTCAAAGTGGAGAAGAGATTAATGTAAGAAAATTACAAACAGAAAAACAGATTAAAAAAAACAAAAGTTCAAAAATAAAAGACTCTTGCAAGCAACTATAATATGTCGAAAGTAAAAACGGCCAAAAAGAGATCAATTCGGCTACACATCCATTCAAGGGAAATGGCCCAACTCAGACATGAATAAGACACTAAGACGAACCCCAAACATGTAAGTGGATCTTGGGTTGTTCATACACAACATATACGTGGAGCGAGTAAAGACTTGATAAATATTTTGAGATAAGTTGTGGTTCTACATTAATAAAGACAAACTGGAGTAAAATACTACAGTAGCAGGTAACAAAGGAATGCACTGGTACATGTTGAAGGCACTTAAAGTGCCAGTATGACTGAGTACACAATATATAATGTGTCTCTTCGTGAATGTCTATGTAAGAAAGAAACTTAATTTTCAAAACTAAATCCTGTGTCACGGACACTCCAAGGCACAGTCCACGCTTAGATCATCTATCTTTTGAATGTTTCACTTCTCTATAAATATTATCAATGTATTATGGCAAGTTGCAGTACATAGGTAGCAATATTGATCAACAAATGAAAAGATATGCACAATATAATGGGCAGGCAAGAACCTGTATCAACAAATATCTTCATGTTCATCATTCCCCGTACGCGAGGATCGTGGAAAACTAGGATCCCTACCAAAAGTATCACATCTGAAGGATTGACCTGCCAAATTTTTTATTAAACATACTGTTTTTGTGGTGATGCAAAATGATGTAATTCATCTTCTACTCCATGTACTATAGATGCACTTTCCAGGGTATGATAAAAAAGAAGGCTCCAAGGAAATATCTGTCAGTTTTCATAATGCAATTTGATGGTGAACACCTTTTAACAGAGAGATTGCTAGCTGTCTGCCTGAAAACATGTATTTTGGGTAGAATACATACAGCAGGAAAATGCCAAGTGTCAAAATAAAAAAGTGAAGTAAGAAACTTATAGAACTCATGAGTCTTCTAAGACTAAAATGTTATTTGAGAAGAACACTTCTTTCAGAAGCATGGAATGTCCATTCTTTCATTGAAAAAACAAACACTGAAATCTGACATGGGCAGCCGTCGGTAATCAATATCTGATAAAGTGGCTGCAAGATACTGACAAATCTTTTCTAGAAATATAAAGTAAACCAATGTGTTATTTCCTTTAAGCAAGCAGAACATACCCTCCTCTTTGGCAACACATTGTTTCTGTAACTCCTGAAATCATAGTTCGGAATATCAACTGCCTGCCCATGCATCAACTTGTCCATACAATTTAGTAGTTGTTCAGTGTCAAAGGCATCTGAGAACAAGACCCAGAAATCTCACATTAAAAACCATATGCAATTTAAAAGCAAAACAATGAGAAAAATTACTATAACGTATTGAGTACATTTATTGACATTTGAAAGTACAAACATTCTTTTCAAAAAACACCATGCACTGATGCAATTCATCAAATATAAGGAAGCACATACAGAAGGGCGAAAAGTAATTTTCAGTGTCATATTTCACATGTAAACTACCATAATCAAAGCCGTCTTAAAAAACTCAAGCCAATTTCTTGACGAAAAAAACCTAATCAACATCCAACAAACAAGCAATCAAGAAATTGAGCATTCTCATGGCTTATTTACATTGTTAACAATTTAGCTGAGAACTTGAAGATGAAGCATAAAAACAAGACATGGTAAAGAAATTAGGGCACAATTCGGTAAAGTTACAATGGTCAGTTGAAAGACCCGCCTAAGATAAGTAGAAGTTAAGGTTTCGGTTACCAACTGAAAAATAATTTTTACATGTCCCACAACTGAACAGATAGAAAAATCGTTACCAGGATGATCAAAGTTGTACTCGTGAACTCGCTTTAGTTCCTCTTCATTCAAATTGTGATAAAAGGAGTCCTGCAATTTCATGTCTGTTAAGGTATTTATCCAACACACAAAAGAGAATACCTAATACAAAATCAAAGAAAATTGGGTAGAATAAACAGAATTCTTCCAGTCTGAGTGATAAAGACAAGACAGATAAACTTTCAGTCGATGCATCAACATATGAAATTAGGATTTAGGAGTACATTTACTACTATTATTAAAAAATAAATAAATAAAGCACTCTAATGTAAGCTAGATAAGGGGCCTTAAAGTTAAGGAAAGCGTGATTAAAGACTTAAGTTTCCAAGATGTCCTACACGGCATGAATACAGATACTATAATCCCATCCATTGCATTGACATCATGATATGATTCCTTTATTTAGACATTAAATCTTGGCTTCATGTTGTGATGTTTCTCAGAGTGGATAACTCAACTTCTAAGTGAAGCAAGCAAGTAAATTACAGAAATGAAAGATGTGGAAAGGATTGACGCGATAAGGGGCTCACAATACCCTTCATTTAGCCTATCATCGGGTCGATCAATTTTGGTTGTTTTAGTTGATTGCTACCAAATCTACACTATGCGCAGAAAACATGGCTTAGATTAGTTAATGTCTTTGACTACTATCACTTAAACCTTTTGAGGATTCGACTCTATGTAACAAGGACACTTCATTTTCAAAAAAGATCATGTGTCGGATATGTACTTGACACTCAGACACTCCACCGGCACTTCATGCTTACATAATCAAGCTTTTCACTTATATTTCAAAGGATTCAATTCTTTATAAATGACACTAGTATATTATGGAATTTTGTAGTACATATATAGCAAATCTCGAAATAAAATTTAAAAAAAAAAAAACAATAAAATGAGTTTATAACTGAAATACAAATAGTATTAATGTATAAACATGTCCCCTTATTGTGAGTCGGGCATTGTTACATATGTTCCACCTGATTTGGTTTCCATGTCGTGTGCTTAACAATGATGCCAAATCAAGTTTCAAGACATGGAGAGCTAATAAAACAATACCTCAATGGATCGATCCTAGGTTTTTTAAGATTTTGAAAATGTTGAGAGGTGGAATGAATCATAGATAAAGTATCTTAACACCAGATTTTGTGACTTGAAGATGATGAAGCTTCAGGCACCTGGAAGTTTTCTATTATCTTGACGATCGTAAATTTCACCACTGAATGCTTGAACCAAATGGGATTCAGATACAAACAATACCTGGTTGACAAGCACAACACGCTGATCATGAAGCTGTCCAATAATCATATCACAAACAGTAGTCTTCCCAGATGTTGCACCACCACCAACTCCTGCTCAAAGTTTGGAAGTATCAAGTATTTAGAAAAGGAGCAAAGGAACAAGGAAGAGAATGCTTGACAATGTTCAAATGGACGTATCACAAAAGTAATCATGGGGGAGTAAATTGCAAGCATGGACCAATAGGACAATGAAATCCCCGAAGGCACGGTACAGCTCAGTCTGCATTTAATATTTGGAACTATAAGAAAATATATATATATATATAATTTGGAGCATACGTGATTCCCTTTTGGACTTAGATTTTAGCAAAAGAAAAGGATGACACGATAATAGAACAAAGTCTGTGTAGTGCAGTTTCTTGTCCACAACCAACTTGCATTGTGGATGGGGAAAGGAGTAGTTTCATCAACATAGAGAAACCGAAATAGTTGACCAATGAAAAAAACAAAACCCGAAACCTAGACTTTAAGATATTGCATTTAAGCTTTGTTTATATCCGGTGCTCTAAACTGTTATAGAGTGACACATATTGTCATATAACTAATAACTTACATCCATTCCCATCACGAAACATAGAGTCGCTTTATGAGATATTTAAACAAGATATTTCCGTGAATAAGCATATAGGACATGGCACTTATCTATAATCGCATCTAGTCACAACCATTTAATCCAATGATTCTTCGAAGTCTTGTTTATCAAAGACTGCAATGAGAAACTTGCACGACCATGAGAAGCTAATTTGTCCTGTTAACAACCAGTTTGTTGTTCATCATGGAACTAGCACAATCCCTTTGCCCCACAATCATTTAGACTTGTTATGCTGACTAGTATCATTCTCCTGTCAAAACTGCACGCCTTTGATCTAATTACACTAGTCCAACCTATGAAAATTCCTACAAGTTACCCCTCCTGCAAGGCTACTATCTAGTATCTACATAGTGGATGAATCTACTCTAATACTTTTCTCATCTCCAATGTGTTGTGCTCTCATTCAGTCATTGTAGATCCATTCGCACAGTCCTAATCTTGTAATTCATTACAGAGAAGAATGGATCTTCCTCACTCAGTCCCCATGTCCCTCATTCTTCAAGGTTCAAAGAACCGTTACCGAATTTGAATTCATTTGGAATTCAGTTCATCCTTCAAACCTTCTCGTTGGCAGAACCATTATTTTCTTTAGTATAGGAAAAGTAGCAAAATATAAGCAAAATCAAATTTCCACAACTAGCAGGAGAACATTTCAACAACAACTAAAACAGTTAAAACACACACAACTTTAGGACAGGCAGGGACCAGGTGCTCGCACTCGCCCTTATTGGCTCTTTCCTTATTCCTTCTTACCCTCTATGCAAGAAATTACTATAAAACCAGTGCTTTTTAAATAGAATTATTAGTTACATACCGATTACGAAAGGTTGCTTGTCCATGCTTCCAGTGGTGGAAGTCGTCGCTTGCTCCACCACCGAGTTCCTTGGTCCATAGCCATTCAAATGAAATCCTGAGTAGTGTGCCCCTGATGAAGCCTCTATTATATCTCCAACATCCTTAGACCCCATAACCAAAATTACCTAACATACAACAAAACACTTTACTAAGCACATAACATTCACCATTCTGCAATTATCAACAACAAGCAAACAAAATACATCGAGCACGAATCCAAATCTCAACCAACAATCAAACAGTCATTCAATTAAGTACATCACATTGCCATCCAACTCACTTAAAAGAACAAATTTTTCCAAGCAAATATAGAGAATCTCAGCAAATCCCATTGAAATTAGATCCAAAAACGATCAAGAAACCTTATTTCAGACTCAAATCTAAAAACTATACTCCTCAAATCAATTCATCACAAACATAAACAGTTATAATCAAACACCTAACAATCAATCAAGAACATGTACAGATCTTCTCTTATGAATATGCATCAAAACCTTTGAACAAACCAATCAAACTGAATCAATGTCAATCTCAATCAATGCCACAAAAAAATCTAAGAAATTAATGTTGAAAATTATACCTCTTTTAATAAACTTTCGCCGCGATTTGAGAGCAATAACGAGACAGCAAAAGAAAACACAAATAGAGAAGCCAAGGTTTCTGTGTGTTTGGCTCAAGAAATGAGAGAGACCAAATTAAAACAAGCTTCAAATACCCAAAAAAAAAAAAAATTAAATTAAATTAAATTCATGATGTTTGGATAATTAAGATGAATAATTAAAGTTACCCTTTTTGTCTAAAGTTTGATATGAAATCTATCACCGATATTTTTTTTTTTTTTTTTTGATGAGCTAAGTCAATGGCGGGGTCATTTGGATGGGGTTGGGCATGGGTCGGGTCATCTTTTTACGATAATGAACCTGTCTGTAATCATCACTTAAATTATTTTAAAGAGGTTGATTTTTCGTGATAATGAACACGTAAAAATGTTCTTGTACTAGTTTGTAAAGCACCGCAAACATTCAAATCCAACAATAAGTTGAGTTTTTGTGAGAATGATCGCGCAAACATATACTTGTCCCAGTTTGTAAAGCACCGCAAACATTCAAATCCAACCTTCGCCATCCAAAAAAAATGTGAACAATGTGAGCATAATATGTAACAAATAAGTTTTTTTTTTTTTTTTTGTGATTTAGTTTATAAGGATCCTTTTCTTTAAGCTTTGGAAGAAACTGGTGCACATTTCTACTATTATAACGAAAATTCCCCAAATGAACAGTGATTATGTATATCTTCAACTTTATATTTCAAATTCCCGTAACATGTAACAAATACTACAACATGCATAATCACCCAAATTATTGTAAATCACTGACTTCGGTTTCTTCTTTCTTTCATTTTCTTCGTTCTCTTAAAAAATGGGTGGGGTTTTAATGCCCGCGAAAGTAGAAAGGTATAACTTCATTTTCTATTAGAGTTTGTCTAGGTAGTCAAGCTTTAAAGCTATTTTTTTGTGAGGTTTGGGTTTTTTTACACTTTTATTCATTTTCTTTAAAACATAATTACAAATATTATTTATAGAAATTGTAGAAGTGTAAAAAATTCAAAACCTAACTATAAAGCCTGACGAGCTAAAATTGGGGTTTCTATGGATGGGAGTCATTCAAAATTGTATGGTCTTTGTCATGAAAGTGTCCAAAAACAAAAACAT
Organism: Berberis vulgaris; assembly: GCA_963556465.1. Lineage (NCBI taxonomy): Eukaryota > Viridiplantae > Streptophyta > Magnoliopsida > Ranunculales > Berberidaceae > Berberis > Berberis vulgaris. The sequence continues at coordinate 95,785,731 of OY747128.1, forward strand.
TATCCCCCTTGAAAATCATGTGATTAATCTAGTTACACAAATTTTGTATTAGAAGATAGGAAGTTTAGAAGATAATGGATAAAAAAATTTCATGACAAGGACATATTTTCTAAAGTAAAGTCGGAAAAAAAAATGTGAAACAATTCCTTCTATTCTACGCAGCACATTGTAAGTGGTGTGTTGTGGTGTAGTGGTGTTGGTGGTGAGTCATGAGTAGTGTAGTGATTGACAAGCAGACGTGGGGATTAATTTTCAATCCAAAACAAATGTCAATGGGGGTACCAAGCTCAGCGTTAGATCTGTGGTGGATTCGGGTTCAGAGTTCAAACCATGTCGGTGGCATTTAAGATGGGAGGGGTTAAGGTAGGGGTGAGTAGATGATGGAATGGGACTGATGGACCTCATCTCATTCATTCGGAATTGAGACGAGATAGATCACATTCTGACCTTGTCCAATCCCAGACGGGTTCGGAATGGGACTGGATGAGCATGTATTAAATAGTCCTTCAATGAAAATTAACAAAACAATTTCATCTCACATTGCTCACACATCAATAATGTCAAATTTATATACATATAACTTTCATCATAATAATATCAAATGCCGTATAAAATTTGTGGAGACTTACAATGGAATTAAGTTTGCAAGTGAATTATGGGAGATAAAATGAGCTTCTCCATAGATCTGTCTTGCATATTTTGTTTCGGAGTGAGACTAGGGAACCAGGTTCTGCAACTAGGATAATGTGACATCATCAAAATAAGTTTTTTACAATCTCGAGATAAACATAAACACTTTGGAGATTTTATCATTCTTTCAAGATCACGCCACGTCAACTTAAAACCTGATTTTCTAGCATTTTCATTACGAAATAGTTGAAATATCATTAATACAATATATAGTTAGGAGCAATGATCTCCAACTACATAATTCATAATGCAAAATTAACGTATACCATCTTTATTTTCTATTAGAATAAAGCTCATAGTGCAAAACTAATTCAAACCATCATTTGTCTTTTTTTTTTCTACAAGAAAAATTGTCCTGTAACCAATCTAAAATGTGGGGAAAAAAAAATCATGGGTTCTGTTTGATCTATAATATTCAAATTGAAGTTTATACTTAAACAAAGAGTACCAAATCAATAATAATAAATATTATATTGATAATAATAACACATCCTAAATTTTTCTTTAGAAAAGTGGTTTGATTAAAATTAATAATAAAAATGTTAAATAAATAACTTCGGGACGGGATGGTGGAATTGAAAATCTTCATCCTGATCTCATCCCACTCTAGATCGGGATGGGACGAGATTAGGACGGGTTTGATCAATCTCAAAAGAATCAAAAAAAAAACCGAAATGGAACGGGATCCCCACCCCTAGGTTAAGGGATAAAAAAATTAAAAAATAAAATAAAAAAATTAATAAACAATGGGTCCTAAATTACCATAATATGGAGGTTCCATCAGTACATTACTAATCATGGCTGATATTGCTTATTTTGATTAAATGGTTTAATGGATTACCTATAGAGGTAAATTTGTCAAATTGAAATTGCTAATTAGATTAGCTTGTCCGTACAAAATAAAAATGTAAGCTTGGTGGGATTAATGTGCTAAAATGCCAAGTGAGGTTTCTGCCAAATTATAGCTTATTAGATGGCATTGTTATGTAAAAATAGCTTACATTTTAGTTGGTATAGTTTAGATATGCAACCTAAATATAGCCAATTGATGTGTCTTGTATCCACCTTTGCACTAATTTCTTGCCATTTTGCACTATCACTAGTTAAATTATATGTGTGTGTTTCACCAAAATGAGGAAAGAGGATGAACAAACGCAACAAAAACAATCATTTAACTTAAATTGATAGAATTTGGCATGAGAATGAAATGGGAATGGTCGGAATGAAATTCTCATAAATATGGGAATCTCACTCCTTGGTCTCCCAAGGCATGTGATTTTCATGTTCATGAGACTTTTATTCCCACCATTGATCATAAAATCAAATTGTGGATGTGAAATTATACATCAATTTAGCCTAAAATATAGAAATCCTCTCATAATTTCTCATGACATAAAATTCTATGCAACCAAACACACCCTAAATTTAAACATATCCACTACAATTAAATATACACGGGAAGGCTTGTAGTTGATGAAAATTGGAAAGGAATTGTAAGTGGTCCTGTTTTAAATGAACTAAGTAGTCCCTCTCATATCCATACATTTCTCCTCACAATTTTAGTTTTACAATATTTTGTCACTTTTATTTTTTCCATTTCCCAAACCATCAATGCAAAGAACCACCCATTATCATAAATCATAAAAAGAGAGTAATAAAAATAACCATAAAGAACCTAGAAAAATCATTTCATCCAACTGGTAAAAATATCAAAACGAAAAGTTGTGTTGGTTGAATAAAAAATCGATCAAACCGAATAAATCAACCGAACCGATCAAAATCGAATCAATCGGTTTGATTTTGGTTTTAAAAAATTCAAAATCGAAGTGGTCGGTTCGGTTTTCGATTTTTATGTGATTTTAACCAACTAAACCAAATTGACCGAATACATATAATAAATAATATATATTTTATATAAAAATAATATAATATGTTTAAAATAGTCGGTTGGTTCGGTTTTATTTCGATTTTAGTTTGGTTTTAGTCGATTTGGTTATGGTTTGCATAAAGTATAATCAGTTCGGTTTTGTTAGTGGTCGGATCGATTTTGGTTTAAAAATTTTAAAACTGATAAAATCGGTTCGATTCACAGTTTAGATGAAAAACCAAACCGACGATTCGATTTTCAACCCAACTTCAAAGTGAAAGAAGAATTTGGAAGAGGTGATGATTTGGTTGTTTGAAAATGAATAAAAACAAGTCTTTATTAGGTGAGATAAAAAGTTAGTAAAGAGAAAATGTCTGCTTGATGAGATAAATGGTTGGTGAGAGAAAATGACTCATACTACTCCTATGTTAAGAGCATCTACAAATAAGTCTAGGTAGGCAGGGCAATCAATCATTTTTTTGTCAAGGTTGGGTTCTTTCACATTTTTACCCATTCTCTTTAAAACACAAACTACAAACATCAATTATAGAAATTGTAGAAGTATACAGAGCTCCAACCTTGATAAAAAAAAATAAAAAAATAAAAAATAAAAATAAATTGGTAGTCCTGACTCTCTACAATTGAGGTAAAAGAATGCAAAGAGATGATAAAACATCTTCCTTACAATTCAGATAGGGTTTTTACTGTTCATGAATAGTGATATGAGTCTGTTTGTCCTACGTGGCATGATTTGTCTTTTGGCAAAACTTAAGTTAAAACTTCCACCTCGATACTTTTCTCACTCACTCCCCACCTCTCTCCCTTCACTTCTTTCTCCCTCCCTTCAGAACCCAAAAAAAAAAAAAAATTTAGAAAGAGAGGGGCGGCTCAAGAGGCAAAGTGATGGCATCGAAGCCCTATTCGACGGGACAACGTCGCATCCCTAGATCCGTCTTCAGCGTCGCATCCCCAAGTCTTCAGCGGCGGCGGGACAGCAAAGCACGGATGTGGTTCGGTGGTCGACGTCGACGCTGCCCAGAGGTAGGAGTTCTAGCCCTTCTGATTTTGCTAGGATGCTTTCTGTGTAGAACTTCTAGGGTTTCAATGTCTGGGAAATCGATGAGGGGAATGAGGGGGGAAGTTGAATGAGGGGAAACCCAATTAGGGAGTGGGAGATTTCGCTAGGATGCTTTCTGTGTGGACTTCTGATTTTGCTAGCATCTCTATTTTTTTTTTTGAAGTTGTGAAACCCAATTAGGGAGTGGGAGATTATTCATCTATAGGGAGTGGGAGATTCTTCAAATTCTGATCAAATAGCCACTGGGTTTTATGTTTCAGGTATGCGAGGTGCACGGGGATCTTGGAGAAGGCGCGTTTCGGTTCTTGGATTGGCTTCATGAGGCTGGTTTCTCTGTTTGACAGGTTTGTCTCTAGCAAAATTTGTTTAAGTTTATAGTTCATATTCCAATTTTGATTTTGTATTTGTGTGAAATGGATGCAATTCTTTTCATTTTGCTTAAATTTGATTGTTTGGGTTTAAAGTTTTTAACTTTATGCTTTTGTGTATATGCATGAAATTGTTGCAAGTAATTTGCTTTGGTTTTCATTGCAAGTATTTTAAAAAAAAAAATGAAAGAAAAACCCAATTGCGATTATTCGACAATTCGGTGAAAGTACGATGTACTCTATAGTAGTGCCAACGGCACGGGTATTACACTAGTTACTTACATGGAAACGGAAAATCAAGCCTTAAAACATACACAAAATGTGGGTACTTAATTGGGACTTGGCAAGGATGGAAAACTATAAAAATTGGACATTTACATCCGAGGCTCGAAATATCCAAAAAAATAAAAAGGCGGTTTTTTTCCTTTTCAATATTGACACGGGAAACAATTTGGTTCTTAGTCACCAGAATGTGAAGCGTGTGTAATATTTTTTATTTTCTTGCAATAACTTTAAAATAAAATAAAAATAATATATATATGCACGCCACTTGGTATTGGCATGGTTACTTTCTTATGGTGTTGACCTGTAGGTCGCACCTTGTTAATAGGTTATGAGATCCTATAAAAACCCAACTTGCTTTCAAAAAAAAAACATCTATGTCATAAACTACATTTGATAAGGATAAATTAGTTTAAACGTGATTAGAGATCTCTGCTGCCGACATTTGGAATCTTTGTGGGCTCAGTTTGGACGGTTTGTTTACGATACTTATTGGGCCAGGATATCTGGGCCCCCAAATCCACTCAACAAAGCTATGTAAAACCCATGCAGGATCTCACAATTTAAACTTTTGATAGTGATTCACCTCCATTTAAAAGGTAATTATTTGAAATGAAATTGTTAAAGTTATTATTGTTTTGTAGTAGATATGGGGTTAATCCAACCAAGATTGTGTTTTCACAAAATTTATTCAATATTTTTATTTTTTGAAAATTACAAAAATTAAAAAAGGGCAAAAGAAAAATTCTCAATTTTTCGAAAAATTTTTATATTGTTTCATAAATTTTGCAATTTTTTTTGTAAAAATATAAAAACTAACTACCAAAAATTACATTTTTTTTAGGGTTTTCAAAAATTTCTGAATTTATTCGTAAATTCAAGTTTTTTTTATTTATTTATTGGTTTTTGAAGCCACGCCCTGATTTTCTATCATTTCTTCTACTGATTGACTTTTGAACCAACTCCTGATTTTCTATTTATATTTTAATTTAATGTTTGTTTCATTTATTGGTATTTAGACTTTCATTTAATGTGTGTAGTATATTTATTTACGTGTATCTTATTTTTTCATATATTTTATATACTCTCAAAATGTATTATATATTTCATGTATCTTCAAAAATTTTACGTTTTTTATTTACACAACAAAATACTTCTTAAAATCAGGATATCGAAATCAACTCGAAAAACAAAATCATAATCCTTGATTCGAAGTAAGAAGTAGATTTGTATCCAAATCCATTTTTATATTGTAAAAATGAAGAAGTTTAGACATAAAAATGAAGAGTTTGTATATTGTAATTTGGATTTGGATATGAGTACATTATTTAAAAAACACTAATATTGCGTGTACATGCATATTGTCCATGTTGATGTCTCACGCTCTTTAACATACTTGTATAACTCAGAGAAATTTTCCGTCTTGAATTCGACTCCTCTTTGCAAAATTTCATCCGCTCTAATGAACTTTACACCTAATAATTTTACTCTAATTTTTAATATGCTACTGTGGTAATCCGGTTGAATCGTTTTATAATGAGGATTCAACCAATTAGCATGAAAAATGCATATGACAAAATATATATGAGTGAAAAAAATGAAACATACATATATATACATTAAGTTAAGAGATGAGCTGCGAAATGATCAGTTTGCTTTGCAAGCTTAGTCGCTCTCATAAACACAAATATTTCCAAACTTTTTAAGTTTTCACTCACTTTCATTTTCATTTCCCAAACCATCAAAGTCGAGAACCTAAGAATCACCAATTTATCGTAAAACATAAAAATGGGAGTAATAAAAATAACCATAAAGAAACTAGAAATATCATTTTCAAACGAATATTTGTGTTAAATTAGAGAGACTTCAAAGTAGAAGGAGAAGTTTAAGAAATTGATGGTTTGGTTGTTTGAAAGTGATTAAAAACAAGTGTTTTATATTAGGTGAGATAAAAAAGTTAGAGCAGAGAGAATCACTGGTTGGTGAGATAAATGGTTGATAATTATTAGAAAATACCAGTACGTTGAGAGCATCCACAATCGCAAGGTAAGTAGTACGGTATGTTTTGGACTGCATTGTGCCATACAATTGTAAAATAAAATAAAACAAACAAATAGTAAAACAATATGTTTTTTGCCGCTGGCAGGGCTAGAATTGATACAGAATAAATAAATAAAAATAAAAGATATTTCTTTGATTGATGTCGAAAATCATGTAACATTTTAATGTCGGTTAAACTATCACAGCCTTAACCATCAAATCAAGCTACCATTGACACATAAATGAACAAGTTGAATCTCCTTGTCTAACTATCCTTCCAAAATGGGTTTGGTGATCATTCATCAAGATTCATACCCATTACAAAGAAGCAGGGCCCATTAGGTTTAGAAAGCCCATGTTTACTGTTTGCATGTCAGTTGTTTTGCTTATTGGCTTGATCAGAAGTGTTTAGGGTTGAAATCTGAAGTGGGGTTTATGTTTGATATCTGATTAAAGGGTTTGTAGGAACTGGGTTTGATTTGTTTATTGGGCTTTGTGTTGAATGCATTGATGCGTTCAAATTTGGTCTCTTAGAGATTTGACCAGCAAAACAAGATTAGATTGTCAAAGACCACATTTTTTGTGGCCGAAGGTACTCCGATGCTTAAGTCAGTTAATTTCTAGGAGAAAACTAAATTTGGACAGAGTTCAGTTAAAATTGCATTGTGTTCATGGAATTGTCTTTTTCTTATACATTTTTCTTTACCCTTTATAATGAGTGCATTCAGTTACGTGCATAACTTAAACTCAAACGGTGCAATAAGGAGAAATGTTTATTATAACTATTTCTTCCTTTATTTAGATGTGACACAATGCCTTGAACTCCAAAAGTCATTAGTTATTGTTGAGGGTTCACGTAGTTTGGATGCACAAACAATTTCCGAGTGGTTCATTCCATTTTGTATATTCTGCTATGATTTCTCGATTCACAATGTTGCAAGTCTCAACTTTTAAGGTATGTTTGATTGCATGGAATCATATGTCATGTGAATCCATTAAGGGATCCCTACATTTTAGGTTAAAGTGATGTATCACTCCACATCCACCATTTGATTTTGTGATCAATGGTGGAAATGGAAGTCCCATGAACATGATAATCTCACTTCTTGGTCTCCCAATGCATACGATTTTCATGTTCATGAAACTTTTATTTCCACCACCATTGATCACAAAATCAAATGGTGAATGTGGAGTGATATATCAAATTAACCTAAAATATAGGGATCCCCTCATAAATTTTCATGACATGTGATTTCATGCAACCAAACAACCCTTAATGAGCAATGTACACCTTGGCTGTCACTGTGACTGATCTTATGCCTGCAAAAAAGTTGCAGCATCTTTAGTTAGTATGATTGCAAATCAGTAATGCTATTTTCCACACAACTGAGCAAGTTGGACTACTCCAATGCTTTTCAGAACACACTTTCAATCGCCATATTTGTTGTTGTTCACGTTGGACAGTTTCCACAAGTAACTAAGCATTGTAAGTAGCTGTCGCGCTTGATAGAGTGGCGTTTGTTCGACTACGCCACTCTCGTGAACTACGCCACTCTCGTTGTTGCATTGTACATGCTCCTATAAGAACATTGTATTACTATTTACTAGTTCCTTTTCTAGTATGCAAATTTCATGCACTATATAGTATGCGCCACATAATGATTTTGACAAAAACAGCAATTTTATTTTAAGTTTCTCTTTTCAGAATTTAAAATTGTTTGTTAATTTCAAATTACTTTTTTTTTTGTAAAATGAAAAAAAAAAAAAAAAAAACCAAATTATCACTATTAAAAGTTGAGCTTCAACCCTAACATATTGACACTCAACATTGTTGGAAAACTCAAGGCATGAGTAGGCAGGCATGCTCATCCAAGAATGTCCCCTCCACTCAAGGGATGTTAATTGGTCCTATAAAAAAAAACATGCATTACACAGTCATTACAGCAGTGTGTAAATTTTACCTCTAGGTTTTTGAAGGTGTGACAAAACTTAATAAATTATTTATGGCATATTTAGTATATGTTTGACCAATTTAATGGTCATTAACATTACAATGGTTTAAGCCATTCACTTATTTGAATGGGTGTAAAAACGACGTAATGGAATGGCCATTTACGAATCCCATTATAATGAACATTCATTCACTGAACTCAATGAATGGGAGCCTTTACGTTCTAACCAGTTTTGGTCAACACAACCTATAATATCTTATTTGCTCTCGTTATTAGGTTTTAGCTCCATTAATAGATGAAGGCAAATCATTAAAGACACAAATCATTCCCATTTCATCTCATTCTTATCATAGATTCCAATAATTCTAGTCAGCTTTATTTACTAGTTTTTTTTTTACATTTCTACAGATAGTGTTTGTAGTTGTGTTTTAAAAAGAATGGGTAAAAAATGTAAAAACACAAAAAAAATGCTCAAAAAAACTACCAAACAAGGCTAGATAGACTTACTCGATTCACACACCAAACAATGTTCTACATTATTAACATTGTGAGTCATATGTATACCATATACATCCCCATTCTCATTCTTATTGACAATCGGATTCTCATTTCCATTCCCATTTCATCGAGGAACCAAACGAGGCCTTAATTACCTTTTACATAATTACTTTCATTCCATTGTTGGAGATGCTCTACCAGGTCCGAGAAAGACGGGACTCGGAAAATTTTTCATTTCCTGAATAGTTAGTAGTTATAAATAATTATGCTTGTAGGTGAAGTCTGAAAGGCTTTAACAATTAATCCAAGATTGAAGGGTAATAAAGTTTTAAGTCATGATTAGAAAACTTTGATAAAGTTTAAGAAAATAATTTGAGAGAGAAAACACCTTCTTTTATCTGTTCCACTTAGTGGGTGACAAAGCTCAAAAAGATGGAATCAAAAGCTTGCCTCCATAATCATTCAAAAAACCAAGGATTCAACGTTCATAATGTTAACCTTTGACCCCTTTATGTAACGTATGTATTTGCACTTTTTTTCCATGCATAGTTGTTAGATGAATTGAAAAGATACATACATACTTATTATATACCAATTTAATTAAGTCAATTTTAATTTTAACAAAAAGAAAATTAAATTAAATTCCATTTTAATTTTAATAAAAGAAAATTAAAAATCATTCACTCCATTTTGGTAGCCATAAAATAATAAATACATATGATGCGTCCAAAAATCGTTCACCTGTGAGTTTGACCTGCAAAACAACTGTTAGACTACCAATGACCACCTTTTTGGTGGGTGAAGACACTCGGATGCTTAAGTCAGTAACTTTGTTGGAAGAATGATGTAAATCTGGACAAAGCTTAGTTAAAGTTGCATCATGTAGATAGGATAGTCGAATCGACCTCTCCTCGAATCGAGTTGAGAACCCATTGAGTCATTTTCCGTCCCCTGTTCATACATTTCTCTTTACTTTATATAATGAGTGAATTGATGACTGCATTCAGTTGTGTGCGTGACTTAAGCTCGGTTGGCGCAATAAATAAGACGTTTATTATAATAATCTCCTTTTTCATTGAGATGAGAGTGATTCCCTCCATGTCATTCGTAACGGTCCATCAATATTTATGATGACTTAAGCCTTTGTAGTGGCTCTCTAGTATTTATGGTGACTTGAGCCACGTGTATGGCCATGATCGGGTAACGATTTCATATATCATCAGCTACTCCTCCCTTAGTTTGTGAGCTCGCTTGCATGGCCACTAACTTATTAATGAGAGTTTTCTTTATTTGTTCTTTGAAGTCAGTGTGACAAGTCATCGAGGTCGAATTGCGTGAGTTCAGATAGGATGAAATTGTCGAATTCGGGCTGCATGAATTCTAACTAGATGAAGTATTTTTTTGTGACGAGTTGTTGTATTCGGACTTTGTGAGTTATAACCAGATGTCATATCGTAGTCGACCACACGAGTCTGTTACCAGGTGAATTCAGACCAGATGTCGTTCATGACATCGTAGTCAGTTGCGTTTACTAGGAGATGTAATCTTCGTAGTCAGTTTCATGAGTTCGGACCAAATGAAATCAGCGCGATCAAACTACATGAGTCTGAGCCAGATGAAGTCAGTTTGACTAGTCTTAAGTCGGGCATGCAGACCTGATCCTTGTCAGATTCATGTACTGTTGGACCTGATTCTACTCAGGCCTATCAAATATGTTTCCTGTCCATGTCGGATCAGTCTCTACTCGGGCTTGTTGGATATGTTTCTTGTCCATGTCGGGTCAGCTTCTAGCCGGGTTCATTTTTCATTTAGTCTCGTCCTTCGGGTTCCTTTTTCATTCGGGTTCATCCTCCATGGGCTAGCTTATAGCCGGGCTCGTCCTCCACGATCTACCATTCTCTTGATTCGATCTCCATTAGAGCTCGTGGATATGCAGGTCTGTGAACCTGCCAAATACTAAAACAACTAACAAAACTTTAAACTAATAATAATGCTGCAAGACGGGTTCAAACATGTAACTTGAGGTTTTTTAAGTAGCGCCTGTACCAATTATGCTTGTAATCCTTTAATGAGTTATTTAGTTCTTCGTCATTATATCCAAATGTACTTGGATTGTCTGTTTAACTCACAGTACACGATTTTAGTCATTTTAACCCAAATAGAATATTGAAAATCTTGTTACCATTGATATTGGAAACGACTTTGGATGATCGTAATATTCACCCGTTTTGTTGCTCATTTGTGATCAAGCTAAGCTTCTTTTTATAAAGAAAACTTGTCGTTCCCCACGGACGTCACCAAACTGATGCGTCCAAAAATTGTTCTCCTGTGAGTTTGACCTGCAAAACAACTATTAGACTGCCAATGACCACCTTTTTGGTGGCTGAAGGCACTCCAATGCTTAAGTCAGTAACTCTGTTGGAAGAATTATGTAAATCTAGACAAAACTCAGTTAAAGTTGCATCATGTAGATAGGATAGTCAAATCGACCTCTCCTCAAATCGAGTTGAGATCTGAGTTGAGAGCCCATTGATGATTGCATTCAGTTGTGTGTGTGACTTAAGCTCGGTTGGCGCAATGAAGGGGGCGTTTATTGTAACGGTTTCCTCCTTCATTGAGATAGGAGTGATTATCTTTATCTCCTTCATAACAATCCATCAATATTTATGGTGACTTAAGCCTTCGTAATGACTTTCCAGCATTATGGTGACTTTAGCCACATGTATGGCCATGACCGGTGGCAATTTCATGTATCATCAACATATATAGTATGTTAGATACAAGCGAAGAAAGTTGCAGTCCACCAACGTGCCTGTAGTTCCCAATGTCATCCCAGTGGGCATAAGATTTATAGATATAAGATGGCATCTATATACGATATGTGTGTAATTTTCTCTATCGATCCTACCCCATTTCAGTATGGATAGTCTTAGAGCATCTGTAGTTGTTGTCTACTAGAAACTGTAAAAAAAAAAAACACGATGTTATGAGAGTTTTATAATTAAGACAATTTTTTTATTAGAAAAACCTTGTTTTTAAGATCAGAAAGACATCATCAAAGTGATATATAAGTCTATTTCTCGTATGTACTCCTAAGCTTGAGGGATCGACTAGAGACCCCTTTTTTCATTCAACTGTCATTTATTACTTATCAAAAAAGAGTTACATAATCACGGGAGTACATTACGACTTTGCCCGAAAAAAATAAAACAATAAAACCATTTCAAACTTGCACAACCCATTTGAAGACAAAAGCCCCGATTCACATGACAGCTCAACGGTTAGAGCTTGGCGGATGGTACCACTAGGTCATGTGTTCAAACCCAACTTGCGGTATCTTTATAGGTTCTGGGATCCTATAAAAACCCTACTTGCTCCCAAACTAGAACCAGCATGCATGAGACAAATCTGCACAAAACATAGCTTATTTGCCAGACCATTATGCACCAACCAAAATTAGATTAGATTGCTAAAAAAATTGCACCAAAAAAACGCCTGACTTGCTGTTGTAAATCAGTTGCATACTCACTTCCATTTCTCGTCCGCAACATAACCACACAAGCAATTTTCTCTCTCGATTTAGAAAGGGTCCAAGACATAATTGAGGACAATGATTATGGATGCTCTTAGTATTTTCACTATTTGTCATTCTACATTTCTACCAACTCAATGTTATTGTTATTCAAATTTTGAATCTTATGAGTATTTCAAATTTATGTTATCACCCATTACTTTGGCCTCATATTGCCGTCTACAAAACTCTAATACATCAATATAAGCAGTTAAGCACTCATATTTCGCCACCTGGCAACCCAATCTCAAGTCAACTTATTTGACTTGACTAATTGAGTATATAACCGTTGCACCCAAGTTACGTCGTCAACTCTTAGTCCGTCAACCCAACCCCACGTCCCTCCACGACCCCCTTCTTTGACTAACAGCCAGACTAACGAACGGCGTCTCTATTTTGGTCCAACAAAGAAGACAAGCGAACTCTCGATTTCATTTAAGTCCCCTCTCATATTATTTTGAATGCTCTCTCTGTGCTTCACACACTACACGAGAACTCTGTTCTTGTTCTTCCGCACTCCTCACTTCGTTCTTCACAATAGTTTTCATTCAGATCTCATCGTCGCGTTGCATCGCACGACATAAGATCCGTGTTTAGAGTGATCGAAGAGGAAGAGGAGCGATGCCGTATGAGACAATGTTCACTTCGCCTTGCAAGAATTTGAGAGGATTGAAATGTTCAAATACCAATGAGGTTTCTTTTGCAGATGAGATTATCAACGACGATGAATTAGCGCAGCGAAAAGCCGAAGAAGCAGGTAATTCTTGATTAACAACTAGTTTACTACTACTACTATTATCATTACTTTCTGTTCTTCCTAAATTTCAGTGAGTTTGCTAATCAGGATTTGTTCTCCCCAAAAAACACAAGATTATTTTTAATATGTCTCGAGATGTGTAATACGAATTTTTTTAACCATGTCTTATTAACATTTTGTGGGGTAGCAAATTTTAGAACATTTTTTTTAGAGGCGCAACAATGAGTTGCGCGAATCTCATAACCATAAGTGTTTTTTCAATGTATATTTTCAACAACGGAAATTCTAACTGGCGAGAAAACGGGCGAGGCAACCCTCCATCTCCCTCGAGATGCATCCCTCCCTTGCTTGTTATCTCGAGAAGCACCCCCTCCCTCACTCGTTTTCTGGCCCATTTCCTCGCCAATTAGAAGGGTTCTTTCAACAATTCGAGTCGGTCTCTTTTTGGGTTTTTTTACACTTTTGCCATTTCTAAATAAGGTTGGCTAGACTTACTCGTACATTTTGCTCACCTAAACCACCAAAGTTGTCTGGAAAAAATTGAGGATTGGGGGTTTGTCATTGGAGATGTTCTTACAAAAAAATAATTTAGCGAACTCGTAAAGTTTAGTAATATTAATATGCACGATTAATGATGCTAAACATTTAAATAATTATTTTTTAAGCAAAAATGGCCAGATGAACGGAAAATTTTGAGTGAGTTGCCATATAATGAGTAGGTTAGGTGTTGAAATGGGGTGGCCCTATCCACTTTTCCATACTAAACTCAATTAGTCCTTCTTTGTAGTGGTGGAAGTCGAACCTTTTTTTTTTTTTCTTAAGTACTCATGAAGCACCACATATCATGGGTGCTCTAAATGATGGTTCGAAACATTTAGATGCAAAGGACGGACCACTAGGTTTTTAGTGAAAACCTTAATCTAAACACCGATCCGTTTAATTTGAAAAATGTCTCATAACCTTTTATTTTTTATTTTTTATTTTTCGGTGGGTTCGGAGGTTAGATCAAATTGTCACCCCTAGGAAAAGGTAGATTTTTTTTTTTTTTTTTTTTAGTATAGTTATGGTTCTATTAAATTTGTGCGGTACGAAGAGAGGTGGGGGGTGAATGTTTCGATGGTGTCAACAATGAATGCTAACTAGTGATCAAAGCATTAAAGATGAACTCATGGTACAATATAGAAATGTGATGAGTAGACCCCATTTGGATCCCCCTGCCATGGAAAAAAAAAAAACTAGAAAATAATTTGAATTTTGAAAAATCTTACTTCAGATCTGGAGCTGGATCTTTTGTTGAGAAGAACAGTACACTTATTGGAAACCACTGTGTTTCAGTGACCCTTGCAGCTCAATTGATCCCACAATCTGGTGCTTTTTTTACAATTTTGATATGCTCTACAAACTTGGATTCAAACTTCTTTGTTGTACCTTAACATGATTATCGTAATATGTTTTTATTGGTAAAATTGTGACTAATACCGATATCTTCTTAAATATTTGGGATGACATATAGTTCATAAACCACTTGCAAGGTGCATTGTCAAAAAACTTTCAAATGTACGTTAATAAATAAAAAACAAAATTTACCTTTGAAAAAAAAAAAAAAAAGAATAATTTGTTCGCATTGTTGGTTGATGTTTTTGGTATATGTTTGCAGCATGGAGAAGGTATCAAGCTACAGAATGGTTAAGACAAATGGATCAGGGAGCATCAGAAGTTCTGCCCACACAACCATCTGAAGAGGAATTCTGTCTCTCTTTGCGCAATGGACTCATTTTATGCAATGTCCTCAACAAGGTCAATCCAGGTGCTGTTTCAAAGGTACAGTATTTTTTTTCGGATAAAATTAACATTGATTTATTTTATTTTATTTATATATATATTAGTGTTTGGTTGCATGTTTGACTACACGCCATTTTTAGAAGTGATGGACAATAAGGGAATTTAATGATGCAATGTAGGTGGTGGAGAATCCCATTTTAACGGTTCAATCAACAGATGGAGCAGCACAATCGGCTATTCAGTACTTTGAGAACATGAGGAATTTCCTAGTAGCTGTTGGGGAGATGAAGCTCTTGACCTTTGAAGCTTCTGATTTGGAAAAGGTTTGTTTAGTTACGTGTTCCATTTTCTCGTTGTCTTGTTTTGTTTTCAACACAATGCTGCTAGTAAACAATTGGTATCGGTAAGGTCTTCTTTCATTGCAACTTAAACAAATAATACTATTATAGTGCCATGAAGGGGATGAAGCGGGAATTTGTGCTCACCCAGCATGGGAGCTTATTCCTTCCATTGAAAGGGTGTAACAAGACAGTGCGTCCACTGAAAAGGGTGTAATAAATCCTGTGCGTCTACCGTGACAGTCACTCCCATCTAGTTGTGTGAGAGTGCAACGAGATGAGTATTTTTGCTTATCACGCCCTCTGGGGAAGCAGTATGAAGCTTAACACAGGCCCTGGATGCAATGTGGCTCGCAGCCTTGCACCACTTGTCATCAACCACTGTGGTTGAAATGTGCCAGTTTAATTTACAGAACATCGATAACTACTACAAATGCTTGAAGGTTTAACCAACAAGGCTAACACGTTTTTTATCCAGGGTACCAACCCACCTTTTATTTTATTTTTATTCTCAAAGCTAGATTGTTTACTTCCAACTTAGTGTTCAGAAATTTATGATTGATATGGCCCTGATCGTTTTCCCAGGGGAGAATAAGTAAGTATCATTCGACACTGAAAAGTTTTCAGTACTATTTTCACACATTTTAAACCCATTTCTCAGATGTTTGTTTTTATGCTTTCTTTAGTTTGAAATTCTTCTTGTGTTGATGCTGCTCCCATTTCTCTGTATCTTGCGTTATTTGTTTTATAAACTTGAGAAATATTTGACAGGGGGGCTCATCAGTGAAAGTTGTGGACTGCATTCTATGTCTGAAAGGTTACTATGAGTGGAAGGAAGCAGGTGGGATTGGGGTTTGGAGGTACGGCGGGACTGTTAAGATTGTGGCGTTACCAAAAGACTCACCAGCCTCAATCAGTAGTGGAAGTACTGATGAATCATATTATGAATCTGAACATGGGCAACAACTATTGGAGTTTCTTCACTTCTCTAATGAGGTTTCAAATGAAAAGGCTAAGGCCACCGAGGCCTTGTCTTTTCTTTTTGAACGTTATGGACTGCAACTTCTACGAGATTATCTTACACAGTGCAGTGACGATTTCCCTTTGAATGCAATGGTAGGTAAGTCTCTTTCCTTTTTGTGTCACAGTTTTATTTGATCGACTTTATTTTCAAATGACTGTACATGTTCTTGAAGAGTCAATTTAGTCCAGTGTATATTAAATGTTTTTTTTTTTTTCAATTTCTAAGTTTGACGATTAATAGTAATTCTTCCATTTGCCTGCGAAACAACCTGCCTTCCATATGTTAGCATTGAACACTATTTTCTTTTCCACATTCACATTAGTACTCCTTTTTTACTATGAAACTTTACTCTACATCGACTTTATAACTCCACTATCAACAGCTTCTGTAGGATCTGACATCATTATTGTTGTATTTTCAGCTCATCCATATGGTGCTAAGGAAGGTAGTTAACGATTTCAATGGCATCCTAGTTTCCCAGAGTAATCAGGTACTCCTATGACTGACTTGTTGATATATACATTTTAGTATTATCTCAGGACATACTTGTTTAAGATTGCGTATCTCTTTCTATATATTGTTTCTTTGCAACCATTGAGAATAACTTACATGATTTTGATTTCCTTGTGTCACTTTTTACAGCTTGGAATGCTTCTAAAGAATGTCTTGAAAGGCGAGGGTCGTTCAATGTCGAAAACTGAGTTTATAGAAGCAATTGCCAAGTATCTTGCACAAAGAAATTATGGTTCCTCAAAAGATCTTTCAGATTTCTGTTTTTGTGGGAGAAAACGTGGAAAGATTGATCATAATGATGGCTTTTGTGCTACCCACACGGAGAAACTTAATCTTCAACAAAACGAACTTGAGGTATGATCTTCAATAAAACGAATTTAAAGTTCATTACTTCACTTTTACGTTTCAATATCACTTCCATGACTCACTAAGGCATGTGTCTGTTGTACTTTTCTCACTGTAGTTGCTTAATTATTCTTTGTCACATCTGTTTTCTTGTTAACAACATTACTCAAATCGTGAACAAGCAACATCACTTCATTTTCTTATACATATTATGTTAATGTGTTCAGGAGTTAAAATCCGCCTTTCAAGAGACAAAATTTGGCGTGAAACAGGCCCATGTAAACTGGGAGGAAGAACTTAAAAGACTTGGTGAGAACCAAAACTTCATTGTAACTTGAATTTGAATCGTAGTTTTTTTTTAATTATTAGTTTGGCATATTGGAATGTAGGTGTTTATGTTAAAGTAACCAACTCCAAAATTTTTGTCTCAGCACAACATATCCAAGGTCTTGAAGTGGCTTCGTCTTCCTATCATAAACTTATGGACGAAAATCGCCAACTCTACAATCAAGTACAGGACCTGAAGGGTAACACTACTTGATACTTTATTTCTATAACTTAATATTTTGTTCATTTTTGTTGCTAAGAACTATTTGATTGCTTCTCACAGGGAGCATTAGAGTATATTGTAGAGTCAGACCATTTTTACCAGGGCAGTCTGACGAACAGTCCACAGTAGATTATATTGGAGAAAATGGAAACATTATGATCGTCAATCCAAATAAGCAAGGAAAAGATGCAAGGAAGGTTTTCACATTCAACAAGGTGTTTGGAGCCAATGTCACACAAAGTAAGTATATTCAGTCACTGAGTAAGGCATGCAATTGAACTTTTAACTTAGGGAATAGGAACATGTTAACCTAATTAATTTAAAATTTGAAAAATAAAAATGCTTTAACATCAATATATCTGTAATTATCATGTGGTTAAGATATCCTTGTGTGTTGAAAATTTTGTATTACTTACATGGATTTTTTTTTTCTTTTTTATGCAGAACAAATATTTGCGGATACCGAACAATTAATCAGGTCTGTCCTAGATGGTTACAATGTTTGCATATTTGCATATGGACAGACTGGCTCTGGGAAGACATACACAATGGTAAGGGAAAAAAAATTAGAGATTCAATATATAACATGAATGGGTGACCGATTCTTCTATCGTATGGTTGTGTACTAATCTTTTGTCACAAGAGAATGAGAAGAACTTTTATTGCAAAGTCTTGAATGAGTTCGATTTGATAATATTTGACAAAACACAATGCAAATTGGTAACAAGTTTTTTACTTTTGTAGAGCGGACCTGATTTAACAACAGAGGAAACATGGGGTGTAAACTACCGAGCTCTAAATGACTTATTCCAGATTTCAAACTCTAGGATGAATTTTATTAGATATGAAGTTAGTGTCCAGATGATCGAAATCTATAATGAACAAGTGAGGGATCTTCTTGTCTCGGATGGTTCTAATAGAAGATATCCTTTTATGATTTTCTTGATGTAGTAAAAATCTTTAATCATCCACTGCTCTAATGTAAATTTACGTTAGATTTTCAGAAGTTTACTTGTTTGCCTTAATTTTCCACACATTGGATATATTGAACAATACTCAACCATCTGGTTTAAACGTACCCGATGCAAGTTTGGTTCCAGTTAAATGTACACAAGATGTCTTGGATCTGATGAAAATTGGGCAAAGGAACCGCGCTGTTGGCGCTACTGCTTTAAATGAGCGAAGTAGTCGCTCTCATAGGTACACACACCTTTCCTCTTATTTAAAAATTTTCTTTTTATTTCCCAGACACTAGTTCTATCATCTAATCATCTGTGTGTTTTCGTTTTTTTTTTCTGAAGTGTGTTAACAGTACATGTCCTTGGAAAAGAAATAGTCTCTGGGTCCATTCTCCGAGCATCGCTCCATCTAGTGGATCTTGCAGGAAGTGAGAGGGTTGATAGGTCCGAGGTTGTCGGAGAGCGACTAAAGGAAGCCCAACACATTAACAGATCACTTTCAGCACTTGGAGATGTTATTTCCTCCCTTGCACAGAAAAGTAAACATATTCCCTACAGGAATAGCAAACTTACTCAAGTGTTGCAAGATTCATTAGGTAATAATTAGTCTTATAATAAAGAGTCTTTCATTTCGAAACATTAATTTTCTAGATGGATGATGAGAACCGTACGGAGATCATCTAAGTTGGCCAATTTACTGAAACTGTGTTGTGTAATTACGTGTGCTTCATTTTTACTTTCACTGATCACACTTTATTTTTCGGTATAGGTGGACAAGCTAAAACCCTTATGTTTGTACACATAAACCCTGAAGCCAATTCTATTGGTGAGACAATTAGCACACTGAAATTCGCTGAGCGAGTAGCCTCTATAGAACTTGGGGCAGCTCGATCAAATAAGGAAACCGGTGAACTAAGGGAACTCAAGGACGAGGTTTGATTAATACTGGCTCTTATTTGATTCTACTTTCATGGCTTTGTTAATTTTGTTGAATTTAAATTTAAAATTTTCTTTGCTTTTGTAGATCTCAAACCTCAAACAAGCCTTAGAGAGGAAGGAAACGGAGTTGCAACAACTGAAATGTAGTAATGTCCAGATGGGTGTAGAGTCACAAAAAACGAGAGCAGTTTCGCCATTTCATATGCCAAAAATTGGTCCTAATGCCAACTCCAGACCTGAAATAACTCAGCGATCCATCAGTGAAAGAAGCAATGAGGTGTGTTATACAAATCCGTAAACTCTTAGCTTAATAAAACATAGATATGATAAGAGTTGATGTTTATTATTTTTATTGAATTTCAGGTTAGGAGTTCTTCTTCTGGAAAGCAAAGGACGCGTTACCCCTCGGCATTCACCAATAAGGAACCTATTCCTAGGATGCCTTTCCTTGCTGAAGAGAGCTTGACGAATTCTGGGAAGCCAAGGTCACCATCACCACCTGTGAGGAGATCAATATCTACTGAAAGAGGGACCTTCATTAGAAGCAAACTAAAGCTTGATGCTCCCGAGAATCAACCGACAATTAAATCACAATTCCCAGCTAGAGTGGCTGTTAACAAATCTGTTGCTGCCGTACCTACATTCCCCACAAGTGATAACAACTCAGGGCGGTATTTGGCCTCACAAACGTTTGCAAAGCAGGAGAATGTTTCTGACACTCTCTACAACCTCCAGCGCAACAACTGGAGGAAAATTCATCTAGAAAATGAAGACGAGCAATTCAAACAAATACTCAATGTTAAGCAAGGTGGTATAAAGAAAAGCAAACTCGAAACTAAGGCTAAAGTCAAGCACCAGCAACCAGCTAGAACTCAGAAGACCGATGTAGCCCTGCAGTTGCTTTCTGAAACAGAATTGGGAGAAAGGGTGGAGGAGAACCAGAAAAGCAACTTCTCGGAGA
Source organism: Berberis vulgaris (assembly GCA_963556465.1). Classification (NCBI taxonomy): domain Eukaryota; kingdom Viridiplantae; phylum Streptophyta; class Magnoliopsida; order Ranunculales; family Berberidaceae; genus Berberis; species Berberis vulgaris. The sequence goes on from OY747128.1 coordinate 95,806,245, forward strand.
TAAAAAATGAGCATGGGGTTGTCGAGTCCCCTTTGCTTACTATGAAACAGCAGCGCGAAAACTTTTCTAGGATATCTCAGAATCTTGAACCTAGGTAAGATCTTTTTCTTTGAATTATTTCAAATGCATATGTCCTCTAGAAAACCCGTAGAAACGTTTCATTGTGTTTTCTTCAGTCTTCACTAAAAAGAACCTACATGTTACCTCATCTCGCAGAGTAATAGTGCAGACAGTTGAGCCTTTCCTAGCAGAAAAACACGAGAGCAGACTTCAAACTGGTGTAATTCGTTATGGGAAGGAAAGCAACAACAACACTTCCTTGACTAGCTTCAGAAGAAGCCGTTCTACACCTCGTGGAAAGTTTCCAAACGTACAGTGAAATTCCACGGGATACATATCTATAGAGATATTATTGTTTTCTCTAAAATTGTCGATTGTTTGTACAGTGACATTAACCGCAAACTTGAAATTGCACACATCCTTTGGTTGTGTCATTCTTGTTGTAAGTCAGATGGTACTACATGTTTACATTTTTTACTCTCGCTACATCAATGAAAATTATGAAATAGTTGCATCTTTGTAGGAATGTTTGTTTAGCTTCTTTGTAGACTCTCTCATGTCCTTGCGTGACACTTTTTCAAAGAATAGTATGTAACAAAGTTTTCCCAAAACAGGCATTGATCACCAGTGAATTCAGCCCCGAAACAAACACAACATACTGAAGGATTTATCATGAAAATTTCCCAAAATGACCAAGCACACCATGGCTATTGTTAGGACAAAATTTTGGGAAAAAAAAAGAAGTTTAACCAACATTTGATTACATGGCAATTTATGTGTGCTAGATTTCAATATGGTAGCTGTATCAACCCTTCAGTTTCGGCCAACCTCAATACACAATCCTTTTACAACAGATTCTGACCTCTCTTCCTCCAAATCCTCCTCACAACACAAACAAACATCGCTTCCATGTTTGTGTTTCATTACTTCATCTGACAACAAATTTTCTTACAATACAGTTTTACATAAACATTCTCTATACATGTTGACAATTCTCGAATCATTTTTTCGGTGCCTTTCTGTTGAGTTTTGTCAGGCAGATTCTTCTGGGTAAGGCCAAGAAGTTTGTGTATTGAACCTAACAATTCCAATATGGGTTCAATGAAGTTTTCGGTACATTTCAAGCAATGGTTTGGTTGATTGATTAGACAAAATGCCATCTTCGTATATGGAGAGGGCTTGAACATCTATCTATCTATGTCAAGCCCATAATATTTAGCTTATTTTTTCATGTTTCAAGTAACAAAAATATTGAGGTTTGATCACATTCCAACAATGGCTAGTAACCATGGTGGAAGTGGTAGACCATTGTCAGATTCTCATCATCATTCATCAGGCTCCTCCGATAGATTGGCAGATGATAAGACTGCCCAATGCACGGTTACATGCGTGTACCAAGCCAAAATAGTGGGAATGTTTCGAAATGTGACTGTTGTATGGTGCAAGAATCTCATAAACCACTCTCTCCACATCACCGTTGACTCGCCTGGTGATGACAGACACTATATTTGCAAAATAGACTTCAAGCCCTGGCATTTTTGGAGCAAGAAAGGGTACAAATTGTTCGAGGTTGAAGAAAAACGTGTAGATATATATTGGGATCTTAGAACAGCGAGATTCTCTGGTAGTCCTGAACCGTATATGGACTACTACGTCGCTTTGGTTGATGACGAGGAAGTGGCATTGTTGATAGGTGATATTAAGAAAAAAGCCTACAAAAGAGCCAAATCCAGACCCTCCTTGATAGATGCTATATTAGTGTACAAGAAAGAACATGTTTTTGGTAAGAAATGTTTCTCCACAAGAGTTAAGTTTGATCAGAGGAGGGACAATGATATCGTGGTTGAAAGCTTGCTATTAGGTCCTAGAGATCCAGAAATGTGGATCAGCATTGACGGTATTATATTGGTACATGTTACAAACTTGCAATGGAAATTCAGGGGGAATGCTACGATCCAGGTTAATAACATACCAGTGCAAGTGTTTTGGGATGTTCATGATTGGTTGTTTAGTGCACCGGGTGCAGGTCATGGGCTGTTTATTTTCAAGCCAGGGGCACCAGAGCACAGAATAGAACATGACAGATCAGAGGGAGGAAGTAACCGTGGCGAAACTGATAGTAACAGCACGGATGAGGGGGTGGTGATCCCTAGTTCTTCGTCAATTCCAGACTTCAGCCTGTTTTTATACGCGTGGAAGCTTGAATGAAATTCAGTACTGGAACCGGAAATGATTAGGATGATAAAGATTATAGTTTTATTGGGTTGACCCCTAAATTATATTATCGTTAAGACACAATATCTAGAATTTTTTTTTTTCTAAGGTCATTTGCGTTCTAATTATGCATGCCCGGGATTCGATTTTACAGCTTGGTAAAGTTGTTTTGTATACCATTTCATTTGTTCATGGGGATCAATTCCAGTTTGTAATCTCATTCTTCAAATTTTTTTTTTCAATTATAAACTCTAAACCTAAACCTATCTCATGCTCAAATATTTTTCATGAATTCAGTATTTGTTTGTTTATACGCCTGTCTGTCTATTTGTTACCGTCGAATGAAATTTATTGATTTTTGCCACCAAATTCTCAAAAATATTGTTGTTGAAGTAGATTGTAAGCAAAAATAGTAATGCATTTGCCAATGTTATCTCAAAATCTCCATGAAAATTTGGAATTTCTGAATTCTGAAACAATTCTGTAGTAGTCTTGTAGACTATGAAATTCCTGCCATGTTTCTCCGTGAAAAATGGATTAGTTTCGCTTAAAAAACAAAAGTTCCAACACTGGATTCAGGCCCTGTTTGTTTTTCCTCATTGGCGGGCTTTGTCTGGGCCTCTACAGTTGGTTTTATTCTTCTTGGGCTTTATGAGATGGCTCAATAGATTGAGGTTGTATTCTCATGATGAATCTTTATGCCACGTGTACGACCGTGATGAACGGTCTATTTTGATGTATCATCAACTACTCCCCCTTAGTTAGTGGATATGTTTACGTATCCACTAACTGTGTGACGTTTGATATTTCGATTGTGCTATTGCACTGAACTTAATGTTTAATAATTTTCGGTTGGCTTATCTTCTCGTATGTTCGTTTTCGCGCACATTTTCTGGGAGTTTTGGTGTGTCATTATCCCGTATGTCACTATGTGAGCAATCTCTTTGTTGCCTAGTTGTATAAAGGGTGTTGTGGCTATTTTCCCCCTTCTTTACGCCATCTTTGTTGTTAGTGTTATTTTTTCTCTCCTATTGCCTCTTTTTCTTTGTCTTTTCTTTCTGATTTGCGATGTCTGCTGGTGACATGTTGGTTGATGATCAACTTTCTACCTGTGAGACTCATTTTTCCCAAACAAAGTTTCTCAGGCTACTCTGGATAGTGTCTGTTCCAACTATATTTTGCCCCACGACCTTGAAATCGTTCTTTCTCGTGAAAACGACAATCCTTGTTGCCCGAGGAAAGGATATATTGTGCTTTATCCTTGCATGTTCTATGTTGGTCTTCGGTTCCCAGTTCCGGAGCTATTCTGGTCGTATCTATACTTCTTGGGTATTCTTCTTGCTTAAATGGGCCCGAATGGTTGGAGGATTATGGTTTTCACATATGTCAGTGTCATTCTTTCTGATATTCCTTTAACTGCTATAATCTTGCACTCTTTGGTGAGGTTTAGCGTGAAACCTAACCATACCTATTTCCTACATTCTCCTGCGTGTTGTGGCAATCTCAATGATGACATTAGGGGTTGGTCATGGGATTGGTTTTATACGTCTGTCGGCTCTAGCTATTTCAATTTGCAGGGTCTTCAGATAGTAAGATCTTTTCGAGTTTTTATTAAGCACCGGAACCTAAAATTGACCACTAGGGCAGGTTATCAGCGAGTGCTTCCTGGAGCTTCCGGTAGTTCCCTTGGACGCCTATCTTACTGATGATATGGTGAGGCGCAGTGGTCTATACAACATGAATAATATCGAACGGGCTTTGTTAACCAAGGGGCAGGTCGCGGAGATAGTTGCCCGTGTTGTCGCTGTTGAAGGTGATAACGTTGTCGTTAATTGGAAAGTGAGGTCGAGTGTTATGGATCTCAATGCTCCTATCCGTAGTGCTACCGGTCCTTTTTCTAGAAAGAAAAAAGTATTGAGGTCTATTAGTCCGTTGAAGTGGTTGTTTCTGTCTTCCGACCGTGTTCCGAAGAAGAATGACTTGTTGACTCTGTGCATCGCACATCTCTTTATTCGAATTCTGTTGATAAAGATCCTTCGAGGGAAGACTAGGGGTGGGCATCCCATCCCGCGATCCCGTTCCCGTCCCGTCCCAATTTTTCCAGGTCTTAATGGGATTGAATAATTTCATCCCGATCCCGTTCCGTCCCGTCCCGATCTAGAATGGGATGGGATGGGATGAAGATTTTCAATCCCGCCAATCCCGTCCCGTCCCGAACTAATTTATTAATATTTTTATTTAATTATTTATTTTTATTTAGAATATTGCATATATGGATGATGCCTTCAGTGGCTGAGGGTGGTGTTAAAACTTATTTGTAGGTGTGGTGACTTGATTGAAAGGATTTTGTTAGAGGGAAATTGAAAAGTTCTTAGCATTTGGCCCACTACAAAATTTGACAGGCACGCTTTTCTCTCAGCTGCACCCCAAATCCTTGTTATAGTAGAGAAACCTGATCAGTAAGTCAATGGATACAATTTGAATAGGATGAAGACATATCTGAATCTGAATTACAAAGAATTATCTGAGAAATGAATCTTGCTATTATTCTTAATTGTTTATTGAATGTTGATGTAGTTGATATCTTTGCATTTTTATGCTCCAACATCTCAGTTTAGAGTAATACCCGTGTTTTGATTCGTTAAATTGAGAGGACTACTATATTGTACACGTTTTTTTATGAAGTTTTCTATTACTAAATTAATTTTTTTTTTATTTCCTTTCTTTTACAGGGAAAGATAGAAGTTACACTACTGTTGTATTGTTTTGTAGTTTTTTCTTCTTCTTTTTTCTCTTCTGTCTTCTGAGCTTCTCGTTCATTTCTATTGTCATTTGGCTATTTATTTAATTGAGAATGTCTATTGATAAAAGTTAACCAAAAAAAAGAAAGATGAAATGGGGTACCTTTGAATTGAAATGGGGTACCTGCTGATCCTGTCCCGGTCCCGTATGAACGGGATGGGATAGGGATGGGTATATCTCGTCCCATCCCGTCCCGTGCCCACCCCTAGGGAAGACCGTTGCTCTCTGCAGGAGGCGGAAGAGATGAAGTTGGCTTTGGAGAGGAGCGAGAAAGATATCGTTCATCCGCTGGACGACGGGGAAAATAAGTTTCTATCTGCTTATGGCGGCCTTGATGTTGTCAAGTATTCTGATGAAGATCCTCGGTACTTAGATGACAAGATGCTTCAATTGGATGTTGTTCAATCTAAGGAGCTTGGCAGTCGTGATCGGGTTTCCGAGTTGCAGTCTCATCCTTATTCTTCCCCTCTTATTGATGGAGGGATGGAAATCCCTCCTTCCACATCTTACTTGAGTTATTCTGCTCTTGTTGGGACTATCATTCGCTCCGTTTCTGCTGAACGACAAGAGGGTGATGGAGGTTCTCTTGTCGTTCCTTCTTCTTTCTCGGCTGTGAATGGTGGTGGCTTTTCAATACTACCGGATCCTCACGTTCTTCATTCATGGATCATTTGGAAGGAATCTACTCCTGGAGATATTCGAGTCAAATTAGATGGAAAATTTTGTTGGTTCTTTCGTCTTAGCGGCAGGATGGTGCACGTAAGCTGATTAATAAATGGCACAGACGGTCGGTGGAGAGGCCTTCGATGTCCGTGCTGAACCCGAACCTTCATATTGAGGATGGTGTCAGGCTTATAATTTACAGGATGACCCATTTTGCCTATGCAGGAGTGATGGGTTTAAGTCATCAGATTAATCACAATCTTATGGTTTCTTTGGAGAGGAAGTTCTTCATACTGTTACTAGTATTCTCCCATGTTCTTTACCAGTATGACGTAGGGGTGGGCATCCCATCCCGCGATCCCGATCCCGTCCCGACCCGATTTTTTCGGGTCTTAATGGAATTGAATAATTTCATCCCGATCCCATCCCGTTCCGTTCTAGAATGGGATGGGATGGGATGAAGATTTTCAATCCCGCCAATCCCGAGCTATTTTTTTTAATATTTATTATTAATATTTTTATTTATTTATTTATTTTTATTCATATAAACTTACAGATGACTGACAGAAACTCATGGTATTTGCAGTGATAACAGAAATGTTACTTCAATAAATAAATATTCATTAAGCAAGAGAAAGATAACAGACTGTTGCTTAGATTCCCAATAAAAATGGCTCCAATTATTTAACTTCCAAATATTGATAATACCCAGGTGAAGATGAAAAATGACAATTAACTGAGTAATACATATTCAGAAGGGAACATTCAGGGGTGGAGCCAAGAATTTGAGATGCCCCGGACTGTAAAAATATTTTTTTTTAATTACAATATATGTATTGATGGTAAACCATTATGAATATATTAGAGCATCACCAATAGGTCTATATTTCTTCCCTAACAAAAGATGAAATGTCATTTTGTCAAGGAACCATGAATTTTGTTTCCCACAGTAATGAAATTGTAAAATCAGTTGGGAAGCCATCACAGCGACACAATACTCTTAGTGGGTCCCATTTATCATGTCATTTTCTAAAAGTCAAGCCCACTCGACTTCATTGTTAGGGGATTTAGTGGCTACCCTTATATTTGCATGCCACATCTATATCTAATTATAAGAAAGTTATTTTTCACGCTCTTATATGATGATAATCTTCGCGGCAGTCACATGAAGCACGCTGATCCCGTCCCGTCCCGAACCCGTTTGGGATGGGAAGAAGTTGGGATCCCGTGCCCACCCCTAGTATGTCGCGTTAAAAGCGTGATGTTCTGAACGGATCAAAGTGGTTGAGGTTGCTCAGGCTTCGTTGGCCGAGGTGGAGGGTGCGCGAGATCAATCTATAGTCGCGCTTAAGCCCTTGAAAGCTGACTTAGATGACATTCGCACACGTTTGCACAATGTGGAGAAAAAGCTTTTCCCTGAGAAGGTGCTTCATGACAAGGCCGCGCGTGCCATGATAGAACACTCTAACAATTGCGACATCGCTGAAAAATGGTGGAACAATTGCTGGCATTGCTTGACGAGATCAGGGTTGATTCCTCCACCATGCTCACTACTGCAGAGGGCCAACTCATCGCGGTAAGAAGTGAGCTTGCTTATGTTAAGGATAGACTCTGTGTTATAGAGGTGGCAGATTGGCAGCACGTTGTTTATGGTCGGATTGAGCTTTTGGATTATATTGAGGGTCTTGGTGTCGACTTGTCTCAATATCATCATCTAGTCTATCAGACCTTCAAGGATGACAAAGGTGCCGAAGATCCTCCGGGCGATCCAATGGCTGAAGAGCCGCCTCCTCCTATTGAAGAAAGAGTTTATCTCGACGATCTGGCTCTTGCAGATGGTATTGCTGAGGACGTTATAGATCTTTTCCCTTAGTCTTCCATTGCTACATTCGAATGTAATTGAATAAATTTTGAATGAATGACAGGTATTGGTTCTTTTATTTTTCTTCGTGTCGACTTTGTTCGTCTATCATGACAATTTGTGTTTGAGCTTTGATGTCTCACAGATATATCTATAGCAATCGTTTGGTGATTTGAATTTTCCTATGCTTTAGCACGCATGTCTTGATCTTGTGTTTGTCGTCTTTGAATTTTTGTGGAAAGTTGTTTTGTTTGCCCGTCTTCTACTTTGGTTATTTGATACTTTAGTTAATCCATGGTTATCCCGGGCTGTGCTAACTTGCTCCTCCGTTTGTTCACTTTATTGGTTTGATCAACCACAAAATTTTTCTTCTTTGAGTTGGTTTGCTGATTTGGTGGTCTCGAGATTGCCTTTACTTTGTTGAATCATCCGCTCAAACTTTACTTCGCTAACTCGTTGTTTCAGATGATACGAAGTTGTTTTACTTAATTGACTCGTTCATTCAATCTTTTACTTCGTTAACTCGACATCTCGATCGATTCAAAGTTTCTGCATTTAGTTGAATCGTTTGCTCAACTTTTACTTCGTTGACTCGACATCTTGGTCGATTCGAAGTTTATGTGTTTAGTTGACTTATTGTTCCAACTTTTGCTTCGTTGGTGCGACACTCTAGTCGATCCGAAGTCGTTTTACTAAATTGACTCATTCGTCCAACTTTTACTTCGTTGGTGCGACACTCAAGTCGACCCGAAGTTGTTTTACTTAGTTTACTCGTTCGTCTAACTTTTACTTCGTTGGTGCGACACTCTTGTCGACCCGAAGTCGTTTTACTAAATTGACTCATTCGTCCAACTTTTACTTTGTTAGTGCGACACTCAAGTCGACCCGAAGTTGTTTTACTTAGTTTACTCGTTCGTTTAACTTTTACTTCGTTGGTGCGACACTCTAGTCGACCCAAAGTTGTTTTACTTAGTTGTCTCGTTCGCCCAACTTTTGCTTCGTTAACTTGACATCTCAGTCGATTCAAAGTTTATGGGTTTAGTTTACTCAGGTGTCCAACTTTTACTTCTTTGGTTGTTCATACTAGAAGTTTGTTGTGAATATCCGACTTGCGTCCTGATTCCTTTTGGGCTTTTTATGCCGATTGTTTCGTGTAGCTTTGCTACGAAGTTGTTCGCCTTTGTGGGATGTCAATTCTGAAAATGAAATTTTATTGATTCTTTGACCATTTCTAGCGGTCGTATTTTCAGGGTGGCTCCGTTACACTGTGGAGCGTGTCTTCTGTTATTCTTGCGTGGCTAATGTCTATCCTCGCATTGGTGTCTCGTGCCTATGTTGTTCCTTTTAATTTATGACCTCCTTCGCTTGGATCGTTATTGCTCCCTTGGCATTGCTTGTTAGGGCCTGATAGAGTTTGTCGTTGTTAATTCCCTTATAAGCAATTTTGGTTGAATTTGTATACGTTGTCAGAGTCTTCGAGTTGTTTTGTGTAGCTGCTTTCAGAGCGTTGACCTTTCGACTTTGATATAGGTCTGCTAGGGTGGGAGGTGCTTCTTTACTGGGGCGGATGCAGTGTAGAACATATATCAATTCCCTAGACCGTTCTTTTGATCTCGTGGCTGCAGCGTTCGCCTTTTCTTTACCTTTGAACTGTTTATCTGGTATGTTGATAAATTCTTCCAATCGTCCTCTTTGGATCCAATGCATGATTTCTTCTTTTAACTTGTAGCAGTCCTCGGTATCATGTCCGTAATCCTTGTGAAAAGAGCAGTACCTACTCTTGTCTCGTCCTTCCGGGTCTCCTTTCATCCTCGTTGGCTAGTTGACATTCTCCCTGTTTGATATGTGTTTTAAGATGTCGGTTCGGGTTGTTTTTAGGGTTGTGTACGGTTTGTACTATTTCTTCATTACATTGGTTATTCGCTCATGACTGGGCTGTGCCGATTGTGATTCCTGGATTCCCGCTGGTTGGACTCAATATGTCCGTCACTCTGATGTTTCTTTGAATGACTGTTGTCCTCGCGTGGTCCATAATTTCGCCTTCTTTCATATTTCCTTTCTTGTTTCCTCAAATGGTTTTCCCTTTCCTGTTCATTATTTTTCCTTCAACTTTCATTTCTTCAAGGGAGATATGTTTCTGTACTATTTTCAGCAGGATCGCCATGCTTTTGGAGTTTCCAAGTTAAGGGCATCAAATAAGGGGCCTCTCTTCAGTCCGACTACGAAAGTTGCAACGGCTGTGTCGTCGCTGCATCCATCAATCATTGTTAACTCGTTGGTGAAGTGACTGACATATTCTTATATCATTTCTTTTGCTTCTATCGGATGTGCAGAAGGTACTGGGGTCATTTCCTCATCCGCTGACTCCCAATGAATCTGGTAATGAAAGCGGTGGCTAAAGCCTGGATAAAGTCTATTGACTTTAGAGGTAGGCTATTGAACCAGTTCATTACTGTGGACGTGAGGCTAGTAGGGAACGTTCTGCACATGATCGACTCCGTGGTTTATTTTAGAGCCATCATGTGGTGAAAATGTCTTAGGTGATCCGTTGGGTTGGTGGTACTATCGTACACTTCAAATTTTGGCGGAGTGAATTTTTTAGCATTGCCTTCTTCTGTGTCAGAAAATGGTGGCTTGGCTAACTCATACAGTACATTGGGATCTGTGACTCCGATCTTGAATGAGATCTCAGCAATCATTATGCCGCACTATGGAGTCTTGTCTTGGTGGAGCTCGCTGCTCTCGACGTTTTCCTGTTGGGGTTCTGCTAGGGCTTCGTCACTTCCTTGAGTTCGGATGGTGAAATTTTGTTGAAGCGGAGTTGGAGCAGGGTTGGCTGGCGGAACACGTTATTGGGTGATTTTCTCCAGCTTATTTGTCATGTAGTTCATCTGGGTCATGAGTAAATCTACCCGAGGGTCCGTGGTAGTGCTGCCGGTTGTTTGGGTTGTCTGGACTATTGCGTGAGCGGATCCGCATTCTTGGATGCTATTAGTCTGGTGATTCGGGCTGCATATTCTCTCTGAGCTGTTAGTGATGCGTCTGTGGGAGAATTGTCGTGATCATTACTGGATTGAGGATCTGCAGACTGCATTATTTCCTCCGATGGCTTGTCGATCTTTCGTTAGCTTGTGGTGAGTTTTATCATTGTGTGTTCTGTTTTTAGAAAAGGAAACTAGTCGTTCCCCATGGACGGCGCTAAACTAATGCGTCCAAAAATTGTCCTCATGTGAGTTTGACCTGCAAACAATTGTTAGACTGCCAAGGACCACCTTTTTGGTGGCCAAAGGCACTCCGATGCTTAAGTTGGTAACTCTGTTGGAAGAATAATGTAAATCTGGACAAAACTCAGTTAAAGTTGCATACATTTGTCAAATGTTCATTTTATCTTTTATAATGGTCATGGTTAACTTTCTGCATGATTTAAGCATGTGAAGCGCAACGGAAAGAAATGTTTCTTGTAACAGTCTCCTCTTTTATGGAGATGCGTTCAGGAAGGCATAACCTCGTCCACGGCTCTTTTCAGTGCAATGTTCCTCTTCTTTATGAGAGAACTCGTGTCGGGCCTGGATCTGGGCTCCGATTTGTTTGGGCCTAAATTCAGGCCCCATTTGTTTTTCCTCATTGACGAGCTTTGTCTGGGCCTCTGCAGTTGGCTTTATTCTTCTTAGGCTTTATGAACTGGCCCAACAGATTGGGCTTTGTATTCTCGTGATGGATCTTTATGCCACGTGTACGACCGTGATGATCGGTCTATTTTGATATATCATTATTTATTATTATTATTATTATTATTATTATTATTATTATTATTATTATTATTATTATTATTATTATTATTATTATTATTATTATTATTAATGATACAATTGATGAGTCCAAATCCTTCCTCGCTGATCTCGAGCCTGCAAAACAAGCAGTGGTGAGCCAAAGACCACCGTTGTGGTGGCCGAAGGCACTCCGGTGCTTAAGTCAGGTAACGATGCAAGGAACAATAAAGACTAGATGTAAACTACAATATGTATGCGTAGATTTCTTATTCTATTTTCTCACCTTGAGTAGTGAGTCTTCCTTCCACAACAGTCCCTGCTATCGAGGACGTGAGGAGATCTCACCCAGGATCTCATCTATGCATAATTGAGTCTCTTCAGCACTTGGCTCTATTTAGGACCCAATGTTTGATTGGGCTAAGTGCTGATTTGTGCAAGTGATCTTGGGTTTATGACAGCTTGGAGATCAATGTTCGGGCCTTATTGTCCTAGGCCAAGCTCCAAGATTCGTACCTACGTTACTACGTATGCTAGCATGATTTGTGCTTGGGCACCTGACTTACTGGTTGAACAACGGTTTATGAATGGGTCTGCTTGGGACCGTGTTGAAGCCATTATTGTGTCAGGGTTGACCCATGCCAAGTGTACGGCTATGATCATGTGACTGTTTGATGTCTCATCAATTACTATTTTTTTTTTCCGAAACATGAGTGTCACCTATGAATAGAGTAGTAAAAATGGTGATTTTCTTTGATAGCGAATTTTCCATCGAAAGCGTAAAAATATAGTAAAACCAGTATTCCATAGAACTTGAAATTTTCTGCTCTTTTCTAAGAGGGTGTTTGTTTTTGCTTCTGAATGGAGTCAGAAGTCTTAATAAGAAGTGGACCATCTTGTTTAGAGTGATTGGTTTTAGCTCTACTAAGAAGTTCTACTTCTGATTGGAGTAAGCAATAGGGAGGTGTTGATCACTTAGCATTGACTGCTGAGTAAAAAATTATTCTGATAATAACCTTAACATAATTTTGTAATGACAATTGCTATCCCGTCTTCTTAAAAATAAATAGGGCTAAATTTTGATGACACATCTTTATTCTCTTCACCAAGCATTGTGGTTCTACCTACCTTTACAAGGACTTGGTAATAAACTTATCTCATTTTTCTCTTTCATCTTTGTTTTCTTTCTCTGTATTTTCAAGTTTTTCTTCATCTTTCCAATTCTCCCTCTCATGTATATTTTCAATTCTCCTTCATCTTTGGTCATATTTCGATATTCTTGTAATGAAAAATATTGTAATATTCTCTAGGATTTGAATAATTATTGGGTATTATTTTAAGCATAATATTTATGTTATAAATTTTTCAGCTCAGTGGGGCAAAACTGTCAAAGAGTTTTTATTCAGCACCTAAAAACAAATACCTTTTAATTTTACATCGTCTAATCAACAGCTCTTTCAGAAGCAAAACAAACAGTACATTCAAAAGCTCGTTCAGAACTTCTAACTTCATTTAAAAGTTAATTTCTATGCACTTAAAAAAATAAACACCCTCTAATTCTCTATTCAATGGGGAGTGCCTACATACTGGGCCTATAAAAGCCCAACCCAAATACCAAGCCCAATAAGAGCATCTCCAATCGTTATAAACCCTAAACCATCTCAAATTTCCCGCTCAATTAGGGCTTTCTTTGCTCCTCATTTTGAAACAAAATCCTCAAAAAATGGCGATTTTCGCTGCAAATCTGAGCTCCGCACTCCCATTCGAGCTTCGATTCAGACTATCTTCAACCCTATGGTACGAATTTTTCTTCTTTCAATTCTCTGTTAATTGATTGATCAGAAAGTTCACTTTTTTTTAAAATCAATTTGAGCTGTGGGTATGGAAATTTATGGTGATTTTGTTGTTGGGTTCGTACTTTTTTTTTTGTATAGGATTAGAAAAGGTGCAAGCTTTATTAGGTGTTGTAGTAGAGATTATCAAACTTCAGGTCCCATTAGGTACATTCCAAATAAATGCTCTGATGTTGAAAAGAATCGAAATTTTTCGCCTTCGAAGAATTTGGAGTAACTTTCCAGGTTCAGTTTCATAAAAAAATAGGTTTTCGCCGAATTTGGGCATGATGTCTCCTGGAGAACCCAATATCAAAGCTGGTACGTAAATTTTTATTTATTTTGTTTTCATTGTGATATTATTCATTAGTCTAAGGGTTACATTTGTGATGTTTTGAAGAGAATAGCGATGATATGTTTGAAGACGCAGATGAATTTGTTAAGTTTGAAGAAGAGGATAATTCAGAGTTGGAAGATGGTACTGATGAACTGGGGTTATCGGTTGAGAATGAGCCATGTGAAAATCTCAATGACTGAAAGTGAAACAAGACGCTGAAAAGGCTGCAATTGAAGCACTTGCAACTAGGTTTGTAAATCTCAATGCTTGAATTTTCTGCTACTTTTGGGTTTTTTTTGGTGCATTTTGATTTTGTCATTGTTTGTTTTGATTGATAAGTTTCTGTCTTGCAGAGCTTATACAGCTTGGAGTTGCAGAAGAAACTACAAGGAAAAAAGTTTGCTGACTCCCCAAGTAGTTGACAAAGTGGTAGCTGACTTGCGAAAGAGGTAATTAACAATGTATCTGGAGTATATCTAGCTGAATACACAGCTAATACTGTACCACTGTTTTAGATGTCTGAAATACGAGCATGCTTTCAAAGAGCTATCGGCATAGGTTTGAAACTCTGTAATTGTTGTTTATTGATCTTTCTCTAATCCATATCACCACCAGAATATTTTCGATGAAGAGGGGTGACTAAGAGGGACGAGCTAGGGTGGCAACCATGTTGAATCCTGATGCTTTATCAATCTTGGTGCCTCTTTACGTACTCAAAATCATTTAGAGTGTCCATTTTGTTGAGTCAGAGTCCCATTTTTTGGAGACTACACACAATAGTTTATTAAAAGCATCGGAGAGCTCAACCTCAAACTCGAAAGGGTGGATTCAGACTCATTTTAGGTTGAGGATGGGTGTGCTCTGATGGGACATTTTTATTTTATTTTTTTGCGGCAAATAACAATTTTTTTTACTAAGTTGCATGTTGGATGTTCATAAAAAGGTCACCATTGTCATTTTAGTTAGACGCTCAAGACTGTTTTGGGCCCTCAAGGTTATTTGGAGCCTCTAGCTCCCCCCAAATGAACCAAGCCATACCCTTTTTTGGCAATGTTTGGATGAAACCTCTAACTCATTGAGTTTTGGGACATCCATTTGAGCATGAAAATGCACCCTCAAACTTCAAAACTCCAAATTTAGCTTTTGAGCTTGCCTATTGGAAATGCTCGAACTCCTCTTATTTTGGGATTCTGATCTTCTCCTAAGAAGGTGGAACTTGGAGTAGATAATGGGAGCTCCTTGTTGGTAGCGTAAACATCGATAACTTTAGCAATTCATTAGAATTTAAAGTTAGTTGAGGATTAAATTTGAATCACAGTTACGTTGCATTGTTTTCTTAGAATTTTAAATTCAAAATGCATATTGTATTCCTACTTCTCTGTCATAAGCAAGGTTTTGGTGCTTTTTGTTTTCTGTAGGGGGGCTGATTTACGACTATTTATACGCGGAAATTTTCTCACTGTAGGTGGTCTACTTCTCTGTCGTAAAGTCCCATTCTAACTATGACAACATCATCATCATCATCATCATCAAAGCCCATTCCCGAGATTTTCGAGGTCGGCTACATGGATTTTGGTTCTCCAAGCAATGCAATCTTCCCACATTTCCTCGCCTAATCCAAGCTCAATGATATCTTCATTCACCGTCTTCATCCAAGTTTTCAACGGTCGTCCCCTCCGTCTACACCCTCCATTAACTTGTCAATCTAAACATTTTCTAATTGGCGCCGTGCTTGGTCTCCTCCGCACATGACCAAACCAAGTTAAACGTCTTTCTATGATTTTTTCCTCTATGGGCGCTACACCTAAGTATCTCCTAATTCTTTCATTTCTAATTTTATCCTTACGAGTTTTACCACACATCCACCTTAACATACGCATTTCTGCTACTGCCATTCTATGCGTATGTTGTCCCGTAATAGCCCAACATTCTGAACCGTATAGCATGGCTGGTCGAACAATTGTCTTGTAGCATTTCCCTTTTAGCCTTGCAGGCATCCTTCTATCGCATAATACTCCTGACGTCATTCTCCATTTCAACCAACCAGCTTTAATCCTATGGTCTACATCTTCTCCAATAGCCCCATTCTTTTGAATTATAGATCTTAGATATCGAAAAGCCTCACACTCTGGGACCTCGACACCTTCGATCTCAATTGCATTACTTCTCCTTCTTGGTTCACACCCAAAGTTGCACACTAGATACTCCGTCTTCGAACGGCTAATTCTAAAACCTTTACTCTCTAAAGCCTCCCGCCACTTAACTAATTTCTGACCTAAACCTGCACTAGTCTCATCCATTAAGACAATATCATCTGCAAATAACATACACCAAGGTACATCTTCTTGCAGATGTCTCGTCAACTCATCCATGACCAAAGCAAAGAGATATGGACTTAACGCCGACCCTTGGTGTAGTCCTACTGACACTGAAAATTCACTAGACATCCCACCTACTGAGCGAACACTTGTTGCAACCCCTTCATACATATCCTTAATGATATCGACATAACATTGAGACACATTCTTCCTTTCAAGCACCCACCAAATTAACTCCCTGGGGACCCTACCATATGCTTTCTCCAGATCAATAAAAACCATATGCAAACTCTTATGTGCCTCTCGATATTTTTTCTATAGTTTGCCTAAGCAGGAAGATGGCCTCCGTAGTAGACCTACCCGGCATAAATCCAAATTGATTCTCCGAAACCGTGGTTAAACTCCTAAGTCTTTGTTCTATAACCCTCTCCCAAAGTTTCATCGTATGACTCATAAGCTTTATCCCTCTATAGTTCGAGCAATTCTGGATATTCCCTTTGTTCTTATAAATTGGTACCACAATGCTATGCTTCCATGAATCTGGCATTTTTCTAGTTTCCAAAATCCTATTAAAGAGCTTAGTTAACCATTGAATCCCAACTTCTCCCAGACATTTCCATGCTTCAATTGGTATATCATCCAGTCCAACGGCCTTCCCTGTCTTCATTCTTTTTAAAGCTTCTCGCACTTCTGTGGCACTAACTCTGCGGTGGAACACGCGATCTCCCTTCCTGTGAAGCATACCCCTCCAAGTTTAACTCCCCTACATGTGTTCCATTGAGTAGGTTCCAAAAGTAATCCTTCCATCTATCTAAAATAGCTTTATCTTGCATTAAAACTCGTCCATCCTCATGCTTAACACACTTAACATGACTCAAGTCCCTAGTTTTTCGTTCTCTAGCTTTAGCTATCTTGAAAATATCCTTCTCCCCTTCCTTCGTACCTAGCCTATTATAAAGAGCATCATACGCTCTCTTCTTAGCTTCCCCTACTGCTCTACTACTCAACTTCTTAGTCTGCTTATAAAGCTCATAAGACTCTAAGCACCTATCTTTTTGCCACACCTTAAAGCATTTTTTCTTTTCCGCAATGGTTTGTTGCACATCCGCGTTCCACCACCATGTCTCCTTACCATTGAAACCTCCTCTTTTGGCCTGTCCTAACTCTTCCTTCGCAAATCTTCTTATTCGGTTTGCCAAATTGTCAAAAAGATCCGCGCTACTAGTCCTATCCTTTGGTTCTAAATTCTCCCAACCCTCTGAAACTGACTGGCCACCCAAAATCCTCTTTCTAAATCTTTGGCACACATCTCCCTGTAAGGTCCACCACTTAATTCTCGGTCTAACCTGTTCTATAGCAATACGACCCCTACTCTTAAGACAAAAATCAAGAACTAACAGCCTATGTTGGTTTGTCAGACACTCCCCTGGTAAAACCTTACAATTTTTACACCTACCTAAATCGTGTCTCTTCACAAGAAAATAATCAATTTGACTTCTATTACGCCCACTCGCAAAGGTCACCAAATGATCTTCCCTCTTCTTATAAAAAGTATTTACGATCCCAAAATCCTGAGCTAAAGCAAAATCTAGAATAGAAATCCCCGCAGTGTTTCGATCCCCAAAGCCTTGACCCCCATGTACCCTCTCATACCCAACTCTATCCTTACCGACATGGCCATTCAAATCCTTGCCTAGGAAAACCCTATCGGAAGAGGGAATTCCAAGAACTAACTCCTCTAAAGAGTCCCAAAAATCCTTCTTAGTCTCCTCGTCCAAACCCACTTGGGGTGCATACACACTAATAACATGCATTATCTCTAGTTCTAAAGCTAATTTAATACTTATGATTCTATCCCCAAACCTCCTAACGTCGACTACTGCATCCTTAAAAACTTTATCTACCACTATTCCCACCCCGTTCCTAGTGCCATCTTTACCAGAATAGAAGAGTTTGAACCCTCCTCCTAAATCTTTAGCCTTGTTCCCCTTCCATTTTGTCTCTTGAAGACAAACTATGTTTACTTTCCTCCTACGCAGGGCATCCACTAATTCTATTGTCTTTCCCGTCAAGGTTCCTATGTTCCAAGAGACTAATCTAATCATTCTATCTCTAGCTCTAACCTGGACTAGCTTCTTTACTCGCCCCCGTCCAGAATGGTGCGAGAACCCTTGCCTATTTAACACTACAGCCGGGCGCCGCTGCAGCGCGCCTTGCTCATTTGTCACTACACCCGAGCGTAGGTGCAGCGCGTCGCTTATAGCGGGGGACGCCTTATCCTTCTGCATTAATCTTTTTGAACCAATATCCATGAAAAATGATGTGATGGGTTTTTTACGGTTGGCTATCACAAGCCTAACACCAACCCTCCTCCTTTATCCGGGCTTGGGACCGGCTGTTGCAACGGGCGGAGTTCTAACTATGACAACATAAAAGATAAATAATTAAAATATTTCTTAAATCATATGGGGCAAATGGACACATCTAGGTCTGTTTGGTTAGCCATTTTTCCTAGGAAATGGAATCCAATTCCCACGTCAAGTGATTTTTCGCCGTTTGGTTATCTATTTAACGATAGGAAAAGATTTGGCATGTAATTAGTTTTCCCATCTCACGTGAGAATCCAAATATTTGACTCCCCCTCAAAAATGGATTCTGCGGAAACGGTTTCAACTCCCAATGTCTATTTTCCATCCTACCAAACAGACCCTACAGTAAAATCACATTCCAGATTTTATTGATGCCATGCATAGCAACATATAGTATGGTTTAGATCAAAAAAACATGTGGGTAATGTCAAGAGCAATCAAAGCTAAATGAGTGTAATCATTATCCTCCTTTGTCAATGGAGATACTACCTTCTGCTCCTTGAATCCATCCTCACACGTTGAAGCCGCATCAATGGCAGAACTCATCTGAAGGTTAGCGCCCTTATAATCTTTTAAGTTCATGTCAGCGATTGCCTCATCAATAGTGTCATTTGCATCAGAGTAAAGCTCCTTGCAATCCTTTAAGGCTTTCTTCGTCGCTGAGTCAGTGCTTTTGTCATTCAAAAGACTCTGAATGTGTGATTGGACAGAAGTTGAATTTGCTTTAGTCAATTTCATAGAGATGACACCAAGTCCTTGAAGATCAGCATTGTGACTATTGGGGTCTGCCTGGAGGGACGACACACAAAACTCGTAGTTTATATCAGGCCCTGCAATCTTTTTGCAAGTTTCAGCAACTATATCTGCACTTTGGGCACCCTGGAAGAGGCAAAGGATGAGAAAAAAGAGAGGGGAGGGCTTCATGGTTTGGGGTTTCAGTTTTTTTGTTTCCTTTTGACCAACTAATGTTTTACAGCTTTGGAAAAAAATATGGGAGGAATGTTTATATGGATTTTGACTTTCGGTTTCTGTATTTTGTGTGTTTTTATTTCCTTTCTATTTTTGCTGTACATTAAAAGCTGGATATTTTGACTATAAGATATTGATACAATGTACATGATGGGGAAATAAAATGGATGTGCATTAATTGAGGAGATCATTTAATTTAATCAAAGGTGAATGTTTGTAAGTTTTAGACTGATATCAATTATACGATATACATTTTGTCAATCACAAAAGGTGTGAATTGACATTATTATATCATTATGTGCATTCATTCACTTGCAACACTGCCATAATGCGTAGCGAGTGAGATTCTGGCCACAATATCCAACCTCCTTGTCACCAGTGGATGCTCCCAAAGTCTAAATGGTCAACCATCAACCTTTGACCGATCGTTGCGCCTCGGTCAGCTGTTGACTATGAGTCTATGAGTTAATACTGTCAATCAACATTATAATTACCACATCTTATTGGGTAACTGCTTAACAAGCCTTTGACCTGGGTTGATTGTTTGAGAATTTGACAAGCCAATTTAGTGACATTTTGAGCCGAGTGTCTCCCTATCCAGCAAGGAATGACTATAAATTAGCAGGAGTGGCTAGTAGGAATTGTTTATGTTTACATTTTTTTTTTAATTTACTGTTGTGATATCGTTAATTTAAGAACAATGTCAAGACAACACAATTTTGGTGTCATTTATGACGTACATTTGTAGAATTTTGCCACTTCAATTGCTTGTATTGCTCTTGGTTATAGTTTTTACTTGTTAATTTTCTGCAAGAATTGTTTGAAATAAGAGAATGCCAATTTTTGGACAGGCACTCCACAAAAGGGGGTGAGTGCTGCAGACGCAGAAAAAGCGATAAAATATGTTTTTGAGAGTGATGATTCTGAAAGTGATCATGGATCAAATCTTTGTATGTCTAAACAATCTATGGACCGTCTCTTCCTTCAGGGTCAAGATGTACCACATGATAAGAGGAAAACCATTCGGCGGCTACAATATCGCGGGTTTAATTGGGGAGTCACCAGTTCCATTTTAAAGAAGCTGGAATCTCAGTATCCACCATAGAAGTTTATCTAAACTCCAATTGACAACCTCACGATAAGTTCTCATTCTTGTACATCATGAAGTGTCATGGGATGCCAGGAATAGCAAGTAGCATACTACACATGGTTGCTCAGTTTGATCTATTTTCGTTTATCTGTTAGTTGTATCACCATGTTGTGTTATGTGACAAGTGTATAGGGCTACAGTGCCACTTTGATGTACCATGTCATTGCATAGCTGTCAAAGACAGCATTCCACCTGGACTGATATATCTTGACAAGATTATCGCAGCAAATGACATGGTAATGATGATGAACAATTCTCAAAGTGGCACCAAGAAACATACTAGTCCCACTTTTGGTTGTTGATAATGCATTATATGTGTTTCACTCAAAAGGAATGTTTTCTCTGTGTTAAGTACAGTGAATGAAAATTGATAGCTTCTGCGAAAATCAAATTTCTCCTTTTTCTCAGTCTGCAATTCTGTTACGTCTTTTTTTTCTGTGGAATTCGTATTCATGTCTAGGTAAAACAGTCAGGACTAATTGAAAACATCAAATATGTACTTCCTAGTTCCTACATTGAAACTTTTATCCATCATTTTACTAATCCTAGCAAAAAATAACCTGATCAAATAAATGAAAAAGAAAATACGACTTATGAAGGAACCTACCCATGAGGCCATGACTATCCATCATTTATGCAGTCAGAAAATATACTTTTGTATTATATATAGTTATATACAGTATACATGGATCTAGGTATCATATGTACTTTTATAGTGTGTATAGAACAGTCACGGGTAGCTTGTAAACATGAAATACGTACTTCCTGCATCGAAACTTTTATCCACCATTTGAGGAGTCCAAGCAAAAGAACCCTGATCGAATAAATGAAAAAGAAAATACGGCTTTTGAAAGTAGAGGAACCCTACCGATGAATCTACATCATTTATACTGTCAGAAAACACATTTTTTGTGTATACTTTTGTAGTGCAAGTATGTTTTATAACATGTGCTGTAGATTGTGGAAGAGAGTAGGAGCTTTCATTGCTTAAAAATTTTCTTTCAGAACAGCACATGAGCTCGTGGGGCCATGTGAGCTCTGCTGTAAAGATGACACTGAGTGAG
Source organism: Berberis vulgaris (assembly GCA_963556465.1). Taxonomy (NCBI): domain Eukaryota; kingdom Viridiplantae; phylum Streptophyta; class Magnoliopsida; order Ranunculales; family Berberidaceae; genus Berberis; species Berberis vulgaris. The sequence continues at coordinate 95,827,651 of OY747128.1, forward strand.
GACTATTAGCTGAATCTCTCATTCTCTTACAGTAAACTCCAATAGTATAATCCAATACACTCCCCAATCATTGCACCAATTTCAACTACACACACACACCCCCTTAAACCTTCTCTGATCATCTCCCAAGACATCCTTGCCCCATCTAGAATTGCAGGGCTAGTAATAAACATTCATCCAAAACTTAGAAATGTGTGTTTAGTCCATTATGTTAAACTTGGTTATTTCTTATTTAACATTCCTTCCCCTTTTTTTGCTCAGTTTTTGGTGTTTAGTTTAATCATGTCTTATGAAGAATGGATGCATATTCTTGTGTTCTGTGTAATTCATGGTCATTATATAAACACCTCAGTGAATTAATATCGTCCATTCGAACAAGTCAGTGGGTTTCTCCGTAAACTATCATGAAAAGTTGAAAATGATTGATCATACTATTAAAGTCTGTCTTGATTGCTGCCTTTTTTGTGCTATAATTTGTTGATTTTGACATAGTCTGAAGGTTGATAAGATTATTTGCGTAGTTGTGTTGCTGTTACATACTTGTACTAAGTTTTGGCATTAATGTATAGATGTTGATGTAAGAGCCTTGAGCTTTTGAGTGAATTTTGTTTTGAATGATTCTCACTTACAAAAGAATACTAAACAATTAATATTATTACAATTTACAGGAATTACTAATGGAAAATTACACTTCTAACTGTGGTTAACTTTTCCGTATTCTGTGATTCATCTTAGAATACATGACATCATAGAAGCTTCCTAATCTGCGCTAGATTGAATCATCAGAAAATGCAAATGAACAGTTGGATGATCCTTGCAAGACCATACTCCTAGTTGGAGGGGGTGGAGAGGACACAGCTAATGAACCACCCTTGCAGAGGTCTTGGTCTGACCGGATGACATCTACGTGTCTGATCTCCTTGAGCATAGCAACTATGTCCTTCATCATTGGACGGTCATCAGCTCGGTCGCTGATGCATAAGAATGATACTGCGAGTGTTTGAAGCATTTCGTGTATCTGAGGATCAGGCCTCCCTTGTAGCTTTGAATCGAGTATGTCAACTGGGTCCTTCTTGCTGTTTAAATGATCTCTAACCCATTGGACCATGTTTACGCCTCCAGGTAATGTTGGGTCTAATGGATGTCTCCCTGTCAAGACTTCAAGTAAAACTACACCGAAGCTGTATGTGTCACTCTTCTCATTGATACGTTGTGCTGAAGCGTGCTCTGAAAATAGAGTGACTTAAAGTTTAGATTGACTAGTAAATACCAAAGCGAGAAAATTGGAAAAGTGAATAGAGTGGTTAGGGTTCTTACCAGGAGCCATGTACCCATATGACCCTGCAAGCTGAGGTTTGTATTGTTCATCATCTGCATCACCATTCACAAGTCTGGCTAGTCCAAAGTCTGCCAAGTAAGGCTCAAACTTAAGACCCAATAATACATTCATGGCCTTTACATCCCCATGCATGATAGCAGGCAGGCAGTCGTGATGCAAGTATGCAAGGGCGTGTGCAACCCCTACCACGATGTCAAACCTCGTTTCCCATTCTGCAGCCCCCTTCCCACCTCCGTGAAGAACTGCGCTTAAGCTCCCATTGGGGAGATAATCATAGAGCAACAGCTTCATGTTTTGATTGGAACACCAACCCAAAAGTCGCACAATGTTCTTATGTCGTATGGATCCCAGTGTTCGAATCTCAGATTCGAATGCCCCTGACTCCTCGGAAGACCACATCTTCTTCACTGCAAGTGTCATCCCATTTGAAATAGGAACCCGATAGACAACACCGGAACTCCCAGTGCCTATCACATTGGCTGATGTCAAATTGTGGACAACATCATCAATTGAGAAATCAAACTTCTGGTAAAGTGTCATCTCCCATTTATCATTGTCTGTATGCCCTTTCATTTCTACATTCGCCCGTACTAATGTGTACACTGCGAACAGTAGTAGTATCACGCTGGCACTAATGAGAAGAGCCATTGCCACTTTTAGTGCTGCTGATTTGCGGTGACCAGCAGCTCCCATGTGGACGGCAGGTCCTACCACTCCATTCGGGATGTACAATGCCTTGTTTCCTGTAAGATCATTTAGGGGGAGTTTTCTAAAGAATGGGGTGTCTGGCAATTCACCCGAGAAGTCATTGTATGATATATTCAGGGCAACAAGGTTCTGAAGACTGGCAAGCATGCTGACATTCCCAGCAAGCTTATTGTGAGAGAGATCAAGAACACCCAACTTGTCAAGATCAGAGAATTGGAATGGTATTTCCCCCGAAAGCTGATTACAGCTGAGATTGAGAGAAATCCCGAGCTCTGGAATCTGGCCTAATTCCTTTGGTATATATCCAGAGAAAGCATTGTCACTAAGATCTAACAACTGTAACCTAATGCAAGAGACAAGCTCTGGCAGAATCCTTCCTGAGATTCGATTCTTCCCAAGATTGAGTTTAGTCAACTCAGTTAAGGATCCAAGATTGGGATTCAATGGACCTGTAAGCCTATTATCCGACATGTCCACGAATTGTAGACTTTTGGGCAATGTTTCAGGGACAGAACCAGTCAGGCCATTTGAATGGAGATCAAGAAACTCAAGATTGGGACACTTGGATATTGATGGGGGAATTTCTCCTACAAACCTATTGCTACTCATGTCAAGGAAATTCAGGTTTTGTAAATTTCCTATTTCACTAGGAATTGTTCCTGCTAATCTGTTATTGTTCAAACGAAGCCGATACAGATTCGTGCAATTTCCAATATCCGGAGGTATAAAACCGGATAAATCATTAGACAATAAGAGTAACTTTGTGAGGTTTCTCAATCCAAAAACTTGTTTTGGGATTGATCCAGAGATGTGGTTGTATGACAAATCAAGAGCCTGAAGATTTTCGCAGTCAGCTAGGCTGTCCGGGATATTCCCAGTCAGCTTGTTTTGCCATGCGAAAAACAACGTTAAGCTCTTCAAGTTGCCAATTCTAGCTGGTATCTCACCAGCTATGCTATTGTTGTCAACTTCAAGATGAACCAAAGCTATGCAGTTTGAGATTTCAGAAGGTATAGTACCTGATAACTGATTAATGCTCAGTTGAAGCTCCTCAAGTCCCCAAAGATTTCCGAAAGTTCTTGGAATGCTTCCTGTCAACATATTCTCAGATAAATCTATCACCTTCAGCTCCTTGCAGCTCCCTAGCTCATCCGGTATCGTCCCCACCAGGCTGTTCTGCCAGACAAGTAGGCTTTGAAGCTTTCGAAGCTCCCCCATTCGCTTTGGTATCGAACCCGAGATTGAATTCTGATACAAGTACAGGTTCTGTAATTCAGTGCAGTTTCCAATCTCCTCTGGTATAGGACCGGATAAAAGCGACGTATAAATCGCTATAGTTTGAATCTTTTTCAGGGAACCTATGGAAGGTGGAAGACTTCCAGTTATGCTGGTTTCTGCAAGACCCAACACCATCAAGTTACTGCAATTGCCAATCTCTGATGGCAGTTCACCTTTCAGATTTTGATTCCCACCAGCTCGGAAGATTTCAAGCTTACTCAATTTTCCAATACTCTTCGGGACTTCACCACTAAGTTGATTGTCAAAGAGTGTCAAGTTCACCAAACTCGAAAGGTTTCCTATATCAGAAGGAATTCCGCCTTTTAGCAAATTCGAACTGAGCGAAAGACTTTGCAACTTCCTTAGCTTGCATAGTTCTATTGGAATTTCGCCTGAGATAGCATTACTACTGAGATCAACCAAGCTCAATTCTGTACATTCTCCAAGCTCCTTTGGAATAGGACCACTTATATTGGTTGATGAAATGAAGAGAGTACTCAAAGACTTGAGAGTTTGGAAGTTTGAAGGCAATGGACCTTGTAAATCCAATGACTTCAAGCTTATCGTAGTTACTAGTCCACTTGAGTCGCAGTTGACTCCGAACCATTTGCAAGGATTTGGGTCGGTAGGATTCCATGTTCTCAATGCATCTGTGGAGCTGTTTAGGCTGTTTTTCCATGATAGAAGAGTTTCACCTTGTTCATCTATAGAGAAGCAACACAAGAAAAGGAGAGAGTTTATCAAAACAAGGAAGGTGAAGATATTGGAAGAAAGAAGAAATAAGAGATTATTTGTGTTTGCAGGCATTGTTGTTGTTGGTGGTGGTGGTGGTGGTGATGGTTAGTGTAGTGTAGAGAATTGTTGATCTGTTTTGGGATTGTAGAGGGGAGAACCCCATGTTTTGTTTATAGAAGAAAAGCAGAAGATTTGGATCCAAAACTCATCTTCTTTCTCTATTATTATCATTATTATTATTATTTGGTGTCATTAGTGTTGTTAATATTTGAGAGATGGTGATGCAGATGGGTTTTTGTTTAATATATGGAAATGGGTTTTTAAAGGGTACTTGTTTTCCACTGACATGGATGATGGGCAGGTAAAGTTTTGGGAGGGTTCCCTTATTTTTTAAGGGAGGGTTCCATTTATGAGTAGAAGTAACTGTCAAATATACTGAGATGAAAAACTGTCAAATGATGATAGTTGGGAAACTTGGGATGGGATGCCTTTGATTGCCTATGAAAGGGTTATTTTGAGTTTCTTTTTAGGCTATTAGTGTATTTGTTATGTATGTTTCCTTCTCTTGTTATGCTTTTTTTTTTTTTTTTTCTATTGATTCAGACATTTCCTTTAGATTTTCTCTTGGATCTTTCCAAGAGAGAATGGTTGGGTTTAGAGATGTTATAATCCGTTACAGTGTACTCTTGTCGATGAACCATTCAAGTTATGGACCACAACAACTCGGAAAAAAATCATTCACTGTAGGGAGTGGGGCGAGCGAGGGGACCTTCCTAAATTCCCCTCGACCGGCTTCCCATTTCGTTCTACTGTGGAAAAAAAAAAAAATTGGGGTTATGGTAAATCATGGGAGGATTTGTTTATGTATTGAGTGTGAAATAAGCAAGAATTCAGTGATGTGTTTTGGGCTTTGAGTGATTAGTTTAAGTGGTTGATTGAGAGATCTGTCTTTGCTTAGTTTATAGAGTTGTGAAAGGAGTGTTGTGTGTGTGGAATCAAAAGTGAAGTGAAGTGCACATGGAGGTTTACAAAATGCAAATCTGGATATGTTGTCTGGACTCTGGAGGCTTTTTGTTTGTAAAGAAATAAAAATGGAGAATGAGAAAGAGAGATGAAGATGGGGTTGGGTGGAAGGGACAATAACACCCAAGTTGAGTTTTTAATTTGTGCAACTTTTTATTTTGATTTGTGAAAGAGATGGATTTTTAGGATTATTTTTGGGGCATATATCAAGTCTCAAAAGCCAGCATGATTGGGACCATGTGAGAGGTCACGGGTGTGGTTTATGTATAAGCTCAATGCCTGTTTTTTTTTTTTTTTTTTTTTGAAATGCAGGGATCTCCTTATGACTCAAGTGAATTAGGGGTTTCATAGGTAGGGTAGTTGGGATTACCATATGCAAGTTATTCGCAATGATATCTAAGAACGCTAGTGTAACGACCCGATCCACAAGAATGGATGCATAGCCGTACACATGATCATTCCTTCCCCTGTTTAAAATGCATAATAATTTGTATTTATGAGTTTTTGGGTTTCTCCTGCATCCTTTCTCTTAGGTCCGCTCACACTTGTTGGCACACTTTCGGCTGAGTCATGCTCTGATATCATTCTATAACGATCTGATCTACAGAGTACTATATTATTCACTTTGAGCTCAAAGCCCACACGACTTTAAAATGTATAGAACTTTATAAATCTAAACTCGTAAATATATAACACATCCGCCTTTCACATTTAGACGATATGAGATTATAATCTCTCCTTTAAAGCTCGTCGACCCTCTTATAAACTCATGTTAACTATAATCTCCCCTTTATAAACTGCACAGCCCATGTGGTTTGCTCTTACAAAATTCTCTATTACTGATTTTCACTCAAGATAAGGCACCTTTTGTACAATTTCCCAATATAAGCCACCCATTATTGTTGTACTTATATAATCATGGCCCTCATGAAAGTGAAATGGATGAAAGAAAGAAATTTAAGGACATAAATGATAGCATATTTTACATAAAAAAAAAATTATAAAATGAAAAAAAAAAAAAAAACCCTCCTTCTGGCTTTCTGCAAATTCAGCAAGTCTCCAATCTCTCTTGGAAACAATAGTGTTTCCCTGATACGTATTCTGAAATTATTATAGAAGAATTGATGGAATGTACTTTGAGTCCAAAAAAACCTATAATTGAAGTCGGTGGATATTTAAGAATGAGAAGTACTATTGTCACTCACCATTCTTAATAAATACACATCATTCTCATGCACCATCCATACATAAATTGATTTGTACGCAATGTTTAGATATTGTATCAATCAATTTGATTGATCAAAACATAATAATGCTTGTTGGATTTTAGTCCAATTGATTGGTTTTTGGAGGTAATGGTAAGCTCGAAACCCTTTTTTAGCATTTGAGAAGCTACATTTGGTTTTGTTTTGTTTTTTTTTTTCGTTTTATAATGTTTATCTCTTCTTTTAAAAGATTGTAGATTCAAGTCTCACTAGCATTAATTGCGTCTATTACAGAACATAATCCGTTATCATTTCTCCATCCTCGCATAATTTTTTAAATCTTGTACCACACTTGTAAGTGTACCATAATTTTCCAAATCTAATTCTATAGAGATATTGAAATCTTTGTATTGACTTGGATGAAGGATATGAGATTCCAATACCATTTGCATGGCCATGTTATTAACAAAGAAGAAGAAGGGCTACTAAGCACATGGAATGGAGTGAGGAATGAGTCACACACCACACTATCAAGGAAGCAAGAGCTAGCACATGAGAGAAGAAGAAGAAGAGAAAAAAAGGAAGGCTCTTTTACTTATTATGCTTTTTTTTTATACATTAACTTATTCAACATTTGCAGAGCTCCATGAGGTGTCATGTTTCACACACACAAACCCATCCATCTTTGATTTCACTTTTTCTTTCATTTCCAATACAATCTTCTCTTCTCTTCTCTGTTCTGATCAGTACTTCTGGTGTTCTGCATGTGATGTTTGTCTTGAAAATGTGGTAGAGAAGTATGAAAGAGAGAGTTACTAATGGTGTTGGACTATTTTTGGGCATGGCTCTCAGAAAGAGGGTTCCAATCCAGATTTCTCTGTCTTTACTATTTACTACTTGGAAGATAATTGATTCTGATTTTACTCGTCCTAAAATTGGATAATTTTTTCAATAATTTTTCATTTTTGATGAAACACTACTCTAATAAGTTGATGAGCATCCTTAAATATGTATCATGAGATATAGAACTATTCAAGCCAACACCAATAACCCAGCATCTTATATAAAATCTTTTGTTACGGGCAAAATAAACCAATACATAAACGATATATAGAATTTGTTTGAGTGTATGCTAGTCAATGTAATTAAAAAATCAGTCATATTTGCACTTTAGCTTTTGTTCCTAACAAGCCAAATGGTCCAAATCCTCACTTATATTACCTTCTTTAGCCACTTTTTTTTTTGCAATTTTTTACATTTTGCTTTCATTGCCTTGGTTTATACTCTAACCAAGCTTAGTAACCTTTACCTATAATCAACATTTTATTCTACCTTCAAAGACTGTTACTTTGGCTTTTGGTTTTGATTGTGTTAAAAAAACAAAGCTTGGTCGGCTACAAGTACCCCATCAAGGTCAAATCATTGTTCACTAAATAATATATGTTTTGTCCCTAAAGTCCTTAATTTCAGGTTTGGGGTCCTCAAAGCATTGTCTTTAATCTAATTTAAAAATGTTACTAATTGAAGTGGGGGGAAGGTCTTCCATATTTTCTGCTCAACAAAGTTGTTTAGATTATCAAACTCATACAACATGCCCATATGTCTTAATCAAATCATTAGTCAAAACCCTTACGTGCTAATCGCCTTTTAATGACATTTCTATCAATATCTATAGAGAGTGATTACCAAGCTTTTCTTTTCTTTTCATATGAAAAAAGACTTACTTTTGAGAAAGCATAGGATGACATAGTTATATGGCTAAAGATTTGTAGTTTTATCGATTCATTGGAAAAATGTCATTGCTAAATAATACTACAATTTCACACTGTCATTTCATTATTATTTTTGGATCTGTTGAAGGACACCACCACCCATCCTCACCTTATTTTCTTTTTTCACCGGAGCAATACCCCAACCAGCCCCACCGCCACCTCGCCCTGCCACCGCCGACCGGCAGTGCTGGTGCTAGTGGTGGTGGTGCTTGGGAGAAGAGAGAGAAATAAGAAGAAAATGTGAGGGGGAAGGGAGGAGGAGAAGGAGGAGAATAATAATAAGAAGATGGGAGGAGGATGAGAGGTGGCGGGGGTGATTGATGGAGAAGAAATGGAAAGAGGAGAAAAGATGGAGAGATGAAGTAGGTTTTTTTATATTGATGGTATCCTTCAGAAGGTAAGGCATTGATAATGCCCTTCAACAAAAATGATGGTGTTATTTAACAACAACCTTGGAAAATGACCTCTAAAATTTTGATCGATTTTGAGATAGTGACTCTTGTTAGATTCCATTTCAAGGATGATTAAAAATTGTTATCGTATAGTTGAGTAAAGTGTGGTACTAAGGGTGTGTTTGGTTGCATAAAATCTTATGTCATGAGAATACATGATGGGACCTCTACATTTTAGGCTAAATTGATATATCACTTCACATCCACCATTTGACCACCACTTGATTTTGTGATTAATGGTGGGAATAGAAGTCCCATGAACATGAGAATCTCACTCCTTGGTCCCTCAAGGCATGTGATTTTCCTGTTCATGGGACTTTCATTCCCACCATTGATCACTAAATCAAATGGTGGATGTGGAGTGATACATTAATTTTGCCTAAAATGTAGGGGTCCCTCATGAATTCCCATGGCATAGAATTTCATGCAACCAAACACACCCCCTCATGAATTCCCATAGCATAGAATTTTATGCAATCAAACACACCCTAAGTGTGTTAAATCATATACAATGTCCAGTCAGTAGCAACAAGAAGAAGAACGGATGAGGAACAACTTATCCAAAACAAATGCAATTTTCTTCCACCTCGACCATCATGCATGGTTGGTGCAACATATTAAGGAAACCAGAGTGGTGGTTGTATAGGGGACGTTGGCTCAATTGAGCCAAATTCATAAAAACACCACACAAGGACACGGTGGGTGTATAAATTAGGGATAATATCATTGTTCGAGACATGTATATTGGCCAGCAATTTTGTGTGCACGCGATGGTTCGATCTTGGACTTGGCGAATTACAAGTCTCACCAAAATGGAGATTGTTGGAGATGTTGACTCGAGTGGAGCGTGCAACATCATGTGAAGTTAATAAAGGATTGAGTCCTTACGACGTTGGGGATTGATGAGTCCAATTCGTATTAAACCACACACCCAAATGCGACGGGTATCTAAATTGGGGATCCAACAAGTTGGAGAGTCGACAGACACAAATCAGGCATGGAATGTACGGGGCTTGTGGCATGGAGGTACGTACGCATACCGAACTTTAACATAAAATTTATGGTACTATTTTAGATGCTTTGCTTTTAGCAATACAAGTGAAGAGGTCATTTTCAGAAGGGGAGGGCAGATACTTTGCTAAAAGTATTCAGCAAAGCCAATCATGTGGCTTTTGTTGTTGTTTTTCTACAAAAGCCTGAAAATGTTTTGGATCTTTGTTTGGTTTGTTGTTTTTCACACAAGAAAGTTAACATACTTTGGATCTTATTGTGGTGATACTCTCCTTGTCACTTAGCATTCCATTGGCCGAAAGCTGTCTAACCAGGATTAGCTATCCAGCTATGGTGACTCTTAGACGAATAACAGCCAGAGGAATGACTGCAAGGGCAATCATATCGATAACTCATAGCTGGGGAGTGTCGCAGGTTTATGGTCCATCCAATAACTTGATCTGTTATGTAGATGCAGTCACAGGTCTTAATCATGTTTACCTAAAAGTCTAACCAAAGTCCAATTTTTACAGAGGCTTACGGATTGCATTGGTTTTGAAACCTGCATGAACATTTCAATAAGGTGGATACAAGCTAAGAGTTCAGGTTTGCTAATTATCGAAAGGAGAACAGTTCCGGCTTCTCGCAGGGAAAAGGAATAGACCATTTTTCTTTAAATCAGTATACGTATGACATCAGTTTTTCCCATGAGAAGTTCTGAAATCTCACCTGTCATGTTTCTTCTCTCTGATTGGCAGGTGGCAGGATTGAGAGACCTGCTTGCTCACTACTCGCCAATCAACTGATGTTTAGAAAAATACTGGAAGTGCCATGATAGAACTGTATCATGTAAATCTGAATGCATTCATGCAGTGCCTAACTCAACAATTCCAATACAAGGATAGGGATGAAACCCAGAGATCAGGGGAAAATAAGAAGAGGGTTGGGGGATAAAATCGATAACATGTCACTGTCACCTGCCAAAACATCTCATTATCGATGAGATAAGACTTGAGAAAAGGAACTTCATCCCAGCCGATCCTCCTGGGAAGTAGGATAACGCATAGTATGAAAGTGCGAGGACCTATGATAACATTGGGCGAAAATCAGTTCCATGGTTAGGTAAAACCTCTATCTTTTACTTTTTATTCAGGAAAAAAAAAAAGTACTAAAAAACTGACAAAGAACTTAAAGAAAAAGACAGCATGCAACAGTTATAAACCAAATATTTAAAACTGAACTTGCAGATAGCAAAGTCGGCAGAAATTTCAAATGGAAAAAACAGTTACTAGGGAAGGAAGGAAACCGAGAGGATTCTCATACCTGTATTACAGAGAAAAACACAGAGAGGATGTAACTGTGAAGAATCATGGACACATAAATGGTACCAACCATACTGCCAAAGAATCCAACTGTTAATGGAAGTCTCTGCAAGAAAGGGAAAACAGATAAGTTATGATTGTTACTCAGAAAACACAGATAAGAATATGCTACAGGAACATGCTACAGGAGAAGAGAATGAAAGATAATAGGCACACACCTCCTTTGATATCATGTGAGCAAGCTGATTCTTTGGACCTTTTAGGGCGAAGAATGATCCAACAATGAAAGCACATCCCAATGTAAAGCAGATAGCGAACTTCTGTGGCATCAGCACCATGACTGGAAGGAACATAGTAAATGCAATGAAAATGAAGAAAACTCCAGCAGCCAGGAGAAGCCCAAAGTACATGAGAGATATTCCAGAAGGGACATTGCTAGTAGCAGATTGAAAATTTCCAGGCAAATCTCTTACTCCTTTTGAAACCCTACATAATATGAAAGAGAAAAATAGATCATCAATCCCATTGAACAGAGAAAAGGACATACCCAGCCTACTAGTAAAAGACCGTCCGGACATTGTTGACCATCACTCGTGTGCTCGGGACAGTCAAACCTCTTGGCATTTCTCAAAACAAAATGATTATGTTTGATAATAAGCTCTCAAAATTTTACTAATATAAGACAAATACATCTGGAAAAACTTTTTCCAACCAATATTGCTAAATGAATGGTGGCTACCACTGGGTTTTAGTATTACTAAACTAAACAAAAAAAATCATTTGTAATTATGTGCAAGGAAAGACCAAAAAAGTATGTTTCCTCTTGGTTACTATTATTACATCCTCTAGATGATAGCAACGCAGAGATTGCAGTGGCAAAGAAAATTTATCATCTACAAAATTACTCGATAACATATAATTTTTGTCGGTTCGGTTACATAGATTTAACATAATTTTTAGTGGTTCGGTTTGATTTTTGGTTTCATTGAATTTTATTTCAGTTTGGTTTCATTACACATTCCGTTCAGTTAGGTTTAGATTTCTGTCAAACAGATTGATATTGTTTGGTTTGCGATTTCCGCTTGAAACCAAACCATGAACAACCCTAATTGCTTTAAGTAGATTAGAGTATGTATATCAGCGGCTTCAAATGGTTATTGAAGAAATTTTAGGTTGATTGTTGGCTGATGAAACAAAAAAAATATCTTGTAAAACATGCGAAAACCAAAATAAAGTGGGCAGCTGAGAGAAACAAGGAGAAAGAAGAGAGAACTTGAGGTTGAAGATAACCTGAACCGATATACTTTCTCTCAAAACCATGGAAATAAACTTTCAGAAGTGAGAGAAAGGGAGGGCGGGAGGAGAAGGGAAGTATCTCACCATGGACAACTAAAAGAAACGTGTTCAATCTTCAACGTCACGTGCTCAATTTTTATTACTCCCTAATCCCTGACTATTTTTTCATCATATCCATGAAATTTTTTTATTTTTTTAACCAAACACAGCCTAAAGAACTAGTTGTTACAAAAATATATGTTGGAGGACCAAAAAAAAAAATGCAATATTATCTACTCTTATCTCATATATCCATTAAGATTCTTTCCTCTTGGAAAGAGAGACATCCTATCCTCTACTAGTGTCTGCTCATAGATGAAGCCAGGATGCCAAGATACAGCAAGTGAAGGAATATCAGGACCTTAACTTGAACGAATTCAAATTGGTGCCACAGTGAAACCTCAAGCAAGACCACCTCCTCTTTGGGCACAACTGCAGTCAAGAAATTAATGCCTCTCCATTCAATAAAATCTATTTCCTGGGACGTTTGGCCTTGTTGTGTTGGTGTCACATGATGTCTTTAATAAATTTTGCCTTTCAATTTTCTTTTAAAAAAAATAATGGCAAGGATCCAATCAGATAGAGTCCACGTGTTTTGTTGTTTGCCTGTTTTCAATGAAACCTTACACTGAGCATGTTTGCAGGCTTCACCCTGAAGGAAGCACTTCAATATAATTACTGGAGAAGTGGGTGGCACCAAGCAAGTAGTTTGGGCCAATAAATTTAAAGACTTCACAGCATCCCTCATGATGTCTCCAGGTAAGAAGAGTATCCCAACAGAAATATGATTCAGATCAGAACTTGGAAAAATAATAATAATAATAATAATAATAATAATAATAATAATAATAATAATAATAATAATAATAATAATAATAAATCGGTTTTGTGGGTGATGAATTGGCCTCATCTTACTCAATGGAGTCAACCAATGACTTTCTAGACGATGTTAAGTCATTGGAGACTAACTTGGGTCCTAACACCTTGGTTTTAGCAGACAATGTTATTGATGGTAAGGACTAAGGAGAACACAGCTGGGAAGAGTGACTGATTTCTTGGGCGGGTCATAGACGGCTTTTGATGCATCTTGGCTATCATGTAGGTTATTGGGTTGATTTAGCTTTCTCAAGTTTTCTTTGAGATGTAGGAATTTAGGAGGGTCCTTTTTCTCTGAGCAGCTCATGACTGAAGATTTAAAGCTAAGGGCTCACTCTCCTTGCTAAAGAATTTTCAAGGCTTTGGAGAGAGTCATTTCAGCACTTAGGCCCATGACATTTATTGAGAGCTATCAAAATCATAAGCTTATTCTTTCAGTGGATTGATGATGCTCAACACATTTGGTGTTTTGTTAATAAGCATTTTGTGTTGAAAGTGCTCGATTCTTTGAGCAGCTTAACATCTCTTCACACTTTTATCTACAAGCCAGCCAACAACTATATGGGGTTGGAGAGATTTAGTCAATTGGAAAGCCTGGAAATTGTGTTTGCTACATATTTAGAAACCAGTTGCATACTCAATAAAGTTAATATTGTAACTACGACTATTTTGTGAGACCCCCCCCCCTCTTTCCGTTTTTCTAATAAAGAATTTGTTGACTTCATACGCTAACTGTTTTCAGTTTCTTTATGACCCTGCCTGAGCTATTTTATAAATTGTTATTCTCCAAAAAAAACTTCAACCAACCTATAAAAAAAAAATTTAATTAAAAACTCTCATTATTATTAATTAAAAAAAATATATATATATATCCTACTACTTGTTGTCCAGGGGTTTCTGCACTTGAAGAAAAAAACAGGAGCATATCGTTCAAATCAATGGTCCGGTACTGGATGTAACCTGTCCACCGCGGAAGATGCCTAATATTTACAACGCTTTGGTAGTTAATGGTCAAGATATTGTTGGCCAATAAGTAAATTACTGAATTTAGGAATTAGGATGTAGTGACACTAACAAATAAAAATTCAAATGGTGCCTAAAGAAAGGAGAAGCGTTGTTTTGAGAAGTTAAACAAGTTTCGAAGAAAAAACAATAACTACTAGTTTGGCAAATGACTACTACTGACAAACCAAAAGTTATATGGTACAAATTTACGAAATAACCAAACAAAAATTAAATCAAACTCTTTATAAACCCTTACACGACAACGTACAAGAAGGCCATCTGTATTCAAAGGGGTTTTCTTAAATCCACAATAAAATAACAAAAAATATGTACAGTTTTATTAATAAAAACATAGAAGAACATACATTTCCAATGTTAGTAAAGGAGCTTCATAAGTCATTCAATAAAACAACAACAAAAACAATGAAACAACATAGTATTTGTGATGCAGGACATCAACAGTTTTAGGAAATCCAGTTTTAGGAAGTATGACAAAATAGGAAGTTCAATAAAATAGGAACTCCTATTTTATCACATCAACAGTTTTAGGAAGTTCGACAAAATAGGAACTCCTATTTTTATCAACTCAACAGTTTTAGGAAGTTCGACAAAATAGGAACTCCTATTTTATCAAACGTATGATTTTCTTTTTGGTCTTTGACCGTACGTAGGATTTCTAATTTTTCTTTCTTTTCCGACTCCTTGTCAAAGTCGGTTATTTAGCTTTGAGTAGTATAAATAGAGAGGGATATCAACATGTAAGGAACATCTTTTATCAAACAATCAAATAAACAATTTTATCCCTCAAACCCCTTGTTATTATTACAATTTTCTTCTTATCGCATCTCCTTCGTCTCTTCGCATCCCCAACGATATTTATATCGTCTTCTTCAACCTACACGTACCACATCAATTGGTATCAAAGCCAGTGAATTTTGTGGTTCTTACCTCGAAATCGATTTTTCCCCGCTTCCGCAACACACCATTCCAAAAAAAAAAAAAAAAAAAAACCATCCACCCATCTCGACCTTAAACCAACAATGGGAGAAATCACTATGGAGACCATCGATGCAAAACTTGCAAAGCTTTCAGAAGATTTGACGGTGTCAATGGATAACAAAATTGCACCGTTACAAGCCGACATCAATGGTATTCAAAATCAGCTAGCATCGCTTCTGAAGCTTCTCAATATGGAAGACAAGGTGTCTGTTCATCAACGTGAAAGAAAAGCTCCGTCAACTAATGACAGTAAAATCGATTCTGCAACTTCCATCCGGAGACATGACAAGAATTCTTTCGAGCACAATAATGATATTCCGAAAGAAATCATGAAGGAGTTCAGTACCAAGTATCAACATGAAAGTTTTATCGGCTTGCCAAAAAAGATGACTTCGGTTTTTCTAATCGATAGTGACGATAATGATTCGATCGAAGATGAACAGGAAAAGCGATGGACGGATGAAAGACGTCTCAGATCGGAACAGAGTCCCTACGGTGCTTTACCGGAATACAAGTTAAAAGCGGATATTTCGAATTTCATCGGGAATTTCAAAATTGAAGCGTTATTGGATTGGTTTTATGAGGTCGAAGCTTTCTTCCAATTTATGGAAGTTTCGGATCATTATAAAGTAAAACTTGTTGCGCGTTTTAAGGCAAGCAAGACAAAATTGATTTTCTGCTTTCTGGAGAAAGAGAAAACTGAGGCTTCAACCAATAAGACATATGGTACCCTTGCGAACAATCTTACATTTATAAGGACATTTGCTTCCAGAATACTGGTTCCAAAGTATTACATTTGGCCTGTTAATGCTGGACAGTACCTACTACCTCCTACGTCTCTTGTCTCAGACGCGCATAAGGCAGGCCTGGAAGTTTTTGCATTGAAGTTCATGAATGACGTACCAATGAATGGACCACCTCTCAGTTACAATTATAGTTGTGACCCCATTAAAGAAATACTGTCTTTCATCGACAATGGTAACTTTTCTGTTGATGGGGTGTTAACAGACCTTCCTATAACTACGTCAGAAGCCATAGACTGCTTTTCTCACATAGGCAAAAATATTTCCGGAAAAGCACCCAAAATCATATCGCACAATGGAGCTAGTGGTGTCTACCTTGGTTCAACAGATCTTGCTTATAGTCAGGCTGTTGAAGAAGGTGCCGATTATATTGACTGCTCTGTTCAAATGACCAGTGTTGCTATCCCTATATGCTTAAGTTCGACAAATCTCCTAGATGCTACTGATGTCATCAAGTCACCCTTCAACAATCTATCCATTTGCTGTCCCTTCAACAAATCTCCTAGATGCTTAACTTCTGACAGAGATACAAAATTTTTGAGTTACTTTTGGAAATCGCTTTGGATGCGTTTGGGGACTACATTACCGTTTAGCACTACTTGTCATCCTCAAACCGATGGACAAACAGAGGTTGTGAATCGTTTTTTAGGAAATTTGATTAGAGCAAAGATCGGCGACAAAGAAAAACAATGGGATATTCTTCTTCCACATATGGAATTTGCTTTCAATACTTCAGTGAATCGCTCTACTGGTAAGACGCCTTTTGAAATTGTTTATTCTAAGGTGCCCCATCATGTTATTGATCTCATAGTACTTCCAAAGCTTCGGGATTCTCATGCCAAGGCAGACAATATGGTGGATAAAGCTTCTCAAATCCATCATGAGGTAAAATCAAAGCTTGCAGAGTCTAATGCCAGGTACAAAGAAGATGCCGATAAACATAGGCGTTTTAAAGAATTCAAAGAAGGAGAGTTAGTCATGATTCATCTTCGCAAAGAACGATTTCTCGTGGGCACTTACAACAAGACAAAGATGAAGAAATATGGCCCTTTCCAGATTTTGAAGAAAATAAATGACAATGCATATGTCATTGATCTTCCTGCTGAATGGCATATCTCCAACATTTTCAATGTTCAAGAAATTTTTACGTTTCATGACGATACTGAGGCCATGGTAGGTAATGACAACTCGAGGACGAGTTTTTCTAAAGAAGGGGAGCCTGATGCAGGACATCAACAGTTTTAGGAAATCCAGTTTTAGGAAGAATGACAAAATAGGAAGTTCAACAAAATAGGAACTCCTATTTTATCACATCAACAGTTTTAGGAAGTTCGACAAAATAGGAACTCCTATTTTTATCAACTCAACAGTTTTAGGAAGTTCGACAAAATAGGAACTCCTATTTTATCAAACGTATGATTTTCTTTTTGGTCTTTGACCGTACGTAGGATTTCTAATTTTTCTTTCTTTTCCGACTCCTTGTCAAAGTCGGTTATTTAGCTTTGAGTAGTATAAATAGAGAGGGATATCAACATGTAAGGAACATCTTTTATCAAACAATCAAATAAACAATTTTATCCCTCAAACCCCTTGTTATTATTACAATTTTCTTCTTATCGCATCTCCTTCGTCTCTTCGCATCCCCAACGATATTTATATCGTCTTCTTCAACCTACACGTACCACATCAATTTGGTACAACAAACAGATCGATCCAATGAGTTCAAATCTTGCTACAATCAATTCAATAATGTGCACTCACAAATTGATGAAGTCCTAGAAACCAAGACTAGCAAATCCTATCCACTATAAGCTGAGTTAGGAACAAAACAAAAAGAGAAACACGTGTAAAATACAAAGATAAAACATATGAACTTCAGATATCTAGTACATAGAAGTTTGTAAACTTTAATCAAGTTTGTATACTTTAATCTTCTAGAACAAAGACAAGTGCCTATTCAGGTAATTCGAAGATATTCAAGATAATCAACTGAGCTTTCCAAATCACACACTCTGTTAATGAAAATACTTTTGCATGCAGAAGTTGAATATATTGAAATGTGGATACTATGTGATTTCTTTATACTTTTTCTTTTGTTGCATAAAGGGAAGTATTAGTAACCCCAAGGTTAAGGAAAATTGGAACAAATACGGGAACATAAATAGCTTAAGTTTAAAGGATTAATATAGGACGAATAAATTTACTTGAAAGAACTAAAATCTTATTTAAGCCCTATAAGAATCCTCACATAGTCACATGTAACCAATATGCTTAGATTGATTTTAATACTAGCACTCTGTAATTGCTCCCATAGTAAGGTTTGCACAATCATATGAAACTCGCACCAAAACAGTACATTGTGGCCTTTTGATTTTTCTTTCCCATTTTAAGTGTCGCAAGGGAACTTTCTGAAGGATTTCAGCACGGACAAACCAATTGTCAGCCCTTTGAATAAGTAGCTTAGTAGGTAGTCTTGCGGCAATCAAACCACTTATAGTAAATGGTTGTGGCACCTAGATGCCCTATGTGGTATTTATAGAAAGAATATAATACTAGGATTTACTAAAGTAAGAGCCAATCACAGATGCATACCATCTGGGATATTAAGGCAATGTTGTGTAGGTAGGGCATTTCCTGGAACATTCTAACAAAATTCTCCTCTATGTTTGATTGCTACAATCTTGTAATCACCTAATGCTGTTTTAGGTATTTCTCTTTATAATTCAGCTTTCTCACTCACCTTGTAGTTTCTTCACCTCATTTCTTTAATACGACACCGTAACAATAAACATTTATAACATCGAGAATATTTCAACCAAATTCCACTTACTACTACGAACACCAATATTCTATAACATCTCAAATCTCTACACACTGGATATTCAGTAAAACTTATCAACCAAAGCAAATCGTACCAACGCAATTCCATTTTACTCTTAGACTTGTAGTGAATTATCACAAGTGCCACTAAAATCTACAATCCTCAACAAATTCGCAATAACTCGAACACGAACACAGAACAATTCAATAACAAATCAAACCATTCCAGCCAAATCCTAACAATCGAACTTATAATTCACAATAAAAACACGAAATTAGATCAAAGAGTTCGATCTTACACGTTAAAGGTGCCGGAAACAGTATCATTGGCGGTTCTGACAGCGGCTTCAAGATCGAACCCTAGATTAGAAGATCCAGACTCCTCCTCCGAAGCTCTGGAAGCAGCGTATGAGTTCCAATCTGAGAGAAGAGAGGATCCTTTCTGCTTATCGCTGCTGCTGCTCGGACCTCCCGTGAACCAAGACTGAGCTGTGCTCTGCATAATTTGAAGAAAAAGAAGAAACACTGATTCGCTGAGAGATGAGGAGATGAGCAAAAGTGTGTCAAGACAAGTGTGAGAGATCTAAAGAGGATTGTCAGCTTACCTTGATGTCCGCCATTGAAGGCGTTTTTCGGTTTCGGAAGAGTGAAGAGACGGGATTGAAGAGAGGTCACCAACCTACTTGAAAGTTGAAACTCTATAGTCTCTCTACGAGGTCTACTGGTTTTTTTTTGTGAAATTGTAGGGAGGGAGGGAGCCCTCGCTCCCCAGAAGTACTCTTTTTTTTTTCCCCAAATTCTAGACAGCCGGGGAGAGGCTGCCCGGTTGCTGCCTGCCCCCCTTTCTCCCTGGCAGCAAACTAGACTGTCTACCCGGGCTGTCTAGAATAACTCTTTTTTTTCATTAGCAAATTTTTGTAACCTTTCTTATTGTCAAGGAATGGGCGATGAAAACGACGAGGGGGAGGGGTTTTACCACTCATCATCCTCGAGAGTCGCATTGTTGTGCATATCAATGGTGCAGGTGCGCATCTCGAGGGGGATGAGCGGTCACACCCTCCCCCTCGCTGGTTTCCTCGCCATTTATAATTTCTAGAATTTTTGGGCTTTCGGTTAACTTTGGTTTTTTTTAAGGGTTATATGTTATTTGCACCTATAATAAATAGCTATTTACGTTGTTATTATTTCAGCCTCTCCCAGGCTATGGCTAATGTACCTCGACTGTCCATTTTCATAACGCCCATAATTGGATGACCAAAATATCCTGAATAAATCAAACGTTGAGATTGAATGTTTTGTAACTCGAAAAGTTAATCTCGAGGAATATCAAAGGGTTCAATAAAACATCAAGCAAATCTTGAGAAAAATTCCATGGCTAAATTTTTAAAAACAAAAAGAAAATACTCCATCTTCCCCAATCCACTCCTTCTTCCTTCCCATCTCTGTAAATCCTCTTTACCAACCTCTAAGTGAATCATCTATCGCAACCACCCCCTTCATCTCCTTATTTTCCTTCGCCCTCACCCCTTCTCAACCTTTTTCTTCTCATATCTCCCCACTCCCACCTCACTCTCCGCTCACCCCCTGCCCTCGTCTCACCCACCTCACTATTTATTTAGTTGCTCCCCTGCCATCCCCTTCCCCACCTCCCTCCCTGTTCTCCTGTGCCTCGCCCTCCCCGATGTTCACCTCCGCTCCTATCCTCCCTCCTCATTTTCTTTATTTTTCATTCACTCACAAACCACCGCCCCACCTTCTCCTTCGTTCTTTTCCACCCTCCACCCCTCATCTGCTACTATTCACCAACAAGCATTGTAGGTGGTCTTCTCGTCCCTACCACCCCCAACCCAATTAATCCCCCCTTTTCTATTTCTCCTCTCGTCTCCGTCATTAATGGTAGATCTCAAAACCACATAACCCCATACACCTTGAATTTTGCAACATCAAAGGCGGATGAGGAGGTCGTGTTGGCAATGAAACAATAATCGATAAATCAACAGGCATTGTAGGTGGTATTCTCATCTTTGCCACCCCCCAACCCAATTAATCCCCCCTTCTCTATTTCTCCTCTCGTCTCCGTCATTAATGGTAGATCTCAAAACCACATAACCCCGTACACCTTGAATTTTGCAACATCAAAGGCGGATGAGAGGTCGCGTTGGCGATGAAACAATAATCGATAAATCAGTGGATCGGTTAACGCTGAGCGTCATCCCAAACCCAACCCGTAGAGTTTCAAATGAAACTTTGGGAGTGAGTATTGTTGGTTTTAGAGGGGGTTTAAGGCATGGTGATATGTTCGTTTGTTTAGATTGGAAGGGGGTGGACTGGGTTGAGTGGAAAATATATAAAATGATTGAGCGAGTGGATGGTGGTGTGAAGTGAGATGCTTCAATTCAAGTCATGTTTGGATGTGGGGTTGATCCAGTTGTGTATTGATTAAATTAGAGAAATGAGATTGGGGCTGGGGGGTGGTTAACTTATAGAGATGAGATGGGGTGAGATGTGTAGTTGCATTTATGAGATAGGGAAGGCGATGAAGAGGGGGTTTGGTGGTGGTGATTTGTAGGGAGGGAAATAGGAGATATGGTGGGGGAAGATGGTGGTGTTGGTGGAGGCGAGGGGGTGCTGAAATAATGAGAGTGAAGAGGGGGCTTAGTGGTGGTGGTGATTCGTAGGAAGGGAGAGAGAAGATGGGGTGGGGGAAGATGGCGGTGTTGGTGGAGGCGAGGGGGTATTGAAATAATGAGAAATAATAGGGAGGCGGGAGCTAAAACATGGATTTGGGGAGGATGACGGTTATGGTGGGAAATTCAATTAGGAGAGAGGAAGAGGAGGGGGATAAGCGGGTTGGAAAAGAATATGAGTTTTTAATAACCGTCAGATTTTTCTCAAAATATGTTTATCATTTTAATTGGACCTTTGACCTTCTTCAAGATGAACTCTTTGATATATAAAACAATTTTTCTCAACCTTTGATTTGTCCAAGGTATTTTGGTCATCTAAATACATATATTTTGAAAATAGAAAGTCAACACATGTTAGGACTGGGCACGAGACGTGATGGACCTCATCCCTATCTCATCCCGTTCATTTGGGATCAGGACGGGATGAACATGTGCTAAATAGTCCTCCAATGAAGAATAACAAAAGAATTTCATCTTACATTGATTACACACCAATAATGCCAAATTTATATACATATAACTTTCACCATAACAGTATTAAATGTCATATACAATTTGTGGAGGGTTATTACCTTACAACGGAATTAAGTTTGTCAAATGAATGATGGTAGATGGAAAAAGCCCTTCTATAGATCTTTTTTGTATATTTATGCAAAAGTTGAAGAGTGAGGCTAGGAAACCATGTTTTGTAAACATGTTTTGCAATCAAGATGATGTGGCATCGTTAGAGGAGTTTTTTACAACTTTGAGATACACATAAAATCTTTGGGGATTTCATCATTCTTTCCAGATCATGACACGTCATTCTGGTTGCAAAACATGGTTGCAAAAACCTGATTTCCTAACATTTTTGAAAGTTGAAATATCATTTATACAAGATACAATTAGGAGTTGTGTTTTCAAGTTGTCTTAATATAAGTTCAAAAATGAAAAATACAGCTCATTTATCAATTCTCCAACTACATATTTCATAGTGCAAAACTAACCCAAACCATCATTTACCATTATTTTCTACCAAAATACCCTGGACAAATCAAAGATTGAGATTGAATATTTTGTATCTCAAGGAGTTAATCTCGAAGAAGAGTAAAGGGTTCACTCAAAACAATAAGCTAATCTCAATGAACATCCCATAGCTAAAAAAAAACTCATATTCCCCAATCATCTCCTACTCCCTCACCGCATCTGATTGAATCCTCCTTGCAACCGCCCCCCTTCCTCTCCTTATTTTCCTTCGCCTTCGCTCTTTCTTCTCCTATTTCCCCACTCCCACCTCACTCTCTGCTCACGTCTCAGCCCCCCTCTCACCCCACTTCACTTTTTGTTAAGTTGTTCCCCTGCCTTCCCCTCTCCCACCTCCCTTCCTGTTATCCTGCACCTCGCCCCCACTATTGTTCACCTCCGCCCCACCTTCTTTTTCGTTCTCTTCCACCCTCCGCCCCTCATTTGCCACTGTTCACCAACAAGCATTGCAGGTGGTATTCTCATCCCTACCACCCCAAACCAATTCATCCTCTCACCTCCGCCATTAATGGAAGATCTCAAAACCACACAACCCCTACGCCATGAATTTTGCAGCATAATATCCGGAGAAGGAAACTGCGCTAGCAATTAAACAATAATAGATGAATCAGTGGATTAGTCGAAGCCGAGCACCATCCCAAACCCAACCTGTAGAGTTTCAAACAAAACTTTGGAAATGAGTGGTGATGATTTCAGAAAGGGTTTAGGGCATGGTGGTATGTTGGTTTTGTTTAGTTTAGAAGGGGTGAACTGAGTGGGGTGGAGAAAATATAAAGTGATGGAATGAGGGGATGGTGGTGTTAAGTGGCATGCTTTAATTCAAGTGGCGTTTTGGATGTGGGGTTCATCCAGTTGTGTAGGTGATTCAATTAGAAAGATGAGTGGGGTTGGTTAACTTATAGATCTGAGATGGGGTGATACATGTAGTTGAAAATATGAGATATGGAAGGCGATGAAGAGGGGGTCTGGCGGTTCGTAGGGAGGGAAAAAGGAAAGAGGGTGAGGGAAGATGGTGGTGTTTGTGGAAACGAGGGGTTGCTGAAATAGTGAGAGATAATAAGGAAGCGGGGGCTCATGAAGTTGGGGAGGAGGACGGTTGCGGTTGAGAATTCAATCAGGAAATAGGAAGAATGAATAGGGGGATGAGAGGGTTGGGGAAGAAAATATTTTTAGTGATCGTTAAATTTTCTCGAGATACACATAATTTTAATTGGACCCTCATATCTTATTCGAGATTAACTCTTTGAGCAAAAACATTTTATCTCGACCTTTTTTATTTTTATTTTATTCGAAAGGCAAGCATGTTGCTGGTGGGTATCAAACATAAGACGTGGGAATTAAACCACCACAACCTTAGCCAACTAACCAGGCTACCATTGGCAACATTCAATCTCGACCTTTGGTTTATCAAGGGTATTTTGATCATCTAAATGCGGATATTTTGAAAACAGATGGTCAATGTGCGTTGATCGCTAGTTTGGGGAGAATGAAATAGTGAATAATGAGGGGGTACTCCGTAAATAGCTATTTATTATGAGAGTAAATAGCAAATAACCCTTTTTAAGAAACTTTCCCATGTCGTTATTCCATTCAGACAATTTATATTTAGAATATCTACTTTTTTTAATGTACCTTTGAAAAGTTTCAAAGTCATTAAATTTACAACTCCAACCACCAATTAGCTTCAAAATCCTGTAAACTTAACATATTATGGTTTGTGAGTTGTTAAGTTTAAATAGTCACGAACATGATATGTAAGGTCATATCAAAGTGCACTAATTGCAAACTCTTTGATGGAAGCAATAGGGCAACACATTGTCAAATATTCCCTTGCTTATCGTGGATGCTCTGAAGATTATTGTGGATGTGATTTCTTAGTCAATATTGAAACTAGCTAGTCCCATCTGGATTCTCATTTCGAACCATTGATTAAGTTTTGAAAGCAAAGCTTGAAAGTTTTGATATATGATCGACCGTGGATTTGATTTTGAGGAGAGCAACGAATTAGACTCCTTTGAGTGGTTGAAAAAATTGGTCACATGCATAATTAGTGAACATGCCCTTGTCTGAAAATTGATTTCTATACGCCTTTTTTACATGTTAATTTATAATCAATTTAGGGTATGTGAAATTTGCTCCTAGTTATTTTCAATAATTATCAAACCCATTTTTTAAAATGGAATTGAGTTAAGTGAATACTATGTTTCAGGACAAGCTAATCAACCAAGGATTACATGTCTAGTCGACCGGACTTTGCCTTAATAAAGCATTTAAAAACAAGTAGTCGTGATTACAGACTCAATGCTAAAGTGCATTTTATTTATTGATGAAACCCAAGTTCAATACTATAGCCCCTCGTTTATAAAAAAAAAAACGACGTGATAATATTTATATTTTTGTGATAGCAAATTGATTAACATCATTTAATAAATATATTTTATACTCAACGACCATGACAAATTCCTAGTTCCACCCATTATATACATATTTCTATTTACTGACAATGCAAGCTAAAAAGATAAACAAATTACTTGCACAAGTTCTAGTTTTCAGATCGATGATCAAGTTCAAGAATTATTGCTTAAAAAAGTCCACCATTTCCTTCTATATGATAAGTTTATGGTTTAATATTCAGAGGGATTTGAAAAATAATAATTTACCAACATTAAAATTATGAGAAAAGTAAAAATCAAAAGATACGAAATGATAAAAAGTACCAATGACATGCAAAAGGCCCCAAATCATTTTTCAAGTCACAGTTTTTGCAACATAAATGATACGTTTTATACCGAGAACCATCAATAACATGGTGATTGACAAGTCACCTCTTCCCCGAAAGTCGACTACATCTAAAAAAATTTACAAAACCACACTATTTCAAAACCACACAACCCCTACGCCATGAATTTTGCAGCATAATATCCGGAGAAGGAAACTGCGCTAGCAATGAAACAATAATAGATGAATCAGTGGATTAGTCGAAGCCGAGCACCATCCCAAACCCAACCTGTAGAGTTTCAAACAAAACTTTGGAAATGAGTGGTGATGATTTCAGAAAGGGTTTAGGGCATGGTGGTATGTTGGTTTTGTTTAGATTAGAAGGGGTGAACTGAGTGGGGTGGAGAAAATATAAAGTGATGGAGTGAGGGGATGGTGGTGTTAAGTGGCATGCTTTAATTCAAGTGGCGTTTTGGATGTGGGGTTCATCCAGTTGTGTAGGTGATTCAATTAGAAAGATGAGTGGGGTTGGTTAACGTATAGATCTGAGATGGGGTGATACATGTAGTTGAAAATATGAGATAGGGAAGGCGATGAAGAGGGGGTCTGGCGGTTCGTAGGGATGGAAAAAGGAAAGAGGGTGAGAGAAGATGGTGGTGTTTGTGGAAACGAGGGGTTGTTGAAATAGTGAGAGATAATAAGGAGGCGGGGGCTCATGAAGTTGGGGAGGAGGACGGTTGCGGTTGGGAATTCAATCAGGAAATAGGAAGAAGGAATAGGGGGATGAGAGGGTTGGGGAAGAAGATGTTTTTAGTAATCGTTAAATTTTTCTCGAGATACATATAATTTTAATTGGACCCTCATATCTTATTCGAGATTAACTCTTTGAGCAAAAACATTTTATCTCGACCTTTTTTATTTTTATTTTTATTTTGAAAGGCAAGCGTGCTGCTGGTGGATATCAAACATAAGACGTGGGAGTTAAACCACCACAACCTTAGCCAACTAACAAGGCTACCATTGGCAACATTCAATCTTGACCTTTGGTTTATCAAGGGTATTTTGATCATCTAAATGCGGATATTTTGAAAACAAACGGTCAATGTGCGTTGATCGCTAGTCTAGGGAGAATGAAATAGTGAATAATGAGGGGGTACTCCGTAAATAGCTATTTATTATGAGAGTAAATAGCAAATAACCCTTTTTAAGAAACTTTCCCATGTCGTTATTCCATTCAGACAATTTATATTTAGAATATCTACTTTTTTAACGTACCTTTGAAAAGTTTCAAAGTCATTAAATTTACAACTCCAACCACCAATTAGCTTCAAAATCCTGTAAACTTAACATATTATGGTTTGTGAGTTGTTAAGTTTAAATAGTCACGAACATGATATGTAAGGTCATATCAAAGTGCACTAATTGCAAACTCTTTGATGGAAACAATAGGGCAACACATTGTCAAATATTCCCTTGCTTATCGTGGATGCTCTGAAGATTATTGTGGATGTGATTTCTTAGTCAATATTGAAACTAGCTAGTCCCATCTGGATTCTCATTTCGAACCACTAATTAAGTTTTGAAAGCAAAGCTTGAAAGTTTTGATATATGACCGACCGTGGATTTGATTTCGAGGAGAGCAACGAATTAGAATCCTTTGAGTGGTTGAAAAAATTGGTCACATGCATAATTGGTGAACATGCCCTTGTCTGAAAATTGATTTCTATACGCCTTTTTTACATGTTAATTTATAATCAATTTAGGGTATGTGAAATTTGCTCCTAGTTATTTTCAATAATTATCAAACCCATTTTTTAAAATGGAATTGAGTTAAGTGAATACAATGTTTTAGGACAAGCTAATCAACCAAGGATTACTTGTCTAGTCGACCGGACTTTGCCTTAATAAAGCATTTAAAAACAGGAAGTCGTGATTACAGACAAAATGCTAAAGTGCATTTTATTTATTGATGAAACCCAAGTTCAATACATTAGCCCCTCGTTTATAAAAAAAAAACGATGTGATACTATTTATATTTTTTGGGATAGCAAATTGATTAACATCATTTAATAAATATATTTTATACTCAACGACCATGACAAATTCCTAGTTCCACCCATTATATACATATTTCTATTTACTAACAATGCAAGCCAAAAACATAAACAAATTACTTGCACAAGTTCTAGTTTTCAGATCGATGATCAAGTTCAAGAATTATTGCTTAAAAAGAGTCCACCATTTCCTTCTATATGATAAGTTTATGGTTTAATATTTAGAGGGATTTGAAAAATAATAATTTACCAACATTAAAATTACGAGAAAAAGTAAAAATCAAAAGATATGAAATGATAAAAAGTACCAATGACATGCAAAAGGCCCCAAATCATTTTCCAAGTCACAGTTTTTGCAACATAAATGATACGTTCTATACCGAGAACCATCAATAACATGGTGATTGACAAGTCACCTCTTCCTCGAAAGTCGACTACATCTAAAAAAAATTACATAATTACTATATTTTTCACCAAAAATTATATAATTGCTATATATGAAAATCATAACGACTAAACGACATATCTACATGCCTATCAGATAATAGTATGTGTTTTGATGAAAAAAAAAATCTAAAAACAAAAAAATAATTATAAATTTAAACTGAGGTACCATATGTCACAAAAATGTCACGTATCATCTTCTTCGTTGCGTGCCTGGTGAAAAAAAAAAAAAAAGGTGTTATAGGAAAAACTAAATAAAAATAAGATAAACCTAAAATGAGGAAGTACCTATGGCATACAAATGGTTCCAAAACATCTTCCGTGTCACGGTTTTGTGCAACATAAATAATAAGTTCCATACCAAGAACTATCACTAACAAGCTGATAAGCAAGTCTCCCCTTCCTTGGGAGTCGATCACATCTTAAATAAACAAAGTTAATATACATATTACTATATATTCACCGAAAAATATTGAATTACTATTTTTAAAATCAAAACAACTTAATGATGTATCTAGATGCATATGACATAATATTAGGTGTTTTGGTGAAAAAAAAATCTAAAAATAAATATGATTATAGATCCAAATTGAGGTACCATATGTCACGTATCAGCTTTTTGGTCGCTTACCTTGTGATAAAAGAGAAAGAAAAAGTATTGTATATATATATATTTTAGCTTTGCTATAATGTTATTTGAGTAATAAAAGTTCGTTATGTGAGTGATTTTGATGTAATATATAGTGTGTATGAAACTACGAGTGGCGTGAGTCGTGAGACTTCTTATGCAACATTTATGAGATTAAGGCTTTACGGAAAACGATTATTGGAATTTGAATTCAAGACCTTTGCATCTCCTAGTTATACAATTTTGCAAAACTTTGCGGGACAAAATCTCCCGCATTACTTTGCAAAACTCTCATCATTTCCTCGAGTACTTTCAACTCCTTCATAAACACCCCAACAATCACCACTTTCACAACTACCATCGTCGTCACTACCACGACCACCATACCATAGCCATCACAACCACCACCACGCCACTACCATTGCTGCCGCCACCTCCACCACTACTACCACTACCATAACATAATCACTGCAGCGTCGCTACCTCCACCACTACCACTACCACCGCCACAACCACCATAGCCACCACATCCATCACTGCTGCAACCACCACCATAATCCGTGGCACAACCACCACAATTTTAACATCCACCGCCATTGCCGCCACCACCACCATCATTGTCCACATTTGCAATCACCATCACCACAATCACAACCACCGTGACCATGTCACAATTACAGCTACTATCATCATCAACACAACCCACAATAATTTTCTGATTTGCATTGATTTTCTTTAATTAATACGAAGTGTCCGTTAAGTAATGCATTACAAACTAATGCAATATAAACTAATTCATATGCATCAATTTGTGAAATACATCATTTTACGGTGTACCGAGTGGAGCCTAAAATGCATAGAATTATATTGTTAAATTCGAAATTAGAGCCAAAACAATTAGCTAAAAATATTTCTTCAAATGACCCGAAATTAACTCTAAAAAGACGAAATCACAGAAGTCACTCGAAGAAATACAGAAGTCGCTCGAAGGATCTCTCTGCAACCTTTTATTCTTCAACGATCGATTGTAGTAGAAGGGTTTGTGAAGTTGTCAACACTATCTCGCTCGAGTCGCTATTCTTCCAGGTTCGTTTTATTCTCTATTCAACTCATCTTTCTTTTCATATCGATCGAAGTTATACTTTCAAACAAAATCAGTTGTATAGATTTACGTAGTTGTATAGATTAATGTCCACATTTAGGGTTTTGAATTCGTTTGTATGATTAGTGGGAAATTAAGGTTCGTTTAGGGTCTTGCAGGGACTGTGTATTTGAAACTGTGAAAATTTTGGGGTTTAGAGTATAGGATTGGAGTCTATAGTCCTCGAAATCACCAAATTCCTCCCCAAAAATGGGGTTTTTAGGGTTTCCCATTGGAGATTATTTTGTAGAAGAATATATAGATAGATAAACACTAACAAGACAGGAAGGAGGGAGTTGGAATGTGGGACTAATAACACCTTTGTGCAACAGCAATATTTTACGGTATTGGTGAACGCATGAATAAGGGTTTGGAAGGGTAACAACGGAAAGAGATATCGGTTTGGATTTGTAGTAGAGCAGCGTCGTTGGTGAAGACCATCGGGGTCTCTCATAGGTGTATTATTGATTTGATGAATGAACTAAGGTATTTGTTAAAATGCTGATATTGTGAATAGTAGGGAAATCTTAGAAGGAATAAGGCATTTTCACGAGAAAGTCTCATTTGGCAAACAAGGAATAAAAAATAAAAATAAAAACCCTTAAAACATGGATACACAGACTTCCCACTAATGGCCATGCCATGACGACAGCCTACAATCGCTAAATTTATTGTCTAAGATCTCTATGTCATGTTTTTTCCAAATAGGAAACAAGGGAGCATTCAATGAAAAATGATAGTGGCATCTTTGACTTCTCAAAAGAGACTCGATGGAATGGAATATGGGAGAGCTCAAATCACCCCAAATATTGCTGTCCAATTGCCAATGAAGAAAGTTCTGTGAATCACTTTCTATTTCCACGGCACACAACACACAAAAAATATCACTTTAAGGGTGCCTACCCCAACCTGAGGTCTACGTAAAGAACACAAACCCCTAAAGGGATTTACTTTCGTCAAACCAGTTTCACTGAAGTGAATGGATTAGGATTTTTACTTGTTTCTTACACTTTTCTTTTTGTAATTACTTGGAATATGTTTTAGTTTTTTTTTCCCTAGACTTAAGGTAATTAATAACTCTTTTTTTTTAACAAGCTCGGGTTAAGTTGACTGTCATTCTGCAAATTGCATCATTACAACCTAGAAGAGGAAGAAAATTGCACACGTACTGTTTGTTCTCCAATAATATGTAACCAAAGGGAGAAAAGTTCTGTTGAATTTGTGTTATCTATCTCATGTTTACCCTATCTCTTGAGATCTATTTTGTAGTAAAGTGTTCATGTCTTTGGAGATCGATTTTAGTTAAAGTGTTATTTTCACACTAGGAATTTGATGAATTGTCTGTTTTTCAGTAGTTTTATCATTTATGTTAGTTTTGTGTTTTATGTTGATGGATGAAATTTTTTTAGAGATTCTGTTGAAGTTACCTGTCAAGATCTAAGTATTTGAAGTGTTCCTTAACAATTTGCAAAAACTTACTATTGTAGACTATGAAGCACAGAGAGAGGGATACAATTTTGATTAAGTTTATTGTTTTCAAAAGTAGTTGAAATGATGATTATCTTTTATATTTGACTCTGTGGTGCTTAATACCTGATGGAAATTGGAACTGAAATATAATACAGCGAGGCACTGTTAACTAAAACATTCACGAAGCTGAAACTTGTTGAGGATTGTTAATAGGTAGACCAAAACAGATACGTGCTTGACTGAAATTTATTCTGTCACTTAAGTGTTTTCTTGTGGATTTCATTATACCTTTTTCTATTGAGCAGGGCAGCTATGAGCTTTCAGAATTAAGCATTCGATATCATTAAACGTACTTTTGTCTTTCGTTTGAATCTTAACCTGAAATTTAACACTAATTTTTGCTCTTATGAATTCCAGACAGGGTATCCTTAAAACCTCTACAACCCATCCTTCGTTCTGATTGATAATGGTGGTGATAGAACCAGCAACAACATCTGTTGAGGATCAAAATGCTGAAAAGCATGTGAGCCCTGTCAAAGAATCAGTGAGTGAGGAAGCCGACGGCTTTGAGACAGCAAGCGAAGGTGAAGATGAAAAGGAAGGCGAAGACAGCAAAGATGGTGGAAATCAATCTGGGCATTCGAAAGAAGATTCTTATGAGGATGCATTGACGGATGAGCAGTTGAAACAGGTTGATCTCTTCCCCCTAAATCAATATCCGTGTGACCCACACTCTTGCATTACTGTATCTTACAAACATTCTTGAGTTGTAGAGATAGAAGTCAATCAATCACTTGGAGTCATTGGGATCAGCTTCATTTTAGTGGATTAAAATTGTGTATGCAAATTTCCTATGTTTCTGTATATTCAAATTGTCTTATTTCGTTTGTTTCCATGTAAGCAGAGGGCTTTAGATAAAGCTAATGATGCAAAGGCTGAAGGCAATAAGCTTTTTGGGTCTGGGCAATACGAAGACGCTTTGTCACAATACGAGCTTGCTCTAAATGTTGTATCCGACATGCCTTCATCAGTGGAGATCCGTTCAATATGCCATGCAAACCGAGCTGTATGCTTCTCAAAACTGGTATGTTCTCTTCTAATAAATGTAAATGTTTAAAGGAAGAACATAAATTGTGGGCAACTTCATTGCTTCAGATATTACTTGAATTCATTGTAATAAGCTGAAACGATATGCCAGGGGAAATATGAAGAAACAATTAAGGAATGCACAAAAGCAGTGGAGTTGAATCCCACATATATGAAAGCTCTGATTAGGAGAGGAGAAGCACATGAAAAGCTTGAACACTTTGACGAGGCCATTGCAGGTACATTTTGCAGGTTATAATTTGCTTTACTAGGGGGTCAGCAGTCATGAGTAACAAGTCGTCGAGCTATTCTTTACTTTTTGCTAAGATCACTAAATGCTTTTTAGCATAT
The DNA here is from genome assembly GCA_963556465.1 of Berberis vulgaris. Lineage (NCBI taxonomy): Eukaryota > Viridiplantae > Streptophyta > Magnoliopsida > Ranunculales > Berberidaceae > Berberis > Berberis vulgaris. The sequence continues at coordinate 95,859,915 of OY747128.1, forward strand.
TGCATTGTTTTGTACTCAAATAGCTTGGTTAGGCAACTGAATCTAGGAATCATGAAGTTAGCATCGTGCATAATCAAACCATTCTTTCATCTTATTTATTTTGTTTTAATTTTTGTAGAAATGGTAGAACTTTCATTTAAAGCAAGATAACAAAATTACAGAAAGAGAGGAATTAGAAATCGTCAACAATCTTTGCTTAATTTACAAGAGGATATTCAAACCCCACCAAGCACCACAAGTTTGAACTAGGCTTTTATGAAGCAGTAGCACTATTCCAAAGTAACAATGTCCAACTTTCAAGTTCCATGGCACTGTACAGAGGTTTAGCAACTCTGTACCTCTTGGACAAAGGGTACTTCTTCACACCATCCTCAGACTTCCTCACAGTCACACAAGAGACAAACTAAGGTCATTCTAATATTCTATCATTCCCCCTCTTATATAACGCATCCTAGTAGGAGCCTATTCCAAAATGAACTCCATATAAAGCTGCTGTTGCTTTCGGGAGGAAATTTTTTCTACCAGACCAAGTACCAACCCAAAAACAAACTGCTCCGGTTCAATATCATTAAGATCCCTTCTTAAGTGAAGTTCCTGCCAAAAACTTATTTCAAACCATGCTAATCACCCTCACTTCTTCTTGTAGGCATATAGGCACTAAGCTATTCAAAGGAGAGACATTCCCAAACATCAAGCTAACACCATTTACTTGAGAAAAAGGAAAAAGAAGTCCCTCTCCAAACTCCACCTTCATGTTCGAAATAACCAACCAACCCTCCTACAAATTACAATATGATGTTATGGTATGCTTCGTAATCCACCCTTTCCCTAGTGTCCATTATACTTCTCGTGAATGATTCTCCTTCAAAGGATGAAAAGTTCTTTCACATGCCACCAAAGCCACTTCCCAGGAAGGGATTTTTTTTGCACCATTATTGTGTCCAAACCCTAACTTCCAAATTTATCCTGTTACACTTGTATTAGTATCTTAATATTTATACACAAACAGCATGTACTGTCATTTTATTTAAACTGTTTTATTACTTATTCAAATTTATTATGTTATTCATTTTTAACTCTTTTGAACTTTTTTTTCCTTCCTAATTTTTTCGTTTTTACTCTTTGTCCAGACATGAAGAAAATCTTGGAAGTAGATCCTTCAAATGACCAAGCTAGAAAAACGATACGACGGCTGGAACCACTGGCTGCAGAAAAGCGTGAAAAGATGAAAGAGGAGATGATTGGTGAGTCCAGTACATGGTATTTCTTTCTTATTCATATATATCTTTTATGAGTCCTGGTGAGCATGCATCTTTATTTCAGTGTTACATGCTTATATTTCATGTCTTATGACTTCTCATATTGAAGGGAAGAAAATTTTACATGGATTTCACTTTTTTTCATGTGTAAATGAAGCAAACATAAGTTCCATAGCAAGTCAAATTTTGTGGAAACACTTCCTACAGTCACCAACATCAACATAGTAAAAGGAATCTGCAAGAGACCACCAAGTTGCATATCAAAACAGGTGTCCCTTTCCAAATAGGTGTCAAGGAAAGTAATCTGATCCCTTTAAATCAATAATATGTATTAAGATACACGGATTATGGAGGAGAACGTTAGAGAGTGAATAGGATCTGTGCAGCCAAATTGCAGTTTTGGGGGCAAGTTAGAAATGATGATAAAAGATTATTAGTTCAGAAAAATTTTCAGTTGCCGTCAACCGGTCTTTTGCCCTGTTGAAATGCCCTTTAGTGGAACTTTAGGTTTACCTAGTGACCAAGAAATCGCTTGGTGGACCAAGAAGGCATGCCTTATGTAATACATACCCGATAATTGTATTCTGGACCAGAGCAATGAACTTCTGGTTATATTTATTGTAAGCACATTAGTACTTTCAATTCTCACTCAGTTTCTTTGATCATACGATACTGTCTCCAATCGTGAAATCGCGTCTCGATGTAGGTGGGTGATTTTTGTAGTGACCAATATGGGTGAATTCGTCACGTACTAAACATGAACATGAACTGTACGAAAAGAGATAATATTGATTTTAGCTTTTTTTTTTAATCGACAAAATAGACTTGTATTAAAAAGAATGGAGAGTCCCATTTAGCGAGCAGGACGGGGATCAGAAGGGATGGGCTCGCAGTCGCAGATGATAGCCCATTCGACCAACATGATTTGTATCATCTTCTAAAGAACTTTTGATTCAAGTTTTTTGCTCCGAAAGCTATGCTATTGCGTTCCTTCCAAATAACCCAAAGCGTGATTAGCAACAATCTATACCAACTTCACTGTTTACTAGGTTCTTGAGTTCCACTTAACAAACCACTGCATAAGGCTGCCTGATGGAATGAAAAGCTAATTTGTTGTATGGGCTATTGCTGACCAAATGAACTTGGACAAAATTCTGCTTCCACCTCTCGCATAGGACCCACCTATTTGGAAGTATAAGACCTCTCTTTGATAGGTTGTCGGCGATAAGGATTTTCCCATGAGCAAGAGTCCATGAGAAATAATTCCAACAAGGAGTTTGCTTCTTCCAGAAAAAACCATTAGCAAAAGGGATTATGTCCTGATTGTGGTAAGCAAGAGTGGGATGAGTGGATGCGATTGAAAGAGCAACGATTTTGTCATGGAAGTCTTAGACTGAAAAAATACTAGTTCTGTGATCCCAGACCTACTTGTCTTCCTCATCACTAGGCATAAACTTAACAAGGAGAGACAACAATGCAATCAAGAGGTCAACTTCATGATTTCTCAAGCCTCTTCTAAAGTCAAGGTTCCGGGAAAGTACCGAGTTGGAGTAAGAATAGAAGTCTAAAACTGGGCCGCCCTTCTTGCGGCTGATGCTGTGGATGACTTTAAATTTGTCAATAAGGGTCTGCGAGTCAATCCACTTGTTGTTCCATAAATTAACTTGATCACCATTACCAACCTGGTAGGAAAGGTAAGCTTGAAAGGATGCTCGCGTATTAGATATTGATCTCCACGAGGAGCACCTGTATGGAGTCTTACTCTCCTTAATGAAACAACCATACTCCTCTGTGCTGTATTTTTCAGAGATAATTGAGCGCCAAAAAGTATGCCTCTCTGTCCCAAATCGCCATAACCACTTGCCTAGCAAGGCCCTATTCATGTCTCTAACCCTTCTTAAGCCCAAACCATTTTTGCCTTTAGGAAGACACATCGTTTCCTTGTTAATGATGTGGTATTTGTGCCCAATGGATCAAGTGCCACAAAGGAAATCACGACAAAGCTTTTCGATGATGGACGCTATCGAGGCTAGTATGGTAACCATGGACAAGGGAAACTGGTATGTTTGCCAAAGTACTTTTAATCAAGGTCAGCCTCCCTGCCTTAGACAAATATCTCCCTTTCCAAACTGCTAAATAAGATTGGCGCCTTTCAACAACTAGATCCCAATCATCTCTGGCGTTGTATTTGAAACCCAAAGGAAGACCAAGTGGGGCATGCTTGCAACCCATAAACTCAACCAGAGACTCAATATTACGACCCTTTCCAATAGGGTTAAGGGTAGTTCTATTGAAGTTCAGCTGAGACCCGAAGCAAATTGTAAAATAGGAACCTGAGTACCGCCCTCTGAAGTTTGGAAACCACGAAAAAGGTTGTCTGAAGTTGCTATCAGAGTCATTCTGGTAAAAGCTTCACCTACTAGAAGATCATTGGGGAAATGGAGTCAGCTTGCCTAATCCTGCGAGAGGCTTTGAAAAAACCAATTGGACCCCATTGAGATTAATAAAGTAACCGTGCGGATGATAGTTTGAATCCAACCACGAAATTTCTGTGAGAAACCCAACTGACACATGATATGGTCAATAAAACTCTAAGAGACAATATTGAAAGCCTTTGAGAAATCGATTTTCAAGGTGATACCGACAAACTTTAATACTATACGAGAGTGGGTAAGTTTGTTTGTCATCAGGAGACCATCAACTAGTTGGCGGCCTGGCACTTCAGCTGATTGGAAAGGAGAAATCAGAACATCCATAACCGTGGTAAGGCGAGAGGCAGTAACTTTCGGGATAATTTTCGTCACTGCAGATATGAGATTGGTAGGCCGAAAGTTTTCAATTCTAATTTCCCCCTGAGATCTTAGGAATCTCGCACAAAGTTAATGAATTATTTGTGGTCAAATCACATAGCTTCAAATCTGAATTGACTTCGACACACTGACATCTCCGACATGCGGACAACGGTCAAGACACGTTGATTGAGACCGACACGGCCCCGACTCGGCAAGTGTTTTTTTCCTGTTTTTCTTGGGGTTTTTTTTTTTTTTTTTCCTGTTTTTCTCTTGATCTTCCCATGGTAAATACGATTATTCCTTTCCTTCTAAATAAACCCATAGGGTTGCTGGCACCACCCTTTCCCAAATCCACTTGCCTTTTTGGCCAAGAACTTGCTGTTCAGTTGTTCAAACCAAGAGTGAAGCTCCATACTGTTAGTAGGGAGCCAACCTGAATCGCTGCATATGTTCGCCCAAACCTTATTGGTCAACTTGCAATGTAGAAAGAGATGAGTGATAGATACACAATTGGACTCATACAATGCACACCTGTTGGGAATGATGAGGTTTCTTCTGGTCACATTATCGATGGCGAGGACACTATTGTGAGCAATAGTCCAAACTAAAAAGTTCTGTTGCAGTGGCATTTCCTTTCTCAAGAAATCAGGGCTTTCATAATTGAATGGGGATTGGCTTTGTGGTAAACTTGAAGAGTAGATCTCCTAATGCAAACATTGTTTTGATTGGGAGTTGATGCAAATTGATAGCGGAAGCAATAACGTCAGAGCGACTGAAACCCTAGCCGCAGGAGGAGGCTCGTCGCAGGCGATGCAGGGCTTCAAGGAGGCTTGTCGCAGGCGTCACAGGGCTTCAAGGAGGCTCGTCGCAGGCGTCGCAGGGCTTCAAGGAGGCTCGTCGCAGGGCTTCAAGGTGGAGGCTCGTCGCAGGCGTCGCAGCCGCAGGCACTCGCAGCCGCGGGGCTCGTCGCATCACAGGAAGCCGCAAGGCTCGTCGTAGGAAGCCGCAGGGCACGTCGCAGGACTAATCAACGCAGCAGTGCTTGTCGCAGGGAAGCCGCAGGGCTCGTCACAGGGAGGAGCTGCTCTATCACGTCTAGATCCGATTCAAGGGAGGAAGGAAGAGGGAGGTCAGATCTGTCTTCTAGATCTGATACCCCTTCTCCGGTCTATTGAATGATAGGAACAAATGGTGGAGACGCAGTCAGTGCGAACGTGTTTGCAAAGGAGGTGCTCATGGCTTTTGAGGAGAAATACAACATTCATGGCGATGGATTGCTACAGTTACTCACAAATGAATATCAAGTGGCTGTAAAAAATGGAGATAAACTAGGTGCAGAAGGACTGAAAATGATGATAAACCCCACAAACTGGGCAATGCTAACTGCAAGGGTGTCAGCCAGTCAAGAGCAGTCTGCAACGTAAAGGAATGAAGAGGTTCTGCATAAAGCAGATGAATGTACAATGCCAACCAGTGTTACATCCTCTGGCCCTAGCAAAATTCAAGAAGCAATGACAACAAATCCTGTCGTTGCACCAGCAAGAATGAGTTGGGCATCAAAGCTTAAGCAAAGCAAACATACGGGCTCTACAAAACTTAGGTATGAACCTCCAGCTACTGTTGAAGGAAGGAAAGTAGTACAAGTGCACACTGCTGACTTTGCGAATAAGATAGAAGAAGGTGAAAGATTGGTTATTGGCAGCTTTGTGGGCAAACACTTGGCATATGGTTATGTCAAAGAGTGGCTGATAAGGATGTGGGGAATTCGAGATTTTGAGATGAGCATACACGGAGATAAGAATTTTGTATTCAAATTCAAGAAGGAAGAAGATAGAAGTAAGGTATTGGAAATGGGACCTCTGCATATTGCAAGCAGGTTGTTCATCCTCAGGGCCTGGTCACCTTCTATGGACGAGGATGCCGATGTGCTTACCTCGATACCTATTTGGGTTACACTGAAGAAAATTTCTTTATTCCTATGGAATCCAGAGGGTATTCAAAGGATTGCTAGTTTTATTGGAGTGCCTATCATGCTTGACAAAGCTACTGAAGAAAGGTCAAGTTAGCGTATGCGAGGGTGTGTGTGGAGGTGGATGTAAACAATCAATTACCCAAAGACATCCCTGTGGTTATCAATGGAGATAAGAAAGAAATAGTTGAAGTTGAGTATGCATGGATTCCTGTTAAATGCAGTTCTTGTGCAGTTTTTGGCCATACAAAACAGCAGTGTTCAAAGAGCAAAGAAATTAATACTCCAGGCCATATGGTATGGCAAGCTACGGGAAGGACCCAACCACTAGAAAGACAAAACTTCGATGGTTGGACGATCACCAAGGGTAGACATACATTCAAGTCGAAGACTCCACCCAGTTTAGAGGGGAGTCCAGGGCCTATCACAGGAAAAAAGGGAATGTGACCAGTATAGAGGCTGCCATTGTGGCAGAGCATAACATAAATGATGACCAGAGTGATGCCATAATGCAGAGTCCACAACCATTGATCAACCCAATGCTTGAGCGTAGTGCTAATGTGGAGGCAAGTGAACACACACCAACTCAGGACAAAGAGAGCACCACAACAGATGAGCAGAGTAGTAACGAGGAACATGAGCAAGATCCTTCTAGTGAAGAGGTTGCATGCGTTTTGTTTTCAAAATCTTGCCTTAAAGATTTTAGTCTCTGCCCTCGAAGATCCTCTAGGGCTAAGAAAACAAACAAAAAGTACAAAGGTTGAATCATTTCCTCCTTAACAAAGGAGACAGGGATAAAAACAAGAGGTTTCTTCTTTGGCCGATGCTAGTTGAAGATTTCTTTAGGCCTAGTAACCATGTTCACTCTCACTAGAATTCTCTTTCTTGTGAGAGTTTGTTTCTTTTTTATTTTTGTTTTTGCTTTTGTTTCATTTGTATAAAGGTTTTGGGGTCCTTAAAACCTAGCTCGCTTTCCAAAAAAAAAAAAAAAAAAACTTGAAGAGTAGCACTTGTGCAAAAAAATTGTTGATGAGTAAACTCCAGAATTGTCCCAAACAATCTCATCATCTTCATCATTCAAAATAATGGGCTCCAGCAAAGACAATAAGGCCATGGCCTGATTAACTTCTATGTCGTGGAAATCTCTACGAGGAGCAAGGTCCCAATTGCTGTTACTATGAGAGGAGCAGCAGAAGAGGGAAACTGGACCTGATTGTCTAAGCGAGATATCGTGGATATCTTTGAATAGCAAAACTAGGGGGTTGTCAGTGAGCCATTTGTCATGCCAGGAATTCTTATTTGCTCCCCTTCCGACTTGGAAGGAAGTGCTCTCAATACTGATTCTTGCATGGTAACAAACCCAAACTCGAGGAAAACATCCATGGAGCCAATTAGGCTAAAATTCTACCAATTCAAAAAGAGTACGATGATGAGCAGCAATGACTCTTTATTCAGCTTAGAAAGTGCCACATTGTTTGCTCATACTCTGCTATAAAAAATATTAAGGTATCTTTTCGTAAGCTTTCCCTTTCTCTCATCAACTCTGGTCCTTAATTTATAGCCGTAGCAAGTGGATCTCCGTGGCCGACTTTGCTCTGGAAAATCTGCTTTTTCCATATCCTCAATTTTTTTTAATAAAATAAATGAAGTTGCTAATATATATAGTTACAGATTAGAAGAGAGCATAAATGGAAGGAATTTTGACCTCAAGGTAAGTCAACTATAGTTTAGGTGCAAAATTAATTCTGGATGAAGGATAAATGTTAACGATTTGTTTGGCAAATATAAAAGCATCTAGTGACCTCGAGCTGCAAGGCGTCACCGTTTTCCTGTGATCCAAATTGCGCTATCGAACATCAATAAATCCTTTGTGAAGATGCTTTAAGGAAATAATGCTGATCTATATGAGCTTGTGTTTGTTGTCAGTCTCTCGTCCCCTTCTGCTTCCAACTCCGGACTACATAAAATGGTAGATTTTAGACACGTAAAAGAATTTTAAGGTCGAAGATGATGGACTGGAAGGTCTAGGTGATGGAGGTTACTTTTCACATATCTTTCCATCTGCTATTTAGAGCCCAAAATCTTAATACATTGGACTTTGGATTTCATGAAACTCGTTGAATAGTTCCAGTTCTCATGTTTCTCAACCGACAAGCCTTTAGGGAGATAATGATGATGATCTTTTACCGTTCTGCCATGTCATAGTCTTGACTCTTGACATAATTTGAGGGATCGGTATCTCAATGATTAGGCTGTTCTTTCGCTATTGATGTGTTTGATTTTGTCTGTTTTGTTGGGTTATATCATCTAGTGTGTGTGATTGACATATTTCTGTTACTCTTTGTCCGTTTCAATTGGCAATTTAGCTTTTTGTAATGTTTTATTGTGGTCATTAAATTGGCAATGTATTGTTGTGCGTTCGTTTAATAATAGGCTGTCCATTATTTTATGAGTATTGATTGGGGTGATTATCCTTTGCGTGTGTGATATTTTAATAACAAGATCTTTGTTATTATATGCCCAAATGATTTGTGGTAGCTGAACTAATCCGGACGTATTGTTTGCAGGAAAGCTAAAAGAAATGGGTGACTCTCTGCTAGGCCGCTTTGGGTTGAGCACTGACAACTTCAAAGCTGTTAAGGATCCGAACACTGGATCATATTCCATTTCATTTCAGCGCTAGAACTGCACATTAGCATTCCAGAGAAGTTTTGGAGAAATCGTTTAATACTTTGTCAGTTATCAGAGTTATTTGTGCATATCAAATATGTAAAATGAACGATGTCTTAGCTAGAAAACACATGTTTCAGTTTTTGTTGGTCTAAAATTCTTTGGACATTTAATATTTTTCTTCTCTTTTTGCCCCACTTCTCTTGCATAAACCAACACGAGGATCATCGTCATCAAACATCAAGTGTTGCAGCATTTAAACCTACATTCTATAGTTGAAGTAAAAATTATAATTTGATAATTAAAATGAGTTCTAACTCAATGTGTTAGGAAAGGATGGGTGCCCATAGCAGCCATCTCATCCGTGTTGGAGATGATTTAGCACCAAGAGAAGACAGCTCTGTCTCTCACCAACCCTTCTCCTTGATTCTTCAGCTGCTCACTCTCTTCACCTTCATAGCTTCTTCCATTCCCAATTACAAACTCTTCGAACTCAAACAGACTTAGCATGTTTACAGTCCAATTTCAACAAAACCCATTGTAGATGGAAGACTTTAGAACCTCTCGAAGACAAAAAGATAACCTTGACATCGATTTCTCAGTTCAGCTTCAACAGATACAAATGAGCAAAGAAGTCATCAGTATTGAACTTGATAGCATGTCAGGTTAATGACAAATGCTAAAGAACATTCTACTTCGATTGATCTACAGAGTCACTGAAACAACCCCCTGTCAATAACTTTTTTTAAGTTAGTCGAGCTTTTGAACATTCAATCACTGAAGCAAGGGATTGATCTTCTCGAAGACCATTGCCCCACAATCTCGTAGAAAATTCCTCAAAAGTGCTATATTCCAAATGCATTTCATTTAACAGTAGCTCCCAGTTTGCCAGCCCTGTTTCTTCGAGTTCATCATTAGCTGCAAGCCAAATCTAGTGTTACACATGCAGTTTTATCTTCTCCCATCACGATTCCATTAGAACGCAAAGTTTTCTGACATATACAAAAAGCAAAAAATCCATACACCAGAAGAGTGCCCAGGAAACAACACAAAAAGTATGCTTGCCAAAGCATTACAACTCTGCTACTGTGTATCTAACATAAACTAGCCATTTCTGTAGAGAAATCTGTGGCTGCTGCTCCAGATTTTACTCCTAAAAGCTGGTCCAGTTGTCCACTTAATACACCCTTAAATTGATGCCCTCTGTATCTGCACAAGAAATGTATTGTCAGCTACGCATGTCCGAAAATTTAACATTGTTAAGCTCACAACCAATATACATTAAGAGACCCCAAAAAAAAAATCAATAATAATCGGAAGGAGGGGGTGAGACTTCCCCTACACACAGAAGCAAACTTAAGATGCATATTTGTAGCACATATAACCCAACAACAATCCATGAAACTACTTCCTAACCCTAACATACGGCATCAGTGCCATCTCCAGTGCCAAAATCATCAAAGAAGGCGAGGGAACTTGAGAAAGCTTCTGAGCAGCAGCATTTTGTCATAGACCTTAAACCCACTAAATACGTATAAATAAAAGTTATTTCAGTATTGTTAACACAGAGACATATAGTCAAATTATATTGGAAAGATATGGAGATAATTTTGGACCGTGATAATTAAAACACTCCCATGGATTGAAAATTATGACAATATTCAAAACAAAAACAAAGGGTTCAGTCATTAAGAAGGTAAGTACTTGTAAGAAATTGTTAGATGTAAATAAGTAAATGACTTAGAATTTCTAACGAGTAAAAAATGGAAAACATTCAACTAAAAAGGAGTGGAAAACATTCAAGTAAATGGACTAATGCATGCCCAAGCAAAACTGGAGTAGTGTTTCACTATTGAATTGCAGTAATTACCTCAAACAATTCATCTCGTTGTCCATAAATTATATGAAATCCCAATATTGATTGTATTCCGAGAAGATGATCTCTGCTTTTGCTGAAACACGAGGGAACTCGACTAAAGTTTTCAATAGATCTAATTTTTGGAGTTGTAGTCCTTTTAAATGCACACTCAACATCTCGAGCACATGCGACTTAGCAAGTACATACTTGATGAAATTCAACTCAGAATGACGGCCTTCCAACTTTTTCAATATCACCCTACGGATATGTTTCATATTGCTTTCCATCTGCATCTGTGATACCCATGAGTACTCAATCTTATTTTGCTTACATTTAAGAAAATTATCCGAGAGTGCCTGGAGAAATTTAACATCAACAAATGTTTTGTCAGAATCATGACATTCCTTTTGGTGTATGATATGTAACGGGAACGGATTTTAACTTACCCAAATCTTAAGTTCTTGTAAATTGGGAAAACTGTTGAACAAGCACATCATCACATTGATGGTATTTGGATTGTCAAAGTTTACCATTAAACAAAGTGTCTGCAAACAAATAAATGTAGAAGGTAGTTTCTCTGGAATGCTGCCTACTCCAAGTAACTACAAGTCAATGAAGAAAATAACACAAATATAAGCATGTTCTCTATAAGAAATAAACTTAAGTATAATCACGAGATGAGGTTTACCTCAAGAGTTGGTCCCGATGCAGTGAACTCTTTCATTCCTGTTAAACCACTGAGAAACTTAGATATAATGTCATCATCATTGTCATAATTGTCATCGTTCTCATAATAATACTCCCACCAAAGGTCCACAACAGATAGAAGTGGTGTGTTCTCAAATCTTATTTCTCTGAAGTTAGATGATATTACAAACTTCACGAGATTTGGAGCACAAATGTGGAGATAATCTGCATAATTCAAATTTAGCAATTCCAAGCTTTCAAGAAGGGGAGAACTGGATATTAGTCGATTCAGAAACTCATTGTCAATATTAACGAAGCACAGTGAAAGACATTTCAATTTCTTAAAACCTTCAAATGAAAGTGGTGGCTTAACTTTGCAACCCATTACGTTCAGATTGCACAAATCTTGACAGAGAAATACCAAAGAAGGAAGAGTGTAATAATCGTCATCATCACTTAGTCTAAGTACTAATTCTTTGATACCACTTCTTGACAAGACTAATATCCAATAATAAACTGCAGAGCTTATCTCCAAGTACGAGCTATCAAGTTGGAACTTCTGAATTCGGCCTCTATGAACTAATAAAACATGGTTGATAAAGTCAAGGAGCTTGTTCTGCTCTTCTTGACAAGAGGATGGGATGGTATCATCATCGAAACAAAGTTGAGAAATGGAAGACCATTTGAACCTCCATTTGCTCGATAAGACACTTGTTCTTATAGCATCCCTTATCGGCACACGGGTAAGGATTTCCTCCACAACAGTGTCTGGCAAATTACTGATAATGTCAGAATTTTGATCAAGCTGGGATTGTTTTTTACTTCTCGATCCCATCTTGCAATGCTCTCAATTTTGTTACTTTTCTGGATTTCACCTGAGATAACTGCAAAAGTACGAAAATTACCTTAAAAAATTCTAAGACCACCTAGACATTTCAAACTACTGTTAAGGATCATTAGTAACTAACCAAGGAATGAGATTTCGCACAAAACTTAGTTTTTTTGAAATTATGAAAAGAAACGAAAGAAATAATTACATTTTTTTTTCTTTTCTAAAAACACCCCAAACTAACTCCTATAACTATAAAAAATCTCTAACCAACCAAAAGTTGCCGACCCCATTAGGGCTGGGCTCGATCCGGGTAACTGGCCTGAGTATTCATGCCTGAGTACCGGACCTGTATTTTAAGGACCGACCCTAAACCAGGTGAGACCGGCCAGACTGGTCTAGGTCCGATCTATGTTATTAATGCGGCAAAAAATCTCCGATTAATCGGCAATTAATCGTAATTCGAAGTTTGACTGAATCGAATTGGATGAAATTGATTGGGGTATAGCAGAATCAGAAAATCGGTAAGTTACCGATTAATCGGCCTAGCCGACTCGCCGATTTATCGCTATAACTTATTTTTAATGATATAACTTATATCAATTTATTTATGAATGCAAATTTTTACTGATATAACTTATATCAGTTCATTTATGAATGATTGAATGTTAGTTTTACAGTTTACATATTAGTATTTACTGGTAGAGTGATGTTGCTAAGTGCTAACTTCCTATCACTTGATGTTACTTGTGCTGTTGTGTTGTGTTGGTTGTTCCTAAACAAGTCCAGATACCTACAAAGTTAAATTCAGCTGTAAATTAGTAAAAATTAAACTATATAATTAATATTCAAAATTAGACCGATTAAAATTCGATCTTAATCGTAATTCGGTCCTCAACTACGTTGCGACCGCATTCCGATCTAACTACATAGGGCCCAATCCCCATTTCAGCGAGCACCTCTTCCAGTTCAATCAACAAAACATATAACACTTGATCGATCGCAAATTCATGAACTGGTAAAGAACCATTATTACACCCCCTAAAACATGAAACAGAACCAAATACGAAATCTGAAATAAAATCTCCTCTAAAACAGAATGCAAATCATATCAGTTGCCAAAGAACTACAAATTGAATGAACTCGTTCACTCATCGAAAACAAGGAAGGAAGGAACAAAGGCAAACAATCAAAGAGAGGTCATCAATCTGAACTGAAAGATATATGCGAGAGTGAGAGACAGAGAGGCTCTCGCTCAGTGAATCAAGTGTTTGAATGAGAGAAGAAGTTTTCTGTGTGACGAACCTGAAATTGAAGAATGTTCAAGTCCACCGCTCCTGTTTTGCTGAGCCGAAACCCTAAATTACCAATTTCAAACTTCCGTAAATCCCCATCTCCATTAACAACAACGCAGTCGAAGAAGGTTCACGAAAAAAACTAAAAAAAAGACCAAAGCTTTGGGGGTATTTCTATTTTGAGTGAGGCTAGGAAATAGATTTTGTAAACATGTTTTGCAATCAGGATAATGTAACATTGTTAGAGGAGTTTTTTACAACCTCAAGATACACATAAAATCTTTGGAGATTTCATCATTCTTTCCAGATCATGACACATCATCCTGGTTATAAAACATGGTTGCAAAAACCTGATTTCCTATCATTTTTGTTCTATTTTAATGGTGTGATTGGTGGAAGAAATCTAATTCTACGGGAATTCACCGGGGGAGGTACCAGTTATTATCTGCGGTTAGATCAATGATGGAAACAAAAGTCTCGTAAATAGGTATTTGCAAGTGGAAGTACCAATTATTATCTACCATTAAATTTTATGATTAATGATGAAAATAAAAGTTTTAAAATCACATTTTTTGATCCATGGTGCTGGAATAAAAGTGGAATCATACTCTCCTTTTACCTCCAAAGTATGCCATTTATATGTTTACAGGACTTTCATTCTCTCATTAACCACAAAATTTATTGGTGGACTTATTACTAAAACCCAAATTAAATTAGCAATGACCGAATCAAAAATTTTGATCTAGTTCGGTTTTTAGGATTGAAAATTAAAATGACCAATCCAGCCTAGCCTAGCCTCACCATTTAAACAAAATTTAGTAAAACGACGGATTTGGAAATTATTTCTTCCATACAGTTGGGTTTTTAAAGAAACTGCCTGCCATCCGAACCGAAGATTTTGGTTTAAAATTCTCAAAATCGAAACAGAGCCACTTCTGCAATCCTGCAACATGGATCGGAGTTGACATCGGAGGCTGTCAGGGGAGAGTGGGATTGGAGTTGAAGCTCTCCAGATGATCCAGTTTGGGGATTTGAAAGATGGGTATATATTCATAATCCAATCTTTTTCATCATTTCATGGTTGATATGTTTGTTTGAGTTACAGACTTAAACATGTTTACAGTCCAATTTCAACAAAACCCATTGTAGATAGAAAACTTTAGAACTTCTTGTTTTCTTGAATTCCTCAAGACAAAAAGATCACCTTGACATCGATTTCTCAGTTCAGCTTCAACGGATACAAATGAGCAAAGAAGTCATCAGTATCGAACTTGATAGCATGTCAGGTTAATGACAAATGCTAAAGAACATTCTACTTTGATTGATCTACAGAGTTACTGAAACAACCCCCCTTGTCAATAACTTTTTTAAGTTAGTCGAGCTTTTGAACATTCAATCACTGAAGCAAGGGATTGATCTTAAACATGTTTACAGTCCAATTTCAACAAAACCCATTGTAGATGGAAAACTTTAGAACTTCTTGTTTTCTTGAATTCCTCAAGACAAAAAGATCACCTTGACATCGATTTCTCAGTTCAGCTTCAACGGATACAAATGAGCAAAGAAGTCATCAGTATCGAACTTGATAGCATGTCAGGTTAATGACAAATGCTAAAGAACATTCTACTTTGATTGATCTACAGAGTTACTGAAACAACCCCCCTTGTCAATAACTTTTTTAAGTTAGTCGAGCTTTTGAACATTCAATCACTGAAGCAAGGGATTGATCTTCTCGAAGACCATTGCCTCTCAATCTCATAGAAAATTCCTCAAAAGTGATATATTCCGAATGCATTCAATTAAAAATAGCTCCCAGTTTGCCAGCCCTGTTTCTTCGAGTTCATCATTAGCTGCAAGCCAAATCTAGTGTTACACATGCAGTTTTATCTTCTCCCATCACGATTCCATTAGAACGCAAAGTTTTCTAACATATTCAAAAGGCAAAAAATCCATTCACCAGAAGCGTGCCCAGGAAACAACACAAAAAGTATGCTTGCCAAAGCATTACAACTCTGCTACTGTGTATCTAACATAAACTAGCCATTTCTGTAGAGAAATCTGTGGCTGCTGCTCCAGATTTTACTCCTAAAAGCAGGTCCAGTTGTCCACTTAATACACCCTTGAATTGATGCCCTCTGTATCTGCACAAGAAATGTATTGTCAGCAACGCATGTCCGAAAATTTAACATTGTTCAAGACCTTACAAGATACCCCGCAGGGTACGTGAGGGTTAGGGAAGCTCCCAACCAACATATATCAAGAGACCCAAAAAAAAATATTTCAATAATAATCGGAAGGAGGGGGTGAGACTTCTACACACGGAAGCAAACTTAAGATGCATATTTGTAGCACATATAACCCAACAACAATCCATGAAACTACTTCCTAACCCTAACATAAGGCATCCGTGCCGTCTCCAGTGCCAAAATCATCAAAGAAGGGGAGGGACTTGAGAAAGCTTCTGAGCAGCAGCATCTTGTCATAGACCTTAAACCCACTATATACATATAAATAAAAGTTATTTCAGTATTGTTAACACAGAGACATCTAGTCAAGTTATATTGGAAAGATATGGAGATAATTTTGGACCGTGATAATTAAAACACTCCCATGGATTGAAAATTATGACAATATTCAAAACAAAAACAAATGGTTCAGTCATTAGTCATTAAGAAGGTATGTACTTGTAAGGAATTGTTAGATGTAAATAAGTAAATGACTTCGAATTTCTAACGAGTAATGATTTCAGAAAAATGGAAAACATTCAACTAAAAAGGAATGGAAAACATTCAAGTAAATGGACTAATGCATGCCCAAGCAAAACTAGAGTAGTGTTTCACTATTGAATTGCAGGAATTACCTCAAACAATTCATCTCGCTGTCCATAAATTATATGAAATTCCAATTTTGATTGTATTCCGAGAAGATGATCTCTGCTTTTGCTGAAACACGAGGGAACTCGATTGACGTTTTCAATAGACCTAATTTTTGGAGTTGTAATCCTTTAAAATCCACAATGCTCAACATCTCGAGCACAGGCGACTTAGCAAGTACATACTTGATGAAATTCAACTCAGAATGACGGCCTTCCAACTTTTTCAATATCACCCTACGGATATGTTTCATATTGCTTTCCATCTGCATCTGTGATACCCACGAGTACTCAATTTTATTTTGCTTATGTTTAAGATAATTATACGAGCGTGCCTGAAGAAATTTAGCACCAACAAATGGTTTGTCAGAATCATGACATTCCTTTTGGTGTTTAATATGTAATGGGGCTGGATTTTAACTTACCAAAATTTGAAGTTCTTGTAAATTGGGAGAATTGTTGAACAAGCACATCATCACATTGATGGTATTTGTATTGTCAAAGTTTACCATTAAACAAAGTTTCTGCAAACAAATAAATGTAGAAGGTAGTTTCTCTGGAATGCTGCCTACTCCAAGTAACTACAAGTCAATGAAGAAAATAACACAAATATAAGCAAGTTCTCTATAAGAAATAAACTTAAGTATAATCACGAGATGAGGTTTACCTCAAGAGTTGGTCCCCCTGCACTGAACTCTTTCATTCCTGTTAAACCACTGAGAACCTTAGAGATAATGTCATCATCATTGTCATAATTCTCATAATCATAGTCCCACCAAAGGTCCACAACAGATAGAAGTGGTGTGTTCTCAAATCTTATATCTCTGAAGTTAGATGATATTACAAACTTCACAAGAATTGGAGCACAAATGTGGAGATAATCTGCATAATTCAAATCTCGCAATTCCAAGCTTTCAAGAAGGGGAGAACTGGATATTAGTCGATTCAGAAACTCATTGTCAATATTAAGGAAACACAGTGAAAGACATTTCAATTTCTTAAAACCTTCAAATGAAAGTGGTGGCTTAACTTTGCAACCCATTACGTTCAGATTGCACAAATCTTGACAGAGAAATACCAAAGAAGGAAGAGTGTAAAAATCGTCACCATCACTTAGTCTAAGTACTAATTCTTTGATACCACTTCTTGACAAGACTAATATCCAATAATCAACTGCAGAGCATATCTCCAAGTACGAGCTATCAAGTTGGAACTTCTGAATTCGGCCTCTATGAACTAATAAAACATGGTTGATAAAGTCAAGGAGTTTGTTCTGCTCTTCTTGACAAGAGGATGGGATGGTATCATCATCGAAACAAAGTTGAGAAATGGAAGACCATTTGAACCTCCATTTGCTCGATAAGACACTTGTTCTTATAGCATCCTTTATTGGCATACGTATAAGTATTTCCTCCACAACAGTGTCTGGCAAATTACTGATAATGTCAGAATTTTGATCAAGCTGGGATTGTTTTTTACTTCTCGATCCCATCTTGCAATGCTCTCAATTTTGTTACTTTCAGGATTTCACCTGAAATAACTGCAAATGAAAGAAAATTACATTAACAAATTCTAAGACCACGTAGGCATTTCAAAATATATATATATATATATTTTTTTTGGAAAGCAAGCTGAATTTTTATAGAATCGAATGACCTATCAACAATGTGCAACCTACTAGTCAACACCATAAGATAGTAACCATGACCTACAGGATAACCATACCGCCGGCGGATCTCGAACCTAGGAGGTGGAGGATAAACCCACACAGCCCTAACCACTCGACCATAACACCATTGGCGCATTTCAAAATATTGGTAACTACAAATTGAATGAACTCAAAACAGAACGCAAAACATATCTATTGCAAAAGAAACTACAAATTGAATGAACTCGTTATTCACTCATTGAAAACAACCAAGGAAAGAACAATCGCAAACAAGCAAAGCGAGGTCATGAATCTGAACTGAAAGATGTGTGAGATAGTGAGAGACAGAGAGCCTGGCTCAGTGAATCAAGTGTCACAAGTTTTCTGTATGACGAACCTGAAATCGAAGACTGTTCAAGTCTTGGGCAACACCAGCAATCCTGTTTTGCTGAGCCGAAACCCTAAATCACCAATTTCAAACTCCCCATCTCCATTAACAACCACGCAGTCGAAGAAGAAAATGAACAAGAAGACCAAAGCTTTTGAGTTCTTTCTGATTTTAGTTCTCTAGGTCTAGGGTTTAAAAACACTAGGGTGTGGACGCACCGGCTTGTCACAGGGTCACTTTCCCTCGCTGATTTAACAGGTAATGCAAACATACGGCACTGACACACGAGAGTATCTCAGGTAAAACCCTTGTCATCAAATTTCTTATAAATATTTCGTTTCCAATACCGTCTTATTTTACTCACGTGATCCTGCTCGCTATTAGTATACTCAAAAAAATTGAAAAAATAAAGAAAAAGCTTGAAAATACAGAGAAAGAAAATAAAGATGAATGAGAGAAATAAGATAAAGTTTATTACCGAGTCTTTGTGAAGATAGGTAAAACCATAATGCTTAGTGAAGAGAATGGAGGTGAAGGTGTGCCATCAAAATTTATCACTACTTATTTTTAAGAAGATGAGATAACAATTTACAAAATTATGTTAAAGTTATTATTGGAATAATTTTTTACTCAACACTCAATGCTAAACGATAATCACCTTCATGTTGCTTACTCCAATTAAAAGTAAAACTTATGATCAAAACTAAAAACACACTTTAAACAAGGTGATTCACTTCTTATTAAGACTTATGACTCCATTCAGAAGCAAAAACAAACACCTTCTAAGTCTATCCAACATAAGTGGACGCCAAATCCAGTTTAGCTCCATCGACTTTCTCCTGAGTTCATATGAAGGATAGTATTTAAAGTGCCATAATCACCAAGGAGGAACCCAACTTTTCATTGTTGTGGTTTAATGAGAAAAAAGGTTGCTTCAGCGGCAAAACATTCTGCCATTGTACTATCTAATACATTCCCTGGAATAGCACTAGCAATCCTTGCACGAACCTATCCAAAAGCATCTACCGCGAAAACACCAAAAACACCATGCTGATAAGAGGTAAATAAGTTTGCATCATAAGTTACCATGATCATGTCTGATGAGAGCATAGATGGGAAAGGATATGGGTTTCTGGATAGAGAGTTGAGTCGATGGTTTTCGACTGCCAGAAGTTGGGTTTGTATTAACTTAAGTCAGGAGGTTTGGGTATCGGACACAAATACATTAGAGGGTTCCTGGATGTGATGGTTGAGTTGATGGTGGGAATGAGTGTCTATGATTGCCGAAACCAGTACCTGGTGCAAGGAAATTGTATCAATATTCTTTCCAAGGGAGCGCGGAGGTGAACTGGTAAAGAACAATTAAAACATGAAACAAAACCAAATACGAAATGTGAACTAAAATCTCCTCTAAAGCAGAATGCAAAACGTATCTATTGCCAAAGAAACTAGAAATTGAATGAGCTCATTATTCACTCATTGAAAACAACGAAGGAATGAACAACTAAGCATAGAGAGGTCACGAATCTGAACAGAAAGATGTGTGCGAGAGTGAGAGACGGAGAGACTCTCTCTCAGTGAATCAAGTGTTTGAATGAGACAAAATAAGTTTTCTGTGTGAAGAACCTGAAAAAAAAAATGTTTACCTTTGGGGCAATCCACAACTTCTGTTTTGTCGAGCCAAAACCCTAAATCACCAATTTCAAACTCCCCAAAATCCCCATCTCCATTAACAACCACGTAGTCGAAAAAGAAAAAAGAGCAAAAAGACCGTACCAGAGCTTTGGAGGTACTTCTATTTTAAAGGGTGTCTTTTTGGATGAAATATAATTACATGGCTACCCTTTTATGATTTATGATTAAATTTTTTGCGGGGAGCCAAAGTATGCGATTCTTTGATTAACGATGGAAATGAAAGTACATGAACATAAAAATTACATTCTCTGGTAGATTTGAGGATCAATAGTGTGGAATGAAAATGAATCATATTCTCGTCTGTATCTTCAAAGTACGTGACTATTCTTATGTTCGTGAGACTTTCATTCCCTTGATTGATCACAAAATCTAATGTGGAATCGGTTAGTAAACCTCAAATTAAATTAGCGAGGACCGAATAGAAAGTTTTGATCCACTTCGGTTTTTAGAACTGAAAATTAAAATAACATTAAAAAGACCGACCCGACCCAGCCTCGAGTTCTCGGTTCGATCCGTCGTGATAAGGAATAAAAAAAATTGGACTTTCCCATCGAGCTTATAATTGAGCATTGCGCAATCATCAATGAGTATGGAGGAAATGCGAAGGTCAATTTCTAAACTTAACAAATTTTGAACAAAATTAGCGAAATCAGAAGTCTCCAGAACTTATCTCTTGCACCATATAAACAAAATTTAGTACAGCGAAGACTTTTGGAAATTATGTCTACCATCTAGGGTTGAAATCTGAACCATCAATTTGGTTTTTAAAGAAACCGCGAACCGAAGATTTCAGTTTCAAATTTTCAAAACGAAACATAATTGAAGATTACAAAAACTAAGCCGACCCGAGTGATTCAATTTCTAATCTGTTTGTCGATTTACAATATCTCTGTTAACAAATTTGTGATGGTAGGCGGGAAGGGGATGGGAGGATTGAAGAGGATGGGAGAGCAAATGCAAGATGGTGTTACAAGGTTTAATCGAGGTGGGAAGGGAAATTAGCAGATTTGAGTGGGAATGATAACGGTGAGAACAAATATGCGGTGGCAGGGAGTAGGAGGATGAAAGGCGATGGCTAGTGCGAGGCAGTGGCAAGGAGGAAGAGGGGGAGATAAAAAGGTAGAAAGTGGAGGCGAATATAGAATGCTTACTAGTTTGTCAATGATGGAGTTGATGGATTTGATCATGGTTCTGAAAATAGACGTTCGCGGTTTGAAGTTGGTTCGTGTTGGAATCCTTGACGATAAGCTGCTCAAGATGCTCCACTTCCTCGTGAGATGCCCTTGTTGGTTCTAGTAGAGTCTCTGGCATCTTAATCTTCTTAGTTTGATTTTCCCCCTCTCTTTCTCTGGCAAAATGAAAAATGTGAAATAGTAGGAACACTAGTCCCAAATGCTACATCACGTGGTACCGACTAACTTTACTTTATTTTTTATTGAGTAAAGTGAAATACATGAATGTGTGATTATATATTTTTGCTTTTTCAAAGACAAAAATAAATTATAGTAGCAACTTTTTATGTTTTTCTAATATTTCGATCGGTTCGATTATTTTTAGTTTTATTAACTTCATATAAAAAACGAACCAAACCAAACCGAATATGTCGATTTGATTGGTTATTCGTTCAACCCAAATTCCATCACAAGACAAAAAAAAAAAATCCAAAAATAGTAAACAGTCAACTTACGTTGACTAACCGACCCTATAACTTCCCAACCCAAACCCAATGACCAAGTCCAAAAAAGCAAGAACTCACGAGCTGTGCACGTGTGAACGGTTCTAAAATATCCGGCATGCTCGTCTCTTTCCACTCCAATAGAAGGATCTAGAAAACCCTAGGAGGTCCCTCTCTATCCCTCTTTCTCCCCTATATAACAAGCTCACTCAACATTTCATTTCTCCCTCTCTCGCTGAAGAAGAAACCCTAGCTTTCGTTCTTGCAATTCGATCGATCAGAGATGGCGGACACAGAGACATTTGCGTTCCAGGCGGAGATCAACCAGCTTCTGAGTCTGATCATCAACACCTTCTATAGCAACAAGGAGATTTTTCTTCGTGAACTCATCAGCAATGCTTCCGATGTAAGTTTCCTTTCGATTACATCTTAGCGTGTATGTTTGGTTCATATGTACTTGATCTGTATGTTTGCAGATTACAAAATGAAGTTGTTCTTTGCGTGTATGTTTGGTTCGTATATTCTATGTGCTTGATCTCTAAATGTTTGGAGATTACAAAGAAGAAGTTGTTTATGTTTAGTAGTGTTTTGATATGAAGGTCCTAAACTTAGTAGTAGGCTTAGATCTGGTATTTATAATAACAGTGTAGATAATTTCTAATTATGATAAATTAATCTGACTATTATATGTTTGTAGACTATTGTGTGTTTGTAGTGTTGAATTCTGAGTAGAAATAGGGCGTCGCGTTTTGTTTGCCTTTAATAAGTTTATTGTAATTGACATCATTTAGGTTTTGAATTTGGTAATTATTGAGATATTTTTAATTGTGTGCTTAGGATATCAAAACATATAGTTTAGTGTAGACTGTGGAGTGTTGTTGATGATTTTCACATAAACCTTTTTGATATAAGATTAGGGATTCTTTGAAATGCTTGAGAGTTAATTATGTTTAGTTAGTTAAGATTAAACAAAATTGTCAATAATGTAAATGTGATGTAAACTTTAATTTGATGCCCGATTTGTTTACGAGTCGTAGTTTGATGTGAATTAGGAATAGTTGTTGTCTGTGTGATAATAACCATGTTTTCATTGTTTGATTTTTCAGATGTATTTGTAAAATTTTAAGAGTTTGTGTACACTGTCAACTTCATATTGATTCTTTATTATTTTTGTTGTGAAGGCTTTGGACAAGATCAGGTTTGAGGGTCTCACTGACAAGAGCAAGCTTGATTCCCAACCTGAACTCTTTATCCACATTGTCCCTGACAAAGCCAACAACACCCTCTCCATCATTGACAGTGGGGTCGGCATGACCAAATCTGGTGAGTTGGAATTCCACTGCCGTGCTCGAATTGGTTTTAAGTGAGATTTGTATGTATTCCCTGTTTCTAACTTGTGTGTCTTGTTTTTTCGTAGATTTGGTGAATAATCTTGGTACCATTGCAAGGTCTGGGACCAAGGAGTTCATGGAAGCCTTGGCAGCTGGTGCTGATGTGAGTATGATAGGACAATTCGGTGTTGGGTTCTACTCAGCTTATCTTGTTGCAGACAAGGTTATCGTTACTTCAAAGCACAATGATGACGAGCAGTATGTGTGGGAATCTCAAGCTGGTGGATCATTCACTATCACCAGGGATACCACTGGTGAGCCCCTTGGCAGGGGTACCAAGATCACTCTCATTCTTAAGGATGATCAGTTGGAGTACCTTGAAGAGCGCAGGCTGAAGGATTTGATCAAGAAGCACTCTGAATTCATTAGCTACCCTATCTCTCTTTGGACTGAGAAGACCACGGAAAAGGAAATTTCTGATGATGAGGAGGAAGAGAAGAAGGATGAGGAGGGAAAGGTTGAGGAAGTAGATGAAGAGAAGGAAAAGGAAGAGAAGAAAAAGAAGAAGATTAAGGAAGTGTCACATGAATGGAATGTGGTGAACAAGCAGAAGCCAATCTGGATGAGGAAGGCTGAGGAGATCACCAAGGAGGAGTATGCTGCGTTCTACAAAAGTTTAACCAATGATTGGGAGGAGCACCTTGCTGTGAAGCATTTCTCAGTTGAGGGTCAGCTTGAATTCAAGGCCATCCTCTTTGTTCCCAAGAGGGCGCCATTTGATCTCTTTGACAACAAGAAGAAGCCTAACAACATTAAGCTTTATGTCCGACGTGTTTTCATCATGGATAACTGTGAGGAATTGATGCCCGAGTATTTGAGCTTTGTCAAGGGTATTGTTGATTCTGAGGATCTTCCTCTCAACATTTCTAGAGAAATGCTTCAACAGAACAAAATCCTTAAGGTCATCAGGAAGAACTTGGTGAAGAAGTGTGTTGAGTTGTTCTTTGAAATTGCTGAGAACAAGGAGGACTACACCAAGTTCTACGAGGCCTTCTCAAAGAATTTGAAGCTTGGCATCCACGAGGACTCCCAGAACAGGACTAAGCTTTCTGAGTTACTTCGCTACCATTCCACCAAGAGTGGTGATGAGATGACCAGTTTGAAGGACTATGTTACAAGAATGAAGGAGGGTCAGAGTGATATCTACTATATCACTGGTGAGAGCAAGAAGGCTGTAGAGAACTCTCCATTCCTTGAGAGACTCAAGAAAAAGGGATACGAGGTTCTGTACATGGTTGATGCTATTGATGAGTATGCAATTGGTCAGTTGAAGGAGTTTGAGGGAAAGAAGCTCGTCTCTGCAACCAAGGAGGGTTTGAAGTTGGAGGAGAGTGAGGATGAGAAGAAAAAGAAGGAAACTCTCAAGGAACAGTTTGAAGGTCTCTGCAAGGTTATCAAGGATATTTTGGGTGACAAGGTTGAGAAGGTTGTTGTGTCAGACCGTGTTGTAGATTCCCCATGCTGTCTTGTGACTGGAGAGTATGGATGGACTGCTAACATGGAAAGAATAATGAAGGCACAAGCTTTGAGGGACTCAAGCATGGCTGGTTACATGTCGAGCAAGAAGACCATGGAGATCAACCCAGAGAACCCCATCATGGAGGAGCTCAGGAAGAGAGCTGATGCTGACAAGAATGATAAATCAGTCAAAGACTTGGTTCTCTTGTTGTTCGAGACCTCTCTTCTCACATCTGGGTTTAGCCTTGAGGACCCCAACACCTTCGGTAATAGGATCCACAGGATGTTGAAGCTTGGTTTGAGCATTGACGAGGAAGCTGGCGACGGTGAAGCTGACACTGACATGCCTGCCTTGGAGGAGGTTGATGCTGAGGGCAGCAAGATGGAAGAGGTCGACTAATTCCAACATATAGTCTGCAGCCATAAACTCATTTTGTTTCTCACCAACTACTTCTGTTTTGTTGTTGGTGTAATTGGATTTTATGTTTTCTCTTTTATGTTACTTTACCATGAACCAGTTTAGTACTTCTTTGAATATCAAATGCCATCAGTTATGATAATTGAGTTTCTGGTTTCTGTTACCTTTTCTAATTCTGAAATGATAATGTTTGAAGGATTGCAGAACTGATCTTTTACGATTTAGGGGATGAAAGGTTTCTGCTATCAAAGGGACCAGTGGCTTGTTCTGGGATGATTGTCTCAGCAGACTTGCCACCAATCATAGCAAGAACATCTCGACTAGTGCTTCACAATGCCCACACTGAATCCAGTGTGTAATAAATATTTAATATTGTATTAGCGTTTAGCTTCCTCTCATCTGCTGGATTTACAGCAAAAGTAGCATTAGCTTGGGTCCAGTCCTGCCCTGGTTTGGTGGCAATTCATCCCTTCTGGGTCAGAGGTCGCGAGACCAGCATAGCAACATTCATTCGATCATGTCTACATGGACAACATCCCTTGAACATTCTCACTTGGCATAGATTTTATGGAAGTATTGCTAGTTGGGTAATAATTACAAATTTGTACAAATGACCTACCGGGAATTAAATTAATTTTGAATTTCTTGAAGAATGAATGAATTTTGATTCGTATTAAATCTATCCTTTTCCATATTTTTCCATGTACTTCTCATAACTAAGTTAACCCGCAGTTTTCTGGATCAACTTGTAGTTTCATTGGTAGTGCTTTGTCTTTCCTGTGTAATAGATAAAGTAGAAAGTACAAACCAAAACGGGATAAGGATTCCTCTCTGAAACATTTGATGGTACAGACACCAAATACATTTCATGCTTGAAGGTTTTTGTCTTCTTTAATGGCCAATAGGTAGTTAAATCTGACGGTTGATGTAGAGTTTAGAAGACTATTTAACTAGCAAGAAATCTTTACAATGAAATATTCAAATTCCAGAGTAGAAAGGAGGTGAACTTTGGGAAGCTTCGCAATGAGGGGAAATGGAATGGAATTCCATAATTTACTTTCAATCATTTCTAAGACTACTCATTGCCGAGCTTTCTCAAGTATCACCTCCTTTCCTTCTTGTTCGTTTAAAAGTGAGTGCATCTAATATATTGTGAATAGTATTTGTGGTCCTAGGAATGGAAGCTGAGTTTTGGAAAGCTTTTAATGTGGTGGGCAGAGAAAGGAGAGAAAAAACTGTTCGATTTTGGACCGACTTCCTTTCTCAAGCCATCCATGTTGAAGGTTTCCCACTATTCCTTCCAATCCTTTTGCATCTCCTTCTAATTGCGTAATCTAGACTAAACTACGTTCTACTGTCGTATGTTTCTAACCTTGTGTTCAGAAAGCAATAAGTGTCTATAAAAGCATCTTGGAAGGTTGTAGCATATCTGGACTTTTAATCAAGGCATGATATCAATTGGATCAATTTGAATCCCCTCCTTCACTGGCCTAAAGCTCAGTGCAATCACCAGATGCAACAGAATCGCCAAGATAAGGGCCTCTACCGCCCCAGTGGTTGGTGTTAAAGCCTCTCTCAAACAGGTTGGAGTCGCGCTATTGCAGCCACTGCAGCAAGTGCAATATTAACAAGCAATGCCATGGCAATTGATGTCTTACTAGGTGGAGCTGATGGGTCATTAGCACACATGATAATGTTTATATGATTGCCAAACCATAAACAGTCGAAATGATTCACACCATCACCTCACCATCAAGGTTCACAAATAGGAAACCCTCATTTAGCATTTTCTGCTATGCTACAGAAGATTTACTACTTAAAGATGCACAAGTTCAATAAATCTTACAAATCATTAAACACACCAAATTAAAGAATCCAACCATCATACAATACCCTCTAGTATGATTGTCAATCAACCGCGAATTTTCACCGAGAAGTCAAATGTGCTCCAAAATGCTACATTCAAGCTATATGCTCTCCCAAAACCAACTAAAGATAACCTGCTAATACAAAGCAAATGTAGAATCATAAAAATCCATTCCTTGTGGTGTTTAGAACAATTGGTATCCAAGCGCATGATTATCAGACAACAACAACCTGACATGCATTGGGCATACACAAAGCTTCTCCATCTATCCATGTCGAGACCACACGTTAAAAATAAAAGAATTTCTATGATTTAAAACAGAAATAAATAACCAATGTGCTTCTTAGCATCCACCAATCTCATCTGCAAGCTTTGATGTTGAAAAAGAGAATATGTAACCATCTCTAGCAAATCAACTTGAAATGACGATTCAGGTATCTTCCACTTGTGAGTGAAACACAAAACTTGGAAATGTGGTAGTGATGTCCCTGTTCAGTGGAAAAGAAAGAAACTGTTAGCAGTGACATATGGAGGAAAAAATATGGAAACAGGACAAGCCATTAACTTGAGGGCCAAATCTCTTCAATCAACATTTTCCAATGGAGACAGCTGAAGGAACTTGCGAGTTTAACCTTCTGATATGTGGCTAGTGATTTAGACTTTACACCATACAAGACAGAAATCATAGAGCTATCAATTCCTATCCATGAGACGAACTACAAGATCCCTGTTCCGGGATTCAAAGGATCAGGGATATCGGTTTATACATCTTACGGGATCCAGTCTGGTCCAGATGATTTGATCTCTTCAGAGTCGCAAAATCATCATAGGAAGATGTAAGCTTCAGGCTATACCCAAAACACAATTGAATAATCTTCACTTACAGACCATGTGTGACACCTTTCAATGTGCTTCTTTTGCAAACATGCACATTATTTCAGACTGCAATTTTGTGGGTAAGTGTTACTGAACTATCAATCAGGTTCTCAGGCAAACTTTTCCAAGTTAACATGATGCTACTATTTCTAATCATTCATATAACAGACTAACAATAACCTGTAATATTAGTACATGATAAGGGTGATTGCTACAATACCAAAAAAAGTTGAGCATGTACCAAAAGGAAAAAGAAAGAAATTAAGGTTATTGGAATTACTTGAGGTATTGAAGGGTCATGTTCTTTAAGAGTGATGGATGGCGCAAAACAAGGCTCCGCCACTCCTCTTTATCAATCTTCCCGTCATGTTTTGTATCAGCTTCTTCAAAGGTCTGAAAGAAGAAAAGCCAAAGAGGAGTTTTAGACAGACAATCAGATGCTCAATTCAGGACTTTTTGGAACATCAAGAATTTCCATCTTTGCTTCTTTCCTCCTTTCCTCTAAACAAAAGATTTCTATCTTGTGAAATAAATATTATAACATTCTTGAGGCATGTATTTCAAAAATTTATTCGTGAATATTGCAAATCAAATTTCAAAAGTATATGACCAATGAATTACATTTGACGACTCATTAATCTCTTGTTCTCTTCGTATTTAACAATGACACTATTTATACAGAAAAAAAGTGTCAGACGATCCCATCGGACACTCAATGCTTTGATCATCAACTCTTTCACATATTTTCAATTATTTACAAATGTTACAAGCTTATCATGGCAAGTTAGTAGTACATGAGTAGCAATACTGACCTACAATGAATATGTCTAATAATTCAAAACTTATTACTGAAAAAGTAAATAATAATAAAATGTATGGCGTGTCCCCAACATATCCCGTATTGTTTTGTTTTTTTAGAGACATGTCCAACACCTCATATCCATTCCGGGTATTCTCTTCAGGTTGTATAAACTTCTTTTTCCAAACATGATTGAAAAGAGTTTCATAGTCTCGAAAGACAACACTCCAGGTATAAACCTCCTATAAAGCTTGAGGGTGAAAAAAATGTTCAGTGTCCCCAAATATATGGTGATGCCAATTCCAAGAGTTCAACAATCTATCCTTTTTTTTTTCTTTCTTATTCCATAGAAAAATCCTACATAACTTTCGTTTATCCTCTTCAGGGCAGTGTACAAAAAGTACTCTCTTTCTAAAAAAAAAAAATCTTGAGCAACATGTAACACAAGAAGAAAAAGCTGTATCACATATGATGTTGGAGAAAATGCTTGAGGGCACTAACATTTTTTTTTTAAACTCGCTCAAGTACTTTAAGACAACATGACAGACTAATAATATCACAACACTCAAGGTGAGCAACATATGGCAAAGCAATCAAGCATACATAACATCAGAATCAGAAAGAGAAAAAAAATAGTACAAGGCAGCTAGTATAAGGGGAGCACCTTGTCAATTATACTTTCTATCACATCGTCTGAAAGATTCATACCAGATTCAGCAAGCGTAGCAACTACCATTTGTTTCACCTGGAAATAGGAAGTCAAAAAATAAAACTTGCTTAGATAAACTACATGATATAAAACAGTGATTGATTTCATTAAAATAATAAAAGTACCTCTTGTCTTTCGATAAATCCCTGCTGCTTGAGATCATATAGTTGAAAAGAAACTGCAAATTCAAGTAGTGATTGTTCAGGAACATATTAAAGGAAAAAACTAAAATAAAATTGAAAGAGACACGTAGAGTAATGCTTCCAGATGCTGAGGCGTGGATAAGGCACTAGACTAGAGGGATAAGCCTAAATCGATTGTATTTTTCATTAGCATTCTACGGTCTATATGTGTGTCATATTGCGTAACAAGTCTCCATCTGCTTCACTCACACTTCACACGCTTCAACACCTAAGGCATACACCTTTTGAGGAAATAATATTTGTGGCGGATGGTATCACAATTCACAAGTCCAAGGTTCGAACCCTGCCAAAGGCATTTAAATAGTTCTGGGATCCGTTCAAAACCCTTCTCACCCTTGAAAAAACCACCTAATTCCTATTAGGCATAGATATGCTTCGCCTCAATGTATACACTACACATGCCTTTAAAATTTATAAGTATAGGTTTAGAGAATATGCAACACATCCTAAAATGGATGCAAAATTGCAATCTGAGTATCAAAATTTTAGGACATAATCATGTATGCATAGATACAAAGTTTTATGCCCAAATAGGAACAAATAGAACGTAACTTCAAGATGGTTAACTTACAATGAATCTTATCATCGATTGGCGCATTGGGATGAAAGACAGAAAGGGCACGAGCAAACTCTTCAAAACCTAATATTCCATTGTGCTTTGTGTCAAACAAGTCAAATACCTACAGATTTGATAGATAGAAGCATTTTTACGAGCGATTCTTCAACAGATGTCGAGTAAAGCATACATAACTCATAGTAGTTCTTAGAAATAACAACTTTTTAATCGGACAAAACCCAAATATAAGCTCAAGACGGTATAATACACATGGAAAAATAAACAAAACAAAATAAAATAAATTAGACATAGATGGAAATACCCGATCTGCAAATAAACTTTCTTTCTTGTTAGTCTTGAATAGCGCTAGCTGGAACTCCTCCTGCAAGATGACAATAAAAGTTTCCATGACAAGTACCACGGGAAACCAAAATGACAGCAGTTCAAACACAAGTAAGTGAACTCCCAAGGTAATTCATCATTTGGAGTCAGGACTATACTACAAAGTGAATTTCGACTCAACCTTGTAAACAATACAAAAATGACCTAAGTATATATATATATGCTTACCTTGTTAATTAGTCCATCATCAATCACTGCACTGCTTATCTTCTTGAATAACTCATACAGTGCTTCTATTTCACTGACACTAACTGCAATATGGAAGGACATGATATGAATATCAGTTGCTGTGTTTCTAGTGCTTGCTTTAGAGATGAGAGGACAAAGAGAAAGTCATCATCATTAAAGAATTACGATTACTACTCTTTAGAAGAAGAGTGAATAAATCAAATATACTTCACTGAAGAAGAAAAATAAATGACCTAACGCTCCAACAGATAATTGGGAGATTGTGGACTAGTTAATTTAATAAAGAATCCCATCACGTTTTGTAAATGAAATACCATGTCATCATAGTTATCAAAATATTTATCGTATCATACATCAAAAACCTAAATTTAAGATACACGTAACATACCGTGTATCATAAGGTATAAAAATACAAATTATATATTTAAGCTTATAAAAGACAATAAGACTTGTTCAAGCAAGGAGGTCCAAAAACACTTCCATTAATAAACGACTTACGTATCACATATTAGCAAGTTATTAGTTATCATCCATCCTTTCATTCACGTCACTTCTACATGGATGGTACATCCCCGTATCATATATGTATATCTTAAGATATATGTACCATATCGCTGAGGCTTAGATACGATACAAATCATGTATTGTATCGTAAGATATTAATAATTATGCATGTCATAACAAAGGCAAAACAAATTTCATAAGAACTAATAGAACAAGAGTAGTAAAAATGGAACCCAATGAGGGAAGAACATTTCTGACTGCAATAAATGCTTTCAGTAATATGTTAAAGGACATTAAAATAGGTATGAGAAAAACAATAGATTACATACAAACTGTTTCCCTTGCAAGAAGCTCTGGGTCTTTAAGGCCTCCTGTTTGCTGGTACGAGTCAAGATCACAACACCTTAGCAAGGAAGCACACAAATGCTTAAGTCCGTCTAGACACTGCAACATGATATTTCACTCTCATCAACACACTCCATACCTGTACGAAGACAATACACAGCTTAGTCCATGCTATCCTACAAGAACATCATCCAATGGTTCAGTTTGTTATTCTTTATCGACTTTGACTATTTGGAACCAGATATTACAGTCAGTGACATTAGATTGTTAGCAAATCAATGGAATATTGGGAATCCCACTTTGGAAAAATTTTACTGTTTCGGAAACTAGAACATAAATTTGAGCTGCTGGTTTTTACTACAACTACCTTTCCCAAGGTTTCCTAGAAAGCCCTTAGAAAACATGGCCTTTATTTGCCCCCAGATATTACCAATATGTTGCCACAACATAGTGTGAATCCTGTTTGCACACTGAGATGAACCCAAACTCAAAAACAAAATCCAATTCAAATCGAAGATCCTTGTAAAATTTTTATAAAAGGTGGTAAAGGACGAGGCAAGAGTAGGACTAAAAATGAGCTGCAGAGGTGCTTCAAACCCTTTTCCTATAACCCTTCGAAAAGTTTTCTTTTATTTCAAGGAACCACCTTATGCTAGAAAAATGAAAGTAAAATTAGCCAATAATTGAAAGGAATATCCTAAGATATATGCAAGGGCTCGATCTCTGGAGCAACTTGTAGCACACTAGAAATAGGAAGAGTTGGATGTGAGCCTTTTTCTTTACAAAATGACACAATTTCACTAAACAGGGGATAAAACACTCAACAGAGTTGAAGCCAAACCTATTGACAGTCATACTCTCCATATCCATACATGGATATTTCCAATTGGTAATTCAACATCCGAAAGAGACATGAAAAAAGCAGAAAAGAAGCATCAATATCACAACAACCAGATGCTTCTTCCCATATCCACTTCTCCCTCAACGTATGGCATAAGAAATTAGATCCCAAAGCACCTAACCAACCATTCTTCAAATTTTGAAAGTATCTTTCAAAGGTGCCAATGCTATAAACATGTTAAATGTTGTTGTGCTATCAAAGGCTAGCCTAGGGTGATGCAAAACTTGACCACCTCGCCTAACATAGTGATGCAAAGGCAATGCGATCTTGCACATAGGCTAACCTAGGCTATCGCCTTGACCGTCTCTTGTCATTTCGTGGTTGTGCTCCTCAACTCCCAAGTCAATATCATTTTCTTTATTCTTATCTTTCTCTTCTCTTGTTTGAGATTTTTTAGAAGCATTTTACGTTTTTTCTCCTCCTTGCAGACACTCACATTTTCGCTCGTAGTTAGGCATGAAGACAACATGGATACAAGAATGAAAATATAGGACTATAGGAGGGCATGTCTTCTATCCTTCTACGAAGATAATGACGCTGTTGAGGCTTGAACTTTGGGATTGTGAGGGAGCAATGATTAAGATGAGGTTTGGCATACATTATATTG
Source organism: Berberis vulgaris (assembly GCA_963556465.1). Lineage (NCBI taxonomy): Eukaryota > Viridiplantae > Streptophyta > Magnoliopsida > Ranunculales > Berberidaceae > Berberis > Berberis vulgaris. The sequence continues at coordinate 95,892,777 of OY747128.1, forward strand.
AGACACACTCATTCGATTACTAGATTTGTGACATTGCGACTTGATGAGAACTGTAAATCTATGATATAATTAAGATATGATTTCATGAGCTTAATGAACATACTAAATTTCTTAGGACTGTAACTTATTATTACACACTAAATCATTTTGAAAGCTATAGTAGTTGGTAATCCTTTCTTTTTGTTCAGTCTCAACCTTGACGAGTGATGCTAGGATGGAGCGCCTTGCGCCTCATACTGCCCAAATTACAAGTCTATGATGGAAAGGAGATAATCATAACCGCAGGGCGGCACTGACTACTCCTCGGATAAGTCATCCATATCTTGCCCACCTCCTAACCAAACCTCTATCATGAACATTCAAACCCAACACATTCTAAAAATTCTTCCTTTTTGCACTAGATTCAAGTAAATTTTCCAGACCTCTATCTGCAATGGAGTAAATTATGGTAGAATTTCTACACTCTCAAAACAAAAGAAGTCAAACAATTAAACCATCTCAAATACCTAAAGATCTCAAAATGCAACCACAGATATGTACATACAAACTACAAGCGATCACCAATTTCACATCCGTAATACAATCCAAATCAATCACCACCATATACAATCGAATCAAGAAATCCGACTAAATTCATAAATCAACCTAAAATTTTTATCAATCGATCGATCGATTCACACTGAAAAGAACGATGGATGTACAAAGCCGTGATGGATCATCAAGATTTCAGATTCAAATCGAGTTAAAAAAAAAAAAAAAAACAAGAGTCCTTACCTCACGAAGAAGACGAGTTGAGATTCTCCAACAACAACAACAACAACATGGTTTCGCTGTTTATGTCTTCTCTTCGTGTTTCGTTTCGTTTCGCCCCCTTTTTTTTTTATAAGGAGTTTCGTTCGATTTTGATGATTGTGTTATGGATATGGGATACAAGAAGTCTAGACTTTGTACGAGGCCGTATCTCAATGATGAGACTCTGGTAGGTTCAGCAAAAACAAAATCCAATAAATCGATTAAACCTACCGAACCGATATAAATTGTATTTGGTTTTAATTTTTAAGTGATTTAAACCACAAAATTGAATTGACCAAATATATATTATTAGTGTTCTTAAAATCGGTCTAGGCAGATTATGGGTGGTTTTTGAATTTATTTATTTTCAATTTGTATATATTTTTTGACATTAAATTTGAAGTAATTTATATACTATTATACTTAATTTTTATAAATTATATTAAATAAATAACCGCTTAGACATCCGTCTAGGCTCTGCTTAGACCTCTAGGCGTTAATCCTCTGCCTGGCTACAACTATATTATATGTAAAAATAATATATTTTGTTTAATTTAATCGGTCGGTTCAGTTTACATAAATTTGAAACCGATATACTCGATTTCAATTAAAATTTTTTAAAACCGATAATAGTCGTCGATTCGATTTTCAACCCTACACGTTGTTTTCTATTGTGTTTGCTAAAACGTATACCCACCCCACAATCCCCTGTACATCATCTATTATTCATCTGTTTTTCTTATTTTATTCTTCGTCTCCATCTATTTTCTTCTTCAACACGTTTTTTTAGCCTCCCCTGACACCGATCTGGCACTAAGGGCCAACCAAGGTAATTGTAGGTGGGCATGTTCCTCGTGTTTACAATGCCAAAAAAAAAAAGGGGTTAGTTTATTGAGATGCATCATAGGCGTGCGTCCTGGTCAGGAAAGGACTGGTAGATTTCAGTACAATGTTTGGCCTTTCTTTTCTTTTTTTTGTTGCAAACAACAATCCAAATCAATGCATGCCAATGGGTCAAGATGGAGGGGTCCTCTTTTACACAGTAAATCACCGCAAAAAAGCTTGCCACAACAAGCGTGCTGTTGTATGCATTTTAAGGATGGTAATCACACCTATGGGAAATTATTTGTGAGTGGTAAATGATTAAACATTGAACAGTCACTCGATCACAGCCGTATACGTGATATGAGCTATTCTAATACGAGAAAGGCTTTAGCAGCCTGTAATTTAAGTGCCCAATCCGAAGTCAACAATAAGGCTCAAACAAGAGTCTCAGAACTGTCATAAGCCCGAGATCAACTCCCACGAATATACTCTTAGCTATCAAACATCGGGTTCTAAACAAAACCAAGTACTGAAGAGACTCAATCATGCATGGGCGAAAACTCCTCAGTACGGGGAAGGACCTTTAATAGGCGGCGGTACTTTTCACAGAGCAATAGTACAAAGGTATGAACGCACTTAGGTGAAAGTTTCCATCATCATAGAAAATGCAATATTATAAAGGGCAAAGCATTCAAAAATTAACAAAATATTTCTTTCATAAAACTGAATAAATCAAGATAGTCTTTCATAAAACTGAATAGTATCATTAGAATTCAACACAATTATTGAAAATTTATCTCCATAATAAAAGTCTTATCACTTCAACTCCATATAAAGAAGCAATTCACAAAGGTATTGCAGAAATTGCACCAAACTTATTAAGTCTTGCCCCCACTCTTTCAATGTACTGCATTTCATGCAATTCCACCCTCATCATTTCACCTATAAGCTCCGGCATTCCAAGCTTCTCCTCCATCTTCAACACTCCTCGACTGCGTCTGAGATCATGGCATGCTTTTAGCATCTGATCCATCAAAGATTTACATTTACATACGGCTTTATGACGACACACTGTGGACCTTAGTTTCATAACATGATCTTCCATGAAGCCTAGTTTCAAACCAATCCGCCGCAACATGTATATCTCTCCAAGCCAAATGTTCAGAGTTGATGGTTTTACAAATAAGCTTACATTGCGTATTTTCTCTGCCAACCTCACTACTTTCTTGATCGCAATGACTGCTTCCTCTGTGAGTACCCCAGCAATAATGTTTGAGTGAATTTTCTCACCACCATGGTAAGCACAAATTTTCAAGTACTTGGACTTAACTTTAGATGGAATTAACAAATCCAAGCAGACCCCATTCACTACAATGCTAAATCCTTCTGGAGCTACAATGTCTTTGTACTTTTCATTTTCCTTCTGTACCTGCTTAATCAAAAACCGATAAACATTACGCGAACAATATCAAGATTTTTCAAGATGTGTAACAAAAAGTTTACCTTACGAACTAGTCTTGCATGTATTTTCCTGTTACTCTTATTGATATTTTTCACAATTTTCTTCATTTGTCGCCGGCTTGTCTGGAGTGCTACTTCATTTGGCACGTCCACGAGCTTTCGATCACCATTTTCATCATACAAAGCCCTATTCTGGCTTTCATCATAGGAATGCATGGGTGAAGATTCCTTGATAGAGACCTTGGCCACCATGTTGATCAGTGAGAGGTGCTCTTCAGTTTTGTTGCTGTTGTTGATGGTGATTTCTTCCTTTGCTAGTGTGGAATCCATGGTTGGAGTTGTAAGTGTTATCAAATGGAGATGTTGAATGTGTTAAGGATTCAACTAAAAACAATGTGATTGGTGCAAATTTAAAGGAAATGATAGCAGTTGAGAAAACGGTTGAACTTCACAAAGGTGTTGGTTGCAACTTACAAGAGTTGCGACTGTTGGATACTGTATAGGGCCTGAACAAAGGCCCATTAGTGCGGGTGTTATGTCCACCCTACTGCTCCAATCATGTGAGGCTAGGGAATTAGGTTTTGCAACAGGATCATTAGAGGAATTTTTTTTACAACCTCGAGATACACATAAACACTTTGGGGATTTCATCATTTTTTCAAGATCACACCACGTCATCCTACGTTGCAAAACTCGATTGCAAAAACATGGTTTCCTAGTATTTTCGATTCCATTTCTATGCCATTGGGTCTGTACTATGGTTTTTATTTATTTTTTATTGTAAATATTGGCTGTAGAATTAGAGTTTTAATGGTGCTAACATAAGAATATTTAAAATTGTGTATTTTAATTCCAATTGCCTACATATCCTCGTGGGCATAAAACCCAACCCTACTTACGAGATCTAAAAACTAGTATTACAAAAGAACATCAATATGATAAACTCGTATCATATTTCTAAATGCAGTCCACTTATTTTAGCTCAACTGGTCGGACATGTACTCTACTTGTGAGAGTTGCAAGTTCGAGACTCAGTAGTGAAATTCAGTGACATTGTATCTAAAGCGCATGTACTTTGATTAGCCTTTGGTTCTGGGTACTGCATTGTAGACTTCGGGCATGGATTAAATAAATAAAAATGTCTATGACCCAATTAAAATAAAAATCTAAATATAAATCATTCGTTTACCCCATTTCCCAAAATGGAGAGTTTCTACTTACGTAGGGTTCAAAATTTCAAGACCGTATAATTCATCCAATTGCTTTGGAAAATATTAAATTGTCTATATGTGATCTTCAAATTTATGTTTAAGCAAACATAAAAGTTAAGATTAAATCTAACCTCTTTTTCATCAAATTAACAATTCTCCCAAATCATCGATCATGTTCATCAAATTTACAAATTATCAGATCAACTAATTTCTTAGCAATTCTAGCAAATCATAGATCATATTCATCAAATTTACAACTTATCACATCAACTAATTTCATAACATTCAACACCAAATCGGGGTTCATTTTTATCAAATTTATAGCATATACGACCACATCAACTGATTTCTTACTAAACAGAGATGTTGATCTAAGATTTTCAATTGAACATTTTACAAAAAAATAAGTCTGCATATAGATCTACGAACACCTAAAAAGGGATATGAAAAAACAATATAAACCATACTTAGATCGATAGCAATAGCAAGAGTTATGAGATGATAGAGTCTATCGTGAAAAGAAGAAGAAGATGTGGTTTAGATTACCTGAGCTTGATGTATTGATGAAGAAGAATCCCTAATTTGTCACCCAAACCCCATATTCGAAGAATCAAAATCAACCCTAAATTAGATTAAGAGAGGGAGAGAAAAAGGAAACGGAAATAGTGAAATGAAAGTGTGAACTCAAACCCTTGACATTCATCGACGTGGCTGCAAAGAGGGATTTCCTCTCTATTTATAGCTATAGAAGGATAGAGACATTCTCATCATGCTCTAAAACCCTAATAGAGAGTAGTATTAGGTGCCACCGACCATCTTATCCTTCGTTGATGCACTTAAACCCTAATAGAGAGTAGTATTAGGTCCCACCGACTTATTTATTTTATGCACCCATTACATTCCCATCAATTTTTTAAAACCCCTAGTAGGGAGTAGTACTAGCTAGGTCCGACCGATCTTCTTATTTGGTGCACCCATTGAATACATCCCGTTAGTGACTAATACCAAATATCACATGTTTGTGTGAGTGTGGGATTGAAATAGAGTATGTGTCAAAATATGGAATATCGTACAAATGTAACTTCAAATAGACCCAATCATACACACAATCACATTACTCTGATTTACGTTAGTTTGTCATTTCAAGTGATTTTGTGCTTTAAGGAGTTCAATTCTCGACTATTTGATAACTTCATCATGATAATGAGTTCCTTGTCTAGCTCGTTAATCAGGGAGATGCCCAAACATTCTTTTAAGATTAAGTCAGGTTTTTATTCGATCCAAGAACCATTATATGCCTTTAGCAGCGTTTGAATCTTGGGTTTGTAATACTATCCGTCAGAGCGCCACAATTCTGCCAGGACTTGAAATTCATCATTTATGTCTTTCTTTTTTTTCAAAAATTTCATTATTGAAAACAACTTAACCTGGGGGTAAATAGTGGAATAATAGGTAGGCGTAGCAACCCGCATCCCCCAAATAGGGGCTTCAATGTTTCAATCATTGTAAGGAAACAACAAAGGAAGAGGAGGTGGCATGTGAAGAAGAGAAACAAAGTTGAGAGGAAACAAAAATGGATGAATCTATTTTCCAACAGCTTTAATTAGGTTTTTTTGTTCAAAAATTATCGGCGTTAATGGTGCATTGAGATGTGTAATGAGCGAGTCTCCGCTAATGATGCCCCTTCCGTATTATGGAATAAGATGCATCGCCAAGCCAATGGGTGTAATGTAATGTGGCAGGCCATTTGGGTTGAAAAGACGAAAAGGAGGTGTTCCCTTAGGCATTGTTGACATTTTTGTTGCAAAGAGTCAAAGACAGTTCATCATCATTGATGTAGTCAATTTCTACTCTCCCTCCTCGCCTTAACCTAAACCTACACGGAAAACGCATGTGAACCAAAGACCACCGTGTGGTCACCGATGACACTCCAATGCTTAAGTTAGATAAGGCTTAGTAGAGGCTTAAAACTATAAATTGGGTTTATGTAGCGTACATTTGTTCATCGACTTTATCTCCCCTTTATAGTGTGAGAGCCCTTGATAGGCTAAGCCTTTGGTGGCGCAATTTAGGAAAATAGATCTTGCTAGAGATCCTTTCCTTATAGGGAGTTGTCCATGTAGATAAGTTTCCCTACACGGCTTGTGCTTCTAGATCTGCGGGAAAGGTTTCCCTTTCGGAATGTTGTCCAAGCAAGAAAGTTTTCATGCCCGACTTATACTCCAATATTTGTTCCTAGTCGAAACCAATGTATTGTTGGCCTGCCTGTCTTGGGTCGATCCCATAAATACTTGCCTTGTCAGGGCTTACTCTTGCCTTATTAGGGCTTACGAGTATTGGGCTTGACTGCGTGACGGGCGCATTGCAATTTGGGTCCGGCCTTCTGAATCCTGCTAATCATGGGCTTAACGATGTCTGGGCCTTGCTGGATTGAGCGTGCAATCAGGCATGCTTTGTTCTGTTGACGAGATTATCATGACACGCGTACGATGCTTATTAGAGGACGGTTTGATGTATCATCAGCTACTCCCCCAGTTAGTAGGCCAGCTCATCGGTCCACCAAGTCATTTCATGAAGCAACTGTGCAATCATGATGGTTGAGTCTGATTCGTTTCCTCGAGCGGCTAGCTTCATTAATTGGGCGTGGGTCTGCTCGAAGAGAAAAAAATGGGAGTTATGTTTTCTATATAGATCTACTCGCTGCGGAGTTTGGCTTCTTTACTCTTAAGATCTCAGAGACTCTGTTTTCTCGTACCGCATTCTGTGTTTTTGACTTTGCTCAACCTTCATAATCAAAAGCTTGTTCGATCTCTCATGGCGGTCCTGAATCATCTTTTCTATTGAACCATTCGCTAAGGGCCGCAAGTTTTTTGAGGAGATGTCACTTTTTTAGTCGAATTTGGAAGTCCACCATGAAACATACGTGATTCCTGAAGATCTGATGCTTTTCACTCTGAGCGCTGATATGACGCCGTTGTCCCCTCTAGAGGGGTTTATCTATCTTCACCGAGGTATGTTTCAATCGGGTGCCCGCTTTCATGTTATCAAAGAAATTTTGGAGTTCCTGGCGTAACTCGGCATTGCGCCCGCTTAGCTGGCACTGAACGGATATAGGATTGTAATTACCATTCTGATTAGGGCGAAGGATGCTGATGTTTGAGTATCTTCGAGGGCGATCCAACTGCTTGTTTCCCCTCGGATAAATGAACACGTTGTGTGCGTACTGACATCACCAGACTGTTTTGGCAATATGCCCGACGATTTTAGGTTCTAGCAGAAATTTTGTTTCAAGGCCTCCGCGAACTCAAAGTACTTTGAGCTTGCTAGTTGCCCGATCGAGCGGGAATTCAGGCAACTAAGTAAGTTCAATTTTGTTTCTGATCTTGCTTGAGTTAAATGCATATCAGATTGACCTTTGTGCTTTTTGTAGGGAAATTCCCAACTTCATCTCTTTTTGCTAAGGATAAAGCGGCTCTGGACGCGTTTCGCGACATGCCTCATCTGTGGATATAGTGGATGTCGTTAAATCTTCTAATATCAAGCGCAACAGATTATGGGCTCATTGCCATAAGGCCCCCACTCTTTTTAGGGTTTTGAAGCCTAGGCCCGAAGACGTATATTTCTCGAAGAAGAGGAAGTTCCCAAAAATTAAGATCTTGAGCCCTTCAAGAGGGCAGAACTAAGTGAGGTGTTTCCTTCACCTATTTGTCTGAAAATGCCCCATGCTATGTCTAGGCCTTCTCGTGGGAGTTCAGCTTCGTTCGAAGGGCGCGAAGCTCCTAGACAAGTTTTTTATTCGTCCATTGGGGTGGAGACTGTTGTGTCCAAGGGGCATGATTCTCGAGCAAAGGCTCCTATTTCCCTTTCTGACTTGGAAAGGGAGTATCTGCAAATGGTTGGGATTAAAGATGTAACAAAGCTGAGTATAAAGCAGGCAAAGGTTTTGAACAAAACGTTCCTGCAGGCGGGCGTGGAAGCTTCGTTTGGTGTGGGACTGGGTCATCCCTTTCCGTTGAAATACTTTGTTTGCAGCCCTGCTAGGCCTGCTGAATAGTCATTTGACCTTCGTCGTTATGGCTAAATATCCCCTCCGCGTCGTCCGTACAGTCATCCATCACGCTTCCGTCCTTATGTTGAGGTGGCGACGGGTCCGGGGAATAATTCGCTTCCTTTTTCCCCGTCAATTGATTCAGAAACGGCTCGTGAAAGAGAGTTGATCATTGCGAGTGAGAGGAAAATTGTAGATGAGGGCCCTGATGCAGTAAAGACAGTGAAGGGTGGTGCTGGAGTGATTTCGGTCTCGAATGACCTCCATCTGGATGCACGGATCAATCTATTTGCTCCAGACGTGGTAAAGATAAACAACCAAGCTTGGCATCAAGAGGTTGACATTTCTTATGCTTCCAGAAAACATATTAGCAAGTGGAATGATTGGCTGGTGAAGTGTGCTCTGGAGCCAGAAGGAGAGACGCTAGGAGAGCGTATGGATAAAAGGCAGAAGTCATACTCAAACGCTTTCTACGAGATTGAATCGTTGAGTTAGCAATTCGAAGCTCACTAAAATGTTGGAGCGGAGTCATGCACGCAAAATCGGAGACTCAGAGGATTCGCTTGGAAACACTTGACTTCGACTTGGCGGGGGCAGTGTCTGCGAGGGATCAGTTTGAGAATGAACTGAACATTGCCTGTCATGACTTACATTTTGCCCAAGAGACTGCGGTCTGAGTACATGCTCTGAACACCGAAAAGGCCAAGATGGAGTCTGAATGGGCTGTCCGATGTGGTAGTTGGAGGCTGATGTTGATTTTAATGCCAATGGTTGCAGACCGCGAAATAGCAGCTCCTTCTGGCATAGAATGAGCTAAGTATTGTTAATGATAAGCTTGGCGTCGAGCAATCCAAGATTGACATGTTGTCAGGCAAGCTGGAGCAGGAGCTTTCTGAATCAAGGGTGCGCAAGGAGAAACTTCTCAAGGCCAAGGGCACGTTCGAGTTTAGCAGAGTCATGTATGGAAGGCTAGAGCTATTGCAACTTATGAAGGAGGAACATCCTGATTGGGATCTCTCCGATTATGAATAGGTAGCATATGCGGAATTTGGAATGGCCTCCGATCCGTTCGAAGAAGAAGGTGACCCTGATGAGGGTGATCAAGAAGCAGCACATACATATGTGTACTCTGCTTCCTCTCTTGCTAAGTCCAACTCTGTCGTATCTGACACTCCTCTTGATGAGGAGTGAACCTTGTATTTTCCAATGAATATCATTCTGTACTTGCGCATTTTTTTTTAATTTCCCTGTTAGCTTTTATCTATTTTGTCTTATCACGACATTAGTTGTCAGACGAGAGGCTCTGCTAGGTCAGGAAACCATATGATTGATCAGCCAGTGAGAATTTTGACAGCTTGTGCTGCGACATGCAATCTTGGTCAAAATCCTCTTAGAAATCGGGGAGTGTAATTCACCCTTTGTCTGGCCGCCTGACTGTATATCGGACCAGCAGTTGTTGCTATTGTAAGCGAACTAGTCAGACTGTGGTCCTAGCATTTGCACTGTCGTAGATGGTCAGACAATAGTCCTCGTGAGTCTTCCAAGTTGAGCTTCCAGAGTTCTGATCGGACTTTCGACTCATTTTTACCTGCTATTGGCGGAATAAGCTTAGTTGGACCAGAGGTTGTCATCGCCAATTATAATTAATTAAATTGGCGTTGGGTTCGGTGACCATCGTTTGTGAGTGAACGGTGGTCCCTGGCAAGCCATTTTAATCAGGTGTCGAGGGCACTGACTAGACTCTTACTTTCCAATCTATTGTCGTCCACTTTTGGCGAACTGGGAATTGGAGTGAGCTAGAAGTTATCATTGTCAGTCGTTTTGACTAAATTTTGGCAGAGTTCAATGATCATTGTCTGTAGTTGGCCAACGATCTCTGGCAAGCCATTGCGGTCAGGCGTCATAGCGTTGACTAAGCTCCCACTTTCTATAAATTCACGCACATCGAACTAGGCTTAGAGCAGGCCAGAAGCCATCGTCATCAGTGGCCACTGACTAAGCTTTGGTCGGGTTTGGCAATCATCGTCTGTGTAAAAGCGGTGATTTCTGGCAAGCCATCTTAATCAGGCGTCGAGAGCGCTGACTAGACTCTCACTTTCTAAGTCGTTGGAATTCGTTATTGGTAGACTAGGCTTCGAGCGGACCAAAAACTATTTTCATCGATCGTCACCGACTAAGCTTTGGTTGGGTTCGGTCACTATTGTCCATGTTTGGACAATGATCTCTGGCAAGCTGTCTCGATCAGGCATCAGAGTGCTAACTAAGCTGCCACTCTTTAAACCATTGGCACCTGTTTAATAGACTGGATTAGAGTGGACCAGAAGCTATCGCTTAGGTCGAAACTGACGAAGCTCTAGTTAAGTTCGGCAACCATTATCTATAGTTGGACAATGGTCCTTGGCAAGCCATCGTGGTCAGGTGTTATGAACACATACTAAGCTCCCACTTTCTAACCCATCGTCGTCCGCATTCGCAGGCTAGGCATTAGAGTGGACCAGAAGCTATTGTAATCAATCAGGCCTGTCTAAGCTTTGGTTAGAATAAGACTTCGGGCGTGCAAGTCTGACTTGGGTGTCCTGACTTACTTAATTCGCCTAGCGGTCTGATTCCGGAGCCAGATCGATTGATCAGGCTAATAATATATTGACCAGCTTTAATGAACAACAACAGAATAATAGTAGGGAAAACACCTTGATTTTTTTGCAAGTGCGCTCTTTATTTCGCCGTTTGTGTCTTTGCATGTGAGAAAAAATCTTTGTAGATCAACGTGCCATGTGTACAACGCAGATTGCGGAGGGTTCAGTATCGGTTACTCCCCCCCAGTTAATGGGGCTGCGTGCAGGGTCATTAATTCGATGAATGTGTACTCGTTCAGTTGCAATTGGAACCGCCATTTCTCTATTTCCCATACGACATTTAATGCTGACGCTGCTTTGTAAACCACATCGCCTATTTATAGGCTGGTCGTTCTCCATCTCAAGCATTGCAATGAGAGTTGTAGAGTATGTTGATCAAATGTATCTTACCAGAAAATATGTTTTGGGTTTTCCAAAGGTTGAAGGAAGATCTTTGTTACTGGAGTTTTCGAATGTTCTAACATTTGCAGCGATGAGTCTTAATAAGACCTGCTATTATGTGATGTCACCTGCTATTATGAGACTTCAATGTCCCGCTATTTAGGGATATTCTCGTCTGCCTTCTTTCCTCGCATTCGAAAGGCAGAGTAAAGAATCGAGTAAATGCTTGCAGCCTTCTTCAAGAATTTTATTGTCACCACCTTTTCTAGAGGTAGATTGTTGGAGCAAAGTTTCGACTAGAAGCCATCGTCATTAGTCGCGAACTGACTAAGCTTGCCTGGTAAGTTCGACGATCATTGTCTGTTTGAGAGCAATGATCCCTTGGCGAGTCGTCGTCATCAAGCGGGCGAGTGCTGACTAGACTCCCACTTTCTCGGCCGTCGTGGTCCACGTGCAGCGGAATGGGCGTTGGGCACCAGATGTCATCGTCATTAGTCACGAACTAACTAAGCTTTCTGGTAAGTTCAACGATCATTGTCTGTTGGGAAGCAATGATCCATTGGCGAGTCGTCATCATTAAGTGGCGAGCACTAACTAGACTCCCACTTCCTCGACCATCAAGGTCGGCGTGCAGCGGACTAGGCATTGGGCACCAAAGCCATCGTCATTAATCGCAATCTAACTAAGCTTGTCTGGTAAGTTCGGCGATCATTGTATGTTGAAAAACAATGATCCCTTGGCAAGTCGTCATCATCAAGACGACGAGCGCTGACTAGACTCTCACTTCCTCGGCCATCGTGGTCCGTGCGCAGCGGACTAGGCGTTGGGCTGATATTCGAGTCTGGCCATAGCTGGGATGGTCGGGGGTCGTAACAGACAGCTGTGGATCGTAACAGACAGCTGTGGAAGTTTTAGTAAAAACAAATATTTATTGATAATATTTTTCGAGATGCTCTACATTCCATGGTCGTTTAAGCCCATCGGCGTCTACGTCTTCCAACTAGTACGTCCCTGGCCTGTTGACCTTGGTTACTCTGTAGGGTCCTTACCAATTTGGGTTTGGCTTTCCCGCGCCAACTTCTTTAGTGTTTTGCGGTGTCTTCCTGAGTACCCAATCTCTCACCTTGAATTTGCGTGGCTTGACCTTCTTGTTGTAGTATTGCGCCATTCGTTGCTGATAGGCAGCTATCTTGGCGGAGGCTAGATCCTGCTTTTCATCGAGGAGGTTTAGCCCAACGCGCAAGGTTTCGTCGTTACCGTCTAGTCTGAACTCTTCCGTTCGGAAAGTTGGCACCTCAAGTTCTACCAGAACCATAACTTCTAATCTGTATGCAAGGGCGGAGGGTGTTTCTCTGATAGGGATTCTTTTAGTTATCTGATACACCTAGAGTATTTCTGGTAGCTATGAAACCCATTTTTTTTGCCACATCAAGTTTCTTTTTTATCGCCTCCAGGATTGTTCGGTTGGTAACTTCGGCTTGGCCGTTGGCTTGGGGGTGCCCTAGCAAGGAGAAGTGGTGATTAATATTCAAACTTTTGCACAAATTTTTTACCTTGATACTTTCGAACTAAGTTCCGTTGTCGCAAACCAATACTCTGGGGATGCCAAATCTACAGGCGATAATGGCCCATAAGAATTTTTCTATCTGGACCTGCCCTATTTTGGATAGGGGTTCGACTTCGACCCACTTGGTGAAGTAGTCGACAACCACAAGAATGAACCTTTTACCGGTTGAGGCTAGGAGCGGTCCGACGATGTCCATTCCCCACTGTGCGAATGGCCATAGACTAGTCATCGGCGTCAGCGGTTGGGCATGCATATGTGTGTATGGCGCGAATATCTAACATTTGTCCCACTTGCGGACAATATCTTTGGCGTCTCACCGCATGGTCGGCCAATAGTATCCTTGAGTTAAAGCTTTGTGGGCGAGGGTTCTCCCGCCCAAATGATTTTCGAATATACCATTGTGGATCATTCCTAGGACCTGATTTGCTTCTGAAGGTGACAGACATCAGAGTAGGGGCACTGTCACTAATCTCTTGTATAACTTGTTGTTTAGGAGAGTGCACACTGTTGCTCTGTTTTTAAGCCTCCTGACTTCGACTTTATCGGTCGGTAAGGCTCCGGTTGCGATGTATTCGAGTATCGAAGTCATCCAATTTGGTTGTGCATCTGTAGCGCAAACATTTCTAGGTTCTTTTTCGTCGAGGCTTGATTGCTTTTGGTATTCAATGAGGTCGCTTGAGACTTCGTCAGAGGCTGAGGCCTCTTTGGCTAGCACGTCAGCTCTTTTGTTGTCGTCTTGAGGGCACTGTACGAGCTTGCACCTCTTGAACCCGCCCATTACACCAAGTACCTTGTTGCGGTAGGCCATCATGCAGGGGGTCCTTGCTGTTGAAATCCCTTTTAACCTGGTTGATTACCAGTCTTGAGTCACTGTATGCCGTTAGGCGATCTATTTTGATCCCCAAGGCTAGCTTTAGGCCGGACATGAGGGCTTCATATTCGGCCTCATTATTTGAAGCGAGAAAGCCAAACCTAACTATTTTTTTGAGGGTGAAGTTGCTAGGGGATTGGAGTGTGATCCCAGCTCCATTTGCTTTCCCCGTCGATGATTCGTTGCAGCGCAAAATCCACTCCTGGGTGCTTGAATCCGAGGTTTGGTGATCAGTCTTTGGTTCTTCTTTACCAGTGAACTCGACAATGAAGTCCGCCAGCGCCTGGGCTTTGATGGCGGTTCTTGGAGCATAACTTATGTCGAACTGTCTGAGTTCTACTGACCATTTCACCATCCTGCCGGATAATTCTGGTTTATGCAGTACCGAGCGGAACGGATGCTTGGTCAGAATCATTATAGCGTGGGCTTGAAAATATGGCCTCAATTTCCTAGAGGATACGTCCAGTGCCAGAGCTAACTTTTTCAGGTCCGGGTAGTGTGCCTCCGCTTCCACGAAAGTTTTGCTGGCATAATTCACTGGTTTTTGGGTCCCTCGATCATCTCGTACGAGGGCTAAGCTGACAACGTGCTTGGAAACAGACAAGTACAAGTAGAATGTTTCCCCTGTCCCAGGTTTTGAGAGTAGCTCTGGACTCCCCATATATGCTTTCAGGTCTGAAAGGCTTGTTCGCACTTTTTGTTTCAAGAGAATCATTTGTTTCCTCTTAGTATTTTAAAGAAAGGAAGACATTTGTCAACCGATTTATATATAAATCTGTTGAGTGTTGCTACCCTCTCAGTCAGGCTCAGAACCTCTCTGATGTTGGCGGGGGTTTCATGTCGAGAAGGGCATGAATCTGTTTTGGGTCAGCCTCGATTCCCCTCTTGTTCACTATATAGCCTAAGAATTTTTCAGACTCATCTCCAAACGTACATTTCTATGGGTTGAGCTTCATCTGGTATTTCCTGAGCTTGTTGAATGCTTCAGTGAGGTCTCCTATGTGGTCGGGGCTGCGGAGGCTCTTGACCAGCATATCGTCGATGTAGACCTCCATGTTCCTACCAATCTGTTATTTAAACATTCGGTTTACCACTTGTTGGTAGGTAGCACCTGCGTTCTTTAAGCCGAACGACATCACCCTATAGCAATATATCCATATTTCAAATACGAATGAGGTCTTTTCTTGATCTGGGGGATGCATCAATATTTGATTGTAGCCTGAATAGGCGTCCATGAAGCTTAGTAAGCTGTACCCGGACGTGGCGTCCACGATCTGATCAATACAGGGGAGTGGGAAGTTGTCCTTAGGGTATGCTTTGTTCAAGTCCGTGTAGTCTACGCAAACTCTCCACTTTCCGTTTTTCTTTTTTACATGAACGGTGTTTGCCAGCCAGTCTGGATATCGCGCTTCTTTGATCATGTCCGCATTGAGCAAATGTTGCACCTCTTCATGACCGCGTTCCTTTCGGGAGCCACGAGTCTCTTATTCTGTCGTACGGTTTTCCTCGTGGGGTCCACCTCTAGGCGATGGGTGATTATTGACTGGTCGATTCCCACCATGTCTCGCATTGTCCAGGCGAAGACGTCTTGGTTCCGTTGTAGCAGCTTTGTGAGTTGTTCTGCCAAATCTTTGCTCAAACGGGAACCTATTTGGATAGTTCGAACACGAAGTGGGCTCCATGAAGCACGCATATTGCATCCGCCGATTCCCCATTTCCCCTCTATCGGGGGATTCCTCCCTGGGCCTGGATTTGATCCCAATTATCGGCTTTTCCTCTAGGTCGGTGTAGCTTTGTGTTTACCTGGCCAGGTCCATCATATTTGCTGGTGGGGCCAGAGTTAGGAAGTTATAGAACTTTCCTTTTCCCATACCGTCTATGAAGGTTGAGACGACCGTCGTGTCGTTGCACACGTTGACGACAGTTAGATCACTGTTGAAGCGAGTTAGATACGCCTTTAGTGTCTCATCAAACTTTTGTTTCATCGATTTGATCATCTTCATCGTCAACAGGACTTGGCATATAAAAACTGATATTGGATCTGATTCGAGGTCCGTCGGCGCTGCTGCTGTTTTGGGAACGTTAGCTTGATGTCTGTGCGTTATTTGCACCGTCGAGAACGGTGAAGTAACGCCAGGCTGAGCCTTTGACATATCCCCTTGTTCTCCATTGTTGTGTGATCGGGTAATCACCATCTCTTAGTATTTTGAAGAGAGATGATGCTAATGAAAGGTTAGGAACATTGTCGTTCCCACGGATGGCATCAAACAGATGCAGTTGTTTTTTGCTCCCTGGTTTGACCTTGACCGGCAAACCTGCTGACCTGCACAAGGAACACACGTGAGCCACAGACCACCATTATGGTGGCCGATGATACTTTGATGCTAAAGCCATACAAGGATCTGAGGAAGGTGTAATACTGTAAACAACGAATTTGTAGTGTACCTTAGCTTACCAACCTCATGCCTTATTAATAGTGCAGGAGTTCGGGTTCAACCAGGCCATCAATGGCATAGTTTAGGGAAGAAGATTTGTGTGGAGATCCTTCTGTAATTAGGAGTCGCGTTGTGGAAGCAAGTTTCCTTGTTAGCCATGTGCTCCTAGATACGCGGGAGATATTTATCGTTCCGAGAGTATTCTATAGGTAGAAGTCTCCTTATGTGATACATACTCTGAAATTTGCTTCCTAGTTGGAAGCAAAGATTTTTGTAATTGCCTGTCTGAAGCTGATTCTCGAGATACTTGCCTTAGCAGGGTTTACGGGTATTGAGGATAGCTGTGAGACACGTGGGCTTAGCAGACTGTGAGAATTTGAGTCCTTCTGGCAGACTGCATTAGGCGAGCTTGGAATCACTTGGGCCGGATCAGTGTTGGACTGACGCTAGGCCTGTTATTCCTCGAAATCATCATGACTTGTGTACGGCGTAAAATTGGAACCGTTTTGGTGTATCATCATAGGTGTATAAACTTGTAACAATAACGACAATAACAATGACGACGGGATTCATATGAACAAATCCCTATTCTCATTGTTTTTCCAGCACATGATGTTAGCATTTTTCATGCTCTAGTATTCATCCCTTCTCTACCATGGCAAAAATATCTATACTCCACAATAGCACCACAAAATATTTCCTTCATAAAACTGAATAAACCAAAACTAATCCTTTCATAAGACTGAATAGATCATTAGAATTCAACACAATACAGTAATCGAAAATTTGTCCACATAATAGAAATCCCCATTTCAACTCCATATAAAAGAAGCAATTCACAAAGGCTTTCTCAAAATTACACCACCAAACTTGTTCAGCCTTACCCCTACTCTTTCAATGTACTGCATGTCATGAAATTCCACCCTCATCATTTCACCTCTACACTTCAGCATTCTATCCTCGTCCAATTGCTTCAACACTTCTCGACTGCGTCTGAGATCATCGCATGCATTTGCCACCTGATCCATCAAAGATTCACATTCACATTCGTCCTTATGACGACACAATATAGACCTTAGTTCCATAACATGTTCTTCCATGAAGCTCAAGTCCAAACCAATCTGCTGCAACATGTGTATCTCTCCAATCCAAGTGTTCAAAGTTGGCGGTGTTACAAATAAGGTTACATTCCGTATTTCCTCCACCAACCTCACCACTTTCTTGATTGCTTCGACTACTTCCTCTGGAGGCACCCCAGCATGAATGTTTGAGTGTATCTTCTCCCCACCATGGTAAGCACAAATTTTCGAGTACTTAGACTTCACTTCAGAAGGAATTAACGAATCCAAACATACTCCATTCACTATATTAATGCTAAATCCTTCCGGAGGTACAATGGCTTCGTACTTTTCCTTTTCCTTGTGTACCTGCATAATCAAAAACCAATAAACATTGTCAATAAAAAGCGCGAACAAGATCAAGATATGTCAAAGTGTATAACATATATAGGTTACCTTGCGATTTAGTCTTGCATGTTTTTTCCAGTTACTCTTCCTTATCTTTTTCATGATTTTCTTCATTTGTCGCCGGCTCATGTGGGGTGCAGCTGCACTTGGCACGTCCACGATCTTTAGATCACCAGTTTCATCATCGGAAGACTCAATCATGCTTTCATCATCAGAAGACTCGCTCTTGCTTTCATTATTGGAATTGCAATATTGCATGAGTGAAGAATCCTCGACAGAGTCCTTGGCCATCTTGTTGATCTATAGGGTTAGATGTTGTTGTTGTTGATGGTGATCTCTTCCTTTGCTACTGTGGGGTGACGATATGTTAAAATGGGAAATGAGAGTAGTACTTGTTGAAATCAAAACAGTTGGAGAAAACGGTTAGACTTCACAGAATGTTTATTTTTTTTAAGGGCATTAGTGTTTCCGGTTAGACCATAGGATTAAAGCTGATTGGTTGAAATGGAGAGTGGCGTCAAGATTATTATGCGATAAAAGGATGTTTGCAAGGCTAAAAGGGAAATGCTATAAGATAATTATTCGACCAGCCATTGTATACGGTTCCAAATGTTGGGCTACTACGAGACAACATACGCATAGGATGGCAGTAGGAGAGATGCGTATGTTAAGGTGGATGTGTGGTAAAACTCGTAAGGATAAAATTATAAATGAAAGAATTAGGAGATACTTAGGTGTAGCGCCCATAGAGGACAAAATTAGAGAAAGACGTTTAACTTGATTTGGTCATGTGCGGAGGAAACCAAGCACGACGCCAATTAGAAAATGTCTAGTTTGGCAAGTTAATGGAGGGTGTAGACGGAGGGGACGACCGTTGAAAACTTGGATGAAGGCGGTGAATGAAGATATCACTGAGCTTGGATTAGGCGAGGATATGTGGGAAGACCGCATTGCTTGGAGAACCAAAATCCATGTAGCCGACCCCGAAAATATCGAGAATGGGCTTTGATGATGATGATGAGTGTTTCCGGCAGATTCCGATTTCTGGACTTATGATTGTTGGGATAGTATTAGCTTGAATAGTTCAACATCAAGTAAGGAGTTGTCACTAAGGTTTATAAGTTGTTACAGAATCGTTGCTATGTATAGTAGACCAAGGGGTGTACGCAAGTGCGCGTGCACGTGGACGACACCCCAAGTCTACTAGAGCTAGTACCCTTTACCCTATTGGCCTTTGGACAAAGGGGTGTGATTGTTGGACATTGTCTAGGGCCTGAACAAAGGCCCGTTGGTGCGGCTGTTATATCCACCTTATTGTTCCAATTGGTATGGTTTTTATTTACTTTTTAATGTAAACATTGGCTGAAAAATAGAGTTTAATGACGCTAAGAGAAAAATGTTTAAAATTGCTTCTTTTAATTCACAATTGCCTGCATACCCTGGTGGGGGATGAAACCCAAATTACGAGATCTAAAAACTAGTACTACAAAAGAACATCAATAAGATTATAACTTGTATCGTATTTTTAAATGCAGTTTACTAATTGTAGCTCAACTGATCAGACATCTACTATATCCTTATTAGAGATTGTGACTTTGAGACTTATTAGTGAAATTCAACGAGTTTTTATCTAAAGCACATGTACTTTGATTAGCCTTTGGGGTATACTTTGGTTCTGGGGACTGCAATGTAGCTATCAGGCGTGGATTAAATAAATAAAAAGTGTCTATGACCCAACTGGAAAAAAAATCTAAATTCATATAAATTCATTCATTTATCCCATTTACTAAATGGAGAGTTTCTACTCCTACATAGGGTTCATATTTTTAGACTGTATAATTCATCTAATCCATTAGGAAAAGATTAAATTGTCTTTATGTGATCTTCAAATTTATGTTTACGCAAACATAACAATTAAGACTACATCAAATCTCATTTTCATCATATTATAACATATCCAACACCATATGAACTAATTTCATAACAATTCTACCAAATCATCGACCATCTTCAACAAATTTACAACTTATTACATCAACTAATTTCTTAATAAATCTACCAAATCATAGATCATGTTCATCAAATTTACATCTTATCACATCAACTAATTTCATAACAATTAATGCCAAATCGGGATTCATTTTTATCAAATTTATAGCATATACGATCACGTCAACTAATTTCTTACTAAGCAGAGACGTTGATCCAAGACTTTCATTTGAACAATTTATAAACAATAAGTAGGGATATAGATCTATGGACACCTAAAAGGGAAACCAACATAAACCATACCTAGATCGACGGTAATTACAAGAGCTATGAGATGATACAGTCGATCGCGGAAAACAAAAGAAAAGGGTGTGGTTCATATTACCTAAGCTTGATGTCTTGATGGAGAAGAATTCCTAATTTGTCATCCAAACCCCATATTCGAATAATCAAAACCAACGCTAAATTAGATTAAGAGAGAAAAAGAGAAGAAGGAAATGGAAATAATGAAAGTGTGAACGCAAGCCCTTGACAATCGTCGATGTGGCTGCAAAGAGGGACGCTTCCTCTCTATTTATAATTGTAGAAGGATAAAGACATTCTCATCATGCTCTTAAACCCTAATAGAGTGTAGTACTAGGTGCCGCCGACCATTTTACCTTTCGTTGATACACCGAAACCCTAATAGAAAGTAGTACTAGGTCCCACCAATTTTCTTACTTTGTGCACCCATTATATTTCCATCATGCTTTTAAACCCCAATAGGGAGTAGTACTAAATCCCACTGACCTTCTTACCTGGTGCACCTACTGAATACACCCCCATCACTGACTAACACCAAACATCACGTCTGCGTGAATGTGGGATCAAAATAAAATATGAAATATCGTACAATTGTAACTGCTAAAAGACCCAATCCCACACAATCACGTTACTCTGATTTTTGTTTGTTTGTATTTTCTTTAGCTGGCTCCCATTAGCAATCATGTACAAGGGGAATTCTAATTGGCAAGAAAACGGGCGAGGGAGGGGGTGAAACCCTCCATCCCCCTCGAGATACACGAGGGCACACAAGGGGAGGAGGTGACAAATATACAAATATGTACAAAGCATGAAACATCAAATCCAACTTAAGAGAAACATACAACAAAGGAAGAGGGGGTGACGTGACAAAGAGAAACAAAGTTGAAAGGAAACAAAAATAGATGTAGACTTAAGAAGGTTGTTGATAAATATTAAAGCAAACCACAAACCAGGAAATAAAGCTTTGATGAAACTCCTATAGGATCTCTTCATGGACATCATTGTTGTGGAAAACACCGTTCGATACCAATTTGTTATGTGTGAAAGTGTAACAAATACAAAAATCCGAAATTATCAAACCAAAACAACTAATAGCGGAGCTTATAGATTTATGTGGTTTGGCAAACTCGCAATCATCTAGAACAAATAACAATTCTTATTGCATCAGATTCATATTACAAACTGTATCAGACAAATTGATTTCTCGAAGAAAAAAAAAACCCAAATATACAAAACCCGAAACATTTAGATTACATACAAGTTGCAAATATCCTTAGACAAATTAGTTTCTCAAAATAAATAAAAATACAGAACCCCAAACAAATACACAAATGGAAACCAATCAAAACCTCGGACAAAACAAATAAAAACCTGAAAAACAGACAATTGAAAATCTGACGAACAAAGGAACAAACTTATTAGAATTTTCTAACTAACAAATTCTCTAAACTAATTTCAGATTCAAAACTCGAGTTTTCCACATGAGATCTTTTGAGGCTTAATCATATTAATGGATTCATACTAAATGAGGGAGTGCCTAAACAAATAAATGAAATTTCGACAAACAAACAAATCAATCTGGCACAAATTTGGTAATCATCTTTGTACAATTTTGGTTATGATTTTCGTTTCAAACATATTTCAGGGTGTACCTTGTGCAGAGATCCACAACAAGCTCTAGAAGATGAGGCACTAGACAGAGAATATGAAATGCATGAAATAGAAGATATAGAAACTTTGATGCTAGATATAGAAAATGAGATACGAGATATGAGGTTTAGGAAAGTGTTGCAGGTTTTTTTTTTACTGAAACAGATATCTTGATCGTTCGACATTGTAAATGATCAATAGGCTTGATGTTCACAAACTTCCCTTATTTCACAGCTAATACTCAATAAATATATGACATTTTTTCCCTCTGAAATGAAGGAGATGGCATGGATGTTAGCATTGGAAGTAAATAGTATAAAGAACGCGGAAAAGCCCGTTAGCCCAGATGATATCAACCGAAAAGGTCCAGTGGGCTCTCTAAGCGGGCACTTAGTCCCGGTGCACCGAGTGCTTAGCCCAAGCATAGGAGATACTATCTTTTAACTAGTTTTTCAACCTATGTCAGTGAGCTTTAATGTTTTTTTTTTTAATTTCTTAACCCTTCCTACCCCAATGCTGTGGTTGGGTTTGAATTGTAAACTTGTAATTCTATTCGTCACAAGTCTAACATTAAATTGGTATCCCATTTGACGGGTGTGCTATAAATATGAGAAAGAAACTTCTTCCACTGACAGACTGATAACAGTGATAACCAGGAGGTGAGGAAAAAACAAAATGTTTGTAGCTGGTCACCAAATTAGTACTTTCTCCAAACAAGAAGAAATAAATTTGAACCAACAAAAGTTGAGTCTTTATGTCAAATGGGCACCTAATGTTATTAAGGGTCATTATTGGGTTGGCAAAATGAAAGCCATGTACAACTCTTATTATGTCTTTAATTCAGTCAAAATATATTTTCTTTTCTTCTTTGTCACGCCAATTTTTTCAACCTCATTGAATTGCTTACACTGTAAGCGGGCTTTTCTTATTATCGAGGAAACGCACCCATCCCTCACTCTCTTTCCCTCACGCGTTTCCTCGACAATTAGAAAAGTTGTAAGCCCCGATTAACAACAACAATAAATAAACAAGAGCTTCTACGTAGCCTATTCCCATACCACTGATTTGTGCTTGGGAGGGTGGTTCGCACGTGAGCGAACCACTCTACCCTTCTCTTTATGGGTTTGGAGAAGTTGAAGAAATGTAAAGTTGGTCCGATCACGTACGAATCACCCTACCAAACACAAATCAGTGTTTCCGAATATAATGCTTCCATTTAAGACATGTAATTTTACGCAATCTATGGTCAATCAACATATGCATCTCAAACTTTAAAACAAATTTATTTTTTTTAACCTGAATGCCAATTGCTCACGAGGTCAACATGGTTTAAGCTTGACACACAAGGCTGCCAGCCTTTGAGTCCGCCTATCAGCCTCTTCGCTTTGGACCTTACTACCTTCATGACTTTAAAACTCGTTTTACCAAGAAGATTCAACCTCACACATATATAACACATCCATTTCCTCACCTAGAGGATGTGAAACTATAACACCAAGGTAATATGCAAGCTTTTGAGCCCATCCACACGAGGTAGTCTACAGTGGCGGACCCAGAAATTTAGTCAAGGGAGACGAAATGACAAATAATTATTAGTTGATAATATTAGTTATCAAGGGTGGAGCCAATTTTTTTTTTACCTAAGCTAGTAACTAATAAAAAATACAACTATCAAAAATACATTGCATATATCAAATTGAATCTAGTATAATCCAATTTAAAGCCAAAATAGAGTCGCAATATGATAACCTTAGTAAGGAGCTAACAAGCGTAATAACTAGAATATAGAACTAAAATTACAAAATAATTACGATAAGTATCTAGTTTTGAAGATAAAAGAATTAGAAATTTGCAAACATAATATGATCCTAATACAATTTCATAGAAAAAGTGGTTGATATAAGGCTCAAATTTTGTACGAGCTTGCTAATGGTATATATTTTCATTGAATTCTATAGTTATATTTTACACATTAATTTCAAAAAAAAAATTTGTTGGAGGTTTTATACCACTTGTGAACAAACAATTCATTTATTTACTATTTGCAATTACATAAAATTGCTTTGAAAACAAAAAGTAGGGGCCGAACACAATGACAAAAGTAGTAATTGTGAATAGTCATAAAGAAGAAAATAAATTTTTATTAAACTAAATAATTTTTAATGTTTGCAATTATTAATAAAGTTGCATTGAAAAAAATAAAAAAATAAAATCTTGCGCTCAAATAGTATCGAACTCGGATCGTTTACTAAAAGGCGGCGACTACACTACATCAACATTTTCCCTCTCTCACATCACCTACTTTCTTTCTCATACCACCGTACTTTCTCACACCACCTATATAAACAAAAATCATCCATTTTTTTCCTTCACCATTCAAATCAACAATGGTTTCTCTCCCCCATTCAAAATCTTTTGCAAATCTTCCTCCACACTCAAATCTTTTTCAAATCTCCTCCCTCTCCATTGAAAACTCTCAAAATCTCCTCAAAGTCAAAACCCTAACCCAAACTCAATAAATATGCATAACTTAACATAACAGATAAACTAAAACGAAAAAAAACGCAAAATAGAGTAATTTTTCGACCAATTTAAAGTCTCAATTGAGACCGATTCTCAACCTCATCAAAACACAAATATTGTATTAGTCTTAGTTATATAATAAACACAATTTGAATCACTTGAAAATGTTTTGAAATGAGCAAGTTATGATCATTTTACTAAAGTCGCGCAAATCTGTCTCGCAGTAAAAACGGGATAATGTTTCTAATAAACACAACTTGAATCACTTAAATTTTTTTTGAAATGAGCAAGTTATGGTCATTTTACTAACATCGCGCAATCTGTTCGAAAATATTTTTATTCGAATAGTGCACTGCGGGGTATCTGAGATAACTAAGAGTACTACAACTTTTGTGTTTTGATCAACTTAAGAATCGGTCTCGATCGAGCACATAAGTTGGCTAAAAGTCACGAACACTATCTCGTTTCAAAACATTTTCAAGTGGTTCAAGTTGTGTTTATTAGATAACTCAGAGTGCTACAACTTTTTTGTTTTGATCAACTTGATAATCGGTCTTGATCTAGTACATATGTTGGCCGAAAGTCAAGAACACTATCTCATTTTCATTGCAAGACAGATTTGCGTGACTTTAATTAGTAAAATGATCATAACTTGTTCATTTCAAAACATTTTTAAGTGATTCAAGTTGTGTTTATTAGATAACTCATTGTGTTACAACTTTCATGTTTTAATGAACTTGAGAATCAGTTTCAATTGAGGGTTTAAATTGGTCGAAAGTTATCCTGTTTTGCGTTTTTTTTTCGTTTTGAGTTTGGATTTCTTGTTATATATATTTATTGGTGTTGTGAGAAAGTAAAAAATAAATAAATAACTCAATGAGAAATAGGAAACGGTGGTGTGGTGTAGTCGTTGCCTTAATAAAATTAATAAATTTCCAACTACTACACCAACAAATATATGTTCAAACAATTGAATGAACAATTCTAATATTGTATTTTGCATTATATAATTTTGAAAATTGAGGGTGGGCAACTACTCCCTGACTTCTTAGTAGATCCGTCTTTGGTAGTCTGCTAATCTCTGTATCCGCTCACATAACGGATTGTCAACCTCAGAACTCGCTTACACAAAGTAGCCCGTCAACTTCATAGCCCACCTGCACAAAAAGCTATTACAGTAACTACACTGGTCACAGTGGATGAAACCAATTAATATGCACTAATTGTTCCATTTTGCATGACAAGTGGATCGATACACTTAACACCCCCATTTTGATCAACCCAAACCCACTGATTGTTTTTCCTATTACGGCCAAGAAAAACTTTTGAGTCACATAACTAATGAACTTAGATATTTTCTCACAACTTTGCTTTATAGATATTTAGAGAGATATTTCTTCTTTCCCATATGAGTAGAGTCCAAATATAGAAAGAAAAAAAAATTCCAAGCCGAAGAAGAAGGATCCAACTTTACACTTTATTCTAATACATCTTCCACAACATTTTCTGGATCAACCACTACCACTTTTCATCAATGGATGGGTAGTAAAGGTTAAAGGTATTAAGTATGCCTTTGAAAAAAATCTGTGATGAACTGCTCATGATTTATATACACCTGTGTTTTTTTTAATCCTTATACTGGGTAAAGTATACCAATCTACTCAATTTTCGTATAATTTCGGTAGAAAAAAAAGGGAAAAAAATGCACATCTCGAGGAAGATGGAGCGGTGTTGGACCTACTTCGCTCCCTAGACTTACTCAAGAAAAAAATATTATTCTTGTGATTTATCGTAATTTGTGTACCAATCTACAAATCAGTGCTTCCGGATATAACGCTTTCCATTTAAGACATGTAATTTTATATTGTCTATGGTCAATCAATATATGCATCTCAAACTTTAGAACAAATTTATTTTTATTAACCCGAATGCCAATTGCTCACGAGATCAACATGGTTTAAGCTTGACACACAAGGCTGCCAGCCTCCGAGTTCGTCTTTCAGCCTTTTCGTTTTAGATCTTACCACTTTCACGGTTTTAAAACGCATTTTACCAAGAAGATCCAATCTCGCACGTATATAGCACATCCCTTTCCTCACCTAAAAATATGCATAACTTAACATAACAGAGAAACTAAAATGAAAAACGAAAAAAATGCAAAACAGAGTAACTTTCGACCAATTTAAACTCTCAATTGAGACTGATTCTCAACCTCATCAAAACACAAATATTGTATTACTCTTATTTATCTAATAAACACAACTTGAATCACTTGAAAACGTTTTGAAATGAGCAAGTTATGGTCATTTTACTAAAGTCGCGCAAATCTGTCTTGCAATAAAAACGGGATAGTGTTCTTGACTTTCGGCCAACTTATGTGCTCAATTGAGATCTATTATCAAGTTGATCAAAACAAAAAAAGTTGTAGTACTCTGAGTTATTTAATAAACACAACTTGAATCACTTAAAAATATTTTGAAATGAGCAAGTTATAGTCATTTTACTAAAGTCACGCAATCTATCCGAAAAAATTATGTTCGTAGAGTGCACTGCAGGGTATCTGAGATAACTAAGAGTACTGCAACTTTTGTGTTTTGATCAACTTGAAAATCGGTCTCGATCTAGCACATAAGTTGGCCGAAAGTCAGGAACAATATATTGTTTTCATTTTTCGAATAAATTTGGGCAACTTTAGTAAAATGATCATAACTTGCTCATTTCAAAATATTTTCAAGTGATTCAAGTTGTGTTTATTAGATAACTCAGAGTACTACAACTTTTTTGTTTTGATCAACTTGAGAATTGGTCTTGATCTAGCACATATGTTGGCCGAAAATCAAGAACACTATCCCGTTTTCATTGCAAGACAGATTTGCGCGACTTTAGTAAAATGATAATAGTTTATTCATTTCAAAACATTTTCAAGTAATAAACTAAAACTCAAGGCTATTACAGTAACTACACCGGTCATGGTGGATGAAACCAACTAATATGCACTAATCGATTAGGTTCACTGTGGTACTAACACAAATTACAATTACGACCCAATCTCAATCGATGACTAATGATGAACTTAGATATTTTCTCACAACTTTGCTTTATAGATATTTCTTCTTTCCAACATGAGTAGAGTCCAAATATAGAAAGAAAAAAAATTTCCAAGATGAAGAAGAATGATCCAACTTTACACTTTATTCTAATTTATCTTCAATAACATTTTCTGGATCAACCACTACCACTTTTCACCTTCTCCGAACTGCTCATGATTTATGCAAATTTTTTTTTAAATCCTTATACTAGGTAAAGTATACCAATCTACTCAATTTTCGTATAATCGCGGTAGAAAAGAAATGTATTATACTTGTGATAATCTTAATTCGTATACAAAAAGTGCGTATGTTTTGGTTGAGTGATTTAATTTTTTTTACTGGTAGACAGTTCAAGCTTTTGAGGAGTATTGATTGGTTCTTAACATTTGGATTGTATATATAGAGAACTGTTTAGTTATAAAACTCCCGTAAATAAGTGAAACCTGCTTATAACGAGTTTTTTATTTTTTATTTTTTGTGTTTTTTAGGTTTATAATGCAACAACTACGGTTAAGACTTATGTAAAATGTCCTTTCGCTAATTTTATAAGGAAAAAAAAATAGTTGGCAAGTAATTTTTGTTTGTTAAACAAGAGAACCCATCACAATCGAAGTTGGAAGGATTTTCCAACTTCAAAAATGGACTAAACAATGCACATGACCCATCAAGGTTCGAAAAAGGATTTTCCAATTTGGGGTATTTAATACCTAACTTGGAAAGGCGTAATCATGTATTAATCAACCAATTTAGGTTGGATTCGCAAAATGACCCATCAAGGTTCAAAATAGCTTATTGGTAAGTGTCTATTGTGTGCTCTAAATGTGGCGCCGTTGTATATCACATAGTAATTTATATACCCGTTAAGATTAATCACATACCAAAAATTAGAAATCGAAAGGCTTTCCTATCCATTTTTGTAGGAGTAATTCTAGCCAGCCCGGCCTCCTGGCCTGGTTTGCCTGTCTGGTGGGGGTGGTTTTACATTTTTTGTCCCTCTTCTTTAAATCACAACCACAAACACTTTTTGAAGGAGGAGTTAAAAAATGTCAAAAAACCCACAGGCGGGCAAACCAGGCTGGACTGGCTAGAATTTATGTTTTTGTAGAGTCCTTGAGGTAACATGAAGGCAAATAGGATTATCATCCGATTCCTGAACCATTTAATACATTTGGCAAGGTTAAAACCCTTAAACCTAACCTCTGATGCCATTTAACAGTCATTGACATTTGCTCAAAATATTTTAGCACAACATATGCTTAGGATTTTGGCTTTCTCCCTACTCGCTTATTTGGATCAAAATACATAAATCATATTTTTTTTTTCTAAAAACAAAATTCTTATTTTAAACCTAGTTTCTTAGCGTGAGAGGTTCAATTCAAATTTTCAATATTTTTATCTAAATAACTAACAATAATACTAGGGAACTAAGTTTTTGCAACCGAATTCTGTAACCAGGATGATCATGCTACGTCATTCTGATTGCGGAACCTGATTGCAAAACCTAATTCCCTAGCATGACTCAATAGCCAAAAGCAAAAATTCGTAAAACAAAAAACCAAAAAGAGTCTGGTTTCATCTGAGTGGATCCACGTATGATCATTGCAATTTTATCAAAGTTTTCATAAAAATATTAGTGATCATATTAAAAAAATAAAAAAAAATAAAAAAAATCTTTTTTCGATAATTTCTTTTCAGAGCATCAACTAGAAATATATAGTGGAAAAAAAAAAAAAAAGTTGGGGTGGTCCAAAACATTTAAATTGGGGGTTGCGAATACCTCCTGAATTTACACCAGTTAGTTGACATCTGTCTGGAAAGTTAGGTATCTCAGCCCCAAATGTATAAATATCTTATCATCATCTCAACCAGAACCCAATCAAAAAAAAAAAAAAAAAAAAAAAAAAAAAAAAATATATATATATATATATATATATATATATATATATATTTAAAAAAATTATTAACCCCAAATTGCCCCTCTGTGTATCTCAAAAGTGAATGCCAAACTTTTCACCAAGCAATTGTGATGATGGTAATGGAGGGGTCCCACTTGTTTGCACTTTTATCCCACTAAAGCTCCAAGAATCTATGGATTTATGGGATATTATTTGAGTAGTGAGAGTGCTTCTCCTGGCAATTCCATTTCCAACAACACCCTTTCCTCCAGCCTCTTTCTCCTATCAAAATCTCCAAAAACTTTTTTCTTTAATTTTCTTCAGGCCAGCTTTGTTCTTGTATCTGGGTTAATCAATAGGTAAATTTATCTATACTTATTCTGTTTATTTGAATTGAATCTTGATTTGTTTTTTTGAAGAGTTTGTACTAACTTTTGTGTTTTTGTGAGCCTTGTTGTTGTTTGAAGGATCTTTGGAAATTTAAAGGGTGCTGTTTGATTTTTTGATGAAGTGGGATGGAAAATTTCATTAGTTTTTAGAGTGTTTTGTTGGGAGTTGTGTGAGTGAATTAGGGGTATTTTAGGAAAAGGGTATGTGTTGGTTGGAAGGATCTGTAGAGAATTGTTGAAGGTGTTTTGTGGAGAATTTTAGTGATTTTGATGGAGATTATTGGGTTTGTATGGAGTTCATTTTTTTAGCATGATTTTGTTGCAACAAGTTGTGAGAGACTGATGAGAATTGAGGTGTTTTGGGAAAAAAAAGTGGTGGGGTTTAAAGGATCTGTTGAAAATTGATGGAAATTCGAGTGGGTTTTTGAGAAATTTTTAGAACTTATTGATGAGATTGTCTTGATGGTCAAATTTTACCATGTTTTGTTGTGTTGACTGAGGAATTTGAGAAAATTTGAGTACTTATTTTATTGATGAGATTGTTTTGATGGTAAAATTTTTTACCATGTTTTGTTATGTTGAGTGAGGAATTTGAGATGTTTTCGAGTGTGAATTGGGTTCTTGATCGAAGAAGTTTGTAGTGTTTTTTTTGGAAATTTTGGGGGGTATAGGTGGCGAGATTGGTGTTCTTTTCTTTCTAGCTAAATTGATTGATTGGAGACGCTTCTTTTTGGAAATTAGGCCTGATTTTGATGAACTGAAACCGAATTTGAATGAAAAACCAGCAATATTAATTCCTTGCATATTTATTTATTTATTTATGAAGTTGTATGCTTTGTCTTTGTTGAAAAAGGTAGAGCTTTTGAGGAATTTATTTAGTGTTAAATCAATGATGAAGTAATGAAAAAGTTAGGCTTTTATTTTCTTCAGCATATAGAGATTGCTTTTGACTGGTAAATTATGTTAAAGTTGTCTACTTTTTGCTAGCTTTTGATTATTGCAACTGTTCTAGATCTTGGTTTTGTTTGGTTAATGGTGTGTTTCCTTTCAGTTTGAAGTTTCATTGAGATTCACCGAGAAGCGACTAAAGGTCTGTTTATATGTACACCAGATAGTTATTTTTCCTCTTTTAAGATTTTTTAAAATTTTATTCAATTAGTTTTTTGGTTCATAATAAGTGATAGACATGTAAAGATATATTTATGACTTATGAGTTGCTCTTGTTCATGTTATCGTTGATCTATATGTTTGCTATTATTTGAAAAATTCTTTATTTGTATTTGTGTTCATATCTGAGTGATGACATCTTTGTAACATTCTTTGAAGGTTGTAGAGACATTCATCCAGATTCGTTACATCTAAAAGTTAAGTTTGAAGAAAGTGGATTGTATTTTCATTGGATTTTATAGTAGGACAAAGACTACACTTGGGGATTTTGATTCCTGAGAAGGGTGGAAGTAAATCATGGGTCACCTCTGTGATTATTGTGGTGCCCAAAGATCGTTGGTGTATTGTCGATCTGATGCAGCTTGCTTGTGTTTATCTTGTGACCGAAATGTCCATTCTGCAAACGCACTGTCTAAGCGCCACTCAAGGACCCTTGTGTGTGAAAGATGCAATTCTCAGCCTGCTACAGTTAGGTGTCTTGAGGAGAAGGCCTCACTCTGTCAAAATTGTGACTTGAATGGTCATGGTGGCTCCGCGTCTTCTTCGTCACATAAGAGACATGCAATCAACTGTTACTCGGGCTGTCCATCAGCTGCAGAACTTTCTAGGATCTGGTCATTTGTTGACTTCCTTCCTACAGCTACAGAGGATTCTAATTGTGAGCAGAGAACGGGTTTAATGAGCATAGAAGAGAACACTGTCAGTAACTGTTGGGATTCTCCTACAAAAGATGGTGCCGCAGATGGCGCTCAAGGAAGAGATAAAGATGCTGATAGACTTGATACTTGGAAGGGATCATCTTCCTTCTCCGCATCAAACCACATGCCGTGCAGTGTAGATATGAATCCTAAGGTGACTTATGATCTCGGAATTTATTATATAAATGGTGCATAAATTATCCTATTGGAATCCTAACAACCCAGCATGTTGGAGGTGAGGACAGTCTATGGACGTCATACCATACATGTCGCAGAACGCAAGGAGGGTGGGTCAAATCATTCAGTGGGTTCCATGTAAGGGATATCCTTTCATGTTTGTCACTTGTCTGATCGTTCTCGATTATTTAGGTTTATCCTTTTGAATATTTTCCATTTCTTCACTCTTTCTAAATTTTTCAGATTGCTGCAAAAAATGTCACCTTGGTTATCTTTCTATTTGGAAGGCATCAGTGATCACTCGTACATGAGGAGTTTTTTTTTTTTTTTTTTTTTTTTTTTAATTTCAATCAAAGTTCGTTCTTTTTGGTTTGGTTTCTTCACAAGTGCTCTTTAAGTTTGAGTCTTCATAGGATAGTTTCCCATCATCCTGTTTGAGTGGTCATTCCCTTAGTTGGTTTTAGTAAAGTGCCATTGCCATCTATCTGGGAGGCACTGCTTGGATAAGTGCACTAGTTTCTAGGTTTCCTTGCAGATTGTTGATAGCATTGTAGACAATAACTTGCTTATACTAATCCATCGGACTTTGTCCATTTTATACCTCAATCACCACATGGAGAAAATTTGTCCGCTAAGAGGGTGTTTGTTTTTGCTTCTGAATAGAGTCAGAAGTCAGGACACCCTACTTACGTTGTTTGTTTTTAGTTCTGATCAAAAGTCGAACTTCTGATTGGACTAAGCAACATGGGGTATTGATATCTTAGCACTGAGTGCTTAATGAAAATTCATTTCAATAATAACCTCACAATAAATTTGCAATGACTACTGTGCTACCCCTCTTCTCTACTCCATCTTTATCACACGAACAGTGTCGCCACCACCACCCTATACTCCTCCTCCTCCTCTTCTTTCTCTTTCTTTTTTCTCTTGAGATTGTATGAGGAATGGAGAGGGATATAGGGTTGTTTTGTGGTAGTAGAAGGGTGATCTCCATGGTGTTTGGAGGAAAGAAAACATGTGGAGAAGGGGAGTTAATGTTAGTGGTTTGTGGTGGCGGTGGGAGTTGTGTTGGTGAACAAAAATGTCAAAAAACTTCAAATCGGCACCTAAAAACAAACACTTTTAATTTTACAACTTCTAATCAGCAGCTCATTTAGAGTGAACAAAGAGTTCATTCAGAACTTCCAACTTCATTTAGAAGTTAGTTTCTAAACACTCAAGTGGTGTTTGTTTTTTTAAGTGCTTAGAAGCTAACTGTAGTCTAGTGCTCTTGTCATTTCTTAATTCAGGCCACCTTGGGAGTTCACTCTCATTCACTCTTTTTTATGTCGAAAATTCACAGTAGAATAACACTTTTGACTTACCCTTTCCCTTTTTTTGTCTCAGTCACCTGATTAGGAATTTCTCCAGAAGTTATCCATTGTAGTCAAATGCTCTTGAATTCCTCTAGTTTGTTTACTAGTAGAATGAAACTTTACTGAATATGTGTGACCATCTCCTGCAATGGGTGATTTTTACTTAATAAAATGTTTGGAGCTGCCAGTGATTTTAGTCTCGTGGAAAAACATATGCCATCATTGAAATTTAGGCAGTCTCTTTTATCTTTTGGTAGTGGTGGTGGGTGGGTGGGGGAGGAGCATCAATCTGAAATTGGGGTGCATTGGTAGCAACTATATAAACTCAGTAGTCTGTATGTCTGTATGACAATTCTTCACTTCATCACTTGTATGTACACATTTTCTTGGGGTCTAAAAGTTGTAAAGTGCTACCGTTGTGCAGCTATTGTTTTGCAAATTCATAGAATTTTTGCAAAGTCATACCTTTTTTAAAAGTTGCGAAATTTTATAGTTTTTCTAAGCAATTATAACATGTTTCTCTAACGCGCAAATGTTTGGAGTTACTTCCAAACTCACCCTTAATAGCTTCGGATGTTCAAGGATTCATTTGAAAATCCTTTAGTTATTTTATCTTTTGTCCTTATGAGAAATTTCTGTTTATTGATGTGTAGCAACACTTTCCTGGAGCCAAGGACTTTGAATACTGCGAAAGTGAACTTTATGAAGACTTCAATGTGGATGATATGGACTTAAATTTTGACAATTACGACGAAATCTTTGGCGTATCTCAGAGTAATTCAGAATACCTCCTTGAGAATGGTGGACTTGATAGCTTGTTTGCAATGAAGGACATGTCGGTTGCTGACTATGATTGTCTGGATGACGACGATTTTGCCACACAGGTTCTTTCTACAACTCTATTCTTCTATCACATAATATTAGATTTTGTTGGCATGTTTTAAATAGTTCTATCTAATAAATACTATTGTATCCTTTAAGGGTTTTGTTGTTCTGGTCTTGGCAATATTCTCCGTGCAAAGTGGCAATTGATTTTGTTCATAAATCATGATCACAAATTAGCTAAGGCAGTTCACTACATAGTCATGTTTGATTTCAGCTTAAAAGGCGTTTATAGCGAATATTTGAGTCAAATTACTGTTTGCAGATTAACTCTAGCACATGTAGCCAGATGCTATGATAATTTTTATTCAAATTTGATGAATTTCTTGGTATCAGAAACATAGACTAGGACATGTTTGTAATTTTCTTTTCTTTTCCCTCTTATGAGTGGTTCACCCTGTATACTCCCCCTTGTTAATCCGTTGCATTTTTCTCATGTTAATCACAAGTAATAAATGCTTATGATGAGGACTCAAAATCTATTACAAAATCTTTTGATGAGGACTTATTGTCCCTCGGTTCTTATCGAACCAGCTGATAACTTCCTTACTTTAACCTTTTCCTAATTATCGCTGTTCTTATCCATCCCTGCTTTCTTGTGTCGATCTATTGTTACTGTACTGCCATGTACCAATCCCTACTATTTGAGTATTATAAATCAAGACAAAGTTTGTTCTCTCATGGTGTCCTTGCCAGTGGTTTGAATGAGTGAACTATGCACTTAACAAGAAGGGACTTAAGAGAGGCTTTAGAAGGATGGGATTTATGGGCAATTACTAGTTGACATGCCTGAAGCTTGAGAAAGACATAAGGCTTGGTTATTTGTGAACTTGTAGGGTGGTATTCTTGGCTCTAGAAGCTTTGGCGACATTATGGAGTTTCCATGCATGGGTCTTACTCCTGAGAGACTGGGCATTGCCTAGATGGATTTGGCGACTTAATATGTTTTTTTTTTAGATGCAAAAACTTTGTTGCTTGGGGAAATTCTTGATCAAAAGAGTAGACCCAATGTCTCTGCATTGGGTTCAAGTACACTTTGAGCCTAGATGAATAACACTCACATGGTTTAGGGCTAAATAACGCTTGTGGTTGAATGCTTGCTCATGAGAATACGAGTGCCCCCATGGCATCTCTCACTTTCTACTATTGGCTTGAAAATTTTGGTGATTATTTTGCAGCTCCTGTTTTTCTTAATTCGTCTAGATTATTCTATTTCATACCTCTAGCTCTGGAAAACATGTCTAAGCATTCATTCATGAGTCGTGTGTAATGCACACACTAATAGACTGCTCTTTTATGTATACTTCCAGGGAGATCTAGCAGGAAAGACCAAATTCGCGCAGCCAGCGTGTAGTAATGCAATATCTGCTGATTCCATGATGAGTGTTAAAACTGAACCACCAAGCCTTTGTCACACAGCAAAGCAAGACCATCCTACTCTTTCACTTTCATTTTCTGGCTTAACTGGGGACAGTGCTGGAGATTATCAAGACTGTGGGGTATCTTCTACGGTTCTCATGGGTGAAAATTCAAGCTATCTTCCTGGTACTGATACTCAATCAGCTAATAGAGATAGTGCTGTCTTGCGTTACAAGGAAAAGAAGAAGACACGGATGTAAGTCAATCTGCTAAGTGTTACATGGATGTAGAAGAGGATAATTTAAATGAGTAGTTCTTTTCGATTTGTTTTGCTTGAAAATAATATTTTACAAAAGAAGATAATCGTAAAAATAGAAAACGTGTGCTTTTTACCTCAGTACCTGCATATATACATACATATAGGAGATCTTTTATCAATTGATCTCAATTTTTACATTGATGTAGCTTGATGTGCTATACATTGTATTGACACAAAAATTTGGTTGGTTAACAGGTTTGATAAGAAAATAAGATATGCTTCACGTAAAGTACGAGCTGATGTAAGAAAGCGTGTCAAGGGGCGGTTTGTTAAGGCTGGAGAACATTATGATTATGATCCAATGTGCCAAACGAAAAGCTTCTGAGAGTACATTTTTTAAACCATTCCTATAAGGAAAGAATGACTGAAAACTTTGGAAAATTACTTGCTTTTATTTTAAAAATGAGAAGATTGCTAGGTCCTTGTCAGTGCAATAACAAATATTGCTATCAACAGGTGCACGGCTGCCAATTATAAAAAGGAGAATAAAGTTTGATTTGAGAATGCAAGCTGCGTAGCTTTACAGTGGACCTTCGACTCCTATCACAATGGCCACTATGATAGCGTATGCTGAAAACTTTGGTGTCGATGAACTGAATTCCAGGTAGCGTTTTCCCTTTCCATTCTCGAGGTCGAGAGCAGATAGTCCTTTCATTGGAAAGTGGATGGTATGATCTCTGTCTTGTAATTATGCTACTTTAAATGCCATTTGTCAGCTCCGGAGGATCTTTTTGTCCTCCTCTGCACTATGTAGAAATTATTTACTATGCATCACAGGTTGCCCAACATTACCTCTAGGTCAGACAGAACAAGTTCCTTTTGTAAGATGTTCATACTTAATATTTTTCTCTTTTCCATGTGTAAACCATTCCTCATGATACTGAGAGTACTTGTTATTACTGATTGATACTAGGCGGATTATGTTTATGTGAAAATGAAAGCAGTGTTATCACCTGTTCAAGTTTGATTGCAGTGTTATTATATTTTAGCATAAATGAACCATTTGTCGCTCTGTAAATGTTTTTCAACATAGGAACATCTGTAAATGTCGTTGTTTTACACTAAATCTTGTCTCTTTCGGGCACTTAAGTTTGGCTGATATTTCAAGCCAATTCAAATTAGCTAACACTCTTTCTCGATTATTGCTGCACCCAGAATTTAACATTATTCTCCCTAGAAACTCTTGTTATTTATGTTGTTTTTTTTAGACTACTATTGCTCCAAAATCAGCATAGACTTATAGCTATTTTACACAAGTAGTAGCAGTTCAGAGTGTTTTCAATTTTGTTTCAGCTGGGTTAGCAGGTTGTTTCAGCAGGTTTTGGGGCTATTTCCAGCTGATTCTAATGGTTGTTTTGGGGGTTGTTTTAACTGATATTAAAGGGTTGTCTCAGCTGAGTTTGGGGATTGTTTAAATTAATTTTAGAGGGTTGCTTTAACAGAGTTTATTGGTAGTTTTCAGCTGGGTTTAAGGGAGCGAGAACGTCCTTTTTTTTTCTTTCTAAATTTGATAAAATGGTATTTCAAAAAATGTGATTTGTTGTTCGAAATGATGCATTACAATGTTATGAGATATATTATTGTGGTTGATCTCTCATCCAAGAAAGGAACTCCCATAGGTAGTTGATTATTGCCTCAGCCTTGAGGATGTTTGAGATTTTATTTAGGTTGAATATCCCTGATGCGTGTTATGACATATAATTGGGCCACACGATCGGTCTTCCATGGCAACATGTCCTAGAGGCAACACCTCGCTTGAGAACATACATATCCGGAGTGGTATCTTTGTGTGTATGGAGGCATGTCAGGTGAGTCATGTTCAACACGGCCGACTAAGGTGTAATTGTGGGAAACTATATAGGATAGACTCATGTTGCATCTTATGGGCATATTTACATCATGATTGAGCATTTGAAATAAAAAGTGGTGGGGCACTATGAGACAAAAATTTATCTTTTGGCTTCCCCTATTCCGATGAGAAGAAGCCAAAGCTCGAATTCTTTGTTGAATAGCAGTTCGCATAAGTCTTGAATGGAACCCTTGAAAGGTTGATACACAAAAGCCTCATACCAGCTAATGCTGACCTGCTTGCTGGCTTTGTGGCAAATGGGTGTACCCTATCCAGGTACAGGTGGTGGTGAGCAATTTGAATTCCCTTGCTATATGTGGTAATGTATAATAATGAGAATTTGAGTATGGTTTCATATATACATATGTTGGCTTGCTTTTATATAGATAACAATGTTATTAAGTAATGGTGTTATTTAATCGATTGAATTAGGCTCAATAAGGAGCTATGATTGAAAGTGATATTCTCTATACTCATAGGAATATGAATCTTTTTATTGAATGGGTTTTGATTTTCTTTTTGCTATCAAAAGTTCATATATGAAATGCTATGTTTCACCAAAAATATGGGTGGAGGTTGTGGTGAATCGATTTATAAATGACAAAGTGTCATTGTGAAAGAAAATTGAAACATAAAAAATAAATGATATTGGTAAATTTTGACTCCTGAAAATTTAATCACCTGGAATTGTATCAATTAGAACTACCACACCTCTTTTGTTTATTATTTTCCCTCTCTTATAAAGAAACTAAATAACCTGCGGAGGTAGGGCGCCTATTTCTTATAAAGAAACTAAATAACCTGCGGGTCGTCTTGCGGAGGTGGGGCGCATATTTCTTATAGAGAAACTAAAATAACCTTCGGGTTAGTCTTGCGGAAATGAGGTGAATTTTTATGCCTAAGATAGACTTTGATATTTATCCGTAAAAAATGTGACGTGACTTTATGTGCATTGATAGCTCAAGAGTGGTTTTTGTTACTCATATAGTTGGGAGTATTCGGTGATGCATGCATGTATGTGATGTGTCCCCACTTGGGCATGGATGATGTAGAAGTCCTCCTTTATTTGAGAGAGGCATACGAGCATGTATGTTCGGCACGGAAGTTGTGCGAATGTGGTATCGTCTAAGTGATCAATCCGTTAAAAATGAATCAAATGCAAATAAAAATGAATAATATGCGTAACTCAAATATTGTATGAAAATAACTGTTTAATTAATAAATTACGTTTATATTGTTTCTATCCCTTTTCATATAGGATGGCAAGTTCACTAATATTTCTGCAGGTCAGACTTGCCATAGTCAATTTCTACAGTGTAAGTATAAGTAAATGCATATTTACTTATTAGGATGATGACATGATTGTCTCATTGAGGAACTAAATTCTTTGAACTATATATTTTTTTTGCATGACACATTTGCCTCATTGAGGAACTACCTGTTGGTGTGGTTGTTTATTGTTTGTGCTTATTTTGATGTTATCACATGCGAATTTATTGATTTTGGGATGAAGATTACTCACACCAGCTTTATTGCTGACCCAAGTGAGCTTTTGCTCCTTGGGTACATTCCTTTGGGAATGTAGCCGATTAGCCTTTCAGGTTTAGAGACTTTTGAGCAGTCTTACTAGAGTTTCGCTAGTGGGGCTAGCAACGTTGGTCTTTCCTGGTTAGAGTTTTTCTTTGTTCAGTAATTAAATCATGTTTAAGTTGTTATTGCTGCTAAATGTTTCTATTGTTATTGAATTTCATATCCCGAGTTTTGGGAAAACGGATAATCCTACGTGGATTTTGGGATTTTCGTTTTCTTTGAAAATCGGGGCGTGACACTCAAGTCTCTCTAATCTTGGGTAGTTTGCAGGATCAAAATTCTAATTATGAAATGTGATGTATCAGTTTCCGTTCTCATTGACTTGCACAAGGAACATATGTGAGCCAAAAACCACTGTTGTGGCGGCCGTTGACATCCGATGCTAAAGTCGACAAAGTTTGAGAAATATGTAATGCTTGAAATTAGGTCTTATAGCGTACATTTGTAACTCAACCTTGTTCTCTATCTATCATGCGATAGTCTTTTCTGTGTGGAGTATTGTCCATGCAGGAGAGTTTCCATGTACGACTTATAATCTAATATTTATTTACTAGTAGAAGTTAATGTGTTGTTGGTCTGTCTGTCTGTCATAGGTCAAGCTCTTATATACTTGCCTTATTTGGTCTTTCGAGTACTTGGCTTGACCATATGACTTATGGGCTTAATAGGTCCTTGCTGATTGGGTCAAACCTCCTAGTACTCGCCTCAGTGAGCTTGGAGTAACATGAGTTTTGTCAGATTGAGTGCTCATCTGGACTTGCTTCACTATGTTGACGAGATTATCATGCCACATATACGATGCAGATCACTGGACTGTTGATGTATCATCAATATGTTTGACAATAGTTTCTTTGTGTTAGTGTAGTGTTGAGATTGTGTGGAGAATGTTGGTTTATCTTGCTTATTTGGTTTTGTGATTTTCTATAATATACATATCTAAAAAAGGGGTTTTTGGTATTTAGAGGAAGAAAATCAACATAAACCCCTCTTCCTTTTTTATTCATTCAATTCCATGAGCTGCAAGAATCTGGATTAGACATATTAAATTATTAAAACTGATTTGTACTCTGATATTTTTGTATGATCAATCTCTTATAATTCAATTCATCATCATCATCATCATCAAAGCCCATTTCCGATAATCTCTTATAATTCAATTAAATGAAATTTTCCTTTCAATGAAAAAAAAACCTTTGTATTTGCTTTCATATTTGATCTCGTTCATATGGTAGCCTAACTAGTATAATGCGTAACAACTAACCGAGTTTTGATGTGTCTTAATTATATGTAATTCGTGCCGGGTCATCTCAACCTAAATATTTGATAAAAGAGTTCTCTTCATAAAATACATGGTCGGGCTATAATTAACGAGTTTCCACAACACATAGATGACCAAGATGACTACAACATGTCCAACAACAAATAATACTCATATCCTAATGCTTTCGTGCTACAATAGACCAAAAGTTTCAATGCCTTTGAGATTGGCATTCACGATCTGGTTAGACATCGAGCCCTATAACTTCTTAAGCACCCAAATTCTCTCTGTCTTAAGGTGTGGCATCTT
Organism: Berberis vulgaris; assembly: GCA_963556465.1. Classification (NCBI taxonomy): domain Eukaryota; kingdom Viridiplantae; phylum Streptophyta; class Magnoliopsida; order Ranunculales; family Berberidaceae; genus Berberis; species Berberis vulgaris. Next base: position 95,933,271 of record OY747128.1, read on the forward strand.
GTTAGTTTCGAAGTATCACTCTTCCAAATTTCCAAGATCCCTTTAAGCATTTTCTTTTAAATTTGGTCTCTTTTTTTTTGTCTACCAATTGTAGCTCAGTTGGTCAAACATCCACTCTTTTTGTGAGAGATTTTGTGAGTTTTCATCCGATGATTAAGAGCACAACTTAGATGGATTGGATCGGAGCGAAGCGAAAACAAGTCTTCATGCAAGGTGGAGGCCTATAGAGTCAGTCATGTAGCCTTCGAGACGGGTTAATAAATAAATAAAAGGGTCAATGATCCAATTTTAAATAATAAAAATTTAATATTTTTTTTAGATTTCAATAAATTAAATTTATTAGATGGGTTATGGGTATGGTCTAAATCTGGCCCAACCCAATACCATCTTCTTGGGTTCTAAAACCCTAAAAATTCTCTCTTCTCTCCAACTGTCTCTTCATCTCACAGAGCACCAACAATACAGATCCACAAATCAAAAACCCTAAAAGCAGATATGAGAAATCATCAATGGCGATTTCTACTTCTTCTTCGTTCTTCGAACCCCACTTCACAAATCAAACCTTTGGGGTTTCAGGTAATAGCTCTAAACCCTCACAACCCCTCAAAGTTTTCATCTTTATTCACTAGAAACCATCATCAAAGTTGGGTTTTTTCTTCAAATCTCCAAAACCCCAGAGTGTGTCAAATACTTGACAAGCAAACTGAAAGTAAACAGAAATTCAACTAAACTCAGAAGAATTACAATTGGAGAAAGAGAATCAACAGAGGGTTTCTACTGTAAATCAGCAGTGAACAAATCAATTACAAAGATACTACTCTCAATTCCAAGAACTAAGCCTACTTCACACTTAATTCCTCCTCTCTCGTGAGAGGCGTTCTTTTCCCTCTTTAAAGGGCTCTTCCAACATAATTTCTAAAAGGAGCCATACAATTATCGACACGTGTAAGGAAAAGTGGTCCTAACCACTTTTGCGACAATTAATTACAGTTTTGTCCTTCCCTCCTAATTTCAAACTTCCCCGCCTTAACTTCCTCTTACTTTCGTGACAATGCCCACCCCTTGAAATTATCCTTGTCCTCAAGGATTGAATGATGGAAAACGAGCCTGTATAGCTGGCCAATCTTCCCAAGTTGTTTCTTCAGGAGATGAGTTTGCCTAGTGTATCAAGACCTGTGTAACGGCTCTGTTATGTCTGGGTATCATCCTTCTGGCCAATATGGCTAGGGGCTCAGCCAATAAGCTTTCTTGGTTATCAACCAAATGGCAGGGTGGGTGAAGAATTAATTGCGGAACCAATCTTTTTCTTTAATTGGGAGACATGGAAGACCGGATGGATACGGGAAGCTGCTGGTAGGTCAAGCCGATATGCAACAGCGCCAATGCGTTCTAGTATTTGAAAGGGTCCATAGTACTTAGAAGACAACTTCATGTTCTTGCGCAATTGGACAAATATTTGTCGATATGGTTGTAATTTCAGGTAGACCCAATCTCCTTCAGCAAATGATCTCTCCGTGCGGTGTCGATCAACATATAATTTCATACGTTCTTGGGCCTTGACTAATCGTTCCTTGATGATGCCGAGCATGTCATTGCGCTGTTGTAAGTACTGATGCACTTCAGGAATGGTGAGAGCAGTTGATGGTGGCAGTGCCAGCATGGGTGTTTGATAACCGTATAGTGCCTGGAATGGTGAAATTTGGAGGCTGGAATGAAAATTTGTATTGAACCAGAATTTTGCTAGGTATAGCCATTTTGACCATTTGGTTGGAGCATGTCCAGTGAGGCATCGAAGGTATGTTTCTAGGCAGGCATTTGTCCGTTTAGTTTGGCCGTCAGTTTGTGGGTGGTATGTCGTGCTGAGTGTAAGGGAGGTGCCCAAAGCTGTAAACAATTGTTTCCAAAACAAGTTGAGGAAGATCTTATCTCTATCAGACACAATAGTGCTAGGTAAGCCATGTAGCTTGTAAATGTTGTGAAGAAACAAGTCGGCTACTGACTGAGCTGTGAAAGGATGTGCCAAAGCCAAAAAATGGCTAAACTTGGTCAATCGGTCCACTACGACTAGAATAATGGACTTACCTTGGGAGAGTGGAAGGCCCTCGATGAAGTCCATACTAATGTGCTGCCAAGCATGGTCGGGGATGGCTGGAGGTTGAAGAAGTCTCCCATATCCAGTCTGATCACCTTTGTTCCTTTGACAAATATCGCAAAAAGCAATAAATTCTATGATGTGGTGCTTCATACCCGGCCAATAGAAGAAATTTGTGAGTATCTGATATGTTATTGTTATGCCTGAGTGGCCGCCCACAGAAGAAGCATGCAGAGAATCCAGGACTTGTTGGCGGAGGTCCCCTGACTTACCAATATATATGGCTTGTTTGTATTTCAGCAAGCCCTTCCAAAGAGTAAAATGAGGAACTGAATCCTTGTTGATAGCAAGTCTGGTCAGATAGTTTTGAGCAATAGGATCAGAATTGTAACTGTTGTGAATGTCCTGCATCCATTATGGAATCACTTGGGATAATGCTAGGCACTGGGATTGGTGTGGCACCCTTGATAAGGCATCAGCTGTAGAGTTCTCAGACCCCTTTCTATAAGTGATGGTGTAGTCAAAACCCATGAGTTTCAAGAGCCATTTCTGCTGCAAAACAGTGTTGAGTCGTTGGTCTAACAGGTGTTTGATACTCTGGTGGTCGGTGAAGATAGAAAACTTGGCACCTAGTAAATACGATTTCCATTTGTGGACTGCCATGACAATGGCAAGAAGCTCCTTTTCATAGGTTGATAGACCCAGGTTCTTAGGACCACTATTCCTTACACGTGTCGATATTTGTATGGCACCTTTTAGAATTTCTGTTAGAAGAGCAGGGAAAAGAACGCCTCTCACGAAAGAGGATAAATTAAGTGTGAAGTAGGCTCAGTTCTTGGAATTGAGAGTAGTATCTCTGTAATTGATTTGTTCACTGTTGATTTACAATAGAAACCCTCTGTTGATTCTCTTTTTCCAATTGTAATTCTTCTGAGTTTAGTTGAATCTCTGTTTACTTTCACTTTGCTTGTCAAGTATTTGACAATTGGTATCAAAGCAATCTCAATCCAGAAACTCTAGAAAATGGAAACGAGAGCTCGTGAGGTTGAAACGTTCATGAAGGAGACGAAGAAACAATTGGCCGAATCATCCCATCAAATGGATTGGGTGAAAAATGAACTCCAGAGGATCGCTCAAAACAGTGAAGGCAGCGAGAAGAGACTGGATTCAAAGATAGAGAAATTGATCCAAATGTTCCAAGGATCCATGATGATGAACTCAGGAGGAGAAGCTAGCAGTTCTCAGAGACCAGAATCCGTGGAAAAACCAATCAGATCTCCCACCCTCCCACCCAATGACTTCGGAGGTAATATTTTTCGTTTTCCTAAAATCGATTTCCCTCGTTTTGATGGTGTGAACCCTAGATCTTGGGTGAAAAAATGTGAGAGGTTCTTCCAATTACACAACATCCATGAGGACTGTAAGGTTTCCATTGCCTCCATACACTTAGATAGTAAAGCCGATAATTGGTTCTTGGATTACCAACTTAGTAAACCTCTTGTTAAATGGTCTGACCTAGTTCACGATCTGTGTTTACGTTTTGAAGACCCCATCTCAGACAATTATGTTGATGCTTTCAATAAACTTGCCCAGGAACATTCAGTGGAACAATATTATGACCAATTTGAAAAGCTCAAATCTCTGATGCTTTTGCATAACCCTTCATTGTCAGAGCCTTATTTTATCCTAAGCTTCATGAGTGGCCTACGGCCAGACATCAAAGCCACTGTCCAAATGTTCAAGCCCACTTCCATTGCTCAAGCATTCTCATTAGCACGAATGCAAGAAGCTTGTTCCCAGCCTCATTCAACAACTTTTCACCTTGCCAGTTCCTCACAAACAGTCCATAAATGATCTTATAACCCTCCCTTCCAATCATCCACTTGGGCCAAATCCACCCCTATTGCCACTTCTACTGGCCCTCCTACTACAACCATGAATACAACCACAACTCCTAGTCCTCCTTCTTAGAATCCCTCGTCTTCATTTCCATCAGTTAGGTCTGCTGGCCCCAATCCACCTATCAAAAGACTCACACCTCTCCAAATGAAGCTTAGAAGGGACAAAGGTTTGTGTTACAATTGTGACGAAATTTACAAGCCCGGTCACCTATGTAAGTCCCAACACCTATACATGCTAATTCCTAATTCTGATATTCAGGAAGAACCACCTCCTTCTCTGGATGAAACTGAAAATTTGCTCCAGGAACTTCCTACAGAAATGGAGTTGTCCCTTCATGCCCTTCATGGCAACCAATCTTCTAGCACTATCCTACTCAAGGGTTTTTTTAAGAAGCAACCTATTTCCATCCTTATTGACATTGGAAGCACTCACTCTTTCATTGACCCAAGAGTTATTAAACTTACAAATTGGCCTACTACCCTCACCCCTCAAATGCTTGTTAAGGTTGCCAACGGCTAACACCTCATTAGTGATGCTATTTGTCAACCTCTTCATTGGACAATGCAACATCACAAATTTGAAGGCATAGTTAGAATTTTACCTTTAGGGGGCTACAATATGGTACTAGGAGGAGATTGGTTAAAACCTCTTGGAAACATCCTTATAAACCTTCAATCATTACAGCTCACCTTCATGCATCAGGGTTAGCACATAACACTTCAGGGTGTTCAAACTGGTGCTTCCCTTTCCCTCATTGAGCCATCCAAGTTTACTAAGTTTGTCAAGAAACACTCCCCCTCCTTTATTGGACAACTCTTCTCCCTCCATCCAGTCACTTCAGCCCTTGATATTCATCCACAGATTGCTCCTATCCTGGATAATTACAAAGATGTGTTCCTAGCTCCAACCACTCTTCCACCTCATAGCAGCCTAGACCACAAGATTCCCCTCAAGGACAACTCAAACCCCACTTCACAAGCTCCTTATAGAACTCCCCACATTCATAAGGATGTAGTGGAAACCTTGGTCAAAGAAATGCTAGAGGCTGGACTAATTACCCACTCCCATAGCCCATTTGCTGCCCCTATTCTCCTAGTAAAGAAGAAAGACAATTATTGGAGATTTTGTGTTGATTATAGAAGATTAAATGAGCTCACCATAAAAGACAAGTTCCCTATGCCACTCATAGATGAGTTGTTGGATGAGCTTCATGGTGCTCGCTTCTTTTCCAAATTGGATTTTAGGTCGGGTTATCATCAATGTTAGTGCACCCATCCGATGTTTATAAAACAATCTTTAAAACCCACCATGGTCACTTTGAGTTTCGAGTCATGCCATTTGGTCTTACCAATGCCCCGGCTACCTTTCAAGCTCTCATGAATCAAAATTTTCAACCATTTCTCCATAAATTCATCCTAGTTTTTTTGATGACATCATCATTTATAGTAAATCCATGGACCCCCACCTCTTCCACTTAGACACCACCTTGGCCACCTTGAGAGAGCTTTCCCTACATGCTAAGATGTCAAAGTGCTCATTTGGACAGACTGAATTAGCTTATATAAGGCATATTATCAACTCTGATGGAGTAGCAGCAGACCCTTCTAAGGTGTCCGCCATGATACAATGGCCTACACCCACCAACTTGAAAACTTTGAGAGGGTTTCTTGGGTTGACAGGGTACTACAGGAAATTCGTAAAGCACTATGGACTGATAGCTAAACCACTAACTAATCTTTTGAAAAGAGATGCTTTCCAGTGCTCTACAACTGCTCAAACGGCCTTTGATGCACTGAAACAGGCCATGAGTTCAACACCAGTGTTGCAAATGCCCAACTTCTCATTACCATTTGTCATTGAAACTGATGCTAGCTCCATTGGCATTGGAGTTGTCTTGTCTCAGCTTGGTCACCCTATAGCTTATTACAGTAAGGTTCTTGGTCCTAAGAACCTGGGTTTATCAACCTATGAAAAGGAGCTTTTTGCCATTGTCATGGCAGTCACAAATGGAAATCGTATTTACTAGGTGCCAAGTTTTCTTTCCATTGTCGTGGTTTTTCAACTGAACCGCTTTAGAATAAAGAGACCCAGATCAAAATCATGTTCTTATGTTAACTAATATTTTGTCGAAATCTAGCGATTTGAAGGAAATTAGGAGGGAAATGGAGGGGAGTAGTTTGGTGATAAGTCGTAAAATGGTGTTGGAGATGTTGGGCAATCTGGAAAGGAACCCAGAGATTGCTTGGAGGTTTTTCAATTTGGTTTTGGAGGTGGATAGTGGGAAGCTTAGCTTGAAAGCTTACAACTTGATGTTGGAGATGTTGGGGAGGAATGAGTGTTGGGATGAAGTTGGCTTGAATAGTCCCACATCAAGTAAGGTGGAGTCGTCACTGAGGTTTATAAGAAAGTAGTTCACTCCCTAATAATAAATAATGGACCTTAAATCAAGTAAATCAGGTACATTACTTAGGTCCGTTATTTATTTATTTATAATTTTTTCTGAAGGCGATTTATTTGGAATTTTTAAATTTAAATGTTTTTTGGGATACATCTAATGACTGATTTAGTTTGTCTAACATTTGATTGAACTAATTAAAATAAGATATCACCAAAGTGACCTCTCTTATGTAGATTAATTTATTGAAAATGTTAAGATGTTTGTATTTGTGAGTTCATGCGGATATTACCCGGCCCAAAGAAAGGATAATATTTGGCCGAATTGCATACACACCTGTAGTGATAAAAATGTGACAATTATAAGGTTTCCATGTGAATAATAAACCGATCCAAAGATAGACTTATTGTTTGACAGGATTTATTGTCAATATTTGATCACCACACAAAGAGTACCACTTACAAGTTAATATTACTGTCCAAAGACTTGATATTAATGTTGTGTTAAGTATCTTGAGATGTATTCCATAATTGTTTGAATTTAAAGATTGTTTATTAAGATTATGATGTGAACATGCATGCTCATTAAGTTTATTCTCTGTACAACTATTATGTTTGCTACTACAATATCTGCTCATGCAAATAGTATTCCCATGCTTAATGGGACAAACTTCAAGGATTGGAAAGAGAACTTCTTAATCGTTCTTAGCTGCATGGATCTAGACCTTGCACTAAGGATAGAGCAACCCGCTACTCTTATGGCTGAAAGTTCTTCTGAAGAAAGGAGGAACTTTGAGAAGTGAGAACGCTCTAATCGCATTAGTCTAATGATCATTAAGCGTGGCATTACGGAAGCCTTTAGAGGCGCAATATCTGAAGAGGCAACGAAGGCTAGTGATTTCCTTGCTGAAATTGAAAAAACGTTTTGCAAAAAAACGATAAGGCTGAAACAAGCACGCTTTTAGCTAGCTTGATTTCAATGAAGTACAAAGGCAAGGGAAACATAAGGGAGTACATCATGATGATGTCTCACATTGCTTCCAAACTTAAGGCACTAAAGCTCGAGTTGTCTGACGACTTGCTCGTGCATTTAGTATTGATCTCTTCCTGCACATTTCAGTCAGTTTAAGGTCAGTTATAACTGTCAAAAGGAGAAATGGACTCTTAACGAGCTCATTTCATATTGTGTGCAAGAAGAGGAAAGGTTGAAGCAAGAGAGATCTGAAAGTACTCATCTGGCAATTACATCTAAGGATAAGGGCAAGAAAAGAAAGAAAAATGAAGCTGCTAATTAGGGTCTAGAGCAAAAGAAACCTAAGGAAAATCAAAGATGTTTCTTTTGTGGAAAGCTAGGACATGGAAAGAAAGAATGTAGTAAGTATCATGCTTGGCGTGCCAAGAAAGGTGCATTTTTTACTTTGATCTGTTCTGAGGTTAATTTAGCTTCAGTATCTAGAAGCACTTGGTGGTTAGATTCTGGTGCTACCACTCACATAAGTGTTTCTATGCAGGGTTGCCTGAGCTACCGAAAGCCAAATGATATTGAAAGATACATCTTTACGACCCAAACGACCCAAGCTTCTCGTAATGGTACCACAAATTTCTTCAAGTAACTGTCTCATTTGGTTTCGAAACAAATGCAGTTGATAATTGTGTGTATCATAAGTTCAGTGGGAGTAAGCATATCTTCTTGATTTTGTATGTTGATGACATACTGCTTGCCACTAATTAACAAAGACATGTTGCACGAAACTAAGACATTTCTATCAAAGAAATTTGATATGAAAGATCTTGGTGAATCTTCTTTTGTTTTAGGGAATCAGATACACCGAGATCGCTCTGGGGGTATTCTTGGATTATCGCAAAAGAGCTATATAGAAAAGGTGTTTAAAAGATTTGGCATGCAAAATTGTAAACTAGGAGACACCCCTGTAGCTAAAGGAGACAAATTCAGTCTTAAACAATGCCCTAAGAATAAACTTGAAGTTAAAGAAATGCAAGAGATTCCCTATGCATCACCCGTTGGGAGTCTAATGTACGCTCTGGTTTGTACACGTCCAGATATGGCATTCATTGTTGGAATGCTAGGCAGATATTTAGACAACCCTGGGATGGATCACTGGAAAGCAGCCAAACGGGTTATGAGATATTTACAGAGAAGTAAGGATTACATGCTCACATATAAGAAATCAGAACAGTTGGAGATCATAGGGTATTTTGATTCTGATTTTGCTGGATGCCAAGATAGTAGGAAATTCACATCAAGCTACATTTATCTGTTAGCTGGAGGAGCTATTTCTTGTAGGAGTGTCAAACAAACTCTCATAGCTTCTTCCACTATGGAAGCAGAATATGTAGCATGTTTTGAGGCAACCAATCATGGATTATGGCTGCGAAATTTTGTCACCGGGCTACGCATTCTGAGGAGTATTGAAAGACCGCTAAAGTTATATTGTGACAATAACTCAGCAGTTCTATATGCCAACAACAACAGGAGCTCATCTAGGTCAGATTATATTGACATAAAGTTCTTGGTTGTAAAAGAGAGAGTACAGAATAAACAGATTTCCATAGAGCACATTGGGACAAACTCCATGATTGTGGATCCGCTTACTAAGGGATTACCACCCAAGGTCTTTCATGAGCACATTGTTCATATGGGTGTTATATCATTTGAGGATATTTTGGTGTAGTGGGAGTTTGTATATTTGATTGCTCTATATTGGTTTTTTGGACACATTTTGTGTATTTGGGTATTTTCTGCAGAAATAAAGTATTCAGTTTATTCACACCCTTGTTTATTGTGTTAAAGTTCGATCTCAATAAAGTTTAAAGTAGGACCAGTTGGAAATGTTTAGATCACGTTACATGTAATTTCCATGCTACGCATCCATGATTGATCTATGTCATTTGATTGTATGGGTATACGTGACTATTGATGGATTTAGTTGCGCTAAATGTGACGAAAGTTCTTTTAGTCCTATATCTGTATAGTCAATGGACGAGATTGTTTGAAAATACATTCATATGTGATAGAAAATTTTGAGTTCATTAGGTTATACACAATTTTAAGGTAACATATGTGGCCCAAGTGGGAGATTGTTGAAAAAATCTATCATGTGTGGGCACACATTTGTATTTAATGTGTATTGCTATCTTAAAGTATAGCCCAATGAATTGTGATCTAATATGGTTAATTGGGTTAGGGTATTAAAAGTCATGGGCTTAATGTGTAGATACACTTAAGCAATTTTTAATTTGATGAGGGATCAAATTAGAAATTGGTAAGTATAACTGACAACGAATCAGTTATAAATATAGGGTTATGGTCCCCAGTTGAGCGTATATTTTGTTTCTTCTGGAATTCTCTTATACCGAGAGATATACAGAAAAACATATGTTATCAACTGGAAGGCTAAGACTCATCCCTTTCTTGAAGTGCTATCATGAATCGGTATGTTTTCACTTTATTCTTGATTGTTTTTCTTCTCGTTTAATCAATATCGAGCATACATGTGTGACTGTAGAATATTATTCTTATAGATACAACCTACAAGGAGTATGTGAAGGAGTTTTGTGAGTTGGTTGAGTTGATGAAGGAGAAGAAGGGGTATGGGGTGAGTAAGAGAGCTTTTGATAAGGTTTCATAAGGGTTTGAGAAGGATGGGATGGGGTGTGATTTGAAGTTGAAGGGGCTGTTTGTAAGGCCAGATGAGGGTTCGGTCAAAAGGGTGGGTTTTTCGAAGGTGTGTAAGGTGATTAAAGAGAATGAGTGGGGGGATGATTTGAAAAGGGAGATTGAAAGTTTGGTGTTAGAAGTTGGTCGAATGATTTGGTTGAAATGGTGATTGCAAATTTGAAATCGAAGCCAATGAAAGCTTTGATGTTCTTCCGGTGGGTTGAAGAGAGTTTAGAGTTTAGTAATGATAAGCTTACTTACAATGCCATGGTTAAGGTTTTGAGTAGAGAAGATTGTATTGAGAAGTTTTGGTGCGTGGTTAATGACATGAAAGGAAGCTGGGTTTGAGATGGAGTTGGAGACTTATAGTAAGGCGATGGATCAGTTTTTATAAGAAGAGGATGATGAAGGATGTTGTGGATTTGTACGAATTCATGATGAATAGTGAGACTAAGCCCAAGGTGCAGGATATGCTGATTTTCTGTTGCAGAAAATTGTAGTTGGTAAAGAGCTAGACATGGATTTGTTTTCAAGAGTTGTGAAGATTTTTACCCAGAGTGGGAATGCCTTGACAGAGTCGAATCTTGATGGGATTCTCAAGTCATTGAGAGTCAGAAGGTTGCAGGAATGTGATAAGATCCTGAAGACCATGGAAGAAGGTGGATTTTTTCCTACTAGGGTTGTTTATGAGAAACTAATCACCTCTCTCTGTAATGCTGGGAAATCATTTCAATTTCTGAATGAGATGGTTAATGAGAAACAGTTACCTGATCCTGATCTTTGTATTTCTTTGCTTCAACTAGATTGATATTTCTTATAGTTACCAAAAGGAAATTCAAATCAAAGAAAGTATTCTCCAGGATCTTTCCTTCCTTTACGGCAGCTAGTATTAGCTATAAGTGGATGAAATTTGTTTGCTGGGATACATTAGTTTAGTATTAAAATATGTCTTGCCTGAATGAATGAATTCATGCAGGTTTGAATCAAGATGACAAGCTTCAAAGCAAGCTTGGAAGTTCAAGACAGTTAAGGTGAGTATAACGCGTTTGTATCTTCCAGTTATAAGTGACAACTATTATGCTCGGTTAAACAAAACTGTCGCGTGTACAGTTTGTTGAAATTGTTTATAATTATGGCATAGCAGTGTGCTATGTTTTTAGGTTACACACCAACCCCTTTTTGCTCGATTGTAGCATAGATTCATGGTCATGGATTAGCTGACCAGAATCTCAAAAGTATTGTCCCACAGACATTTCTTGGATATGCTATTTGACAATGTTGTTTGAGCTAACATTTTGGGAGTTGAGGTTGTGCATCAGTTTCCTCCATTTATCCTCATAGCATATTTCTTACAGTTCAACGCAGTTTGATGTTCTCTGCCACACCACTACGTAATCAGAGATCCAGTTTGCAAGTTGGGTGTTGCTCGTTTTCCCTTTGTTCTTTGAGAGTTGTGAAGCTTACTGGTGTTTGGTGCATTTGGCAGAGTTGCTCTTGCTCTCTATGTTCCATGAATCTTTGTTTGATTCCCTTGTTCTTGTTGTATCTCCACTGCTACTACAAATGTTTGCGCGTTTCACATGTTCATCAATGAAAGTAGTTTCATCTTCAATATTGCTTCGCTTTCAAATCCACAAAGAAATTGAGATATGCTTTTACGATTTTAGCACAAGGACCCGGAAGATCAATTTGTAAAAGTGTTTTAACATGTGTGACTTGTATGTTAAGATTAGGTGACAAACAATCGCTCTCTCCACAAACAATCAATGTTTCCACATACACTGTAATTGACGAAATATCCCTACTTTATCTTAAAATTGTAGCTTGATGTATTCTATGTAAAAGATTGAGAAATAACAAGAACATCTCTTCAGAAATACGCTGCTAACCAGAGACCAAAATGGGTACAAGATTCGAACCTTAAACTTGTGATTCCATCTGCAATAGGCCTACCGCTGAGCTGATACCCCACAGGCAGGCCTGTAATTTCATGTTTGGTCTTAAAAAGTTATTGCATTCACTATGTTTAAGAATTGCATTTTCATGTCTAAACTCAAAACTCAATGAAAGATCGTGCATTATAGCATCAAGTTGCAGGTACAAGACTTGTATATATGAACTGTGCCTCAAACCACAATCCAGAAGGGCTGTAGTCTATGCTTTGACGCGTTTTCGATGCATTGTACTTGGATTGCATATGTTGGTACATCCACTAAAATATGTATTACAGTACAGAAGTTACAAAAAAAATGTAGAATATCAGTTAGTCCTGCTAAATTTTGTGACTTCAAGTGGTGCTTAGTATCTTTTCCTGTCTTCCTTGTAACCACCCTCATTTTCTGAATCCTTCAAGAAACCCAGGAAAGCAAGAAAGCCAAAAAAGAAGAATCCACCGGACCAATTTCCTCCACCACCACCTCCACCTCCACCACCATCGCCATCATCACGAGGCGGAAGTCCAGTTCCACCATCATCTAAGTCAGGTGACTTCTCCTTGCCTGGAATGCAATAACTTATAATTACAATAATATAAACCGGCGAAGGAAAATAACAAAAAAAAAACCCCTAAATGACCCTCTTTCTTGTGTTACAGTTAAATACAAAAATTCCTTCAACCATGTTCATGGTAGTAGTAGTAGTAGTAATAATAATAATAATAATAATAATAATAATAATAATAATAATAATAATAATAATAATAATAATAATAAATTTAAAATTAACCTCCCTCTAAATGTTGTTTTTCATGATTTTGAATAGAAAACATGACCTCAAAGTCTCCCTTTTCTTTCCCTTTCCTCTCATCTAAATTTTTCATGTACTTTGAAATCAGTGCATTATAAAGAATGTTAACTAATCTAAAACAAAAAGATGAAACATAGTTATGACAAGCGGATCATCCCGAAAGCTTCTTTGCAGCTAGTCATCACATTCAAGAGTAATGAAACAATTCAAGTGTGAGGAAAAAGATCGGCAAGGAAAATAATGAAGGGGAGGGCAAAGGGAGACAGAGAGATTATAGAGCCCTGAGGTTGAAAGATGGCCCCATCCCTAAAAATGTTATCCACAAATTTAGGAGAAAATAAGATTGAGCGTCATCTTCAACCTCAAACTCTCATTCATTGTTTTCCCTGGAATTTTCTTCTTTAGAACCAGGTACAGCTGTCAGCCATTGTGTGAACATTAAATTATGTTATTACCTTGAACTGGAGCAATTGTGATTGTCGATGACTCGCGTGTAACAGTTTGAGTTTGTTCAGCTCCACATCTTGCAGTCTGCATGAAAGATGGAAAGTTGCCTAAAATTAGCTGAAATTTTTCTACAGACGGAAAGGATTGTTTCATAAAGGAATGCGTAGATTTGTGAAGCATTAAAAAGTTTAGATATGGAATAAAAAAATGAGTGACATAGGTGCAGTGATATCTCTAAAAGTATTCAATGCCACAGTAAGAAAAAATGAGATTGCCAAGCAGTGAGTGAAAAAAGAAGGTATTATAGACTCACCAAAGCAGAAGCACAGATCACGTCTCTGCCCCGTGATTGATTGGTAAGGATAATTGGTTTCCCGGTTTGACAACGCTGACCTTGCAAACTGGGGAGTGCCAACTGAGATCGTTTAAGTCCAATCCTGGCTCCACTATGAGTTTCTGTCACGTCTGCATGCAGAAAATAGTCAATAAGAAAGACAAATATACAACAATGAAGAAAGCTTTTCAAATGAAACTTTGGAAGTCGACCAACAATAAACTTCACAGTGGTCCGCTTGACAGGATTCAGGAAGAAACCATGTATGACAAAGATGTGACAATTCAAGAGTGCTAGACCATGCAAATAACTATTAGAGTGAGGTCTATCTGAAGTAGCAGAGTGACAAATGAATTTACGATCTTAACTTTGGAAGTTTGAAGACTTTGGTTTTTAAGTCGACCATAAAATCTAATTTATCCAATTCCGAATAATAAAACCAAGTTGGAGAAAACAGAGTAACTGCCCTCGTCTCCGGGCCAAATTTACCAAGCCAGGAGAAAGAGACCAGTGAAAGAAAACTCTCCCACATATGTCGTGCATCATCAAGACTTCTCTTTTATTTGTTCTAACTTCTAACATATATTTACTTCTAACTAAGAAGATGAGGCCAATACAAGTGATCCTTCCCCCTGGAACTACACCATCTATACTTGCCCAGTTTTGAAACTCCACAATGTAGTCAAGAAAAAGCCACCATTAAAACCCTTCAAATTACATATCTTTATTCGAATCAATGAAAACATAGTAACAACAAAAAATGATGGGAGAAAACTCATTGCCCTTCTTTAACAATTATTAGCTGCAATAAAATATGTAGATGTACCTTGAGGTCTCTCAGCTGAGACAGCGAGCCTAGGCATCACAGCTGTCAATGAAGTCATCTTGCTAAGACGGGAGAAACACCCTGCAAAGACCAATTGCTCAGTATTAGATATATAATCATGCACGATGAATATAATTTTCTTTTCTAAATTGGCAAAGGTATATCTAGAATATCAGAAAGATATATACACAACTATACATTATATATCCAAGACAAACTTTCAATTGCTTACATAGGGCATATTAAAAACTGGGTACAGAAATCGTGATGTTCTCATCATTCTAAATTTATGAAATCAAATATCTCCCCATCAGTCTAAATGTTATGAGAACAAACATCTCCCCATCAGTGTAAATGTTTTGAGATCAAACATTTAAGAATTATGAACTTGAAGATTAATGCATGGAAACACCCTCCTGAAAATAGTGCTCTTGCTTGCATAACTTAGTGGCTGCAGTGAAGTCATGAGAAGGCAGTCATAGTGAGTTGTGAGAAGGTAGTCAGCATGCCAACACCACCTTTTTTAAGGTGGGCTAATGCATGTAGGTAACTCCACAACTTTCTATAGCATATTTACATAATTATTAGTCAATGTTGTTAAAGGTGAAAAAATAAAACCTAGGTGATTTGGCCCAAATCTAGCGAAGCGAAGCGAGCTGGGCAACAAAAAACACACAAGTCAACCAATTAATGATCCATTAAAGAACATAAACTAATAAGAAGAAACAGAAAATTAGTTACTCTTCTAGCAACTAGGTCTGACTGTCCATTTGGTTGGCTCATTCAAAACGGTGCATGAGACTTCCATCACACATGGCTACTAAATGATTGTCGTGATACCTGATGAGGCTATTAGTTTTTTTCTTGATCTTGATTGTATATGGAAAAGGTGAAATTTGTTCGCTTTAGCAGCTAGCTTTGGCTACTGCATGTAGGACATCCGAAAAAAAGAAATGAAGAAAGAGAAGACAATAGCAGAAGAGGCGGAGAAAAACAAATAAACAAATAAGTGCACGATGCTCAAATAATTGAGGCCAAAGAGGAGCTTCTTGACTAAAGCTCAGTTGGGGGGCTTGGAAGTTTGCTCCGATCATATTTTTTTTTTGCTGGGCTAGTGACATTTGGGTTACTTTTTGGTGTTCATTGAGCAATGCTCAATTTTGCAGAGATGCTCTTGAGAGTTGAGAAGCAAAGTTCTTTGGGTGTAGCTTCCTCTCATGGTCTAAAAAAACACATTGAGGCCACGCCTTGAGGCATCCTCAGTAAGATTTTGTGGTAAAACTCAGGCCTTAGATTGGTGAAGTGGGTGCTTCGAGGCCTAGGATATGAGGCGGACTAAAGCTTCCGCCTCATTTTCCAAAGGTTTAACATGTGTACCATGCTATCAAAGGATTGCCTAGGCAGTTGCTTAAGCGTGGTGTAAAACTTGACCACCTCGTCTAACATAGGTGATGTGATCCCACACATAGGCTAGCCTGGGCTATAATCTCAATTGCCTATTGACTATAACGCCTAACACATCAACCTCCACGTGTGGATGTGTGCCTCTATTCATGAGTTAGTAATCTTCTTCTATTTTCTTCTTTGAGTTCTTCTTCTATTTTCTTCTTTGAATTTTTCAGGAGTGTTGTACGTTTTCCTTCCCTCCAGACACCCCAAATTTTCACTAATTGACAAGCAAGAAGACAACATGGATACAACAATGTAGATGGAGGAGGGCATAATTTGTTCAAAGATGAGGATGTTGAGGTTTGAGATTTGAGGCTAGGAGAGAGTGGTTACAACAAAGTTTCTCATACATCATAATATTGAAATATGATTTATGAGCTTAATTGGTTTGATGCGTGCTAGATTTATTGGGATTGTATGCGTTATAACTCATTAAATCATTTTAGAGGGTATAGTAGTATGCATTTTTTTGGGTGCCTCAACCTTGAGGCTGGCCTAGGCAGTCATGAGATGTGGTGCAAAGATGGAGCGCCTCGTGCCTCAAACGGCCCAGCACGTGTATATATATTTTACTCCATACCCCCAAAACCCCAAAATCTATTGACCCCCCACCCACCTATAGGATGGAGAAGCATTTGAGATAATCCTCTCAAGGACCCTATCGCTACTTATGAACATGAATCCATACTTGGCTGCCTATGCTTTCATTTGAAATCGTGATTATGTGTTTATGTTATTATGGAATGACTTACCTGAGTGTTATGCTAGAAGCGCAAACTTTCTGTCATAAAATCACTATTCTTACTAAATAATTTATCATTGAGGATTGGCAATGATTGTTTAGCTGTTCTTTAGCTCTACACAGTCATATTTTCAACAAAAGTAACAACTAATATATAAATCAAACAACCAATTAAACAGAACACCCATTCAACTCTTTTTCAACTCCTATCTATGGAATTAACATATGAATCAAACAACCCATAAAATAAAAATCCCCATTCCTCAAATTGAAAATATGGGTTCTATCAAAAACAACCCCAAACCTTACTGCATTCAATCTCTACTAAAACGAACCACTAAAAACCCTAAAATCACACAAGTCAGGCAAACTCGAAAGGCTTAGAATTCAAGAGAACACAAATCAATCAACAAAAAGGGAACTAAAGATTGAAATTTTCTGCTTACCTGTATAGAAAGCTACGATCTTTGGTGGCGAACTTAAAGGTTGGATCGATCAAAATCTCTCTATCTATCTACAATCAAAGAAAATGAGCGAGATTTTTATGAGTTCTTCTTCTTGGTTATTATAGTGCTATGTACCCCGTTCGTTTACTTTGTTTTACCAGGGTTTGACAAGTTGACACAAGATTTTACTTTAACACAACACGACCCATTGTCACCCCTTGCAAGTCCAAATGTTGCATCGGGGACATTGTTGCCACACGAAACTAACCTTGTTAAAAAAAAATAACATTTGCATTTGTTGGTAAAGTTTCTTCAAGTTTTACGCTACATGCTAATAAAAATTACCGGTGTGCCAATGGTAGCCTGGTTGGATGATTAAAGTTGTGATGGTTTAACCCCCACGTCTTGAGTTCTGTAACCACCGGCGGCACACTGTCCTTTCAAAAAAAATTTGCCAATCCTTATAACATGAGTTTTTTCACAACAATTAATTTTCTTTTTCGGAGAAATTTTGTCATAGTGACAATAATAGGGAATTAATTGGTAGTAACACATTGTGCCCCATTTGTATTGCAAATGATGCATCTGATGTGTAAACTCCAACTCAAATTAAATGTTCGTTTACCTAGCCGTTGTGTTCTCTCAGGGGCTTTTCTAAACGTCGAGGAAATGCGCGAGGAGAGAGAGCGAGGGATGGGTGGTTCCATCCCTTGTTCTCTCTCCTTTGCGTGTTTCCTCGACGTTTAGAAAAGTTGGTTCTCTCAGATCGAAGAAGTTATTAATAAAGATGCAAAGTTTGGTCTTTTGCTTTCTATTGGGGTTGTTTTTGTTTTTCTTATTCATTCGTACTATCAAATTGTTACTAATATTGAACATCGTCTCACCATAACTAGAAAGAAAAATATTAGTGTCATTTAATTAAATATCAATTATGAAAAGTTTACTTATTGAATGAATGGGTGTTGTGAACTTGTGCAAACCCAGGACGATGATAATAAATCAAATATTTTATGCAGTTAAAATTGATAGTTCATCAAATTAGACTTCTCTAAAGCATTTGACAATGTTTCTAATGTTTATTGGAGATATTTGAATTTGGTAATGACTCGCATGGGGTTTGACTCCAAATGGATTCATTGGCTTCACACTTGCAGATCTATAACTAATTTCTCTCTGAAGATTAATGGACAGCTGCACGGGTTTTTCAATAGCTCTAAAGGCCTGCATCAGGGTGATCCCCTGTCTCCCCTTCTCTTTACTTTAGCAGCAGAATGTCTGACCCAAATGATTCTTAATGCTGTTGATGTTGGTCTAGTTAAAAGGTTTTCAGTCGCAGAGGGTAATCCTCCTGTTTCCATTCTTTAGTATGCGGATGATACCATCCTTTTTTGTGATGCTTCTATCACTCAGGTTCTTGCTCTCAAAATAATTATGCTTTAGTTCGAAGTTATTTCAGGTTTGAAAATCAACTTTCACAAATCAATGGTGTTGCCCATTGGAGAAGTCATTCATCTGAAGTAGTTGGCGGGTTTATTTGGTTGTGCAGCGAGTCAGCTTCCAGTTAAGTACTTAGGCATGCCTTTGGGTGCTAGATTTAAAAGTATAGCTGTGTGGGATGAGTCAATCGAAAGGATATAATCTAGACTAACTTCTTGGAAGCGCAAATTTCTCTCGAAAGCAGGCAGACTGGCACTTGTCCAATCAACTTTAGCTTTTATCCTTGTGTTCCTTCTGTCTGTTATCAATGTTCCTTCTTCAGTGACAGACACACAAACCTCCAGAAAGATGCATCTTGTGGGTTGGGAGAAAATTTGTTGTCCAAAAACTCGAGGTGGTCTAGGCATTCGCCAAGTGAGTACTTTCAATTTAGCATTACTTTCCAAGTGGCTTTGGCGATTTGCTGAAGAAGATGACACTTTATGGAGATCGTTCATCATTGATAAATATAAGCAAAATAAATGGGATTGGGATACCAGGATCAAGTACACTCCCTATGGGTGCTCTATTTGAAAGTCCATTTCTCGGTGTGCCAGTATTTTCTACCCTCACACCTCGCTTCACTGTGGCAATGGCGATCTAATCTCTTTCTAGCACGATTATTGGTGTAGCAACCAACCTCTGACGGATTTGTCTCCAATATTGTTTTTATTAGCAAACAGAAACATGAGAGAGTTAGCACATTTTGCTCCAATGAAGATTCTTGGAATCTTTCTTTTCGGAGACCCTTAAATGATGGGGAGCTAGAGAAAACCGTCAATTTAATGCACATGTTGGATAATCAGATGCTCTCGAAGAGATCTGATAGTTTGGTATGAAAGGGAAAAGGTGTGGGTTTCTTGGTGAAAGCTTTTTCGGATATGCTGGCTGCATCTCATTATAAGACCCACTCAAACTTCTTCATTTCCTCTCACAAAAATCTGGTTTGGGTGAAAAATATTCTTCATCAGATTAATTTATCTTGTTGGTCAGTTTTGCATGAGAGGATCCTGACTAAAGACTGGTTGAAGAATAGAGGAATCCTCACATGAAGCTTTTGTGTACTTTGTAATGAGAATGACGAGACTCTGGATCACTTGATGCTTCATTGCAAATTCTCCAAATCCATTTGGAACAGTTTCCTATTAGAATTTGGTCTGAGTTTGATGTTTCAAGGTTCCCTTTTGGATTGGTATAGTTGGTGGTCCCAAGCTAATCCGTCCCGGCGCGTGGAGTGGTTATGGCGTAGGGTTTCTCATGTGGTGTGTGTGGAAAGAGAGAAATATGAGGGTTTTTTAAGGGCTTAACCGATCGGAACACTTCTTTATCGAGATTAGAGAATTGTTGTGGAAGATTGGTTCGGCTTGTAATCTTTTTAAAGACTTGTTTTTTGACACCTTCATGGTGTTTTGGCATTCTTTGATATATGAATGGTTGTAATTTGTTTTCTTCTTATATTCAATAAAAATCTAAGTGTTTGACCCAAAAAAAAAACCGCATGGGTTTTTCTTTTCTTTTTTTCCTTTGATCTTTAGGTAATAGACATGTTAACATAATGAAACTAACCAAGTGTTATATAAAAAATAAATAAAAAAATTCGTTTGAGTGCTCCATCAGACAAAATGGAAAAAAAAAAAAAAAAAAAAAGGATGGCATCTTGCATATCTTCCGAATATATTTAAATATATTAAAACTTGTATACTATTTTTTTTTTTTTTTTAAGAATATGGTATCAAGGCCACTGTTTTGTGGATTATTTAAAAGTGTTGTGTTAGTATATCTAATTTTACAAATTAAATATTATTTACATCTTTTTTTTTATTTATTTTAACCCTTGAACATTTTTCGGTGTCAAAGTCGTTTATAATATAGTTAGAAAATAACTTTTTGTTTTAATTATTTATCATTGTTATTATTTTAATTTATTTTTTTTCTCGATAACAAAAAATGTAGATTATTTAATGAAAGAGAGGTTGAAAGAGCTACCAAGAAAATGTAAACGAATTTGATCATGACTTAGTTATCATCCCAAAGGTTTTAAACTTTGCCAAAATTCTAAAATCGAATTTCTAGATATTCAGAATGAATATTATTTAGTTTTATAGGTTTGAAAATAATTAGTGGTGGAAATTTGTAGATTTGTTGAACACCACAAAAATTCTAACTACTTGAGAGAACATCGCATTATTGAAACTAATTAATCTTAACACCTAATTATCATGTAAACCTCCAAATGGGAATTTGGGTTTTTCCAAAATAATAAAGAGAGAAAACTCCATTCAGCTTTTTTTTTTTTTTTTTATCTCGATCTTCTTCTTCTCCCTACTAATTGGTTTAATCACTTTTTTCATCAAGTAAGTAATGAAATTATTGTTTTTGCACTGCTAATTCGTGATTAATTTAGTGTATTTTTAAAATTATTAGTCATTAGAATATCATGACAAAAAAATACCCGATCTATATTTTGCTGAAGAAATATGTTTTTTTTTTTTTTTTTTTCCTTTTTATACTTTAATCGTCGAAATTCCTTAAATCCATACGAAAAAGCACGAGTTTGAATATGCACTCTCATGTTTTCGTGCATGCTTAATGTATTTTATATCCCAATTTGTTATTGTTGTTATATGAATTTTCCAAATCTCGAAAGTTGAGGAGGGTGAATAGCAAGACAATGAAGGAGCGGCTTGAAGGTCAATTCATTTCTATTTAATACATGAATTAGATTTTTTATTGAATAATTTTTTTGTACTCTGATCTAAAAGTACTTTCATCGTACCCTTTTTTTCTACTTATAGTGGACCTAGGTGCGCGCACATGCTCACCGCGCGCCAACAGAAAGATCTAAGGGGAAGAAAAATTCTTTGATTATTTGAGATTGAAGATAATCATGTTTCTTTAAATTTTTATGGTATATATTCATCATCCTCACTTTAAAAGAATTTATTTCTTAATTTTGAAAAAAAAAAAACAACCACGAGGTTGAAGGTCTTCATCTCCGAACTCTCGCAAATCTTTACCTTTTTCTCTCTTTTTCCTACTTATTTTTTATCGACGTTTTATATTCTTTTCCAACCAAACATGGCTTGTGGAAAAAGAGTAAAAACTATTTCTTGCATTCATGTTCTTGTGAATTCATTAGGTTATGTGAAACATTGTGATTTTCTCCTATTGCAGCCTGGACTTTCAAAGGCTATATAAAGCTTTGACAAAAAAAAGTCTTCTTTCGACAATTGATGTATCAAGATAACTCATTAATTGTTGTCTGACCATCTATTTCAGGATTGTAGAACATGGACGAAATTGAAAAGAAGAAGATGCGCAAGTTCAATGTGCCAACAATAAATTTAGATGAAATCAAGAAGCCTTCTCCATATCTTATCATGTCACCTAAAGCAAACTTACTTGAAAAACAAACTATTGGAAAGGCCAATTGTCTCTGCTCTCCTACTACCCATGTTGGCTCCTTCAGGTGTAGGAAACACAGGACTACCAATTTACTCTCTCGCAATGGTGGCTCTGTTGGTTCAAACCTTTCCGAGCTAGCTACCAAGGCTGCTGCAATCTCTGATTCTACACATTCTCCTACAACACAATCTTGTTCTGGCTGCTAAACATCTTATTAAGGTTATGGCTGTTGACAGTGTTCAAGTCTCAAAATAACACTAAACTTTCATCCCAAGTGACGACGTTTCAGAACAAGTTACATTTTTTACATTGAATGTGGAATGGTTCAATTATGTTCATGTAGGTGCCCAACACATTTGGCAATCTACGGTCTCGTGCTTGTAAATATCGTTACTATAGTTTACTAATAGCATGTTTGTTTATCAATCATAAAACTTCAGTAATTGTCTTATTGTGTACATGGTGTTTGCTAATATATTTGGTTTTTAGAATAACCAAAAAAATTTGTCTTAGACTGAACTTTGCCAAAGCTTTTGAAAGATTGTCAAATTTTTAGAATCTACAAAAGATTAAAAGTAGAAGTGGTATGGTAATCTCATCATCTAGAAAACTATGGATAAGAAGTCTCATTTTGTTATTGACAACTTTGTTCTTCGTCGGATGTCTAAAACAAAAGATGATCGTAGGATGAAACTTATAAAACTGCAAATGGATATTTAAAAACATATCGACGAAGAGAGTTTTCTCTAGGATAATTGGATAGCAAAATTTGAACATCATAACTCTAATAAAGATTTCCCCTAACAAAGATTTCAATCCCATAGTCCAGATTTCATCCCAATTCATTCATGAAGCCCTTTGAAAAGTAAAAATCTTGGTAAATATATATTTTCTTCACTTCAATATAAATAGCCAAATCAAGTTCCCCAATTTTGCAAAGACAATGTTGAGTTTCAGGGTATGATTTCTCTTCTTCTTTATCATTGTTAGTATCTTAAGGGTGATGAAAAGAAGGTTTTTTTTTTCATTTATGAAGCCCAAATTAGAATGCATTGTGAACTCGATAAGACTTACAGCGGATGATATCAGAGTTTCACAATTTTATATTTTTTTATAATGGAATTTGTTTTGATGGATCCCTAGTCCACAAGCCCTGGTGGGTCCAAACATTCATGAATTCCAGACCTGACTGCCACATGGCACTCCCAAAATTAATTGGAGCTGGTTTCAGACCCTTCTATACTTGTCATAGTGAAACAAATAACCTCTGTCTTTTTATTTGGCTTTCTGTTCTTCACTCTGATTCTCTAATTCTCCCAAAATTTTCTCATCATTCTCCAACTTTACTTCATTGAATCTGTAATGGGTTTTTGATTCTCCTGCTTTGGTTAATACTCTACATCTTCAAATCATCTTCTGCATGTTGATCCTTGAAGGTTTGGTTTTGATTATTACAACAATGCTTACAGGTTTGAGATTTCCCTTTTTCTCTTCCTTTCTTTGATCTTTTAATGAGTTTTCTTTTCAAGTTTTGAACAAAGAGAACTTGAACACATGAAGATTAGAACCTTCATGGTTCAAACTTGATTTAATGAATGAAACAAACCTTTTTATTAGCTTTTATTAGTTTGTTTTTTTTTTTTTTTTTGTTCTGTTTTTTTTTTTAAAATGAACCAAGCGCAGCATAACTTCTGTTTTTATTCTAAGAAATATCAAGGGAACACTAAGAACTACTTTCTGTCACAGAACTAGATTTGAACATCAAAAGCAGGTCACCTGCAAGCCCGATAGAAGACGAAGACATGTTTCCAGGAGGTAACAACCTGTGTGAGGAAGACAGGAAGAAGGGATTCCTGTTTAATGGATGGGGAAGTTCCAGCGGATATGAAGAGAATGGAGGCATGTTCAAGAAGCAGAGGGGTGACGAACAAGTGCCAATGGTGAACACAGAAGGGTGGAACAATGCTGTGTATGAGTCTTACCATCCAGTTGAGCCAGTCATGGGTGCAAATTTTCCTGTTGGAACTAATGGGTTTCAGTCATTTCCCAACTACCCATACCAAGCTTTTGGTGGTCCAAGCAACAACATGCACTTTGCTGATCAGATTCAGACCTCTTTCATTCTGCAAGAGAAGAAACAAATGAGGATGATCAAGAATCGTGAATCTGCCGCCAGGTCCAGAGCTCGTAAACAGGTAACTTTCTCCGTTATAAATGGCTCACGTTTGTCTCCGTTCATTTCTTGTAATTTGTACCAGTCAAGTCTATGAAACCGGACTGCTAAATGGACAACTCTAGATCAAGATCTCGTCAAGGGCACAAATCCCTGGATCAGTGATCTCTGGAGTGGTGTTGCAAATCGATGCCCCATGAATGAGCACAACATAATTCATGATTGACTCCATTTCATGGTTGCATTGTTTTCTTAGGCATATCAGACCCAGCTTGAGTTGGAAGTGAAGGATATCAAGGATGAGAAGCAAATGCTGAATGGAACCTACAATGTAATCTCTAGTCCTTGTTCCTGCCTTGTTTTGCGAAGACACCTAAGTTTGATTTTTCTAAAGTTCATGTTTTCCTTTTTCGTGCAGAATCTGGTCACTTTTGCAGAGTTGAAGATCAAGCCTACAGGGAATAAGCTTGCTCGTACTCTGTCAAGCCCTTTTTAGATAACAATGGAGTGAATGTTCCCTGGAAGACATTCCAAAGGAATATGTAGCTTTTAAGTAAGACTGGTGTGGATCTTGCTATGAAATAAAGAAACAATATGACAGTTCACAGAAAATCTGCGGTGTTTATGGTGGTATGCTTTTACTTGAAATGTCATGCTTCTGTAAGTAACTGCAGTTTGCATTGTTGTCACTGTTCGTGTATTTTTGGTTTCTTTTTATTGCATCGTTCATGTGAGAGTCGTAAAGTAGTTTAGTTTCCGGTACCTGTCATTTCTGATCCCCTGTCCATAATCATCAGTGATGATTATGGATTACACATGGAGGAAGAAGTCAGATTAGTTCGACATCTAAGCCTTCTGTTTGTTGCCCTGAGTACTCCAAGAGTCTGTTGATCCAAGCAAATAAGAGAACATAAATTATAAAAGCATTTTTAATGTACAAAATTATGGATCATAATTAATTGTTCGAAAATAATATCAAATGCACAATACTTGAAGTACATATACCTGAAGACTGTCATGAACTTTATTAGGAAGAAAAAATTGCTTAGGTCCAAAAAATAAATTGAAAATACAAAGGTTCATGTGTAGCAACACCTGCAATAGGTAACTATGTTATATCACATCTGTTCTTCTCTGAATTTATACAAATAGACCTCCAAAGTCATTGTGTAACCTGGAAATTTTCACTCACAGAACAAGGCACAAAGAGCTGCGGAAATCTCTGTAGTACAAGCTCTCACATGTTTCTCGCGTCATACCCTACTCAGAAACCAAATCTCGGGGACTAAATCCATTTGCAAATACCATTCTGGATCCACATAAGTCAATTCTGGGCATTCGAACAGTCTGTATCTCTCTTCAGTGAGCTCAGCTGCAACCTGAACCAGTGATAATATTCTGAAACAGTCCACTGTTTACACTAGATACCACTCTAATTTTCTTAGTAGCTCATTTCTATCAGAATTCCTGATGATACCAGTTTTCATCTGCAATTACAAATCCGATGGACGAAGAGCATGGTTATCTTGAAGAAGTGTAGCTTCAAAAAAATGAATTACTCGAGTTACAAAAATCATAACAGGGATTCATCTCAATCACTCACTTCCCTGCAGTAAACTCCTTTTCAACTTGACTGAACACTGATTTAAGGCGATCAACCAAATTGGATACAATATTTGTTGTGAGCTTTTTCTGATTTTTTGTGCTCTTTAGCCATGTAATCCCAAAGAACACTTGGAGATTACATGCATGCGAACTGGAGCTCAGATTTTCCACTTGATATCTGATGTGAATCTGCAAGTAAAAGTTATAAAAATTGTCATTTAGGAATGTTTTCGCTGACAGTAAGGTCAAACGATAGTAGCAAAACAATATTATTTAGCATAGGTATATTTTCCTCCTCTGAACTGGGTTTTTTTTTTTTCTCTCTTTTTCTTTCGAGGCTTTGATATATTTTTACTAAATCAAGTAAAACGGAAACTAGCATTACTAACTAACATGGAGGGGAAAGTTTTCAGCAAAAGGGAAAGACATCAAAGAATGTGAACCTACATTGTAGTGATCCCCCTGTGGCACCCCATGGAGGATCATAAACTCTTCAACAACACATCCATTTCTATCAATGAAGGGAGATCGTTGCTGAGTGCTGGACACTTCCCCACTGTATCGGGAAACACGTTTATCAAATTTGTAGCGAATCTGTCTCTGGTATACATCAGGTTTCACCAACTCCCATGGATCATGAGAATAGTTCAGACAACCCACTTTCTCCATTACTTTACAGTCTAAGTCACCGCCACCAAACATTTCCATGAAGAAGCTCATCTGCAAATCCAAAGAAAATAAACATTTGGAAGTCAGTTATAGAAAATGTGCAGGGATATTGAAAATGAAAACTACATTGCACGAGTAAACTAAATGTGACAGCTTGTGCATAGATTACAATGATAGGAGAAATA
This sequence comes from Berberis vulgaris, assembly GCA_963556465.1. NCBI lineage: Eukaryota > Viridiplantae > Streptophyta > Magnoliopsida > Ranunculales > Berberidaceae > Berberis > Berberis vulgaris. Next base: position 95,959,840 of record OY747128.1, read on the forward strand.
ATATCATATAGACATATTTAAGGCGTTTAACTTGGTTTGGTCACGTGCAGAGGAGACCAAGCACGGTGCCAATTAGAAAATGTCTAGATTGGCAAGTTAATGGAGGGTGTAGACGGAGGGGACGACCGTTGAAAACTTGGATGAAGGCGGTGAATGAAGACATCATTGAGCTTGGATTAGGAAGGATATGTGGGAAGACCGCATTGTGTGGAGAACCAGAATCCATGTAGCCGACCCCAAAAATATTGGGAATAGGCTTTGATGATGATGATGAGACAGATTGTACAAATCAAGTGGACAGTCTTCTCATCATCCTCAACTAAATAGTTTTATCGACATACCCTCTCCTTTACAGCTGTTCATATCCTGAATTTTATGCAAACACCATAACGAGGTGGCAGTTCGGTTGGGCAACCTTCCAAAGTAAAATCTACTTTTTCCTTCCTCCACAATATAACAAAGCAATCATTTGCTTTAAAATTGGTTTTCTGAAAGTAACATAGTTAATATACCTTGCTTTTCATAGTTTCTGGCATGATCATGAAAAAGTATCTCTTTCAACAATGTAAACAAGATCAAATATAAAGAGAGAAGAAAACTCACTGGAACATGAAGAACAGATGAATAAATCTCTGACATGCTAGCATCCTCACTGTCCAGAATGGATGAGTTGTCTTCAGTTTGGATATCCTTCCGTTCAGATTCTTCCTCAACTATTCGCACCTTCTGCTCAGGACTCAAGGATCTTGCCTTCCACAGTGCCATGATTGTCCTGTCAGAGAGCAAAAATAAGTTAAAATTACACAAAAAATAATATAGCCACTATAACCAAGATTGCGTACCCCAACTTAGATGATGTGGGCAATTTGATCCACAAGCAGCCCATCTAAATTTTATCATTAAACCAACATCAATTTCTTAAGGGAAAAAAGAGAATAGGAAAGATAACTTTTATTTAAGGTCCTCAATTTGTGAAGAGAAGACAATGAATTAAGATCATTTGGAAAAGAAAAAAAAAAGTGTAATTGACTATTGAGTTCCATGAAAATGCTTGAGATGTTATCACTTTCTTGATGAGAAGCAAATAGGAAATTGGTAAAAGAGTTGAATCCGAAAAAAATTGTACGTAATCTTCTGTGTTATGTAAGTACCTATGTGCTACGTTGAAAGAGACAAAAGTGTGGAAATGGAATTTCAGCCTGCCATCTTCATCTTGAGTTTTTGCACCATGCTTTGCATCCATGCCTCTGCCTTTGCGAAGAAGAATAATTATGGATGGACTACCCATTGATGCCAAAGTTGGAGGAAGAACATGAATGTCCTCTATATCCTCCCAGAGAAAGAAGAACATGGTTCTACTTCCAAACAAATTTGCATGGAAACCAATTATTCTCACTGAAAGAAAGACACGGCCCTGCCAAGAACAAACCACATGAGGAAAGAACATTAAACTTTTAAGTTATACAAAAAAAAAAAAAAAAGACGAGGAAGAAGTAGCTATCGAAAACCACAACATTTATAAAATTCCAAGAAAATGGGAAAATCTCTTGTTTTAAGAGTTCACATATGATATAGCCTATAGGGACGTCTTCACTAAGACGTAGGGTGCAAATTCCTACTCCTATAGTCTCTGTTAACATTCATAGTAGCAGGAGTCTTTGTGTGCACCGTGCACCCGGGTGCAGATGATCTGAACAAAACCAAAAGTGTTGAGTATAACAGTACCTGAAGCAGCATTTTGCGCTTCAATTGACATGTAAAATCATTGATGAGAAATTCCTCTGCTGGAAGACCAAATATTTTCTGGAACGCGGTATTTGTCTGAGGGGACCGTACATTTATCTGAAATCATTGCAAGTGTTAAGAGGTACAGAAACATATACGAAACCAAAAAAAGACAAGAATAAACGAAACCCTACAGATGAATTATACCTTTTTCCCGACCTCCTTCTCCACCTTTGTTAAGTACTCTTTTACAGCATTGCTACCTCTTGTATTATTCAATAAAATTCTTAAGTGCAGTTTTGACTGACATGCCTGAGCTAATTTTCCATTAAGAGGGATCCATGTATCAGCAAGAGCAGATATATCCGATTTGACAAAATTGATTTCAGCATGTCCCAGAGAAGTGGCTTGGGAAAAGGGTCCATCAAAATCAAATACTTCCACATCCAGTACAGACGGGAGTTCATCCATTGCATCAAATTCAAATATTTCTGCAAAATACACCGAAGTTTTGACAGAAGGAAGTGTATGAGGGATATCTCTATCATTGGCTTGATGAAATATTAAGAAAGTCCAAATTGAATTTCCCCAGCTGCAAAAGCATGTACAACCGTTACTGAAACATAGAATCGTCTAAATTGAGAACTCACCATTCCACTGTGGATCAAGTTTCTGAAACTTGATTGAACTGGTCTTCGTTTTACCATTGCACGTAAAGACCACATATGGATCTGAAAACCCAGTTGAATCAACGGTTGCTAAGCTATTTCCTTCAATCAAAGCAATAGTTAGCAACCAACCATCCCCTTGTGCCTTAACTCCATGATCGCCAGCTGCATTGATGTGTAACAAGAACATGAATATCTCTACAAATCAAACAGGGTAAGACAAAATGAAAATGATTGATCCTAGTGATGGTAGAACATCATAGGTCGAGCTCTAGATCAGTAGTACAATCTTAAAATAAATACATCAAGTTGGTTCCCGTCTTCAGCAAATATTATTTCAAGAATTCAAATGCTATATCATATTATGGAGTCAATTGAACCCATCAAACACTTATATAGAGTTGAAGTCAGCCTACAGAATAAATAATTTTATACGAGAATAGTGTCATGCAAGTGTGAGATATAAATATCACTTAACAATAAAAGTAAAATATAACAATAAAAAAAATTAAATAAATAAAATAAAAATAAAACCTGGAAAAAGGAGATAGTATTACCTATCTGCTCTCTTGTTTGCGTGAAACGTGTTATAATCTCAAGAGCTTGTTTTCCTTGGAGGACCAGAACCGCACACACGATTATTTCACCAATTGAGTCTGGCAAATCGATCCCAGCAAACTCTAGCCCTTGAAACATGTTGGTTGAAACTAACAAGATGTGCATTAGTAAATACAATCCCATGAAAACTGTAACGACCACCGGAAATTTCAAAATATGTTGAATCATTAACTTCCAATCAGGCTGCCGTTCCACCTGCATTGAAGCCAAAACTTGCTCGTTGCCCAAAACTTGCTTGTTGCCCAAAACTTGCTCTTTGTCTAAAACTTGTTCTTTGTTCGACCCAAGATCTTTCAAATCAACTGGCTCAACTTTCTGACACAAAAAATTGGCAAATTGCTCGAAGCTGATCATTAGAGCTTTTCCGGCTCCACGTTCTATCATTCCTTTCATCATAGTACTCTGTAGAAAATTCATCCTCCATGATATTATCAACCTAGATGATTTTTCTCCAGAAGGCAACTCAGGTCCAGGTGTAATATGGTAGAGCATTTCTATCTTGAATGTGTTTCCATACATAACATCTGGTGTACTCACGCTTATTAATAGAGCAAAAACCTTCCCATCAGCTTTCAGATAGGTCTGCTCTTCTGTGGCTTTCGCAACTTTGGTCATTTTTGTAGCAGCCTTCATGTAAGTGACCACCCTTCTTAAGCATTTCCCATCACTCTCTAACCTCCAAGGTTCTTGCTTCCATTCTGTATTTCCCCTCATATCCGCCAAAGATTTCGTAAACTCTGAATCAGGTGAAAAGAGTATAGAGTTCAGTTCGGGTGGTGCAACCATATATGACTGATCTAGAAGTACTCCTGGTAAATTGTTGAGGACTTCAGCTCCTTGATCATTTCTCTCCATTGTCTTCATTGCTTCATCAAAGTTATCAGAGGGATGGGTTTTTTTGTCAGAAATATGGATCTTTTGGTCAGAGGGATGGGTTTTTTTGTCAGAGGGATGGATTTTTTGGTCAGTGGGATGGGATTTTTTGTCCGACACAAGATCTTTCAAATCAACTGGCTCAACCTTCTGACACAAAAAATTGGCAAATTGCTCGAAGCCGATAGTTAGAGCTTTTCCGGCTCCACGTTCTATCATTCCTTTCATCATAGTACTCTGTAGGAAATTCATTCTCCATGATATTATCAGCCTAGATGATTTTTCTCCAGAAAGCAACTCAGGTCCAGGTGTAATACAGTAGAGCATTTCTATCTTGAATGTGTTTCCATACATAACATCTGGTGTACTCACGCTTATTAATACTGCAAAAACCTTCCCATCAGCTTTCAGATAGGTCTGCTCTTCTGTGGCTTTCGCAACTTTGGTCATTTTTGTAGCAGCCTTCATGTAAGTGACCACCCTTCTTAAGCTTTTCCCATCACTCTCTAACCTCCAAGGTTCTTGCTTCCATTCTGTATTTCCCCTCATATCCGCCAAAGATTTCGTAAACTCTGAATCAGTTGAAAAGAGTATAGAGTTCAGTTTGGGTGGTGCAACCATATATGACTGATCTAGAAGTACCCCTGGTAAATTGTTGGGGACTTCAGCTCCTTGAACGTTTCTCTCCATTGTCTTCATTGCTTCATCAAAATTATCAGAGCGATGGGTTTTTTTGTCAGAGAGATGGATCTTTTGGTCAGAAGGATGGGTTTTTATGTCGGATGGATGGATTTTTGGGTCAGTGGGATGGGCATTTTTGTCCGAGAGAAGATCTTTCATCTCAACCGGGTTAACGTTCAGACTCAACAAATTGGCAAATTGCTCAAAACTATCCTTTAGACCTTGTCCGGCTCTACGTTCGATCATACCTTGCATCATAATGCTCTGTAGAAAATTGATCCGCCATGAAATTATGACCCTTGATGATTTTTCTCCAGAAGATAACTCAGGCCCAGGTGTGATACAGTAGAGAATTTCCGGCTTGAATGAGTTTCCAGACGTAACATCAGGTGTACTCACACTTACTAACACTGCAAAAACCCTCCCATCAGCTTTCAGATAGGTTTGCTCTTCTGTGGCTTTTACAACCTTGGTCATTTTGGAAGCAGCCTTCATGTAGGTGACCACCCTTGTGAAGCTTTTCCCGTCGTTCTCCAGCCTCCATGGTTCTTGCTTCCATTCTGTATTTCCCTTCACATCCGCCAAAAGTCGCATAAACTCTGAATCAGGTGAAAACAGTAGAGAATTCAGATCAGATGGTGCAACCATATATGACTGATCTAAAAGTATTCCACCGGATAAATTGTTGGGGACTTCATCTCCTTGATCAGTTGACTCCATTATCTTCACTGCTTCATCGAAAGTGCAATCAGGTGGATGGTTTTCTAATTTTTTCTCATAAAAACTGCTCTCATAAATTTCAAATCTGGGTGTCTCAGGTAAGTCTGGCAAAGCAAGACCTCTCACGTTGTGCGATGTCAATTCTTTGTTTTCTACAGCAGCTTGAGCAAGCCGAGCTGTAAAGATTGGTGCATATGACTTGTTTTCCTTGGGAGAAACGAGCCCTGTTCCACCTACAAGAGGTGGTCTCATAGGACTATTTAAAGATGATTCACTGCTGAATTCCATTTGTGGTGCATAAGGTGTTCTTACAGGACTGTTCATGAATGATCTTAAGGGGCTATTTAAAGATGATTCGTTGCTGAATTCTGTTTGTGATGCATAAGATGATCTTATAGGACTATTCATGTATGATCTTAAGGGGCTAGTCCAGGGTGATTCACTACTGAATTCCATTTGTGCTGCATAATCTCCATCAGAAGACTGTGTTTCATCTACGAATGGATAGCTTTCAGAAAACAAAATTGTGAGCAGAACTTCACCTACAAAATAAAGGGAAAAAAAAAAAGAGATAGCAGTTACAATCATGAATGAATTCCAACATTTTTAAGGACGAAACCGTTGTTTTTTCTTTCTCTTACAGCCATAGTCATATCATCATAATAGGGAGGAAAGATCCAATTTATAACAATTGTGTGTTTGGACTTCCAATTTGTCACAACTCATATGAAACAAAACCTAACTAAAACTCAGAGAAAGCCACAGTGAGCTAAACAATCAAATTCAAAATCAGTGTATCTTGACAGTATTTCAGATGCAGAACACAACCCATGTGATTGAATTCTACTACATGAGAATTTATACTATACAGGACTCAAACAATGAACAAACCCAACTGAATCGAAAATAATTGCCATAACCTCTATGCTTGAATCGAATCAACATGTTAAGAGTACATAAAACAAGAGGAAACTACAGAAATCCTAATTGAATATAAAAATTTAGCTATCTCTATGATTTATTACTAATGTAGTAAACTATCTACCAAAGAAATCCTAATTGAACATGAACAACTATGGCTCTCTGGTAACTGATTTTCGAGTAATCATATCAATAAATTAGAGGTCTCATCTAACTATAGAACACAATTAAAAATCAATTAGTCGTAAGAAATTTCAAATAATTACCAGATTTGGCCTTCTTGCTCTTGGACTGGAAAGCATACCAAGCAGTCCCCATACTCTTATCCTCTCTCTCGAACACCTTGGCAAGGGGTACTTTTATCTGGCCCATGAAGTCGTTGAATTTATTTTCATCCATGACATTAATCACAAGTTTCTCATTGAGGTCATCAGTTTGAAAACTAAATTCTTCACCCCATGTGGGATTCAAGTTCTTTTTTATCACATTAGTCCTGTACTTTTGCTTCCCAAGCTTTAGCCTTACGTAAGGATCACACGAACCACTTGGACTACTAGCTCGTAGGTTCCGAGCTTGTAACACTTGAACCCACAGATTCATCTTTACAACTGAACAAGAACACCCACCCCAAAATTCAACAATCTTTTACAAAAAGGGACCTTTAATTCTCTCAAATGGAAAACAACAAAACATATGATCATACAAATTGGATGCAAAGAAAAGGTACTCTTTTTATTGTTTCACATAATGTGATCAACTCATCTAAAGAATACCCAGAGTAAAAAAACTTTACTCAGTGAAAAAAAAACAAGTACTACGACAAGCTGAAGGATCGAAAAAAAGCGAAGAAAAAAAAAAGGTACTCTTTTTAAGAGTAAGAACAAACTGAAACAGAGTAAATCAGTGGAAATTGAAGTGTAGAAGATGAAAGAGAACAAAAGATGAACTTCTGTGAAATGGGTTTCCTCAAAAGGGATCAAAATTAGGTGAAATTTGTTGAAACAAACAAAACTAAGACGATGATATAAAAGAAGAAGAAGAAGAGTGGGCAGTGGAGACAAATAGAGTACAAAGTAAGTGGTGATTGTATAGAGATATAAAAGTAGCCTAATTTGTAACGATGGATCATTTGGTTTGACTGGGTGAGAGATGAAGAAGAAGACATGAATGGAGATCTTTTGCATTTGTTACTTCTTTGAGCTGTCGCCTTAGCAGGCCATTTGATGGTTTTTTGTGGATTGGAGGGTTGTGGTTTTGGAAATATTTTTTTTGAATGTTTGTCTTTGGAGGGATCGTCATGTTGAATGGGTCTTCCTTTTTTTTTTCTTTTCTATATGCTACAAAGATCATTTTTAATTGCAAATTTGCAATACACAAGCTTCGAAAATACTAGGAAACCAAGTTTTTCAATCAGGGTGACGTGGAGTGGTCTTGAAAGAATGATGAAATAACCAAAGTATTTATGTGCATCTCGAGGTTGTAAAAAACTTCTTTAGATGATGTCACATCATCCTGGTTGCCAACAAGCTCAGGGACCAGGTTTTTCAACCAGGGTGACATGGCGTGATCTTGAAAGAATTATGAAATTTCCAAAGTGCTTATATGTATCTCGAGGATGTAAAAAAAATTATCTGATGATGCCTCAACATCCTAGTTGCAAAACCTGATCCCCTAGCCTCACTCGATCTCTTATGTTTGGATTCCTTTAAATGCAAACCTTATTAGTTTAGGCCATTTCATTCTTCTAAGTCATTATTGTTTAGAGGTCAAGTCAAGTCTTTATTAGTTTAGTAACCTTTGAACCAACGAAAATGATATAGTATTATAAATTTTTGTTGCAATATTCATGTCTCAAATTAGGTTTTGATATCAGAGATCTAAGATGTTTTAATATCATTTTTGATATCTTTTGTGGACGAGAGTACATAATCTAAATATGGAGGTAGGGTATGATAAAGGCATATTGAACCATATCATGAACCTTGAAATGAAAATATTCAAAGATGATAAAGATGAACTAAAACTTCTAAAAGTTGTATTAAGGAATGCACTAATCTTGGAGATAGTCATATTTACTTTTGTTGATCCATCAATCATTGTTGTCAAGAAGAAAATGAAGAAAGCCGACCTAGCAAAAGCTTCCACAAATTCTTGTCGGAGATGTGGCTCGATTTGAGCATGCAATTAGTCCTCCACATCGAGTCAATTTCCAATTTCCAAAACTATGAACTACAGTGATAAGACCAAAGTTGCATTTTGCTCTGTTCGTTTAACACATTTTTATCCGGTAATCTCAACAGTCCGTCTAGAGAGCCAGGAACTAGATTTAAAATACAGCAACGGGAAAATTTCCTAAGAATAGGATACAAAGACATTGTTTCTTTCTAAAGGATCGAAATGATTTCAAGAAAATAAGGAAGTAGGAATGTGGGATCTCACTTCCCCTGTTTTTCTCAAATGTGTTTTCCTACTTCTGCCTTTTGTAGATCTTCCCCAAGAATGACTTCAACACTGCTTGAACTGCATTGCTTGGATGAGCTTCGATTGAGGATATCAGCTTCTTGTAACTTGAACTTTCATACTCCTCAAAAACACCCTGAAACATGAAATGTTTAATGCGTGAATAATGTCCTATGACATCAATAGAACTTCTGAAGTATGGAAAAATAAAAATAAATTGAAGAGTCGTATTGATGACATGCAATGTGATTTTTTGTCCTTAACGGAAAGATGTCCAACTATTTTGAGAGTTGAACTTTCTAAATTTTTTTTGCAAAATGTGAAAATAGAGAACTGATTACAAACCTCAATGTTAAGATCATTATAAAGTGCCTTCACCTTTGCAACACAAGCGGGATCGGCTTTGCCATAGTTTTCCTGGAAACAATCATCAGCATTACATCAAAAAGTTCTAACAAGATACAAAATGAAAAATAACAAAAGAAAACTAACAGCTAGATGTCATTCGTACATGTAAGAGTTTCTTTTGGTCCTCGTTGGCCAGCTCAAGTGCTTTTACTACTAACCAAGAGCACTTAAAATCTTCAATATCCGTTCCAATCTGATAATGCAAAGAAAACAGTAAGAATAACAACCTATAACAACATGAATGTTCTTCTCTATATAAATCTTATATACTCAATTGATAAAACTTTGAAGTTTACCTTGCCAATTACATCCGGATGACCAAAGCAATCCAAATAATCATCCTACAAAAAATGAAAAGCATCATTTGAACGGCCATGTGCTATTAACGACATATGGGAGTGATTTCAAAGAAAAGAAGCAACTACCTGTACTTGAAAGTATGTTCCCATTTCAATTAGAACGTCCTTTACAAGCTTATGGTCATCCAAATTCTCACCGGCAATAAGCAAAGCACATGCTACCTGTAAACAAAGAGATGGAAATAATGTTCAGTTGATCACAAATATCAAGTGGCAGGGAACAAGATACAGTATGGTTGTAAAGAGATGTTTAACTCACTGGGAGATAAAATGAATAATAGGCAGTCTTGTATTGAACAATGCGACGGTGACTGCAATAATCAAAACCACATAATTAATTAGAAGCGGGTATGAGCAATTAACATGGTGGATCGATGGAGTGGTTATAAATTCATTAAATTATGACAGTAAAAAAAAATCTAAACCTATTTCAATCACATAACTTGATAATAATCACAGTTATTTCATTCCTATCCAATGACACGTGCTGCTGCCACAGACTCATAATCATGTTGTCTGTACCATACGATATGACTATTGTATAAAGACTTCATGGTATATAAGAAAACTTCACAGACAATTATGTCTCAAGCATGCCAAATCACACACAGCCTATACGCTGGGCTAAATATTTCATGAACCGTATAAGAAAAGGCAGGATAGAGTCTGTGAGACGTTTAAACAAAGTTAACATATCGAATCCTTTCTACAAGTTCGTCAACCCAAATAGAAACATTATAGATAATCACGTCTTCCGATCAAAGTTAGGTAAGGTGAAGCCATGCAAACTGCAATGACAAGGGTAATCTAGTTTTCCACTTAACTAAAATAAGTTGTTTCATTGGAATTTGGACAGTGTTGCATAGAGGGTTATATCACTAGAGCATGAAGAAAGGATGAAATTGGTCATAGGTAGAGTACTGGCTCAAGAGCTCAAGGTGACCCGACAAATTACATGGCACAGCTGCCATGTCTTCATATGTATGACATGGATAGATGATTCCTATGCACAGCTGGAATCCATTAGAGACATGGAACATTTTTGTCTAGTATTCGATTCCAGAGAATCCATCAACTGGTACATTGAACAAGGGCATAAAAAACTTTTTTATCGTGAACTATACCAGATTCAACACATCTTATGCCTTAAGTGGAAAGTTATGTATTGATTAGTAGCAAACTGCAAGTTATAAGTGTCTTCATTGCAGGGTCCAATCTATCTATTATACAATCACTTCAAATTCTTTACTTACACAGGCAATGTGTACTTGGTAAGATCTTTCTCTCCTTCTAGTGTGGTAATCAAATCTATCATTTGTCCTGATGCAGTCTGGAACTCCACCTAAAGAAGACATGGCATAGATTAACCATGACATCCAACATTCAATATTAAAAGTAGCAAATCAATAGTACATTATACAGTACCCACCTCGTTAAATAAATCAATCAGATCTACATAGTAAGCCTTTTCTCTGAAGTGCTTCTTGAGAATTCTTGGAATATGGTTGCGAAGTAGAACACCGTCATTGCAGGCAATCATACCGACCTACAATAACATATTAGACAAGTTGGATACACTTGTTCACAAGCGTAGACTGCAATAAAAATTCGTGAAAAGTAACAATGCATAAAAGAGCATTTGAAAATGCATCCTTGGCACACCTTTTCCACTCTGAACCAACAAGGTTGACCTCGCCGTGTGACAGAGTTGTCCATGATATCATCGAGAACAAGGAAATATGCCTGGAGCTGTGATTGTTGTTGTTATAAATGGTTAGGTTGCTATCCACTAAACATCAAAAAGGTTGAAAGAATAGGTTTCTTCATATTCAAAACAGAGACATGCCAACAAAAAAAGGAGAGGAGGTAACTTAGCCTACCCATTCAATGCACCAGCCAAGGGCAGATGCAAGAAAAACTTCCTCTTCAGTCAACTCGTTTCCCTTCAACAACTGGTAGCTATCAACCACTGACATTCCTCGGTTGAGCTTTCCTGGAAACAAAAAGGGTCCCAATCAATACCTTTCTTATGAAGGAATAGGCTTATAACCAAAAAATGGAATCTTAAGGTCTCTGTTCCAAACCTCCAGGAACATTGTAGTCCAGCATCTGCAATGAATGAGAAACACTTGATCAGCATAAAGAATGCAACCAATAGGATACAACATAAACCAATTTTCATATTGAGCTTAGACATGAAAATCATTATCTTAAAAAATTGTTTTAAATGGGTATAAAATATTACTTTTAAGCATTTGTTATGAGTGAGTATTATACAATTTAAAGAAGGTACTAACACTTGTGTAATGATTCTGCGTATTCTTACTTAATGAGGCCTAATTCTTCTTCCAACAACAACCCATATTCATCCAAACCTCATAAAGCTCTATTCACATTACGGACACACTTAAAGCTTCACTTTTTGTCCCCACAATCCAAGAGCGCCTCCAACAGACAGTGCTCCAATAGTAGACTGAAGTTAAACTAAGTATGAAAAAACCTAGGGAAAGTGATAGATTTAGCCAGAACATTAGAACTTTTCTTCATAGTGCTGCCCGCCTTAACCTCCATACCGTTAGATTGGCTTAGATCCAACACTGATGATAGAAGACAAGAGGAGATGCTCTTAGACTAAAAGTGAAGATGCTTACTCTAGTCTTTAATTATATCAAATCAGACTAAACAATTAAAGTACATTTTTTGCTTAGATTAAAAATTTTACCAATCCTTTTATACTATTGGAGATGCTCTAAACTCTCTAAACTCAGATCTCCAATCTATTGCATCACCTGTCATGCTTGTTAGTTGTTACTACACCAACTCAAAATATCTCCAAATTTCCACATCCTAGAATCTAATATTATAAAAAATTCAGTAAAATCTTTGAACTTCCTAAACCCAAATCCACCAACTTCAACCAAGTCAGATTCAACCAACCATACTCTTCATGTTCATAATTCAGTATCCAAATTTCCAATCCATAATCTATGTTCCTCAACATTGCAAACCAAGCCAACAAAAAAAAAGACCCAATTTTTAAGACAACATCCTGAAAATCACAAACACCCAAATTAATCAAACTGAAAATCTAGTATTACCAATCCATACAAAACACTCAAACACTACTTCCAACAATAAAAAGACCCAATTTTAAGACTATAACTTGAAAATCACAAACACCCAGACATCTTAAACAGACAATCTAGCATTACATATCCAGACCACACACTTAAACACTACTTCCAACCATACCCATTGATCCAAACATGCAATTGGACCATAAAAACCACATTTTTATCAAAAACAAAAGAGTGGGGTAGGGACAATTGACTTACTCTGTCAACCCAATCACGGGAATCCTTGGTGAACTCAAAAGCAGGATCGTTCAAAAGCTCCTGCTTCAACACTGAGTACACCTTCAAAAAGTCCGACTTCAGATCGGCCTTCACTGGTCCATTAGCCGCCATTGCTGCTGAGAAGTCTCCGAGAGGAGAGAGATCCGAAGAAGAAGAGAGGTTGATGGTTTGGGTCTTCTCCTCCTCTGTAGTTGGTGGTGATGTGATGCTGTGTGGTCTTCTTCTGGTGGTGGCTTGCCGTCTGTGTTTATATAGGAGAGGTCACTTGCTGCTTCTTCAACATGAATCCGTTTTTGTTCCGAATTGGAACATATGGGGTCCCATTCCAGTGAAATTACGAAATTGCCCTTGTTGCTAATGTAATTCACATTTTTTTTTTTTTGGGAAGTAGATAACAAAAAAACAAGGAAAAATAAATCCAACGCGTTTTATATTACCAATCAACCCTAGATGAGGTGAAAATATTAAGCACGATGTACTAGGTTTTGATCGTGGTGTAACGATTTTTTGATTAGTGCCTTGGTAGAAGTGGTTGTAATGATCGAAGTCCTTGATATAAAGTTGGAAAAATGTGATGAAGAATTACGAGATTATTGAAGTATCAATTGGGATGAGAAAAAAAAAATGAGCGTGGGAGATTTTTAATTGTCTGAATAAAGGAAGAAAATATGAATTATTTGGCTTGACCAATAAATCTTACGTAGGAAATATTGAAGCTTTAAGACAAGCAAAAACTCTCGCAATGCTTGTTAACCGATCAAAAGACCAGCATGTCCGTAAGTGTATGAATGATGAAGATGAGTTAATTGTTGATTTTGAGAAGAGACGATAAAAAATGAATTGATTGAGTTTTTTCAGCAAAAGTAAGAACTTATCGACCGGTGAAAGCTAAAAAACTTTATTTTGAGGTTTACTCTCTCTTCTTTCTCTTCTTCTTGAACTTGAGTCTACCGAAGAGATAAAGATATAGGAGTGCATGGAGGTGGTTTCTACAACTGATTCTTTGAATTGAGGGAAAAAAATAACAAATGTTCGGATGAAATTTAATTGAAATAGAAATTTTAGAATGTTTTTCAACTAATTTATAGTCATGTTAACTCCTAATACAACTCTTATTTTCTTTTTCTTTTTAAAAGGTTATGGCCAAAAAAATAGTCAAGAAATTAAATCCTAAAAAAAGGTTATGGCCAAAAAGTTAAGTTTGGATATATAGAGGTTACACAATATGAAGAAAAAAAATTTGTTAAAAGACAAGGTTTTAGTTTTAAACAAACTTGTTTAGTAACAATAATAACCTTGTCGAGTTTGAATTTCTCCAACTTTTCGAATAAGAGTAGTTTTTTAGATAAAAGTGAAACACCACTACTTTATAACGCATTTAGTCAAGTACCAAAAGAAAATCATCCCTCGTCTTGGATAACATTGCCAAATGAAGACTTTACTTGAGCTGACGTAATTATTGGATGCATGATTTTATTTAATTTTTTTCAATAATAGAATGCATAAAATGTTTGTGATTGCATTATGTAAATCACAATATAGGATACTTAATTTTGATTGATAACAATTATGGTTTAACAAATGCATTTGAATCTAAAACTTTAGGGTTATATCAAAGTTCGCTAACAAATTGACAATCCATGAGGTTTGAAATAGATTTGTGAAGAAACACATGAGTCGAACATGTTCACAAACAATCATAAAGCTAATCTTAATTGAGTAATTGACCACATAATTTGTAAAAAAGAGAGATACTCGTCTAGTCTAGTTATGTTACTTGATTAACCAAATAGATTCCAACAAGGAGCATAGTTTACCAACTGTTAAAGATGTTGGCTCAACATAGTCTTACATCAAGTAGTTAGCAACATCATGTCAAATATATAAAGGCTTGGATATGTATCATTAGCAATGGAGCTTTTTGCGAACAGTTGAGTAGTTGAGCCTCGTTCGTAAAAACCTCACACCCGATGAGAACTTCTGCGAGGGGTTTCGCCAAAACCATCAATTTATTAGCACTAAATCTTGTAAAAGAGATGCTAATCGTCATCAATAAAGGAAAAAAATTAAAGAATAAAACCTAAAGCTAGATTTGGCAAGGAATAATCACTTAAACGACAAAATGTGATACAGTATTCTAGTACAACATTTCTATCAATTTTTGCTTTATTGCTAAACAACAGAATGTGATACAGTATTCTAGTACAAATTTCCATCAATTTTTGCTTTATTGCTAAACAACAGAATGTGATACAGTATTCTAGTACAAATTGTACTTAATGATTCCAAACACAAATTACTAGTATTCTAGCACACTTGTACTTAATGATTCCAAACACAAATTACTTAATTCACTTTCAAGCAATTGTTAAGCGTTCAATAGTTATGGTGAGTTTGCATATAATGGAATCATATAATGTATAGTACAAATACTTAAGGTGGTGAGCCCTACTTTAGTGAATTGAAATGGCAGGCATATTTAATCAATTAGATGTTCTTTTGCTTGATGATTGAGACAATACTTGCATTGAAAATATTATTAAATGAAGATTTTGCAATCAGGGTAATGTGGCGTGATTTTGAAAGAATGATAAAATTTCCAAAATGTTATGTGTATTTCGAGGTTGTAAAAAAAACTCATCTAATGATGTCACATCATCCTGATTAAAGAACCCGATTCCCTAGCCTCGCTCTACTCGTATCATAGAATACGAATATAATCATTTCTCGAGATAGCAATAGGGTGCAAATTGGTTTAGAATTTGATGAGACCTACCATTAGATGGATCATGCACATTTTAATGTGTAATGTTACGCCTTTTATAGAAATCCCCATCTTTTCCAGGGCTCTAGGGTTAGTCACATCCTGATGTTTTCTCAGCAAGCAATATCAACAAATTTATTACAATGTTCATGTACTTTCAGTAAAGTATAATCTGAAATCGAACCAAAACCAAACCAAACCAAACCAAACCGTTTATAGCCCTAGTAATAAGTAATTTCCTAGGTAATGTCTTCGGTAAAATATGAGAATTGGAACTGACATGAGTAACTTTTTTTTGTTAAAAGTTTTTTTTTTTTTTTTTTTAACATGAATAACTGGTATATTCGAATCCAACCATGATTCAAACCGCTATTAAAATATTCGATGATGGCAATTTTGTAATTTGATGCATCGATGAGGTGGAAAGATGAAGAGTCTCTGCAATAATTGGTTGCAAGATCACTAGTAACATGAAGTAATAATTGGTTGGCTCTGCAAAAAAAATCCAAATTCCATTTGTCAAGACTGAAGGACGAACTGTGATTTGGCCTTGGGACTACTAAAACATTCAATCACCCCAATAATTGACCACGTGTTTTTTTTTCATTCGATTTGATCAAACATAAGATAATCTTGGACCGCTTAAACGATATTCCGCTACAAGTCTACCAGCTGAGCTAATACCCCACTAACATGTTATACAAATTTTTGTTATTTGTTTTAGAGTTGTGATTGTTAAACTAAGCTTAAAATCTTTATCTCGGTCTCTTTTAGTATTCTAATAAGGGGGTGTTTGTCTAGCCTCTTAATCGGATTCAGTGGTATGAAAATCTCTAAAATTAGTGTTTGTTTTGCCGATATGATCATAAGAGAGCCGTCATAACCCTATGGCTAGACTTTGGTGTTTCTTTTGTTAAGACTATAGCAACCTTCGAATCACCTTTTTTAAGTGATTTTTATACAAAATTTACCAACAATTCTAGCCAGTCATGTCTGTTAATCTTTTTTGGATTTTTTTTACACTTTTACTTCTTCTATAGATATTGTGTTTTAAAGAAAATGGAAAAACACCAAAAAAAAAAGACTAATAAACATTACCGACTAGACTTACTCAAAATTTACGTTTCAATCGAATTTGGAGTGAGAGAAATTCAACACAAACATGTTATGAATTAAGAATTAAATAGACTATATGAGAAGGTGGTGGGTTGTGTGTCGTAGACAAAATCCTAATCTTTTTTTTGCTAATGATAGTCTAGTTGGATGATTAAGGCTATGGTGATTTAACACCCACGTCTTGAGTTCTATACCCACGGACAACACCTGATCTTTTGTTTCATGTGTGACGCATATTATTAATTCCCTTAACAATTTTTATTAATCAGATTTTGCTAACTTCCAGTATGTACTTGGAATTACTTTGATTCTCAAATGGACTGCAAGTCCAAGAAATCCAGCTATGAAAGAGAGGTAATGTTTGAGTGTTTGACCATAAAAATATAAATGTTTCAGTCCAATTTGGATCACAATACATAATCCGAAATTGTTCATAAATTGGTTTATTATCTCACTTATTATAAGACTTGGCACCTGTCTGCGTTCATTTTCTTTTGGCTCTATACTCTTTCCGAATAGTATAGTCTACTATGATGTGCTATAATCGATCATTGAAATGCTTTGTTTGGTTTTTGTTTCCTTGATAATGAAAGTTTCGTAAAGAGACTGGAGCAGCACAACGAGAAACAAAAGATCTTCTTTCATGTATGGGTTATCAGAGATTCTTAAGTGCCTATCTCGAGACATATCAACGGTGCCTGGTAGCACCAGGCACAAAAACCGGGCACAATCCCGGTGCACTGTAGTATTACTCATGGGTTATTCTAATCAGGGCGGACTTATAGAGGGATCTGCGAGGGAACGACTGCCCCCCACCCCATCCCCTCAATTTTCAAAAAAAAAAGAAAAAAAGTACATACTTAGCATTTTTTTAATTTTTTTAATATAAACCTAATATATACATTAAATACATAAAAGGGTGCCTAAATACTTAAGTATCCCTGTAAATGTAATTTGCTTCATATTTTTGAGTTTTACACAAAAAATTATAATCGAAACAAATGTATCTTGCTTCATAACTTTTTGGGTTTTACCCAAAAATGTCAAATTTTAAGAAAAACATTAAATATTTTGAAATAACATATTTTTTCGAAACCTTGAATTTTGAGACCTCAATAAAGAAATATTTCGTGAAATTTAGTAAAATTTTGCGAAATCACAATCCTTAGTCTGGAGTAGAAAATTTTATAGCTTTGTCCCTAATAACTCCTATTATTGATCGACAATCTCTTACCATTTTGTCCCTCATTGACTAAAAACCTAAATCTGCCACTGATTCTAATGACTGACTGAAAACAAATTTGATTGTTTAGTCACACAAAACTATCACTCAAAACTTAAGACTGAATTATTCACCAGGGAACAAAGAAGTGTCCTAATTAGCAATTCATTGAACAAAAAATAGAAAATGATTCAGAGATTTTTTAAATAATGATTCGGAGAATTTGATAATACACTTGAGGAACATTTTATTGTAGATTTAAAAAGTTTTCATAATGGAATAGATAGTATTTTTAGCCAATACCTACTGATATAATACAAACAGGTGAATGCTCGCGGCCTGAAATTAAAAGTTTCCCCGTTCACTAATTTGATGCAGATAAAGCTTTAGCGGAAACTTTGATCGCATGAACTCGTTGTACAAACTCTAGAATTATCAGCTCAATTCCCTGAATCTGTAACTTCGAAAATTTTTGGAGTAGGTATCAGTTTCTTTGGCATTGGATTAATGAACATCAGACGCCTAGGTTAAAGATGTTATCAGCAACATGCCCGGATTGCTATGAACTTCAATCATAATTGGGCTTTTACGTCGGTTGAATTGAGAAAATTGCCTTCAAATTGGGGTGGAGTCTGGGGTAAGGTTGATGGATATGGTACATGCTTTTTCTTAAATAGTGTATAAAAATTGCAAAATAATTCTTATAATCTGCGTAACTTTTTGGAAAGCCAGCGATATTTGGGTTCATCCAGTCGTAATGGACTCAATGTCATGGGCTTTTTTACACTAACTATTTGGGCTGGGCTCTTGGGCCTCGACACTTCCTCGACGGAGAAACCATAGCAAGTCCACGTTAATTGAATTCAACACTCTTGTTTAGTGGGGGGGGGGATCTATGGGGTCCTTAATGGAATATACAAACATGTTAATCATTTTAAACTAGAACCGTAACCCTCCTGCCTGCCTGCCCATCATTTGCTTGTCTCATTTGAAATTAGGTTCATAATTCCTAATTATGAAAGATAAAAGAATCCCATAAGCAATAAACTAATCACAAACTTTGGTCAATCTCCAACTAATCACTGACATAGGAAAGATATTTTAAACCCTAATCCTATCCAGCTAGGGTTTTCAAGGAGCCATGTTAAACACCTAACCCTATCCAACCAACTAGTAATTCTAGCCGGCCTTTTTTGGTGGCATTTTTTTTGCCTTTGTTTTGGTGTTTTTACAATTTTTGTCTCTCCTCGTTAAAACACAATCACAATAACTATCTATATAAAAAAAAAACCCAAACAAAGCCAAGAAAATGCCAGCAAACAAGGCTGGCTAGAATTTTTGCCAACCAAATTATCATTTCTCATATCTATCTGTCCTTAAATGAACTTTTCTAAAGAGTCAGGTCCGCATCAGGCCAGACTCAATACCATCCATCATCCTAAAGATGTTCATAATGGATCAATCGAACACAATCACAATCTAAGGGCCTGGCTCTCTAGATTGTTTTGGTCCTTAATAGAACAATCATTAAAACTGAAACTTGTCAATCATTTTTTTTGCAAATAGATTCATGTTTGAAAACTTTGTGCAATAAACATCATCACCATCTCAAGGTCCACTTTGTCCTAAAGCAAATCAAAATGTGTTGATACCTTTTTTTTGGGTGGGTTTTTATAGCATCTCCAATTTGTGTTAACATTTCTTCTTTCAAAATTAAGATTTAAATATGTAGGTATTTTTGACATGTGGAATAACCCTAATTCTAGGCAGCCCAGGTTTTATAGCCATTTTTTGGCAAGATTCTGGGCTTTTTACATTTCTATCCCTTCTATAAATAATGTTTGTGGTTGTGTTTTAAAAAGAAAGGGTAAAAGTGTAAAAATGCACAAGCTTGACAAAAAAATAGCTTTAAAGTATGGCTGCCTAGACAAACTCGTGAAATAATAAATTTTATGAGTAATTGCCTAGTTAAAAAATGATTAAAAAAAAAGAGACAACCACATTTTTCATTTGATTTATAATGAAAATTAATTACAAAATAAAATGTGATTTGAGGTCTTGCCATAGGGTGCTTCGCTATGAACTAGGATTTGGGGTTTTGCCCAATGAAAATGACTCGTCCTCTCCTTGCAAGTCAACAAGAGTTTGACATTGTGAAATTGCAATCCGAGTCTTTCAATTTTTTTTCTGTATTTTTTTCGAGATCATGTGGTTTGGTTTTACTCTATTTTGGATTCAGAAATGGGTTGTTTTTTTATCGTTGATTGGTCAATTGGCACACTAAAATGGAGGAGTGATGATGTCTTGATGTTTCTATTCAAATCACTGTTTCTTATTCAGATTCTGTGAATTTTAGTTCGCTTGAATTTTTCCAATTTAATTTTGGCAACGACTACCTCGCACCACCATATCCTTTGTTTTGCATGATTTTACTAAAATGATTATAACTTCCTCATTTCAAAACATTTCAAGTGATTCAAGTTGTGTTTATTAGATAACTGAGAATACTACAACTTTTGTGTTTTGATCAACTTGAGAATCGGTCTCGATCGAGCACATAAGTTGGCCGAAAGTTAGGAACGCTATCCCATTTTTATTTTCCGGACAGATTTGCGCGACTTTAGTAAAATGATCATAATTCGCTCATTTCAAAATATTTTCAAGTGATTCAAGTTGTGTTTATTAGATAACTTAGAGCACTTATAGCACTACAACTTTCGTATTTTGATGAGCTTGAGAATCAGTCTCAATTGAAGGTTAAATTGGTTCGAAAGTTATGATCTGAGTTTGGATCTGTCTTATGTAAAGTTATGCATATTTATTGAATTTGGGTTTTAATGGTTTCAAATTTAAAGAGATTTTGAGAGTTTTCGAGGGAGAGAGAGAAAATTTGCAAGAGATTTTAGTGTGGAGAGAAATTTGGAAGAAATTTCGAATGAAGGAGGGAGGAACCGTTGTATATTTGAATGAATAGGGGAAAAAAATGGAGGTTTTTGTTTATATAGATGATGTGAGAGAGTATGGTAGTGTGAGAAAGTAAGTATATGGTGTAGGAGAATAGAATAGTGCGAGAAAGAGGAATTGGTGGTGCGAAGTAGTCGTTGCCTTTCATTTTTTCCATGGCTTTTGCTTGGGTGTGAAATGCTGAATTGGGTTGGTATTTTGCTTGACTTTGGTTTTGTTTCGGGGAACTTACTTATATCGTGGCCTCATGTTTCGGTTTGTTTTGCTTTTTCACATTATTCTTTGTTTTTCCCCACACAATTGCATGATAAGCAATAAATACAATATCGACTTACAATACTAAATTTTCACTTAAATCGAGCGAGTGACCATTTTCTTTATTACCAATTAGCATATATTTTTTAAAATGTTCTACGATACAATCGTAGTTTTATCATCATTATTTATGTTTATCACCATTTTTTTTTTAACATCAAAGCTTTTCATCATCAATTTGTACTTCCTCTTTGTCTAAGAAGTTCTTAGTAACTAATGAGTTTTAAGTCATTCTAAATTTGATTGTTACTTGAGTTGACATGTTATGCTAACTATAAATCACTCGAAATGAAAACGAATGTATGTTTGAATTTCAATTTGAGTGGGGATTAAGCAAACCATTGAGTGAATGGTAAATTTTCATCACAAAAAAAGTAAAAAAAACAGAAGGCAAAAAGCCCTGCACTCCAAAAAAATTTACTTACCAAACAGGAGGTGGTGCCTTTCAGCCATTTGTCTTTTAAGTCCTCAAAATTTTATTTTCTCTTTCGTTTTCTCTTTCTCTCTCTCTCTCCCTCTATCTTCCTTCTCTCTGTCTCTCCTTCCCACCAAATCTCCGCCTTCTCTTCGGCTTTTCATCAAACACTCTCCGTGCGTTCGATTTGTTCGCTCATCTTCGTCGCGCTCACTCTACCCTCTCAACCCATTTTTCTTCTCTTCATCTCGGTTCGAAATCTCTCTCTCTCACTCTCACTCTCACTCTCTATCGCTGTCGCTCTTTGGGTGTGTTTGTACGGACAGGAAGCATGAGCGGAGGAGGAGTTTCAAGGGTTTCAATCCCGAAAAGCGTGAGCAAAACGATCCAGGACATTAAAGAGATCGCGCAGAACCACAGCGATGAGGAGATATACGCAATGCTCAAAGAGTGCTCCATGGATCCTAACGAAACCGCCCAAAAGCTCCTGCTGCAAGGTGTTTTTCAGTTTTATTGGATTCGATTAGGGTTTATTTGATCATGATTTTAATCACTCGTACTTTGATCTGTTTGATTGGGTGAAGTTTTTGTCTTTTCAATTGTTACTGTTCAGTTTGGTGTTTGATTTGTGTTTTTAGCTTTGCTTAGTTAGGTTTTTGTGCTTTTTGGGTCTTTTTTGACATACCCAGTTGAGTGTTTTGAAGGAAGAGCTTGGTTTCTGCCTCAGTTGAATTTTTTGATTCACATTGTTTTTGAGCGGCAAGGCGAGGTGGTGGTTCAGCTAAGAAGTGGAGTTGTTGTTTTCATTAGGTTTTGGGGATACATCCGGTTTCATTGCGTTCGATAAGCTCTGGTTTTATTCGATAGTATTGTTTGTTTGATTGGCTTTGGTAATGAAATGATACACAATAGAATGAGCAGATGCGGCTGTTCTGTGCTTGTCCCGGGAGCAAATAGTTGGAATTTTGCTAGTATTGGTGTTTGGGGCGATTTTAAGTGATTCCCTTGGAACATTGGTGAACTGATATTGGTTTATCATCTGATTAGTTTTGCATTTCTATTATTTCGCATGTAACCAGAGGCTTTAGTGTTTTTTTTTTCTGCTTTTCTTAGTGGTTTGTTGATTTGGAAATGCATTGAATGTGAGTACATTTTTACGTGCACTAGTTCCAAGTATCCAATCGATTATTTTTGCCACTTGAATATTTTGATATGCATTATTTTGCATGTCATCACTGTTTGTGGTTGGAGTGTAAGGAGGAGCTTTAGCTGAGAAGGCAGTTGTTCTGATGGGGACATGTGGATACTGATGGATTCATCTTCATAAAAAATGAAGCTTTAACTTTTCTGGTGAACTTAATTATTTTTATATTTTGTTTCTTGATTGGTAGTGATATAATAGAACAGAGTGTTTAGTTGAAAATGAATGTATCATGCAGATGAATGTTTCTTTGCTTGTTTAATTTGTTCCCATATTTTGTAATAATTTGTACCAGGTGATATTGTGACATCTAATGTAGCGCATTCATAACAGTTGTGTTTCTTGGTTTTCAGATACATTTCATGAGGTCAAAAGGAAACGTGACAAACGAAAAGAGGTAAAAAAACCCTCTCACTCCCCTTCGTGTCTTCCTATAGGGTCATCTTTGATTCATTAGATAGTATTACACATTCTGTCAAAAAAGAAAGTGAAACATCATGGCTTGCACAAAATGGTCATGATTTAAAGGATTAATTTATCCACATACCGAAAACGTAGCATTGGTTTCCTGTCCATCTAGCTAATAATGTAAATCTCGTCTTAAATTAATACCGTTTGTGATAGAATAAAACTTGCAGAATAACAAAAATTGAAAGATAATGTTGAAAATAGAATAAAATAAATTGAACGACAAAGTAAATCAACGATAAATAAACAAAATAAACTTTTCATCAATCAACTAATGATGGGCAACCTATACCTTAATTATAACTAACCTAACTTTTAAAGCAAATCCTAAACCTAATAGGAAACATTGTCCTAACTATTACTTAATTACAATAATACTAAATGCATACTATTGCTAAAATACTGTCATTGCTAATATTAATAAATAGTTTAATTACCTCCTCTGGTTGAAGAAGCTCGTCCTCGAGCTGAAGGCCAAGGAAGTCATATGAGCTCAAGTAACAACAAAATGTAGAAGTGTCCAAGCAGAAGTCGACTTGTAACGTTTCCTTTGTAATTGCTTACACCATGAACAACAAAATCAAAACTTTGCTTAAAAAATAATGTCTAAATGTCGCAATTGAATCCCACTTCATGAATTGAAAATGGCGTGCAAACTTCTCTCTAAACGACAAAATTGTGCCAAATTGAATTAAAAAAATGTGTCATGCGGTGCCAAGTGTGTTGTCTGGTGGTGACAAATAATCAGATCTATAACAACTTGTGGTGGTACAGACAGGTGGAGGGGATGCAAATAGCCAAACGATGTAACTCAAAATTTGAAATCAAGGACTGAAGTCGAAATAGGAAGAACTAGGGTGAAAATTTCACTTTCTTCTTCCTCTTTACTAACAAAAACAAAGAGGGGGAATTTGGGAGAGGTCGATCGACTGCGATCGACCGAAGGAGGAGAGAGGGGGGCTTCGATGGCGAACGAAATGTGGCGAGGGTTTGATTGACCAGGGTGGTGATTGGGACGGAGGAGTGAGCATAAAGGAGATGACAGGTGAAAGATGAGGTTGTTGCTACTCTTGATCAAGCTATTAACTGCTATGGGAGGGAGGAAGCAGGGAGAGATGTGGACGGCGAGACGGAGTGAGGTGTAGGTGATGTGAGAGAGTCGATTGACCTATGCTCTGCAATGTGGTGCGATCGACTATTTCGTGAAGGTTGTTTGTGGCAACCGAGAGAGAGATGTGGGTGATGGACTAGTCGGCGACAGATGTTGTGTCTGGTTGGTGACTGATCTGTTGCAAGAAAGGCTATAAGAGAGAGGGAACATGCGATTGTTGTTGTTTGGCGATCGGGTGTGGTGATGACCTCCTGGGAAGTGGCGAACAACATTGGCGACGAGAATCACGTATGAAAGTCTTCTCATCCTCACCAAGTAATTCTTCACTATCTTCGTTAGTATTTGTTCTTATTCTTCCTTGGGGTTGGTTTTGTTGGCTTGAGGTGCGGTCGAGGACGGTGCTGGGTGTGAGTCTGCGGTGCTGTCAGTGATGGTAGTGCTGCTTGGGTTTGTCCCCTGGCCTTTATGTCTTGACATGTAGTTGTCCATCCTCTTTATCATTACATCCATTCTCTGTTCTATCTTATGCATATCCTGTAATATTGCTTTCGCTATTAGTTGAAATCTTGTTTCTTCAATTTTTTTCTTTTTTTTTTAATCGAACCAAATAATAAGAATCGTTTGGTTCTGATATCAATTATTAAAATAAAACTTGCAAAATAACAAAAATTGAAAAATAATGCTGAAAATAAAATAAATTAAACGATAAAGTAAATCAACGATAAATAAATGAAATAAGCTTATTTTCATAATTAACTAGCTAACAGTCGGCAACTTTTGTCTTATTTATAACTAATCTAACTTCTAAAACAAACCCTAAGTCGGCAACTTTTGTCTTATTTATAACTAATCTAACTTCTAAAACAAACCCTAAACCTAATAGGAAACATTGTCCTAACTATTACCTAGTTACGATAATGCTGAATTCATGCTACTACTAAACATTGTTCAAATTACATCTAATTGTTTGTTCTCGCATTTAAAGATGCTTTTGGACAGATAAATGCACTTGCATATCCCACCCTCAACCTAGACTAGGTTTGATGCACTTGCTAATTGATATTTATGTTGCATGTAGACTTGGTTATGATATCAACAACCGGAATTCATATCTAGATTGTTACAAAGCATTTGTCATAATTGCCTAAAACAACGTAAGACGATACAAAATTCGAAATGTGTTGACTTGTTGTTTGATACGTGGAGTAGTAAACATGTCTGGCACATCAAAGTTAATGCTAGACTGACTATATTAGACATTTAATCGCTTACTGAGGAAAGCATGGGAGTGGGAAAAGCATGGAAAGGATACTGATTTTCATGTTCATGTTTGGCTAATGATTCCGAAAGACACTTTTTGGCATTTAGAAATCTATTGGACAATGAGATATTGTAAAAGGAATAAATTTGGATAATGCTTACCTCTTGTCATCATAGTGAATCCATTTGGGGGGTCATGGTTTAGTATTAGATACAAAGTGTTTGCAAAAGTTATACGACGTGGAGAAAGCATTGCAATCATTATACTATGTGGAGTAAGTGTTGCAAAGAAGTTATACAACGTGTCTGATATGGTGTTTTTTGTTTTTAAATCATTTTGTCTACAGTGTTATATGTAATATCTTATTACTCTCTTTGCAGAACTTGAATAACAGAGAGACTGCAGATTCTAGGTGGAGACCAGGCACTCAGGGGCGAGGGGGTAGGGGTGGGAGGGGAAATTTTCCTCCTCGTCACACTTCTCATGGTATATATTAATATTTTTTTCAGGATTTATAGTGTGGGCTGAGAGATCTTCTCTTCCGTGCATGAAATTCACATTGCATTTTCTTTTCTCATTTAGTTTCATCACTTTTATTTTGTTATTGTTTCAGATGCCGGTAGTGGAAGGAATGCAAATGCAGGTAAGGAAAATGGAGTGAATCAGAAGCCAGAGAGTGTTGTTACAACTGCTTCTGTGCCAGCTACTTTGGACGCAGACAATAAAGGCCCGACCCCTATGTCTAGGTAAATAGTGCTTGCCGATTTTCATATATGTTTTGAACTCCTTTCCTCTCATTCCAATCCTCCTTTTCAGCACGCTTGTTTACAGACTGCATGTTGCTACATTTTCCAAAGGTTAATCTATTGTCTTTGCAGCTCTGCAACTGGGATGGCCAATGAACCACCCAATGCAGGGAGTTCCACTCAGAGTCATAGTTATTCTCCAGAAGAGCCTGCACATGTTAGTGCAAGTATGTTAGCTGATACACCTCAACCACCACCACCACTTCATGTTGAAGCAAAAAGTGCCCCTTCATCTGGTCTCAACGTCACACATGGGAAGCACACTCCCAGTGCAGATCAGGTAGCATCACCTGTATCTGTCCTGGGAGTCTATTCCTCCGCTTCAGATCCTGTACTGGTGCCATCCCTTGACTCACGGCTCCCAGCTGCAGTGGGTACTATTAAACGTGAAGTGCGCAGCCAACGGACTGGAGCGGAGCCTCATTCTTCAGTCCATGCTGAGAGCAAATCTGCTGCCACTCAAGACTTCACAAAGCTTTTTCAAACAAACAAGGTTGTACCTCAAGCTGTAACTAATTCTGAGTTACCTTCCGTGAATGAAAAAGCAGCCCCAGAGATTGGAAATTCCTTTCGAAAATTGCCAAGCAGATACCAGGGTTTTGAGAAGAATCAGGCATCAGAATCATTACAACCTCCATCTTCATCTAGCCACGATGGCAGTTCAACCAGTAGGCCATCATCTAACTATGGTAGCCGGTCTCAACAACCCATTGGATCCCAGAAAGGTATTGTTTGTTGCTTCACACGTGTTATTTAACCAAATTTCATATTTTCTGGTCATAGCTTCTTTAGGATACTAAAACTGAAATGTATCTCCTCTAAAGTACATTTAATTTTTTTTTGGTTGCAAGCATAAACATATTTGTTGGAAATTATTTTCATGAAAAAAGTCAATATTTTTTTTAAATGGCTGGATTATGATGGACTTTGGCTGTTACTACTGATCTCTCAAAAACAGAAAAGGCACCACATGTTCTTTAGTTGTTCAGTCAAATGGGACTTAATAGAGGTTCTTGTGATAGGATTCACCAAACATTTAAGTGATTATGTTACCCGTATGCTATAGACTTGACCAACAGTCAAGAAAAACACGTTTGATTGAAGTGCACAATTTTTGGGCCCTTGAACTTTGTTGTGGGTGAAACAATATGAACCTTGAATTAAGGTAGTTAGGATATTGGTTTTTCTCTCTGAGTCGCACTATCCTATGCCTCGGACAATTAATTACCCATATTTATCCTTGATAACTGGTGGTATCGAGATTGGGAAGAAAAAGGTTGTTTGATTGCACAAAAGATCGTTTTTTCCTCAGATAGAAAAAGGTTAAGGAAAATTACTTGGTTTGATGTTTGATTGTACCAAGAAAATTATACTAAAAAATTTATTGGTTATTTGCATTTCCCCCTATATTATATGCTTTATTCAACTTTGCCCTCAATTATTATTCGTATTGCACTTTCCCCCTAAGACTAGCGGTCAAGTCTTGACCTTATGTTTTTAAAGCAGATTACCAAAATATCGTAAGAAATTAAAGGCTGAGATTAAATCTTTTGTATATCAAACATATCATCTCGAGGAAAATCCTAAGGTCCAACTGAAATTGTAATCGTATCTCGAGGAAAATCCAAAGTTGATTTTAAAAAATTTTGTATTTTGAACAACTTATCTCGAGGAAAATCTAACGGTCCAAATTTAATCGTACACACCTTTAGGTAAATCTAACGGTCCAAATTTAATTGTGCGTGATTCTCGAGGAAAATCTGACGGTTTAGATTTATTCGCGTGCACATCTCGAGGAAATCTGACGTTTTGAATAAATTTGAATTTAATTTTGCCCCTGAAACAGAACAGACTTGAGATATGAAGGGGGAGGAAGGAGGAAGCGTAGGAATGAGGAATGAAGCCCTAACTTTATTATAGGGGTTGTGAAACAGAGGAGGAAGAAGGAGAGAGCACGAGGAAGTGGAGGAATGAGGAAGATGAGGGAAGATGAAGGGGGAGGTGGTGGCGAACCTGCGAGATAAAGGATGAAGAAGGGATGGAAGAGGATGAGGAGGAATATAATCAAAATTTTCTTAATTAAATATTTGGAGTGGAAAAACTTGCCAAGGTTTGAAGTTAAGCTTGAGTTGCAGGTCATCTTCATCATCTCTCAGGTCTGTTCTGTTTCAGGAGGCAAAATTAAATTCAAATTTATTTTATGGGATTAAGTTATTGCCAGTAATTTATTATATGGGGGCAATTTATTTAGACGTTAGTTTCCTCGAGATGCGTGTATAAACACATTTGAATTTCAAAATTTTCCTCGAGATGCTTGTTGGACGTCAGATTTCCTTGAGATGTGTTCAAAACCAACCGTTTTTTCTCGAGACGTGTGCTAAATCTTTAGATTTTTCTCGAGATGCGCACACAATTAAATTTAGACCTTAGTTTTACTCGAGATGTGTGAACGATTAAATTTGGACCGTTAGATTTTCCTCGAGATGAGATTTTAAAAATGAAAGTTTAAAAAATCAATTGTTGGATTTTCCTCGAGATACGATTTCAGTTGTCTTAGGATTTTCCTCGAGATGAGATGTTCGAGGTACGAAAGATTCAATCTCAGCCTTAGATTTCTCAGGGGTATTTTGGTAATCTGCTTTAAAAACAGATGATGAAGACATGTTAACTGCTAGTCTTAGGGTGAAAGTGCAATACGAATAATAATTAGGGGCAAAGTTGAATAAGACATGTATTATAATGGGGCAAAGGCAAATGCAAATAACCCAAAATTTATTGTACAAAAGTTGATTACACAAAAAGAAAATTCGAATTATTTGTTTTACTTGTAATTGTTCATGCATTGATGCTAGCAAAAAAATGAATACAATTTTTTATAAATACTATAAAAAACTTATCTTAGACAAAAAACAAGAAATAAATCATAACGCTTGAAGATTTTTTTTTTTCCAAATGTAATTATTATAGCTTTTAATCTTAGCTATGGGTATTAATGGATTTTCATCAAAATATTGAAAAAACTAGAAAACTTTAAGCAATGAGTTATTGAAGGGTAGTTTTGAAATTAAAGAAGTAGTGCTACGACTGTTATTGGTTTTTTCAAATTTTTAGGTATAATGGTAATTTCGCCGCGATAGATTTTTGTTATGGGTTTATTAGTGCTACGACTGTTATAAACTTAGTCATATATTTAATCTGTTTTTGTTGTTTATTATGAGTTTGAGTTTTTTTTTTTTTTTTCTAACTACTTGTTTTAATTTCTCATGCTTACCTGGAAAAATAGTTTTCTTGGGGGGAGTCAGAAAATAAATCTGTAAAAGTGAAAGAAAAACAAGTGGACCCTGAAAACTGTTTTCCTACTTACATGGCCAATCAAATACTGGAAATAGCACTGTACCTGGAAAACAATTTTCCATGCAATCAAATAGACCCTAAGTCATTACGCACGGAAAATATTGTATAAATATTCTGTGACTAGAAACTTTAAAAGTATTAGGGACCACATGAAATGTATATATGAATTTCCTAGTTCCAAGAGATTTCCAATACTGAGAGTTTTGATACATCTGCGGTCTAAAGTCATGCCTCAAGCTCTTCTTTGAGAGTCTTCCCACCCTCTTCCCTTGCTAACAGAGTCATCCTTGGCAAACTTCTTGTGCGTGTGAGTATTTACTTTTTGTTCTCAGTGTCTGGTCTGGTTATTCAATCTCTTAGATTAAGGTCACTCTTGATTCCTTTTTTCTTTTTCTGAGAAGTGGTTCTTTCTACTGAACTAAGAAATGTCTTAGAGGCATAACTGTTTAAACTTCAATTCAAGCATATCCCTGGTGGTTTTTTTGAGTTTGGTATATTTTATCTGACATTATGTGGTGCACACTTAAAAAGCCATACTTTTTGTTTTGGTTTTTTCTCCTATTTAAATAAGTTATTGTGGTTGGTCATTTACACGATTGCGAGTGGAACGGTTCAAGTTTTTTAGAACCATATCTGATTAATATCATCAATTTTGAGTTAACGGTAGAGATTCCATTTTCTTTTTTCGGCAGTAGGCCCCAGTAAGGAGTGGAAACCAAAGCCAACAAACCAAAGTTCTACCCCAGCTTCTGGAACAACTGTAACATCAGAAATGGGTGCTATCATAATTGAAGCAGGTGTCGGTTCACTACCTAAGTTTGATTCCTCTGTTTCTGAGGAATCAAAATCAAATCTGCAGCATAAGCTAGAAGAGTTGCAGTTGTCACACAGTCAGCATGTCATAATTCCAAACCATCTTCAAGTATCTGAATCTGAAAGAACTCGGTTAAGCTTTGGAAGCTTTGATGCTGATTTTGGAGTTAAAACAAGCTATGTAAATGAACCTGAGACTGACAAGTGCCCAACACCCCTGTCTGAATCCTCTCAGGGGGTTGATGAAGCTTCTGAAGAGCCTCCCTCAAGGTATGTATGCATTAAAATGACTGTTCATCCCCGTCCCCATTTATTTCACTTATTCTCACTTTTAGGATTTCAATTGAGATATTATATTTTGTAAAGTTTTAAGTTCATTAGGAAAATGACCCATTTGTTTGAACATTTAATATGATGTTCTGAATTGCAACATACATAGATTCTTTAATATATATTAAATTGAATTCTGTCAAGGAGTCCAACAGTACATCGTTGATGAGATTCCTATGGATCAGTTGATTGTCTTCTAGGTAGATGTAGAAGTGACACATTAACATACTTCTCCATAATGAGTTTATAGGCTGTTGACAAAAGAAGTATATGAGCAACAACTCTGGATTCCCTTTATATTGCTGTGCATACTGTTATACCATTCATTTCTGCGAATTTCTATATTCTTTACCTTTTTCTCCCCACATGTTTTGATCATAGTTGAATTTTAAAATGGATGCAGCAATCAGAATACGCCTCCAAATGCTCGGGAGGGGGATTATCCTGATAACCCACAATCACCTGTGAATGTAGCAAAAAATCTATCACCTGTAGAAGCGGATGTTCCATCTGGTGCAGTGCCGGAATTTGATCAATCTAACAAGTCAGAGGCTGTACTTCCTCAAGGGGCTTCCCAATATTCAATAGTACATACTACACCGAACTATAACTTTGGTCTGATGCCAACTGTTTTGGGAACACAGTTTGCACCATTTGATAGCTCTGAACCTCAGGCGCGCGATGTGTCTCGCCTTCCAAGCTTTGTTGTAAGACTTTATTTCTCCAACTTTGGATGTTATACAATCATGATGCTTCAAATTGCTGTCATGATTCTGCACTTAGCAGTAAATGTCAAATTTTGAGTTTTTTGGTTGTGTATCTGCTTATTGCAACTATATGCAAGTTACTATATTGTTAGCATTGCCACCACCGCTGTTATTTATTGATTTAGTTATGGTAAAACAGCATTACCAACACTACTCTTGATGCAATTATTATCGATAAGGATAATATATAATTAGAAAATATAAAATCAATAATTGTGTTGATGATGATTATACTATATTGTTACTTGTTTGTTAGCTTATTTATTTAAGTCATAAGCACAAGTTGATCACTTAGATTATTTGCATTTTCTTATTCTTATAGCTGTTGGTCGGGCTGGTTTGTAGTACTGATGCTCCTTGCACATCTTTTGTTGTTAATTGCATCTAAAATTCGGAAATCAAATGTTATTGTCATGTAGGTCCCACAATATGACCCATCAAGCTATTATACCCAACTTTTTCGACCTAGTACTGATGGTGATGGTCGCTACTCTCCCTTTCTTGCGCCCGGAGCTGTTTCTAAGTATAATGGAAATGTTGCTGCCTCATCTCCACAATCTGGCCAGCCTTCTCAAGAGGTTTGCTTCTGCCATTATGGCTAGTTCTAATATTATGCAAAAGCTCTTTCTATTTTCTGCATCCATTTTTAACTTCTGATGCTCACGTGTACGTACTTGTGATAACAGAGTGGGAATTCCTTAGTTCTCTCTACGGCTGGTCCGACTCCCCTTGTGACTCAGGCAGCAGGAGTCATGCAAAACTCTCTTGCTGTCACCCAGCCTACAGTTACTTTTTTCAGACAACCCTCTGGAGTTAATTTTCCTCCTTATCATCCTAATTACATGCCGCCATTTAGCCAATACATCCCCCCGTTCTACAGTCTTCCTACGTTCCACCCTTTCTTAAGCAATACTGCATTTCCCCAACAAAATCCTGGCAATGTTTATCAACCTCCTGCAGCAGCAGCTTCATCAGGTGTCAAATACCCTTACAAACCTGGAACTAACACAAGCAACTCTACCCATGTTGGGACACCCACTGGGTATCCACAATATAACTCCTCTCCCACTGGCTATAGTCCTAATCCAGCCGCATCTACTGGCAACTCAACTGGCAATGAGGACCTTTCGGCATCACAATTCAAAGAAAACAATGTTTACATCAGTGGACAGCAGGTTTTTTCCCTGAACTCTCTCTCTCCCTCTCTCGCTTTCAATTACTGTTTCTCTGTATTAGCGAAAGTTTTATATTTGCGAGGCATGATTCTTATTTAGCATTGACTGTTGTGAAATGTATGTTGGCATCAGGCATGGATATGAGGTGTTAGACACGGTGCTTTAGCAGGTTAAGAAAATTCCTAGGGTTATGTAGTCTTAAATTTTATTTTAAACCAAATATTAGAAAACATGATCGACAACTTTGTGTTCCTTTCGAATTGACATGCTTTCAACAAGTCTTTGAAACTTTATACTACTTTTAAACTGGGTTCTCATTACAATGCTAATAGTGATATCAATGCTGAATATCCAAGTGATTCATTAATATAAAAAAAGGTCTGGATCCTGGGATACAATCCTCAAGACCCAAATCTACCTCCAATTTGGTGGATGCAGGTCCAGTATGATCCAATTGAAACATGGTTAAGCTGTCAACAGATACCAACCCTAGGCAAACTTTATTGAAGCTTGAACCATGACATTGATGTAAAAATAGAAGCATAAGACAAAGATTAAAAATTTGGAGCATTTGTAGTTTTTAGTGTTTATTGTGTTGCTTATATCTAAATATTTGACTTGCCCCCAAGCACTAGTGGAATTCAACATTAAAAAAACATTTTGTTACAGCCTTAAATTGTAACCATTGGTAAAACAATGTTGTTAAGAAAGGTATATTAGAATTAGAGACTGTCCTAGGATGGGTGCATTAGATCTCAGATCTGTAACTTGGATGTCGAGTGGAGGGTCTAAGAACCCGATTCTCTGGGATAGAGATGTGATGGTAGTAAGATGCTCAGGCCAGGTGATACGATGCAAAACAATGGTTGGGTGAAATGATGGCAAGGTGAATTGTGAAGCTTGGGCCAGATCTAGACAAATCTCATCGCTGGTGAGGAGAATGGGCAGGTCACTAATTTCTTGGTTGGATAATGGGGGAGAGGTGACGTTGGATGGATTTCAGGCTATCAGGTGGGTTGCATGGTGGCGCGGTGTTGATAAGCAGGTGGTGTTGGGTGGGTTGATAAGCTTTTTGAATGTCATTGCATGAAATGATTATATTGACCGAATTTAGTTGCCTAATTTAGTTGCTTTAATATTCCAACACACTTTACGTATTTCCTTTTTACCATAAGGTGTACCAAAGCCCATTCCCGATACTCTCGGGGTCGGCTACATGTATTTTAGTTTTCCAAGCAATGCGGTCTTTCCACATATCCTTGTCTAATCCAAGCTCAAGGACGTCTTCCTCGTCGCCTTCACCGTCTTCCCACATAAGGTGTATCTTCTACCAAAATTTATTTGTGGTGGCCTCACCTTTGTGGAAGCTTTCCTATAATATATATCTTAGCGGTTGCAGAGTTAACATCGTCGCATTTCAATATGGAACTCTACGAGGCACATTCAATTGTCAATAAAGAAGTTTTCACTGAGTATCAATGAAGGCTAAAATAAAAAAATGAAAATGCTGACATTCTAGCCTATGTTCGTGGTGTGCATCACTACATATATTTGGTTTTTGTTTATTTATTGTTCTTACACTTTCTGGGACTAAAGCATCGTATCCCTTGGATTGAGATCGTGCATATATTATTATTATTATTATTATTATTAATTATTATTATTATTATTATTATTATTATTATTATTATTATTTATAAACAAGAAAAATATATGAATTGGTTGATATCTTTGTCGGGATGTTTATTTGATGAGACCATCCTTTCACAAGTTCTGTTTATTTGATAAGTAGCCTTGCAAAGTAGGTTTGGTTGAATTAGTGTATATCCATTTCTGAAGTTGGAAAGTTCTCAGTTTTTAAGTATTTTATGAACTGCCGTTACAATTGTCATGACTTTCAAAAGAGGTTGAGCTTTTGTTAAAGATGATATTTATTACTTATTAGTACAAATATTCTCACAAAAAATGTGGTTGCGTGGTTTTGTTCATTCAGACATAACTATATGTCATTTAGCTAATGTCATTTAATCGAGTATCATCTTTGCTGCTGCATTTAACTAAATGAGATATCTGTAAACTTATTTTTCCAGAGTGAAGGTTCGACGGTTTGGATTCCTACTCCTTGTCGAGAAGTCTCTGGTCTGCAACCAAACTCTTTTTACAACCCCTCTCCTCACGCACAGCATGTAACATATGCTCCCACCCAGGCTGGCCATGGTGCCTATGCTGGAATGTATCACCCTGCACAAACAGTGGCAGCAGGAGCTCCTCACCCACTGCTGCAACAGTCTCAAACCATGGCTGGACCTGTGGAAATGGTTGGACCTCCAGGTGGTCTTTATCAGCAGCCTCAACGTGCTCAGATGAACTGGACCGGCAATTACTGAAAAGAAAATTTGTTTTTGGATTTCTGAGTAGAAAATATTACAAGTCGATTTTGGGAGTTAGGGGAAGACCCAAAAGGTGGAAGAAATGGAAAAAAAAAATAAAAAAAATTGAAAAAGCATACAGCAGTCGCCTAATTTAAGAGTGTAAATATTTACAAGATGGCTGGAAGAACAGAGGGAAATGTCTCTAATTGTTCTTGTTGGGGATGGGAACATGAAAATCCACCTAGGACTGGTATTTGACATGCTCGGGAAGGTATGTGCAGGTTTTTCCTGCTTGCTGCTGGTTTTGTGGTTACTCTCTTTCTTAGTTCTCTTGCCTTCTGACATTACTGTTGAATGTTATAAGCAAAAAAAAAAAAAAAGAAGGATAATTTTCCTTTCTTTCATAACTATTTTTCCATTTGGGTCTTGAGGACATTGGAAGGTAAGATATAATCTGGTGGGGTTTTCCATTTTCTTGCCATTGTCTTACCTGTAAAGTATGTTTTGATAGTAAGAATTTATATTGTATTACACATTTAGACTTGTAATTTGCTGCATGAGAATTAGTGTTCCATTTGTTACGAAGTTACGGTGCTGACAGATTACATGTACATTGTCATCTACTGATTACTGACTGTAGGGATCTGCGGAGCCCAAAGTCACTGCATTCATTTGTCAAAAGTAATTTTATCTCTTTCGCTTTTGTTTAATCTCAAGCTTTACTGGCCACCTGCTAGCGTTTATCCTGGCATTGAAGGAATCTGCGTCGGAGCCCAAATTTGATGCATTCATTTATCAAAAGTGAGAATGTATTACCGTATTCATGCATGCACAATCCTAGCCCATAGCATCTACTATAATTATGGTTCCCTTTAAATCCCATTGAAGTCTGCTGTTCATTTTTTGAAGTTGACATGTATAAACTTGTTCCAGTGCAACCTTACCCGTGTGAAGAGCTGTTGGCATATTTTGCAGGCCTTGCATACCTGGGATTACGTTAACCTGAAGTGGTTAAATGCCTTAATAGGTTTGCAGTACCCATTCTTTGGATTATAGCATTGTTTCTACTAGTAATCAGAAGTTGGTTTGAGAATTAGACATTATTGTGGTTATAAGATGTCGTATTATGCAACAGTCCATGCAGTTGAAGCCTTTTTTTTTCTTCCCTATATTCTATATCAGTATATTGTTGATCAGAAACTTTTTACCTCTTAATTTGTAATATTTTTCTCTTCATTTGTTCAAGTTTCTAACGCTTGTATGAGCATCGACACTCGTTTGCTAAAACTGGAGTTTCATAAAAATAAATAAAATAATTTTCCTTGCAGTTTGGTGGTTGATCAGATTTCAACCCTTATACAAAATTCACTTACCAAGTCCGTTTGGGTGGGAGACAAACCCATGGAATCCATGCATAGCCGTGCCTCGTATTATTGTAACAGTAGTTATTATATCCTATTGTCTGTTCATTTTTGCATAAATCAACATGTTTAGACTCGTTTAAGCGAAAACCTTACTGGTATGAAGAACTGTAGGCATATTTTGCAGGGCTTTGCATATTTCGGAATACTTCAAAACTGAGAGGGTTAATGGGCTACCCAGGGTCTCTTGTATATTGCAAGTTGGTTGTCAGGATTAGAAATTTAGAATTCCATTGAGATGTTATTAGATTTTTTATAGCAACACATAGTCCATAGATTTTGAATCTTCTTTTGACATAATCCTTTTTTCCTCCTTAATTTGCAATATTTGTGTTTCTGACAGATTTATAAATATATTTCCCTTTGTTTTCAATGGTGTCAATGGCAGATTCTTGATCAGTAGTTCTCATTTTTGTAATTTTTATATTATATTTGTTAAACTTTTTAGTCTCCAAGTTTGGATCAA
The DNA here is from genome assembly GCA_963556465.1 of Berberis vulgaris. Lineage (NCBI taxonomy): Eukaryota > Viridiplantae > Streptophyta > Magnoliopsida > Ranunculales > Berberidaceae > Berberis > Berberis vulgaris. The sequence continues at coordinate 95,996,970 of OY747128.1, forward strand.
TTGATAATGTTGCAATATGAAAACCTTCTCAGGAAGTTTTTCTGTTTCTCTTCTGCGATGTGTCACTGCTTGTGCATTCTAGCATGCTTGGAAGTTTAATCTCTTAATTAGTAGAATTTCTTAACACTAAATTGTTTAGGTATGGAGTAAGTTATGAATTAGAATCCGCTCGATAGTCTGTTGTGCTTAGAATTTAAGATGTCGTTTGTTGTTAACTTGTATCGACTTTCTTAAGAACCTATTAATACATGAATGGTGGACAATGTAAGAGGTGTTAAACATCATTACATTCGGCTGATCATATTTGAAATGCATAATTTATTCAGATGGATTTAAAATTCATGCAAACCAAAAGCTAGAAGCCGCTTCGACAGTCCTACAATATATTCCTTTTGATGTCATCTTCCCTGACGATACCTCTATGGCCTTTGTGGTTTGAGTCACACAGGAGGGAAGACAAGAAAAAGCTAAAGAAATTTTTTTGTTTGGATAAATCTTATAGCATTAACTATTTAATCCATTGAGGTAATCGACTGATCAAGATTTATAAACAGGAAGTAGGCCGATCTTCTTAATGGTAATAACCACCACGGCACCACAACCTTCTTAGCAAAAACAATATGCTTCACAAGCTTCTCAATGTCCGTAAATTCTCCACTCCATTCTCCTGTCAAACATCTTCTCACAAGTCTTCCAATACCGTTGTTGTTCCAACAGCAGCAGTAGCAGGTTCATCGCGTGTGAAGATTGTTCATGTAGGAGGCGTCGTGGAGTGCTACTATATGCCAATTCCTGCAGCTAGAGTCATGGAGAAGTACCCATCATTCTTACTCGCTAGACCAGATGTATTCAGGAGACCATGGGATTCACTAGTCCGTCCTGATGAGATTCTGATGCCTGGTGAGAGGTTCTATGTTGTTCCACGTCGTACAGTCCAAAAGCTTCGACGTAGAATCCAACAACCCATTACTGACCTTTCCTCAATGAGTTCCTCCTTTGATTCGAAGTCCAGGATTACTACGTCTAGTAGAAATGTTTCAGAACAAAGCAAGAATGAATTTTCAACTGATCATTCCATTGCTTCTCCGCGCAAAGTTAAGGCTGCAAGACAGAATTTTACCCAGAAATCCATATTGTCTAAGCCTCCTAGCCACCCAAACACCGTTGGAAGCCAATCCGCTGGGACACCAGGGAGGAAGAAGAAGAAGACTAAAAAGGTTGTGATGTGGAATCCAACATTGATAGCAATTCGTGAGGCATCACCAGCTCGATTTGCTGAAGATGCTTGACAACCTCATGAGATGCATTGTGTTTTACTCTATTCATATTTTCGTGACGTTTTTAACAAGATTAATTTCTTGAACATACAGTTCCTGTATTATTCATTGATGCGTTAAATTTATATAGTTAGATATCAAAGAAGTAGAGGTGATCGAAAGGGTACTCCATTTTGTTTCATTACATGAAGTTCAAGTCTTTTTAATGTTCGTCGAACAGTCTCATTTATATACAAATTTCATTCTCAGTGCAAAAAATGGAATGAATTTGGTAAAAAATCAATGAGAGAATCCATTCATTCTCTGCATTGCTATCCATCTCACCCAAACACCTACACAAATGTTATGTCAGACATTTCCTGTGGTACTAGTTTTTGTATCTGGCTTTTCAGCATTGTCTACAACTTCACTTTTAGGTTTTAAACTAAATGAGTTCTGCTTTGGCAGCTTACTTGCCGAGTCCTTTGACTCTTTTATGTTAAGAGAGGTATAGATTGACATTCCACCAAGAGCAACAAAAGCGCCGCCTATACTCATCATCCCTGGATCAGAATTGAACATCAAGTAACCTCCAAGCAACAGGACACAAGTTTTGAATTGACCTAAAACTACATGTGAGGTTGCCGATGTTGCACTGCAAGGAGTATAACAAACAACAATAACAAAACTGTCAGCATAACAGGCAGTTTGAACAAATATATGATTAGGCCTGTTTTACACCTACATAGAGGTCTTCTACTTGACATCTAGGTCGATTACAGAAACCTAATATAAAGCCTTCGAGCTTAGTTACTTCTTGGTAGTAGAAAAAAAAATGATAAATTGGAGGTAGAGGAACGGATACTTACCCGAGAACTAAAGCTCCAGACCACTGAAGAAGGAATCCAAGAGCAGCTGATATAATAATTGCTGAAGTGCTATTGAAATCCCAGTTGAAGGCAAACATCCCTGGAGGATCCAGCCATGGCATTAAGGCTACCAAGAAAAAAATAGTTATGGGGGTAGTCTTCCACATCAACCTACACACAGTATTCATTTTCACTTAGATTATAGATTAACATGACTAGTACTGAGTAAAAAGAAAAATGATCGCTCATAGATTATACATACGCAAGAGAGGTCCAATTGCCTTTTTGTTGCAGATCAGACCAGAGAATTTTGTTGATAGCACTTGGGACTATCCATGCTAATGCAATGCAAGCACCGAAGAAATTAAATTCTAGATCTGTGACCGTTGCCACTGCCACACCTATAGATACAACGGCAAGAGCTATAACCTGCAGTGCTCAAGCAAAAAAGTTTCATGTTATTGTTAGGCCTAAAAATCTCTAATGTAGAGAGAGTTCATCATTTACCTTCTTAAAAGAAACCTTTTTTCTGAAGAGAATGAACTCTGCAAAAACAATTGTTGGAGTGACAGCTATCTTAGCCATCTGATAGAACCCGACACTGTCGAAGAAAATAACTAGAAGTGAATTATGTGGGGGCTGGGCTAAAAAGTTTTGTTGTCATACTACTACTACTACTACCATATCAAAGAAAAACTATCTTACCTATTGTGCTTTAAGCTAATGTTAGCAAGGCCAGTAGAGAAAGCCATGACAGTGCCTAAAGCGAAGAGAGAAGAGAAAGGCGTGGACTTGGAAGGAGGAGAGACAGGAAGCAATGACAATGCCCTGAAGATGGCGAGTAGAATCCAAGCAGAGGTGTAATGGATCAATGTGAGAAAAATTGGAAAATTAAACCCAACCTTCCCCATCACCTGTAAAGCAATTCAATACATGGAAGTGAATCAAACTTATAAGACAAAGTAACTTATCGAAAATGTTGAAGAAGAAGTATGATTACCAACTTGTTTGCAAGGATTATCCCCACAGAGACCATGAAATTGAATGTCATTGCCACAGTCGGTCCACAGAATCGTTGTTGCTGACGCTTAGCTCCTTCTGACGTTCTAAGCTCATTGAAGAGAGAACCAAGGATTTCCTCCAATGCTTGGCCTGGTATGTTGAAGGGAAAGAAAGGTTTACGAGCAAATCACTAACATTGCAAACCATTGAAAAAGAAAGACATACATACATACCACAAAATGAGCTAATATTTTGAACAAATTGAAGCATTTTTTCTTCCATATTATTAGACACAATCAGTATCAACAAATCAAAACATAAACCAAATAAATGCACCTTTACCTCATTAAAACAAAGATGTTAAATAAAAATGAGATGAAGCCAAACCAACCTGTAGCTCCTGCATCACTATCTTTGCGTTTGATGCATCTTTTTCAAACACCAAATCCAACAAACCTATTTTCCTTCCAACAAAAGCGTCAGCTCTTTATAATACAAATATATTAATCTCTTCTCTCACAAATGTACCAAAAATGTTTCAAACAAGGGAAGTGAAGAACAAGAGAAGAGCTTGGTTTTAGTGAGTGAGAGAGAGAAATAAAAAATGGGGTTTAAGGGTTTGATCACTTTCATTTATTGCTTAATAAAAAAGCCTAAACCAAACATCAACAACAACAAAACTAGAGACACCTTGAACCAAAAAAAAAAAAAAAAGTGCTTATTATAATCAATAATAACAAAGTTGGGTCATCAATCAAACTTCAAATACTCCGCCTGTCATCTTGTTGACTCGTACTTTTATAATCAGGTTTTGCAACTAGGATGATATGGTATTATTAGAGAAAATTGTTTACAACATCAAAATATACATAAACACAGTGAATATTTAATCATGAGTGAGGCTAGAGAATCGAATTTTGCAATCATGTTTTGCAGTTATGATGATGTGGCATCGTCAGAGGAGTTTTTTAAAACCTCGAGATACACAATTTTTTTTTGGAAATTTTATCATTCTTTTTAGATCACGTCACGTCACCTTGGTTGTAAAAACCTGATTTTCTATCATTTTTGTTTAATCATTCTTTCAAAATTGCGCCACATCATTCTGGTTATAAAACCTGATTTCCTAGTATTTTCGATGTTCATAAGTGCTTGTTGTAATACAAGAGTTGGTGAGTTAATTAGCTACTTGGAGTATTTGATCATGAATCATCATGAAGTGTAGTTAAAGCGTAGTTATCATGCACTAGTAAAAAAATCGCCAGGTAATCTCGCAAGTTTTTCTCATGTTAATTAGGCTTAATTAAGTTAACAGAATTTTGTAATCACAGATTATGACAATGACGTGGACTTTCTCTGTTTCTCAGATGACGAAAATGCCCCTGAGAACTAATATAGGGTATCGAGATGTTTGTTGTTCATGATCATCTAAGAAAATGCCCCTAATACCATTCAATTTTAATCTCGGCTGTTCTTCCAAATTTGCACAAACAGATGTTCTTATCAATGACAAGCTCTTTGGCTTTTAAAAGAGAAAGGCAATGGACGACTCTTAATTAGAGAGGGATTTCCATGAAGATCTCCTCCCTAAACTACGCCTACGATGGTATTGTTAAACCATGACTCCTTGCACTATAAATAAGACATGAGGTTGATAAGCTAAGGTACGTTACAAAATTCCTGTGTTACAACATTACACCTTCCCCCGATGTTCTTTCCCTTCCATTCTAAAATAAACAATACTCTCCAGATACGTGTTGTTATTGACATTTTTACAAACTAGAACATATGCAGCAACATTAATATCATTCAGTAACTTCCTCTTCGATTTATTTGAATCGGATAAATCTAAAATTATAAGAGGGAATATTGAAAATGCAATGAACTCTTCAGTAATATTTTCACAGTAAACAGAAGTTGTCATCACTTGATTCTCATCATCGCTTGATTCTCTCACAATAAACCATCGCTATTAAATTTAGAATGGTAAGTCCTTCGTCATTAGATTTTGAATCGAAGAAATCCAAAACTATGAGGGAAAAGATGTTGCTGACTCTGGTAATTCGTATCCTTCGATAGCCTCTGCAATTTCAATTTTAATATCTGATTGTACTAGAGATTTTTGTTCTCTACAGAACTTTTTTGCTCTCAGACTCATCTTGTACTATCGGAAATCTCGGGAATGGGCTTTGATGATGATGATGAGACTCATCTTGTACTATCGGAACCAACCTCCATCTCCGTATGCATTTAGAGGATATTTTACAACAAAAATTTGCATAAGCAGACTTTAATCGGAATAGAGAGTCAGCATTTCTAAAGATTGATTAAGACTTGCGAGAATATAAAACATTGACCTTAGAATAGGAGGGTTTTTGTGGTCATACTTGGAATCCAGTGAAAAAAAAATGAATTGCAAATTATAGAATCTACAAATACAGTGAATAGCATTCGATAGACGTGAATGCTGTAATCTCTTTCCATGAAAAATACAATTTAACTAAAATCATAAAAGAATTGTTTTTTCGTTCCAATGGAATAGTAGGCATGATGAATAAATGGAAAAAAAAAAAAGTATAGAGCTTGTCACCAGGGAGTGTGCATTACGTATAGTAGGGAGGTGAACTTCAGAGAACTAACAATGGTTTAGCTGTTGCTCCAAGAACTCATTTTCCCTCCTGATTGCATCCAGGTCCCTCTGTAGTTTGTTGGCGTCTACATTACGGGTGGCAACAGATGCAAGCTTTGCTTCCTGTTCGGCAATTTCCCTCCGAATTCTGTCAGTGGCAAGGATTTTTTTGGAGATCTGTTCAAAGCTCTCATGAATACTTGTCAGGAGCTTATGAGCCTGCAGTCTGACTGGGTCCTTTTTGACGTCCCTGGAAAGATCAGTCACCTTGTCAGCTACGACAATACATGATAGTTCCTTTTTGTATTTATTTTGAAAACTATATAAGATGCTTAAAACAGTGATTTACTCTATTTAGTCAGGAAGGGCTGACTAACTGAATAACTAATAGGGTAAATCAGTCACCAAATAGTTTGTACCTGTACATGGTTTCATCGACTACAGCATAAGTTCGATGGAGGCGCTCTTGGATAGAATTACTCTCTAACTGAAGCTCCCGAGTGTCCTTTAAAATTCGTTCAATGTCTGCATCTTGCTTCCTGCTGTTCTTTGTGATCTCTGTTACACGCTGAACATATGACTTCCTAGACGCGACTTTGGGTTGTTTGTCAAGTTCTGAAGAAAGCTTAGAATGTTCCTCCTCTCTATAAACAAAGAGATGACAGTCGTCAGTAGAGTCAAAACCACAAAATTTCCAGAGAATCCAAAATTCAAATTACAAAAAAGAAAAAGGTTGTCTAATCTATGAAATTAAAAAGCTTATTTTTAGCTTGGGGATAATCTGCTTGATGGAACTGGATCTATCTAACATACTATGAACCGCGTTTCTACCTGACCAAAATTTATGTCATTGAGCTGTTTCAGGTTTTAGGATTTCAACGATTTGCTCAAAAGTTATCTAGGTGAAACAGAATGACCCATTCCAGCACTATAACTGAATAAAAGAGATAAAAAAAAGTTGAACTCCAGTTTTATAGGACATAGGAGTAGAGCACACTGATAACAGTAGACATAAGGTCTACTGTATTCTGAAGTAGGTTCACCACGGTTCTATAGATTCAGTATTGTTTGACATAGATCTATTCAAAATAGATAACCATTCTATTACTTCATACGTTTCTGAAAAGTTCTATTGAAGTCGAGGTCAGTTTCCAAGAATGCAATGCTGCAAACAAATATATGTATTATTTATCAGCAGAATACCTCTTTTGAATTTCTAAGAGAATGGCCTCTGTTTCCAGCTCAATTTCTTTCACATTATGTGGCTTCTTTCGCAGCTCTGCTTTTTGTTCAGGACTTCTATTATTCTCTTCTGGAGACTGTGTGGAAGCATTCCTGCATTAGACGACTGTTAAACTCAATTATTCAGGATGATTTAGTACACAATTATTTTTGTTATGTAACATAGTACATAGTACACAATTATTTTTTGTTTTAGCTCCATGCTAATTTATTAACTGAGTTCCAGTCACAAAATAGAAATAAAACCAACTCGTACTCCCTTACCTGGTTGATTCCAGATCCATTAGATTACGTCTCCCTGCTTCCACTTTCTTATTTAAATCTTCAATATAGAAGTCAAGAGGGTGTTGATCATCAAATGCCATTTCTGCTGCTGCATTCAACAAATCATGCTCACGTTCCAGCTGCTGAGCTTCCAAAGCCTTATTAGTCGATTCCTTCGTAAGCATCTTTTCTTGACTTTGCAAACTTTCCATTTTGTTCCTTATCTGTGGAACATCAAGAAACCAATACCCTCGTCAAACACTATCTACTGTTAAAACCGTAAGACGTTAGAGATTAAGATTTTGTTATTTTAACCTTCTATGTTCCTATTCTATTATTAGCCTTATGCTATGATATGTACTTTGTCGCTCACATCATTGTTGACAGGGGCGGACCCAGGATTTTAGTCGAGGGGGGGCGAAATGGAAAATACTTATTAGTTGATAATAGTAGTTATCAATGGTAAAGCCAATTTTTTTTACCGAAGCTAGTAACTAATAAAAAAAATTCAACTATAAAAAATACAATGCATATATCAAATTGGATCCAAGTGTAGTCAATTTTAAGCCAAAATAAGGTCACTATTGATAACCTTAGCAAAGAGCAAACAAACATAATAACTAGAATATATAACTAATATCACAAAAGAGTTTGTCTAGGCAGCCAAACTTTAAAACCATTTTTTTGCCAGGCTAGAGCATTTTTACACCTTTACCCATTCTCTTTAAAATATAATCACAAACATTATCTATAGAAGGGATAGAAATGTAAAAAACTTAAAACCTGACCAAAAAGTGGCTATAAAGCCTGGTTGTCTAGAATTGAGAATCACAAAATAATTAGGATAAGTTCTAGGTGAAGCTAAAAAAAATTTGAAATTTGCGAATCTAATATGATCATAATACAATTTCAAAGAAAAAATAGTTTATATGAGGCTCAAATTTTATACGAGTTAGCTAATGATATATATTTTCATTGAATTCTATCGTTATTATTTTAGATATTAATTTTAAATATTTTTTTGTTAGGGGTTTAATATCACTTGTGAAAAACAATTCATTTATTTAATGTTAATAAATTTTTATTAAACTAAACATTTTTTAATGTTTGCAATTACTAATAAAATTGCATTGAAAAAAAAATAAAAAATGCACTCAACAAAGACATGTTTGAATATTTTCATAAACAATTAACATATTGTATTCTACATTATATAATCGATTTTTTAAGACTAAAATATATATACTAAAAATATTTTAAAAGTTGAGGGGGGGCAGGCCTCTTAGTAGGTCCGCCCATGATTGTTGAGATATAGGACATTCCATGTTTAAGGCTAAAACCATGTTGAAATTTATAACTTATACCAGTAACTTGGAAGATTTCCCCCCATCATATTGATTTTCAAGGCAGTGGATGTTCAGCAACATATAATGGAGAATTCTGTTTCCATTAGACAGTGACTTCTAAAGAGTTAATTAAGAGTATAGCAAATCACAGTTAAGTTAATATATAGGCACATAGTATTTTTGGGTTCCAATGCGCTAAATACCTCATAGCAGTGTCAGACAGGGAAAAGAAACCGCAGTGTCTGTCATTGTTATGTAGATTTTTTAACCAAATTGGGTTTATTACAAAGGTCCCAATGCTATCTAGAATCATGGTGGTCACCAGGATAGCAGATTAATGTTTCCTGAATATACATACCTTCAATGATCTTTCTCGTAGAGATGCCAGTTTCTGCTTAAGATCTTTTACATGTAGGCCTTTTCCTTGGGATGTACTCTCTTCATTGCCAGGTTCAACAGTTATGTTAAACTTTCCATCCTTCTCTTCTTCTTTACTGGTTGACTCTAAAGATCCTGATATCGGTACAATAACAGGTTCAGCAGCCTGCTGTCCTGAAGTAGATACTATTTCAGCCACATGATCTGAATCTGGTGACATAGCATTGATTGCCTGATCTTCCAATCTTGACTTTTCAATGCAATCAGTTGTTCGTTCAGTTGTTAATCTAGCATCTACCTCCTTTCCGTCAAGTTTTCCACCTTCTGATGTTTGGGACAACCTTTCCACCAAAAACCGCACCAGTTTAAATGACTCCTCTTCAGAAGGATACAAGAACTGTCGTAAGCAACATAAACTTTTGTTCTAAGAATATTTCAGATCAATAACATCAATAGCAAAAAACACGAAGGGAAAAATCTATACTGAAGGATTTAAAACAAAAATAATTACAAAGAGACTTAACAAAATAATAGGAACCAAATATATTAATTCATCAAAAGGATCCAAGCTTCTCATCAACTTCCATTCTAGCATGCAAGCGTCATAGAGTCAGCAGATCTAAGACATTGACATATAACTTCGAGTAAGCTTACGAGGCTAAAAACCTTTATAGAGAATGTTCTCCTTCGTCATCCACAAGAACATCCATGCAGGTTAAGAATCAAGTATGTCTTCTATGAATACTGACGTGTTCGCATATTCACTGAAGAAACAGGATCAATACTTTGATCTACAATTCTACTTCGTCCTTAAATAGTCTCAAGGAATTTAATTTGTTGGTTTTGCTTTGCATTACGGAGTTGGAGTATATACATACAGCCACATACTTCAATAACAACTAATCAAGCAATCTCTTTACTATTGCAAGTGTCAGTATATTAGAACCTAGAACCAAGGAATGTGATTTCTCGGAAAATATCAAAATTTCACAAAATATTTTTTTTTTGATTTACCATAATTGATTTCGAAATCCGAAATTAGCCTATTTCAATTTCTTTACATTTAAACCCATTATAAACTTAGTTTAATATTAAATTTTTTGACATTATGAGTATTTTGGGACTCTTTATGTAGTATGTAAGAGCTTAAAATGCTTAAATTATATTGATAACTTCAAAATTAAAACCTAAATTACCTCGAAAATGAAATCACAATCCTTGCTTAGAACTAACTAGCTAAAGTACTCACCTTAAATCATCTCTTATTCTGAATAACCTAAATTGATATCAAATAACCTTTTTCAGTCCACAACTTCAAATACAAACATTTTCAGAGTGACCAGCTACATTTATGAATCAAATTTCATAAAGTTTTGATCTTTTTGCCACTAGTTTCAATAATTTATCAAATTTCACCCAAACTATGAGAGGGAGATGGTAGAGTTTGTTAGTTACCTGATGGAAACTAATTTCGCCTCTAAACCCAAGACCTTTGATAGAGGATGAAATTTCCGAGCAGATCTTGAACCTATCGGCCATCGAATCGGGCAAGGAACTCGGGAACGAGAGAGACTCGTCGATCAGTCTAAGTGATCGAGCGCAGATCGAAACCAAAGCGTTTGGAGTCAGGTTTTTTATCGAAGAGGCTTCTTCTGGAAGCGAGACTCCTGAGTTCGCGAGAGAGTTCAGAAGGATTTCTTGAGCTTCTTCCATGGCTGAATGAAGAAGAAGAGCGAAGTAGTAGGGTTCAGTGGAGATGAAGAACAGAGAGTCTTAACGAAGAAGAAGAGCAATATTCCACATAGTTTGCTTCGATGGGTATTCGGGTCGGGTCAACCGGGTTTGGGATCGGTGTGACGGCACCACCATGTTTTGTTTTGGCACCACGAATCGTACCTACGAGAAAATTATTTATGAAAAGATATTAAAAGTAGAAATATATCTAAACTACATAATTCAAGTTCCCCTTATGAACAGTGAAAAATGTGTCTTTAACCTGATTTTCAGATTGTCCAAAATACCCTAAGTGAAATGGTGGGAGCATATATGTGGGACCCTATCAAGCTATATGACAAGTATAGACAGTCATGTTTGCAGGCTTTTTGAGCATTTTCTTAGTTTTTTTTTTACACTTTTTACTCATCTTCTTTAAAACACAACCACAAACACCACTTATAGAATGGGTGAAATTGTAAAAAAAACTATGAAAATGCCCAAAAGATGCCAACAAACAAGTCTGGCTAGAATTGTTGCAAACTACATGAGCTAGATAGAGCCGTAGAAAACTCAAGAACGCTCATGTGCCCCTAACAGAACAAGCAACAGATGAGCGTATTACATAGGTGAACAGTGATATGGAGTAATTTTGTAATTTTAAATGAAAATTTATATCACATGTGTACCATTTTATCCTCTCAAATTTATATTGTTTACGATCAAAATCCGGCCTTCTTGAATATTATTAATTATATCTAAACCTCTAACATAATTTATTTAAACTATACATAGGCCGCTAGCCCTTATTATTATAAATAATTATTTTATTTATAATTTCAATCAGAAAGAAGAGGTATTGATTGTTATAGGTAAATCTCAAATTTTGTTGTATAAATGGCATTGGAGAAATTTTGTTAGCATATAACAACATTGCTACTAAAATGCTCCATCAGTGATGAAGTTTGTGTAACAACTTGCTTTATATTTCCCAGTATAGCTCAAAGAATTTGTATTAGTCGTACTAGAATGAGTGTTACACTTCCTCCACACATTATAAATTCATGCTCTTTACACCAAAAATCACCTCAAATGTGTGTCAAACAAGCCCAAAGTTTTATGTCTTAAATAAAAAAGAATGTGATTCACCTATCAATGTTCTACCAATGATAAAGAAAAATCAAAGTTTTTGGTTAGTTATAGTTGAATCAATTGATTGAAGCCTTTATAAGCCTCACTTGTCTAAATTCAATCAAAGCCATGGAGTTTCAAAGAAACAAAGAGATCATCAGAGAAGAAGAATTGGTGCTTTCTCTACCTCCGTCAACCATGGGTACACTACAAATTGTCGGAAGCAATGGTTATGGTCACAACATGGAGCAGTTCATGCCTCAAACATTTTCAGAGATTGATGTAGAGGAAGAATATCCTCAAACCAACAAGGATAGTCCCCTTCCAATATTTCTCAAGGTACTAAAAAAATCTTTTTTTCGAGTTTATCAGCATATTGTCAATGAAGTTTTACAAACCTACGTACTTTTGTTGTCTCTTACAATCATGTAGTTCGTGGATGTGGAGTTTAGAGTTCGAAACATACATGCATCAACTGTGAATCCATGGAAAATGGTGGCATCAAAAGTGGGACAAACGGAGCGTGAGCACTACAAGTACATCTTAAAGGGTGTAACAGGAAGCATAGGTCCAGGAGAAATACTTGCTTTAATGGGACCTTCAGGAAGTGGGAAGACAACTTTACTCAATATACTTGGAGGCAGACTACAGGAAAATGTTACGGGAAGTGTAACTTATAATGAGATGTCATACAATTCAGCCCTTAAGAGGAGGTAATTAGTAAACTTCAGACATGTTTAGTCATGCAACTACGATGGATTAAAAGCGACTCAATTACATTCATTCTGATATCATGTATATGTGATTCTATAGCCAAGCTTAAGAAACTCTGGTGTGTGTTAGTTTCTGCAGAAATGTGATTGAAAAATTAATTTTCCGCAGGATTGGATTTGTGACTCAAGATGATTTGTTATTACCTCAACTAACGGTTGAAGAGACTTTGATTTTTGCGGCAATGCTTAGACTTCCTAGCAATATGAGCAAACAAAAGAAGTCCGAGAGAGTACATGTCATAGTAACACAATTAGGTCTTGAAAGGTATGTGTTATTGGCATAATATTGATCGTTCTTTTGAACTGACATTTCTACTCTCTTTTATTGACAAATGGACTATGTTATGATTTGTATCCTTGATGAATTCACTCTACATGATATGAATTATTTCTTATATGTAGATGTCGCAGCACTTATGTGTTTGGGATATCTGGAGGTGAAAGAAAAAGAACTAGTATAGGCTATGAAATTCTTGTAGACCCTTCGGTATTGTTGCTTGATGAGCCCACTTCAGGCCTTGATTCTACTTCTGCAAATAGACTACTTCAAATACTTCAAGGGATTGCCAAGGTATATAACCTTTTCTTTAGTCCGAGTGATCAGAACAAACATTGGTACTTATTGCATTCAATGTGTACATAGACAGGAAGAACGATTATTACCACAATCCACCAGCCTTCAAGTAGAATGTTTCACATGTTCGATAAGCTTTTGTTGATATCAGATGGCTATCCAATGTATTGTGGGAAAGCTAGAGATGCCATGGAGTACTTCTCATCTTTAAGGTTCGCCCCTGGAATAGCAATGAACCCTGCAGAGTTTCTGTTGGATTTAGCAACTGGACAAGTAAATGACATAAGTATTCCTGAAGATTTATTGGCAACACGAGAAACTTCCGGCATTGAAAGAAATGTAATCAAAGTAAGTAAATCTTTCCGTCTGTGTAGTTTTCAGTGAGCAGAACAACAAAATTGGTTCGAGTTCTTAAAGGCAATTTACTTGTTTCCCGTTAAATGTAGTATTTGCAGCTGAAGTTCAAAGTAGAGCTGGAACCAAAAGAAAAAGCTATTCAACAAGCATTCGTAACTCCAGAGCATCTTCAATCAGCTGTTCAAGTGAAGAAGGATTGGACCATGACTTGGTTAGAACAATTCATGGTATTATTGAAGCGAACATTTAAACAAAGATGTAGAGATTATTTCGATATGCTAAGACTAGCTCAAACTCTTGGACTTTCAATATTACTATGCCTTCTTTGGTGGAATTCCAAGATTGAGAATGAAGCTCAACTTAGAGATCAGGTGAAGATTAACATTTTCTATAACATAAAACTCAAATTCACAAATTTAACTTGGTGTTTTTTAGCGATAGCGTTCCACAATGTTAAAGATTGAATGTACTAATCACCATTGTGGTAGGTTGGTTTGTTGTTCTACATATGCATCTTCTTGACATCAACATCAATATTTGGAGCTGTGTATGTCTTTCCATTTGAGAAGTTCTACTTGGTGAAAGAAACGAAAGCTGATATGTACATGTTAAGCGTGTATTACGTGTCTAGTACTCTATGCGACATGGTCGCTCATATTTTCTATCCCACTTTTTTCATGCTCCTTGTGTACTTCATGACTGGCTTCAACCGAACTGCTGTGTGCTTCTTCATGACCTACTTGGCCACATTGTTAATAGTCATTACATGTCAAGTAAGTGAATAGCAAATCTATTCAATTGGGTTTGTATTTCCAAAAGAACTAAATATTTTCTTGAGCAGGGAGCTGGAGAATTCTTTGGCGCAACAGTTTTAAGCATAAAACAAGCTGGAATGATAGCCTCTATAGCACTAATGGTGTTTCTTCTCACTGGAGGATATTATGTGCAGGTACAAAACATCTAGACTAGGATAATTTCATTCGAAAATGAAATATATATGTAGTTAGCCTCACTTAACATTTCAGTTTTTAATTCTTCCTTCTTGCAGCATGTACCGCATTTCATGAAATGGTTGAAGTACATATCTTTCATGTATTATGGGTTTCGCCTTTTAGTGAAGGTACAATATTCAGGAGATGAATTATACGAGTGTGATAGCGAAGGTGGTTGCAGAAGTCTACAGAGTTCACCATCTTTTGATAGTGTAAATTTGAGCGGCGGCTTGGAAGAAGTTTGGATCTTGCTCGTAATGGCTCTATGTTATCGATTATGTGCTTATATTTGCCTCCGAAGAAAGATCAAATTCTTTAAATGATCTAAGATTTGTGAAGGACTTGAAAGAAATTCTTCATTGTAGACACAAGGGAAAGTTTATTTATTGGCGATTGTAATTGAATGAGTATTTTTTCAATACAAAAATTTCCAGGGTCCTGAAAACCCTCCTGTTTCAAGAAAATGAAAAATGTTTTGCCAGGTCTTCTTATGCATTTGGACATGCGGAGTGTGCCATTAGTACAAATTTGAATGCATCAACACACCCATGCTAGTGCAGTTTTGACTTTGAGTGAACTATAAACAGAACAGGACAATTCAGTTTTGCTCATTTCAGCAATCCACCTATAGTTGATACTTAATACTCATGAGACATCAATCAATCATATGCTATCGCAGCCAGTCGTACATGTGGCATAGGTCAATTATAACACGAGAAAGGCTTCAACATGGCTCCAAATGGGTCCATTCTTGAAACATTGTTCGGCCCGTAAGTCAGACGTCAAAGCCCAAGTCACACCAGCCTAAGTGGCGTGGATCTTGGAGTTTGGTGCAGGACAATAAGGCCGAACACAGATCTCTGAGCTGTTGTAGGCCCGGGATTTGTTCACACCAATTAGCTTTTAACCCAATCAAGCATTGGGTCATAAATAGAGCCGAGTGTCGAAGAGACTATGCTTTTAATTTAATGATAAGGTTAAGAGAGCCTCAAAAGCCCAGCTTGCATTTCAAAAAAAAAGAAAAAGATTTTGGGCAAGATTTCATCCCTCCATCAAACCGTCGATAGCAGGGACAATTGAGAAATGAACACTTGCTATAAAAGGTAAACAAAGTGGAGGAAACATACACATTACTAATTTCATCTAGTCTATATGTTTTTCCTTGCACTGTGGCCTAACATAAGAATCGGAGTGCCTTCGGCCACCACAACGGTGTTATTGGCTTACCGTTGTTCATTTTGCAGGTTCAAGATCAGCAATGTCGGATTTGGACGCATCAGATACATTGCATAAATTCGAACCAATTATGTATATTGATCAATCGAAACCAAATAACCACTTTTTGTTTCTCCATTCAATTCGATTTCTAACTTGAACTAAATCAAATCACAATGATGCTCATTCTTTTACACAGGCTCTACTCCCCCGGATAAGGCAAACCAAACCAAACCAAAGACTAACCCATTTCCCGCTACGTGGATATTCAAAGATGCACAACACACGCTTCAACCTCACTAACCAAAACTAGCATTATTAATTATATTTGATTTCTTTAAACACTGTAAGTGGATTCATTTCATCTTGTTTAGATCTAAAATGTGGAGTTTAGGAGCAATTTGGAGAAGTGCAATTGTGGTGCTATTTACACTGGACGAATGCAATATAACTTACATGTGGCCTAGTTTCGTTTCAATCTCTACACCGAATGTGTCAAGTAGAACCAAGTATGAATTGTTCTTGTATCATGACTAGGGACAGAACGATATAGGCAATGAGGAGCATCTTAAGAAGCTCTCTGGTGTTCTGGTTCTTTTCATTCCGAGCAATAGAGGTAGCTACTAACAGGCAAGTTTTTTCTCCTAATGCTGTGTTTATTATAATCTGATGTTTAGTTGAATGCACAATTTTCCTTTTCTGAATGCTTAAGCTTTTAGATTAGATGACAATTTAGCATCCACTGAATAAATTACTGCACATATCTATTCGTGTCCCAAGTATTAATTTTCATTAAAACGAGGCTTCATCACGATTGCAAAACTTGTTGTCTAGTGCTAGTTATCCCTGATGTCTGTGATTTCAAGGTTAGCAATTATCAACCATGCATGATGTACTAATGTGCATACAGATTCTGGATCAATATAAGGAGTCTCATGCGGCTTTGTCTAAGGAAGGTGTTGAATCCTCTAGAAACCTGCCTAGAAGTGTAATACTTGTTGGTCATTCGCTTGGTGGTTTTGTAGCAAGAACTGTAGTTGTTCATCCAGATTTAAAGAAGGGTTCCGTTGAAACAATCCTCACTCTTTCAAGCCCACACCAGTAAGTTTTGTGGATATGCCAATTGCTTCATTATATCGGACAAAGTGTTTATGTGCATCCACCTGCTATATCGTTCAATGCATTGAATTCATCAAGTAGCACAGGCATGAAGAATGTGTGGCTGTCGACGGATCACCAAGTTATTTTATGGTGTAATCAAGTAGTTGTACAGGTTAATCAAAGTCTCATTAGAATTCATCAAGTTTTCTTCATATGATATTTCTTTATCCGTTTTTGTTAGTTTTGTATTGTTGCCAGAAATGTGCGTTCTTGAAACTGTGACAGTTCTAAGGAGCCTTCATTTCTGCATTACAATGTTCCCTCAATGAACTAGGAAACACTTGAAATGGACTCCTCCTCGATAAAGAGAAATCTCCATAAATAACAGCCCTTACCACCATTGCTTTGTTTCTGTATACTCTTGTGTTCCCCTGTATTCAAATACCCCAACCAATGGCATAGGGCACAAAGATGATCTTTGTGATAACTGCAAATAATATGTGTGAGTTTCCAGCTTGATTGCTTCTTCCACCCACTCTGGACATGCTCAATCCACTACAAAGGTGCCTAAATGGCAATGAATTCGAAGATAATCTTGGTTTGATTAACTTGGCCAGAGCCCACACAAGACCACGCTATCTGCATTCTTGAGTACGGTCTTTTTCCAAACCACAGACCTGATGGAGACTGGTGAGACTTCTTTCCACAAACTATCCAAGAAGGAAAACTTTGGAATGTCTCAGTGAAAATTCCAATCACCTTATCATATGAACTAACTAACTAGGAGATACCTCTACGCAACTCCATTGTCAACTACTGCCCTTAAATTTTAGTAAAACAGGATTTAAAAATCCATTAGGTGGTCAGTGCCTCCACTGAGGGATTTAAAAATCCATTCAAGGATCTCTTATTTTCTACCATTCATCCCTACTCCAAAATTCTTCCACCATTCCACATTTCCTGGAGCGCAATGCGTTCATCCTAGGGAGGGGTTGTTCTATACACAAGGAATTTTTCCCTACTCCAGAATTCTTCCACCGTTCCACATTTCCCAGAGTACAGTGCATGCATTCCAGGGAATACTCCTGAATGCTCCTTTAGGGGTTGTTCTTTCCGCAATGAATTTCTTCAAACATTTTCATCAGGGTGTTTTCCAGGTTTGTATGAATTTATATATTCTTAATGCAGGTGTCACACACACTTCTAAGCCTGATAGATTCAGAAATTGGCCAACCATTTGCAAGCACGCATAAAAGACTCTTTGTATTTATAAAAATGCTTCGTAGCTGTAATTGGATGAGTCAGGTACAACAATCTAAGCTTTCCAAGCATGTTTCCACAGAGGGTGAGAAACAATTGCTGGTTATTAAGAGATTGTCAGTTCTTATCTTCGTTAATGTAACTCTTCTGTATATTAAGAGTTTTTATTGTCTATATATCATGCTTGCAGAATCTCAAGGAGAGACTTTATTTCTCCCCTTGTCCTAACACCACTCGCTGGAGCAGTGATGGCCATGAGAAGGACTTGGACTTTCGGACAACTACTTTTACTGTCTCTGCAATGGATGGGAGGAGGCGATGATTAGACATACAAAAACTGGTTAGTTCAAACATGTTAAATGTTGTGTTCTTTTTCACATGTCAGAAAATTGAGAATTCAGTTCAGCTGCTTTCGTAAACTCATCTCTAGCATTGTATTTTAATGATGTTTATTCAAAGGTATTTCCCCCCTTCATGCTGTTATTATTGAATTCCACTCAAATCTTTGATGTTTTTTATGGTGACCATGTTGATCTCAATATTTATCAAGTTCGGGGAAATATTTTTTTCTTTTTCGCTCACGGTTGTCAGTTTACTGGTATCAAAAAACATATACCAGTGTTAGTTCTGTTAATGATCACCAGACTGTTTTATGCATGTATCGTTAGAGACATGGATAGTATTAATAACGTATCCCATATGCCATTCTTTAGGTATTAAGTGTCAATTTCCAGAATCATACTTCTCTGAGCTGTATGCAAGTTCAAGTCCGGTACTAAGCTCCATATGGAGATCTTTTGTCATGGTGGCATTCTTTTTTAATGCTTGTTAGTGCATTTTATTACAGTGAACTGTGTTCATATCCTTGATCCCCTTTTTTCCCGTCCTTTGAGTGGACATCTCCATGGAAGTATCATTTTAAAAAAAATACTTCCATGGAAGAGGCTTAACGTGAGTATTGGATCTGACACTAGCCTTTTCTTTTGCAGGATGGATTAAATAAGCCATAACAATGGCTGTTGACTTACAAGAACTAAATGTGAAATTGCATACTTTACTGCTCAACAAGCCCAACAGCAACAACAACAACAACAACAGTGGCGATTCTAGGGTTTGTTCATCACCACAATGCTCCTTGCTGATGCTGTTTGATCCATGACATTGACCAAGGACCAGGACAATTGGGTATCCTCCATCCCCCCTCGTGGAGGAACTCAAACTCTTGAAAGGGGATCTGCATCGACCACTATTGACAGAAGAGAAGAAGAAAGCGGCGCAAAGTCTATGTTACAGAGATGTTTATGATCTCTGAGCAAAGAGCAAGAGGAGATTATATTGTGGCTGCTTCGGGACCCTAGACTAGGTTTAGTTCAGAGCATAGAAGAGAGCACGCAACCCTTGCAAAAAGATACATTCAATGGCAATGGTGCGCCTATGAATAACAACCAAGGGAGCAATCCTGGGAGTTTTCTAGGAAGCAATCCAGGAAGCATCCCAGGAACCAAGCCAGATAGCAATCCAGGAAGCATCCCAGGAACCAAGCCAGATAGCAATCCAGGGATCAATCCAGGAAGCAATGTAGCATCCTGGGCTTCAAAACTGAGACAAGGTAGATATGCTGGATCGACCAAGCTTCAATATGAGCCACCTACGGTCGTAAATGGCAAGAAGATTGTAAAGGTCCACACATCAGAGTTCGCTCAAAGAATCAATGAATGTGAACAGCTCATAATCGGACGATTTGTGGGGAAGAAGCTAGGATACAGTTTTGTTAAGGACACACTAATCAAAACTTGGGGAACCAGGAACTTTGAGATGAGTATCCATGGAGACAAGAACTTTGTATTCAAGTTCAAGGATGAAGGAGATGGGAACAAAGTCTTAGAGATGGGTTCCCTGCATATAGCAAGCAGACTGTTCATTATTCGAACGTGATCTCCTACAATGGATGAGGAAGCATAAGCTTTCACCTCGATACCTATCTGGGTTACGCTCAAGAGAATACCATTATTCCTATGGAATCCTGCGGGAATTCAACGGATTGCGAGTGTAATTGGAGTGCCCATCATGCTCAATAAGGCAACCGAAGAAGGAACTAGGAAAGCCTACGCCAGGGTCTGTGTTGAAATCAACGTCCAAACTCAGTTGACAAGAGAAGTTCCAGTGGTGATAAATGACTCGAGCACGAGGATAGTGGATGTCGAGTATGCATGGGTTCCAACCAAATGCAATACATGTGTTGTCTTTGGCCACTCCAAGCAACAATGCATGAAACAAACCCCGATCAGAAACACCGAGCACAAGGCCTAGAAGCCAGTTGATAGGAACCAACAACCTAAGCAAGACAATGAGGAAGGCTGGACTGTAGTTCATGGTAAAAGAGAAATTAGCAATGCATTGACTATAGAGGGTGCAACTCGTGAACCACAGATAGATACTAGTGAGGTACCTAGCACCAATGCTCCAGGCAATAAGCAATGTACTAATGTGGAGGAAACTATGCAGTCGAATGGCTCAATGAATGCAAATATGCAACTCGCAATTGTGGAAGAGTCTCAACAGTCGAGTGACCCAGTACCAGTACCAGTACCAGAACTAGAACCAACAAATGGCCATCTAGTCACTTCTAATGCTTTTGAATGTCTAGCGCGGGAGAATGAGACAACTAGTCCAGCCGACACTATGAAGTCTTTGAGAAAGACTCTTCACAGGATTACTGGGGATGTAGCGCAGACTGATCCTGGTAATGCAGCAAGCGTTACTAAACAACAGTTAGCCAATAAGGAGAATGCCAAAGGAAGTAACCTACAAAAGGTAGAGCAGCAGCCGAATGATGAGAATAGCCAACAAATAGTGCTACAGGAAACTGACCCGAAGGATAACCATATAGGAAAAGAATTAACAACACCACGTAAGGAAAGATGCAGTGAAGAGGTTGATGCAACCTCAAAATCAGCTTCTAAACTTCCTGAAGTAGGACGAGAGATAACTGATGGAAGACAAGGGGATGATCCAACGGCGGCCATGGATTGGCTAACACCCTAAGACATCAATGTTTTGAATTCAGAAATTGCAAGAATAGGTAGGGATGCATTGGTCACCGAAATTAAAAGCTTACTTGAAGCGAAAGCAGCAAAGGTGGGGCAAAACACTATTGAAGAAGATCATGAGGTTACCACAATACAACCCCCCACGAAGTATGTTCCTCGAAGGTCTTCTCGAAGCAAGAAGACAAATCATAAATTCAGGTAACTGATGATGATAATACAGGTAGAATGCAAATGCTTATTAGAAACTTGTAGGGATGCTAGATTAGTGCTAGAATTCAATGGTTTCTATATCTTGATCCATTGTGTTTCGATTCTTTACGACGACTTCTCATACATCCTGGGGCCCACATTAGATATAAATCAGGTCATGAGAGTGATTAAAGGATTGTTTGGTAATTACGAGGAAGAAAAGCTATGGCAGGTTTATCATGCAACCACTTTAGTAGCAGAACACTTTGCAAGGTTACTCCCTAACCTGGAGACGGTGAATCTAGAACTACTTAGGTTCTTTGTTGAAGCTTTGCAGCAAGTTTATTGGTTTGTAGATGATGAAACGAGTGAACGTATGAGCGACTGTAAACTTTATCATCATCATTATTTTTATCAGTATAAGATTCAGGGATCCTAAAAACCCCCACTTTCCAAAAAAAAAAACAATGGCTGTTGGTTAGTTCTTTAATCTAGAAAAGGGGAGGAAAGAGTTTTCTCAAATGTCCTTGATACACTATGTTAAGTAAAATAGCTAGATAGGTTATTAGCTCAAATGCTGCTGTTTGTTAGTTTGTTATGGCAGCTATTCATTTACTTATATTCTCTTGAGATGACTACATAAGCTGCCTATATAAGCAGTATATGAGGTACATTTTACTGATATCAAATACCATAGAACTTTTGTTCATAACTTCTCTTAAAAGCTATCATGGTATCAGAGCAATTTCATTTCTCTTTTCTTCTTCTTGTTCATTTCAATCTTCCTTTTAATATATGCAACTTAATCATTGGAAAAAAAAACTTGCAACAAAATTTTGTAATCTCAAACATTTTGTTCTAATGTTATTAGTTATTAGTGAAGAAAAGCATGACTTTCCTTATTAATAGCTAGATTAGATGTTAAATTATATTTGATGTAAAATACAATTAGGTAGTGTAACACGCGCATCACATATGCGGGCCATCTAGTAACCTGAAGTCACATAATGTTCGATATATTTTAAATAAACTTTTTTCTAGGATAATGATAATGTAATATACTTTATGAAGGAGGAGTTTACTGTATTTACACCACTGTGGGAGTGAAACCAACATGCACCATAAGGAATCGAAGTGTTGCTTGAAGCAACTAACCATACAAAATCACGGGTCTTTACACTACGCCAATCTTATTAATGCACTTTATAAAAACTGAACCCCATTCCTTTTGAGACATCTGAGAATAACGTTGTTGATGATACATCAAATCAGACTATCATCACGACCGTACACGTGACAAATATCACTTATCATGAGGACTAAACATTTCAATTAAAGGCCGACTCACAAAGTCTAAAAAGACAGATCCAACCATTAAATCCCAAAAAGGACCCTTCAAAATAGATCATAGTCAGAGGCCCAAATCAAGGCCCAACAAATCTCTCCCTTAAAGAGGAGAAACGTTGCAAAAGAAACAAGTCATGGCGGGAGTTACTTCCCCAAGGACGTATCTCCCTAAAAGAGGAAACTGTTATAGAGAACAACTCCCCTCGTCAAGCCTTACATGCTTAAGTCACACAAAGAATTAATAACGACCACTATATAAGGTAAATGGAACATTCAACAAAGGTATGCAAGTTTAACTGAACTCTGTCTAAATTAAGCTATCTCCTACAAATTTACTTACTTAAGCATCGGAGTTCCTTCGACCACCAAAAAGGTGGTCTTTGGCAATCTAAGCCTTGTTTTGCAGGTCAAATTTCTAGGAGACCAAATGTGGATGCATCAATTTGGCTTCGTTCGTGGGGAACGATAATTTCCTTTCTGAAAGAGAGTTTGTAGTTGGATATTTTCTTAGTTCTAATCAGCAACAAAAAAAGTTAGGGAAAATGGAACATTCTACAAATCCCCAACCCAACAACAATCAATGCAACCCTTGTACTGGTGAAGCTGAGTTACCAATAATGCATGTTCCAAACCCAGCAACAACCGAGTTAAGTATGCCAGGTAATGCAGTATTACAACATGGAATGGTGGCTTAATCGTCTCAGACATCTAGCGGTATAGTAGCAGATCCCTGCATGGATCAACTCATGGCCCAAATGGATCATCTGATTAAAGTTGTGGACAAACTCACCCAGGAGCGTGCCCAATCTGCCAACCACATCTAAACACCACCACAACATAACTCTGCCAACCATGTTAGAGAGAACAATGAAGATCCTGCAAAACTTTGACAACCAAACCTTGAAAGCAGTTTACCACATGGAGATGGTTACGATGAAATTCCTCCACCAGATTCATTTTGAATTGGAGTTACGGACTCAATGTGCTTTACGGATTGGCCAGATCGCTATTCTCCAATGCACTCATGAGAACCCCTCTACCAAAAAGTTCATTCCTCCAAAGTTTGAAACTTATGATGGAAATACCAATCCAACATACCATCTGCGGCATTTACATCACATGATGGCCCTGAAAGAAAGCACATAGTCTATTCTGTGCCGAACTTTTCCAACCAGCCTCAAGTCTGCGGCTATAAGCTAATTAAACAGTCTACAACCTAGGTTGATAGAATCTTTCCAAGCGTTAGCCACTGCGTTCATCACAGGATTCATTGGCAATCATCAGATGAGAAAAGGTTCGCACTACTTGCTATACATCAAGCAAAAACCTGAGGAAACCATCAGGGAGTACGTTACTCATTTTACTAACGAGTTAACTATGATTGACAGATGCAGTGATGACATGGCCATTGCCACCTTCACTTCCAGATTGAAAATAGGGTCATTTTACAACTCTCTGAACTAGGACCCCTCAAAGAACACGACGACTCTATTGAAGACCAACCAAAAATACATCACCCTCGAGGGGATGTTGGCTACTAAGAAAAAGAACGAATCTGAGAAAAAACCTTCCTAAGCAAGTCGAGAAAAGAGATAAGAAAAATGAAGTGACGACAAACCTCGAAAAAATAATTGCCAGTCGAAAAGGCATCAGACCAATGGCAAGTTCGAGTTCAACAGACAAGAATTCAAAAAGATACAATCCGAAAGATCCAGATATAAATGGTCCATAAATGCAATCAACACGATGTACAAACCGTCCACGACTTCAAAAATAAGTCGAGCTGAAGTCCCGAAGGCCATGACGAAATGGGAGGACATCAAATAGCCACCCAAGATGTGAGGAGATCTAGATGGGCAAGATAAGAGCAAATATTGCTCTTTCCACAAAAACCACGGGCACGACACCGAGGATTGCTACAACTTGAAGGACGAAATCGAGCACCATATCCAGAAAGGATGACTCAGAGAGTTCATTGAGCTGAAAGATAAACATTCTAAAAGGAAAGAGAAGGCGAACGCTACCACCGGGTTAAACGAGCGAACAAGAGAACTGATATACGTCTTGCATGCACTATAAGAAAAAAGGTCATTCATAGCGTTTCAAAAACGCTATGGTAGGATACCATAGCGTTTTAATAAACGCTATGTTTGCCGCCGCTATAATAGACCCAGGGTCTATTATAGCGTTTTAAAACCGCTATAGTAAGTAGTCTTTTATAGCGTTTTAAAAACGCTATGGTAGAGCCTTTTATAGCGTTTACATAGGATTTTTTTTTTTTATTTTTTTTTATTTTTTACTTTTGATTACATCTTATAGGTAAGTATAATTCAGCACGTGCATCAATTCTTGCATCAGGTAATTAAAATTTAATATGACTTTTTATTAAATTTAAAAACAACATTTACAACCTCTGATCAACAAATTCCAGCAATTGCTTTCAAGCAATTCATTACAGCAGCAACATTTACAATTCATTATAGCATAAATTTTAGATCATTCACAATTCATTACAGCACGTGCATCAATTCATTACAGCAGAAACAACAGCATTTACAATTCGACATTGTGTAGTCCATTGCATCCTCGTGGAGCTTTTCTTTTCTCAATTACTTTCAAAACTGCATGGCCAACAGCTGTACATACGGGATTTCCACCAAAGGTGTTGAAGTAACTATGATGCGTCAAGACCTGTGCAATCTCAGGGGTTGTAACAACAGCACCAAGCAGAATGCCATTTCCAATACCCTGAACATATCACAGCAACAAACATATCAGCAGACTGAAAGTAACATTTACAACACAAAATGTCCGTAGAAAAACTTAACAAAGATGCTACAATAACATAAACTTACGGTACTGAAAATAAATAAAAACCACTACTACCACACACTGAAATACTGAAGAAGACAACTGATGGGAGTTTTCAATTTCTCTCATTAATTAGAAAACAAATAGAATAACAAAAACTTACTTTTGTGTACTTAGAAATGTGTACTCAATGACGTGGTACAAAAAATATAAGATTTCACCTTTTCTCTTTGGTACTCTTCCCACTAGCTATCCCAACATCAGCAGCTCTACACACTCACTTCTTTAATATCAAAACCCCATTTTTAAAGGGTATGAAACGACAGACAGATACCTTGCAGATATGTGAAAAAAGTTCCATATTATGAAAGCATTTTTTACCAATAATAAGAGGCTAGACAATTTTTCACAGAGCATCATGTGTGTGTATAACATATCATGTATCTAAACATAATAATGCAGATGAAAAATTATCATGCACTCTTCGGTGATAATATAGTCCTGCAATCACCTTGTTCCCAAACAAAGCACGACATCCGCCATTTTGCAATGCTCTACTGCTTGATCCATCTCCTTTGGAGGCAAAGCATCCTACAGAAGATGATACATTCGAACAGTAAGAGTTAAAACACACATACACACAACATATTTATATATATGACGATTTACCCATTCAACTATTTCTAGACCCTTGACATTTTTTTTATTCCATGGTAAAACTACATTTTAACCAAGCAAAGCAACAAAGGACTTACCTCCCAATCAAGAACTGTGTCCTTCAGTTTTTAGCAAATGTTTTGTTCAAACAACGCCGTGATGTTTCTTTCAAGCCAATGGTCTCAACCTCGAAATCCCGCAAAGACCTAAGAGAAATTAAGTGCATTAGGTGGTAGTTACAAAGAAATGGATAGAAGGTATGTCTTGTATGAATACTTCAAAAGCTGAGTATGCCACACTACTAAGCTTTGTGCAACTTCTTTTTTTCAGTTTATTTATATTAAAGGTTGCACTTAAAAGTTTAAGTCTTAATCGGCTCCACAGCAAGGACAAAGTTCCCTGAAGGAATTTCCATGTAATTCAGAAAGTTTTTCCCTTGGTATTCTTGATCGAAGATGGAGGCTATCTATATTTTGTTAGAAATGTAAAATTTAGAAAACAGAAATGTGAGCCAATGACAATTATAAATTTCACAATTCCGAATGATTCATAAATCATTACATAATAGTATTCAACATATAGAAAGAACTAACAAGAACATCCAACAAATTTGAGATCCATCGCAAAAAAAAAAGGCCTTCTCCAAATCAGTAATGATTGTCACATCGGTGGATATGTATTATGTGGTGTTGCTTAGGCATCACAATAATTGAATAAAATCATTCTCATTAGCTTCATTCTTGATATTTGCACAGAATACTATGGATGCCTATTTTTATGTAAATTTTTTATACTTTTATGAGGTTGAAAGTACCTGTTTGATCCCCCGTTTGATCCCCTCATCTCATTCGAAGAACCTGTTTGATCCCCTCATCTCAATCGAAGTTCATGATGGGTCCAGAATCTGTTTGATCCCCTCATCATGAACTTTAAGAACCTGTTTGATCCCCTCATCTCATTCGAAGTTCATGATGGGTCCAGAATCTAGTTCTGGAACGACAATTATTTAGGTAATCAGGCTCTAAAACTAACCTTCCCTGCCATATTTAATGCACGCAAGAACAAACTTGGCTGCATCAAGGACTTCATCACATACTCAGACCCTGCTAAACATCATATTTCCAGGGATTTCCAGCCGCTGCGGAGGCTAAATGATTGGAAAATTCCACAGATGGCTAACCTGTTGACTGCCATTAACTCCGTCCAACTTGATGACGAGCAAGATAGCTGGCTTTGGGGTGGAAACAACAAACCTTTTGCCGTCAGTGAATGCTATGAAGACATTGCTCTACCCCTCAGTTTTTTCAACTTGAATTGAGAACACACAGACTTCACTCTTTGGTCTGGATAAAGCAAATCTCCCCAAGAGCCTGCTTCCTCTCTTGGTCCATCATGAATGGAAGAGTCCTAAAAGTTGATAATCTCAACAAAAGAGACTAGTTGATCCTTAATCGTGGTATATTGTGTGAAGCAGCCCAAGAAACCATTGATTACCTGTTCTGGAGCTGTGACTTCTCTAATGAGGATCTGGAGGAAATGTTATAATGATTTTCAGATCCATCTCACCTCCACTGCATCCTTCCTGATCGAGTGAGTGGAATTGTGGTACTCCGCCAACCCCACTAGCCTTAATCTTTCTCTGGAGGGCTAACGGATTGGGAACAGACTCTCCATGGTTTTATTTGGGTGATATGGAAAGAAAGGAACGGCATAAATCAAAGATTGCAAGAAAGATGTAGATACTCTATGGATAGATATAAAAATCCTGTTATGGTGTGGGGGTGTACTTGGGGTATATTGAGACAAAATCAGTGTCCCTCCCGTATGTTTGATTGGGGAGCTGTTGTGCATAATAGTAGCTGATGATGTGAACTTTTTGGCCTAGGTCTCGTGGCTTTCTCACTAGCTAGTCCTAACTTTTCATTTCAATACAATCTATACTCTTGTTTTGCTGAAAAAAAAATCAGTGGAGACAATCATCCAAGAACCTAATGTTCCACTCAACAATTGATCTTTTCATGGAGATATCGTGAAACCTTAGATTGACAAAGCTAATATTCTGACCTTACGAAGAGGAACCTGAACCCGCTGGGAAACCTTCTTTTGGTCAATGCATACCGATATCCAAACCCACAAGACTGGAGTTGTGCTTGCTGACACAACCAAGGATGCATGGACACGGACGCGCGCGTCGTGTCGGACACGGATACGACACGCCGACTCGACAATTTTGGAAAAACTAGGACTCGGCGACACGGTGACGCGTCATACCTTTTTTCAATAAAACCAAATGAAGATAAACATCAATTCAATAAAGAAAGATTTTAAATAAAAAAACAAACAATGCATTCATCTTTCTACTGCAAGTAGGGAAAATAAATAGAAAAGAATATGAAGAAAAATAGTAAAAAAAAAAAAAAGAGGTATAAAAGTGGATAACAAAATAACATTTTGTCAAAAGAAAATTAACATAAATTAGAGGAGAGAATAATCAAAGGAGAGTATAATAAACAAAGATTAAGAAGAAGCATAGACTACTTCTATGCTTTAGTGGCTTTTCATCGCTTTTTCTATCTTGACTCCTAAATCGTAATTGAAAGTTTCTCATTCTGATGGACTAACAACCTTCAAATTAGGTGGTTATATGAGTCCAATGAAAAATAAAAAATAAATAAATTTGGTTGTCTAGTCTTGACTGTGTTCTAATCGAGTTTCGGGTGTGTCAGAAGCCTGTTTGGCACGTTGACCATGTGTCTGACCCCGTCGACACGTTGACCAAGTGTCTAATACGTGTCGAAGGCGTGTCGAGCGAGTGTTGGTGTCGGATACATGTCGAACACTGGTGCGGCAAGTTTTTCGAAGAGTCTGTGCATCCTTGGACACAACTAAACTGATTGGGCTAAGATGTTGAAAACCACAAGTGAAAGGGATTTAGCAATATTTTTCTTTACTTTGTTTCTTGGAATTGGATTTAGAACCATAGTATGTGCGAAGTCCCAATCCTATTTCCAGTTAACCAACGTCCAA
Organism: Berberis vulgaris; assembly: GCA_963556465.1. Lineage (NCBI taxonomy): Eukaryota > Viridiplantae > Streptophyta > Magnoliopsida > Ranunculales > Berberidaceae > Berberis > Berberis vulgaris. The sequence goes on from OY747128.1 coordinate 96,026,153, forward strand.
AAAGTTACATTGCAGTCAAAGGAGTATAGACCCTCTGGTGCTACCCCATTTAGTTTCAACCACCTCTTCTTTACCTTATATATCCTTTGCTACAATGGTCTTCATATGACCTATGATGACCTCAAGTGGGTCACCACCAACTCAGCAGCACCTTGTGCATCTGGTCGTCATCATTTCTCGAAATTCACATCCAGATGGCAGAATGGACCAGCATGGTCCATGCCTTCATAACCTTGCATATTTGGGCATGACAATTTTGCCTGAACCGATGAATATCTGCACGGACTTGACACTAATGGTTTCGGTCTAGAACCGATTAGAGTTCCCTCTAATCGGTTCAATGATCAAAACCGAATGTGCATTTGCATAAGGCAATTGCATATGCTTACTCAACTGTGTTACTTGCTACCAACATATTTATAAATTTTTGTTAGTTTTAATATGTAACTTAGGTGATGGGGGATTAAATCCCAACTTCTTGTAGAAGTGATATTTTATCCCACATCATCTAAGGAAAATGAAAATGAGTTCCACTATTGAAAAACACATGGTTTTTGTAATTGTTTCAGTCCCAGAGTAGAAACAATGCAAAAGGTACTTCTAAATCTATAAAATGACAAAGCACCTCTCAAAAGCTACACATTGGCGGGCTTGTCTTGGAATTAGCAGTTTTAGCAAGGAACAGTTGGTTGACTTGCGAGATCCGTGGTTTGGGTCTACCAAGACCCAAGGAATGTTTGGTTTGAATCTGGAGACCCGGACCCGCCCCGTTGCCATGCTTGTGCATATTCTTCTAACTTCACACTGTTGATGAATTGCTCAGCACCGACAATGGTAAAATTTTTGAACCCTCGAACATGACATTGAGCCTCATGACTGCAACCCACCAAGCGCTTCTTGAGATTTACAGCAACAAAACTCTATAAGAATTGATTGGAATCAATGAGATGTGGTCTTAGGGCTGAAGAAACTAGTTTAGTTGATTTAACTCAATTTTCCATTCAAACACCGGGGAGGCCACCATCAGCATCATGCTCCTCTTCAAATCTGATCGCATCTAATCCCATTGCATCCAATCACGAATGTCCATGAGTAAACGTTTTTGTCACCTATTATATACAACTTGACCAGCGGTCGAAATTTTCTTCTTATGGATTCCTAGGTAAACAAACCTTGTGTTTCTCTCGCATGAACAATACAAATTATAAGTACAATAGCTAAGCTAGGGATTCGGTCAGGAGAGATTGGATTTGATGGCTCAAACTGAATGATAAATTTTGATATTTGAAGGCAGGCACGGATTTAGGGGGGGGGGGGGGCGAGTGGGGGCACTTGCCTCCACTGACTTTTGAGATTTTTTTTTTTTAATAATTTATTTATCCCTCAATTAATTTTTTTATGTGCCCCTCTATTCTCACTTTTCACTTCAATCAGGACTTTATCCTTCAAATCATGTACATATCAAATTCAAATGAGTTATTCTAGACAACCTGGTTTGCTGCCTGGGGGAGCCAAAATACAATTTTGCCCCCCCTCTTTAAACAACTTTTTGGAGAAGGTGTTTGAAGAGGGGGGCAAACTTGTATTTTGCTACCCCGGCAGCAATCAGGCAACCTCTCCCAGGTTGTCTAGAATTTGGGAATTCAAACTCTACTTTTAGAGTTAGAGATAGAGGTTAAATCCCTCAAATCTCTCAAAGAACATAAATTCTAGCGGGTCTTCCCTGCTTGAGGGGGCGAAAGTACATTTTTGCCCCCCCTCTTTATACACATACTCCAAAAAGGTGTTTTAAATAGGGGGCAAAAATGTAATTTTCGCCCTCTCAGGCAGGAGACCAGCTAGAATTGCTCTTCAAAAAAATCAAAATCCACAGTTTTTTCTTCACACTCCATCGATTGGATAAGATGAGGGAAACCCCCATATTTCATCATCTTCAAAGATCTATAACTATTGAGTTATTTGAGCTCATTTTCACAAGATCCAGTAGGATCCAAACTACCTTATTCTTCTTCTTCTAGGTACCAGGTGCCTTCATTAATCACTGTGTTGGTCATCTCCACAAAAAAAAATCGTAAAACAACCCAATCTCTTCCTCATTTTCTTTATGTTAGTAGTAATCCGACGATTCAAATCCTTCTCTTCTATTGTGTTTCTAGAAGTAGTAATCATCTTCAATGAATATAGTAGTAATCATCTTCAATGACTGTCTTTGTTGTACTTTCCTTTTTCCTATATTTAAAAAAAATCATGTTAAAGTAACTAATTTTTATATTATATTTAATTAATTATGACATCACTCCGCCCCCCCTCAACAAAAATCCTGACTCCGTCACTGTTTGTAGGCATTAGGATTTCATATGATTATGAAACTTTGCTTTAGCTCAGGTATCAAAACTTTTCAATTAGTTTTATATAATATAAATGGTGCAGCAAGTCCATTTGCACTAATATGCACCATTACAGCCTACTAATTTATGAAGTTCAAGTCCCTGAAGCTGCCAAGGAGCAGCACATGCCAATTCAAAACATTTTTTTTTATTCAATAGTCTGCCACTATTGAGGAATATTATGGATTCATATCAGACGCAACTTGTTAAAGTTTCAACTCGTTTTGACATATGCTCCCGGAACATATTAAAATGTGAAGTACCCATTGCCCTAGATCGCCCAAAGGGGCAGTCCTTAAACATTGACGAATACCATTTATCAAGATATTTAATGGTACATACTTAAACACGTATCTCAAGAAATGATGTCGAAACGGCTGAAAGTTTAAAACTAGACACATCTCTAGTGTTAATCTGTACTCTTCCTCAAATTTTCATCTCAAACTGATTAACAAACAATTTTATTTAGTTTAGTAGGGATTTGAAATCCAAAGTTAGTGGGTTTGTCTTGCTGGTCTGGAATCGATAATTTTAGAGAGTTGAAATGCAAAATAACAAACTTTTCTCAGGTGAATTTCACTTTGCAGGCTCTCATTCACCATTTTGATTCAGTTTCCATTCTGATGAGAATGTTCAAGGCACCCTTTGTTGGATTTTGGAAATAGTTAGATTAAAAACAAATTATTCTCTAAGTTGACTTTTTGATTATTGTGTTATACTCTATGAATAGGATCATTTATGATAGAAAACTGTAATTGTTTTAAATGCATACATGATGACTTGGATGTGCAACTATGTCTGTTTTCTTGTTGCCTTAGCTTGTCTGACTTCCTCATGTTGGTTTTTCCCGCACATAATCTAAGCTTTGAGACTAATATAGAACAGATCAACGTGGATGTCTTGGAACATGCACTTACATCGATGTCTTGAGTGAAACTCTTAACTACCCCCCCCCCCCCCAGTTCTATCATGGATTGGCTTTTGGTGATTTTCTAATTTACGGAATATTTTTGCCTAGTATTTACTGTGCCTTTGTTTCAGATTTTAAGATGGTATCATGGATTGGCTTTTGGTGATTTTCTAATTTACGGAATATTTTTGCCTAGTATTTACTGTGCCTTTGTTTCAGATTTTAAGATGGTAAGGTTTTATTGATTCTCTTAAATTTTTACAATTGTTTTGTGATCTGACAGGGAACAGTTGTCCTTGTATTTCAACCAGCTGAGGAAGGAGGTGGAGGTGCAAAAAAAATAATAGATGCCGGGGTTTTGGAGAAGGTTGATGCAATATTTGGATTGCACGTCTATATGGATGCACCAATCGGTACAGTGGCATCTAGACCTGGCCCTGTCATGGCTGGGAGTGGCTTCTTTGAGGCAGTAATAAGTGGTAAAGGGGGTCATGCAGCGATTCCTCAGCACACTATAGACCCGATACTTGCAGCATCAAATGTTATTGTTAGCTTGCAGCAACTTGTTTCACGTGAAGCCAATCCTCTGGATTCACAGGCACTCTGCTTAACCTTTTTCAAAGTTTCTGTTTGCTTCTCTTGTATTTGAGTGAACTATTACCATTTTCTATCAGTGGGTTGAAATGAACTAGGCTTTTATTGTTGACAAACTTTCTTTTCTTTAAGGAACTTGTGTGTTGCCAAATACAAATGTTTTTTTTTTCTTTTCAAGTACAGATGTCTTCCATTAGTCTTTATCAAAAGCTATTTGGTTAATTGGGTTAGTTCACGTGTTTGGCTATGTAGTGATAAGATGCTGAGAAGAGAACATCATTGAAATCTTCTATACATCTAAGTTCATATAGGGTCTAATAGTTTTGTTACTTTTGCTTGTCAAGCACTCAGAATCTAATCTTTACTTACTTTATCCAATTAACTTTGTCACATATCATACAAATTGCAGGTAGTAACGGTCGCAAAGTTCCAAGGAGGTGGTGCTTTCAATGTCATTCCAGATTCGGTTACGATTGCAGGGACCTTCCGAGCCTTCTCAAAAGAAAGTTTTATGCAACTCAAGCAGCGAATTGAGGAGGTATATCTGCTAAAGTTTTCTCCTACAACCACAAAACTGTAAAGACTTGATAACCTTTGACATTTGTCTAACAGGTAATCACAGGACAGGCTGCTGTACAGAGGTGCAATGCGACCGTGGACTTCTTGACAGACAAGAAACCATTTTTCCCTACCACTATTAATAGCAAAGACTTGCATCCGCATTTCCTAAATGTTGCACGTGATATGCTGGGTGCACCAAAAATCAAAGACATGCAACCACTTATGGGATCTGAGGACTTTTCATTTTATTCAGAAGTGATGCCTGGATACTTTTACTTCCTTGGAATGAAAAACGAGTCACGTGGAAGGTCTGCATCTGTGCACAACCCCTACTTTACCATCAATGAAGATGCACTTCCCTTTGGTGCTGCGCTACATGCATCATTGGCTGCAAGATACCTTATTGAATTCCAACCTGTTGCTCAACCTATGGAAGGAACGACTCATGATGAGTTGTGAGGTGTTTCTGTAACTTTGCAAACTTTTATTCTGTAAATTGTCGAAATCTCATGAGAAGGATTCTATGCTTTCTTCACGCAATCATTTTGGCCCGTAACATAATACACACTATAGTTGGTCTTCATATCATATGTTATTTATTTATTTATGTGCACCCGATCTGCTAATTATGTTTGCTTCACATTTCACAAATTAGGTTTGATCAATATTAGTTTATTTGTCAAGGACCAGAGAGGCTCTAGGCTACAAGTTGGGAACTGTGGTTCAACAAATGAAAGATGAAGGGCTTTTGTCTGATATTTCTTTCATTGTCCAGTTGAACCTGTACTTTCCCCATCTTCTATCATATCATCTCTTGTAGCTACTTTCTGATTTTCAGTTTAGTTTAGGTTTTTTTTTAGGTGAAGAGCTTTCATAATCAATATATTAGTTACTCATCCAACATTTTCTGCTGAATAGCTTGCATACTATTCTATGCATTGTGATGGAAGTCCCAAAAAATGTACGGTGAAACCTATGCCTTAGACACTCAAGTAACGGCGCCAACAAAGAACTATGTATGCATCCAATGTTACATTTAGCATTAAAATCTTACATTAATAAATTATAAGCCTAGTATTGCACGTGCTTACAACACTACATGCGCTTTTTAATACTAAGCTCCACGGAGACAAAAGAAATTTCCTAAGTTATACAATGCAATTAGTATGTGTACATTCAAAACTTGGAGCTTTTTCGTAAGAAAATATCGCACCCCTGCCTATGACACTCCTCCGTAATCTATACTAATACCAAGATAGTCAAGGCGTTGAAGCGAGAACCCTTCTTACTGCTCAAGTGAAAAGCAAAATGAGTGTTTTACCAAGGTAAAATGACTGCGATACAAAATCCGAATAAAATTTATAAAAAGCAACTAAGTGCATTTTACTTATGTTTAAACTTTTAAATGGAAAATTAAATTATAGTTTCATATTAATGTAACTAGGAATGAAATCTCAATATAATTTTCATTATCTTAATGATTAAATTTCATTTGTAATCAACGATCAATTCAATCTCCTAGTTAAATCAAGAATAAAAAGTAATGAGTAAACGTTTGAATTTATTAGACAATATGTAAATAACTAATCATTCAATAAAACTCTTCCTCTATTATAAGGTCTATCTGGTAACAACTTAGCAAATATATATAGTTGTGTATACTTGTACTTTGAAAATAACTATTAAAATAATGAAATAGTTTGCCCCTTATAATAAATGCCTTGTTAAGTTTTACCCTTTATTATTAGTCATATTACATTTACCCCCTAAGACTAGCAGTCAACATGCATTGACTGTCAAGACACGTGCTAGTTTCAAAAAGGTCATATTTTACTGTCCAAAATACCCTTTGATGATATGAAGGTTATGATTCAAAGTTGAAGTAGGCAAATGCAATTAAAATTTGAGGGCTGAGATTCAAACTTCCCATTAGCCGTTAAGATAATCCGCCTCCACCACCACATTTTTCACTTCACTACCAATAACACTCGCATCTGCTTCTACTATTAAATCTACATGTTGTTTCACTGTAGATTAAATATTTGGAGTGGAAAAACTTGTGCAAACCTAAGTTTTGAAGTTAAGCTTGAGTTGCAAGTCATCGTCATCCTCACTCAGGTTTGTTCTGTTTCAATGGGCAACATTAAATTCAAATTTATTATATGGTGTTAATTTACTACTAGTAATTTATTATATGGGGGCAATTAACAACACTTAATTAATTTAATTGTAGATCCCATGGTGTCACAAACACAATCAAACAAGTGAATAGGAGGTTTGAAGTATGCACGATTTTGAATGAGTGCATGAAAAGCACAATGTAAATACATTATATGTTCTTGACAAGCCAAGTTCGTTGGATGTACCTGTAAAGCACAAAATTTTTTATTATACTTTCCCCCTTATAATAAATTATTTGCAGTAACTTCACTCCATATAATAAATTTGATTTAAGAATGCCCCCTGAAATAGAACAAGGTTTGCGAGAGGTTGAAGATGACCTGCAACTCTCAATAAATGTCCACTGAAATGATGAATGAAAATAACTGACTTCACTTACCTCTATGATGGTGTTCTAAACTGAAATCTATAGATGAAATAACTCAGATCTAAGGTTTGTGTTACCTTTATGTAATGAAACCCTAACAACACCCTATCTTCAAAACTTGGGTTTGCTAAAGCTTTCCCACTTCAAATACCTTTGATCTACAGCAAAATAACATGCGAGGAACTCAAATTTCATGGGAAGCTTAGAACTTGAATACCTTTGTTTAAGCCAACCACTCTTTTATCTTCTCCATGTTGAATACCTCCACTCTTCATCTCGGTATGATTAGCCAGATGTAATCCTTGGCCGCCCACGTGTGTAGTTCAAGTAACGGACCGTTGGGATCAGCAGATTCTCACATCGTGCATGATATGCACGTGAGGGGTATTTTTGTCATCCAAAATGGGCGAATGATGGCACGTGAGGTGTTTGACAGTCAAGGCATGTTGATTGCTAGTCTTATGGGGTAAAAACAATATGATTAATAATAGGGAGTTAAGCTGAATAAGACATTTATAATATGAGGCAAAATGCAAATAACCCTAATGAAAATTGGAACTAATCTTTATTGCAAGTATGTAATCTAAATAATAAATCTCATTAGCAAAATCTCTTTTGTAAAAAAAAAAAAAAAAAAAAAAAAAATCTAAAAATATCAAAAACTTTTTTTCATTCAATAGTCGCTTCGGTCGCTTTATGTTTTTTCTAGCTTCTCACTTTAAGAGGTCATTTTGCTCGCTTTGACTACATAGTAGTGTTTGACACACCTTCGGCATAGATCTTTTGTGTATTTTCAGGTTTAGGCACTCCAGGGAGATTTAGTCTGGATGTAATTTTGATGTATTTGGGTATTAAATCAATATGTTAGTGGTGTGTTGGACCATTAAAGCCTATACTAAAGTTAGGGCACTAGGCATATTAAGGTTAGGTTAGATTGGTTGCTTGGTAGACAAGTCAATAGGCTCTATAAATAAGGTATGAAATTAAGTTTGTAGTTCGCTTTTGATGAAATATATATAAAAAGAGAGTTGCTACGTGTACCTAACTATTTGGCTTGGTTGCACCAACTATTTGTTGCGCCGACATTTTGCGAACATCAAAGATACACTATAGTCACAAGTTCTACAATAAATAGTAAATACTATGGTAGGTTGTGTAATAGAAATAAGAAATATGTCTAAAAAAATCTTCTAAAACCATAATGCAAACAACTTCTCTCTTTTCTATGCATCTAATCTAAAGTGCAGAAGGGTATTCATCAATATGTATTAAAAATAAATACATAAATATTTAAGTGAGTGCATCAATTACAAAAAGTTTGTTGCAACTATTATAACAAATTCGAAAAAATTGTATTTACAACACTAAAAAATCCTACATCCAAAAAGTTATCATGGAATCCTTCTTACAAAGTGCTCAATCAACAACATGAGTACTCTTCTTCTCTTGGTAATTAATTAGAGTTGTTTTAGGTTAATAAAATGTGGTTGGGGACACCAAACAATTTTTAAAGATAAATCTAAAATAATAAAGTTGAGGGCATCGAGTGAAACAGTCAAATACACATAGCAACTCCCCATAAAAACTGAATTATTTTGTATATTCTCTTTCTTACATTTAGTCCTAGTTTAGATGAGAGTAAATAAAATTTTGACACTATTTCTTCAATTAGGTTTACATTAGTCTTCTTAAGATCACGTACATTCTTTATATCCCCTTCAAATTTGGTGTTCTACATAACTCGGATGCACAATACCAAGTTCCAATAGCTCCATTCAATGTGCTTTAATCACATCCCCTAGTAACATTGTAATTGTCATTTATGCCTTTGAAAATAAGCTATTGTAACAATTAAAATTTTATTATTATATAGAATGATTGTTTTATAATCATCGCAAAATAAATGTTTTCAAAAATTCTCTCGCAAAATTCATGAGAAGACCCCCTACTAATTGTTTTGAAGAAAAAACAAAGGTAAAATTTTCATATGAATTCTAATTTGGAACAACACCATGTATGCTGGATTGCAACATGACCCCAATATATGTGAGAAAATTATTAAAAAGAATAACAAAACAACACAAATTAATAATAATAAAAAATGGTATGCATATATATGTCCACTCAACCATAGTACTACATTGTTCTCAAATTTGATTTTTCTTTGCCGAGTGTAATGTGAGTATTTAACCTTAACTATTCCACTCTTAGGAAAGATTATCATAACAAAGTCAAAGGAAAAAAAAATCATAAAGTTGGAGTAAGTAACAAACGTTGGACCTCCCCCCCCCCCCCCCCCCACAAAAAAAAAAATTTGCCTTTACGAAATCACTACTTCGTACAATAAAAGAGCCAGAGCAATCGTTTAATATTGGGCAAGAATCTCTGTTTGGTTTCCTCTCCAGAGTTCTTGGGGTACCTCTTCATCAGGTAGAGCATTTTGTTGGAGCTAATAGGGCCATTTTTGTGAGGTCAACGATTGACCCCAAGATCTGTTGGTCACCGATGGCGCTGCCGGGTGGGCAATCCGCAATGCTAGTGTTTGTTAATTCCCAACAGAGTGTTTGCAGACAACAACATCAAGTCTAGAAACCCAAGTCTCAGGTCTCTTTCGACCCTTCTTTCCCACAGGCCATAGAGCTTGTGCTACCACCAGCTGTGCAACCGAGTTTTGTTCTGTGTAGTGCATCTTCATCGGCCGAGTCCTCACGACCTTGTCCGTTGGATAAGGGGAAAGGTCTTCCAAGTATCTCTCCGACCTCGGTAGCTAACTCGGAACGATGTGTTATCTCACTGGGAGTTGGAGTTCAATTGGAAGGGCAGAAGAGTCGAGTTGAGGAAAGTGCCCAGGAACAAAAAGATGCTATTGATAAGATCTTATATCTCAAGGCAGTGGATAAGGACATTTTAAATTTGGACCCTCTCATTCACAAGTTTGCAAAACAAGATAACATGGCCCGTAAACAAGCCAAAAAGGCACAAAGTGACCAATTTCTTATCTAGGCTAATTTCTTAGTCTTCCCAATCAAGTCCACTCTCATGTTGAAACAAAGGCAAACGAAATCGGGTGTTTCTAAGAAATTGGGGCGGGTGGACCAATTGGATAATAGTACCACCGCTGATTTGGCGTGGAGCAGGAATTCAGACTTGATCCAAGAACAAAGCTTCATTTTCCACCCGATTTTGATCCTCATGCTGAGCACCTTGAAGAAAGATCATCCACGCCTGTTCACTTGGGAGCTTCACGTGGTTTTGAAGCTCTTTTTAATGAACAATATCCCACCAAAGCCACCTTTAGGCCCATTGAGATTATTTCAGGCGAATATTCAAGGACCAAGTGGGGAATTGATCTTAATGTTTCAGGGCGTCGTCCAGTCAAATCAGAGCTTAGCGATGATGAGGATGAAGTTTGTTCAACATTCAGAGATATTGGCAATATTGTTGGGGTAAATCTCAGTCAAGATGAAAACCGGGCCTTGGGCATGGTGCAAGCTCTATTCTCAGGATGAGTTTCTTTCTCGCCATTTTACGTGGTGAGTGGTGGTTCTTGGATTTTTCAGGTTTGGCTTTTTTGTGGTGGCCTTAGTCATGGTGCAAGCTCTGTTTTCAGAATGAGTTTCTTTCTCGCCTTTTGCGGTTTGATTATGCTTTTGGTGGAGGTTTGTCTTGCTCGAGTGTTTAGGTTTTCCTTTGTGGTGCTTTAGTTTTCACTGCTGTTTTTCAGGATTGTTGGGTGGCGTTTGTTCAAGTTTGTTTTGGTTGTTCTTCATTTTTAAGAGAGTTGGTGTATCGGGTTTTTTGCCGTGGCTTGCCTTGTTTTAAGATTGTACTTTTCTTTTTGTTGTTCTCTTTCCCTCATCAATAAAAATCTTCTTGTTTGACCGAAAAAAAGGATCCATTCACGCGTAATCCCTAATGTATCGTTTGATAAGAATGTTAGTGCATATGAAATGCTTCAAATTTCTACCCAACAAAAAGTTGTGTCATTTACGTAGTCATCCAACCATGAAAATGTGTTTTCTTCACCCAAACACATGGCTAGTCGATTCACTTTCTAGCCCATAATCTCCAAAATTCCTAAATTAGTGCCACTCAAAATTATTCGAAGGGGTCATTCTCCTTCCAAAACTCGTGCCCTTTTGAAATAAGATGACACATGTTCTACATTAATAAATATTTACAAAATTATAGTCAAAGTCTACCAGGCATCTTGTTCATAATAAATAAATAAATAAGTAGCTATATGTTGTCTTGTTTGGTTGCTTTTTTCGGATTTTTTATTTTAATTTTTTAATTTTTTAAGTTACACTTTTTACTCTTTATCTTTAAAACACAACTACAAACACCATTCACATAGTGGGTAGAAATGCCCAAAAACCCCAAAGAAACACCCAAACAAAGCAACATAGAATTATTCATAAATAAATGAGAGGAAATATTGAACCAAATTAACCAATGGTTTTGCTAACTTAATTAGTTTCCCACCAACCACATAACAAAAACTTCAATTAATGCATTCCATCGATCATGCATGTAATCAATTACTTTAGTATCACGAAGTTGTCATGGTTCACGTGTTCACAACATCCACACACCTTTTTTGTCAGCTACACGATGATATATGTACAATAGCATTTGATAACTCTAAAAAATCATCTCATTCTACAAGCAAATGATGATTGATGGGACTAAAAAATCTTCCAAGCGAAAAAGCATGTCAATCAAAACACGATTTATAAAGCATCGTGCTCAGTGGAAATTCTTATTGATTGCTAAATCAATATTATATATCTTGTTTGTAGTCTTACTAATGAGTTTAGAACATGAAGAAGAACTTTTATTGAATTGATGCTTTACAAGAGACCCTAAACTGAGTTTATATAGCCTAAACTAGAAATATATTTAGAATCATATCAAGTAAAATAAACACAGAATAGAAAAGTATCCTAGCAAATGTTATGTGGACTGATTCTTCATATCTTCATATCAAGTAAGATACTTCACATCTTGTATGTGGACTGATTCTTCATATATGCATATCTTCAAATCATATCTTCATATTCTGGGAAATATTTACTTGAGTAAAATAAAGATATTCCTAATACTCCCCCTTCAAGTTGGAGAGTGAGAATTCCGAACACCCAACTTGCCAAGTAATAAGTGAAACTACTGGTGACCAAGTGCCTTAGTGAAGATATCAGCCGGTTGTTGTGATGATTGAATATAGGACGTAGAAATGTTGCCCGCAAGTAATTGTTTTCGCACATAATGACAGTCAACTTCGATGTGCTTGGTTCTTTCATGGAAAATCGGATTAAAAGCAATATGAAGTGTCGCATGGTTGTCACAAAATAGCCGCATTGGTCGTGTATGGAACACGCCAAGAGAAGAAAGGAATGACTTAACCCACGTCAATTCACACGTTGTGACAGCCAATGCTCGGTACTCGGCCTTGGCAGATGATCGAGCTACAGTGGGCTACTTCTTGGTCTTCCAAGATATAGGAGAGGAGCCGAGTTGGACAAAATACGTAGTGAGAGAGCGTCTAGTGATGGGGTAGGTGGCCCAGTTAGAATCACAAAAGGCATACAGTTGCAAAGAACTATCTGAGCGAAGAAGAATGCCTTGACCCGGGGAACCTTTCAAGTACCGCAAAACACGAAAGAAAACATCCATATGGTCCTGCTGAGGCTCATGGAGAAACTGGGTCAAGATATGTACCGCATAACAAATGTCTGGGCGAGTTATGGACATATACACGAGGTGCCCCACAAGGCGTCGATATCGCTCCGGATATCGTAACACACGACCAGCAACACGAGCTAGGTGATGGTTTTGCTCCATAGGAGTGGGGGCAGGTTTGGCCCCCGTAATACCGACTTCCTTCAAGATATCAAGTGTGTAATTCCGTTGACACAGGAAGAGACCGAAAGTGTTGCGGGCAGCTTCGATGCCAAGAAAATATTTGAGTGGCCCAAGATCTTTGAGCTGAAAACACTTGTTCAAATATTGTTTAAAAGAAGTACATGCTTGAGAGTTATTCCCTGCCACAATAAGATCATCAACATAGACAAGGACAGATAAAAATATGTCATCTTTGTGGTAAGTAAACAAAGTATGATCGGCATGAGACTGAATAAAACCATAGCGGCGAAGAGGAGTCGTGAGTTTAGCAAACCAGTTATGTGGAGATTGGCGGAGCCCATATAATGATTTGCGGAGGTGACATACCTTGTTGGGATGAGAAGAAGTATACCCTAGTGGGAGACACATATATACCTCCTCACGAAGATCACCATGAAGGAAAACGATGTATTTCCCATCCCTTAATAACAACAACCGCAAGAAAAAGTCTCACACTGACCAGTTTGGTTACCGGGGCGAAGGTTTCTTCATAATCAACACCTTCAACCTGTGTATCACCACGGACAACAACCCGAGCTTTACAACACTCAATAGAACCATTGGCATTATACTTTAATTTGAAGACCCATTTGCAACTGATTGGTTTCTTGCCAGGAGGAAGGTCGGAGATAGTCCATGTGCCATTCTTTTCTAATGCGTCGATTTCAGTTTGCATAGCCTGGCCCCAATTTGGGTCCCGTACAGCCTCAGAAAAAATATGGGGTTCCACCCCAGTAGTAATGGCAGCCAAAAACTTAGAATGTGAAGCGAAGAAATTATCACATGTAACAAAATTTCCTAAAGGGAATCGCGTACCTGAGGACCCGAAGGAAGAACGAGACGATTTGGGGTGTACCAGAGTAGCTGTGTGACATACATAATCGTGAAGGTGAGATAACAAATGATGAGTCCGCTGACCACGTCCGAGTTGAGGCTCGGCATTAGGTGGCGCATGTGCGTTGGAGGGCATAGTAGGATGCTCAGGAGCTGAAACCCGAGTCCTCCCTTATCACTGACACAGAAGGTGATGACTGTGCATTAGAATCGGTCAAATGCAAGTAGTTGGGGGCTGCTCCCCCTGACTCGTGGCAGAATCTACCAATATCTTCAAAAATAGACTTATTCCATGACCAATCATTGACGCCAGAAGAGCTTACTGGCACACTTGCGGATGACACATGAGATTGAGCAAAAGGAAACACTTGTTCATCAAAAATAACATACCGGGACACAAATATTTTCTGAGTCTCTAAATCCATGACATTCCACCCTTTTTTCCATGAGGGTATCCCAAGAAAACACAACGACAACTTCGGGGAGCAAATTTGTCCTTAGACTGGTCTTTATAATGAGCATAACATAAGCACGCAAAGACTCTAAGGTGAGTGAGAGAAGGTGATTTGGAAAATAATTTGTCTTGAAGGGTGAGACAGTTTAAAAGAGGGGTAGGAGTTCGATTAATAAGATGAGCGACAGCGAGAACACACTCCCCCCAAAACTCAATTGGAAGTGACGCTTGGAAAAGGAGAGCACGAGCTACATCTAAAATATGGCGATGTTTTCTCTCGACTCGGCCATTTTGTTGAGGGGTATCAAAAATGCTAGTTTGGTGAAAAATACCATGTTGGGCATAAAATAATATCATGGGTTTAGATATAAATTTCATACCATTGTCACTCCGAATCACTTTAACGGATTTTGTGAATTGAGTTTTGGCCATATAACAAAATTGTTGTAATAACATGCTTGCTTCACTCTTTTCATGCATTAAATATACCCAAACCGCATGGCTAAAATCATCAATAATCGTAAGAAAATATTTAGCACCAGAATTAGTACAATGACAATAAGGACCCCAAATATCACAATGAATTAATTCAAACATGTCCATAGCACAATGATTACTCAAAGGGAAACTAGAGCGAGTTTGTTTGGCTCGACATCAAATATCACAAATAGAGTTTTTATCAGAAGAATCAACCTTATTGCCATTAATGTTAAAAAAGGACATTGGTTTAGACGAGGGATGACCCAACCGATGATGCCATAAATCAAAAGATTTCGGCGCCCCGTGTAGCTGAAGCAGTCGCGATCATCACATGCTTGAAGCAATACACCCTTCCTCGTGACTCACCCAGACCAATTGGGCTCCTCGTGGTGCGATCCTGTAACATACACATACGATCAGTAAATGTCACGAGACAATTGGTGTCACAAATTAATTTGTTCACTGAAATCAAGTTCACTTGTAAGTTTGGCACAAATAACACATGTTTCAAAATAAGGCTAGGGTGAAGAATATAAATCCCTTCTTTGACTGCGGAAGCTTGGTCACCGTCGGGTAGACCAACCGGAGATGGAGCAATATCATGAACATTAGTCAACAAAGATAAATCACTCGTCATTTGATGAGACGCCCCACTATCAATGAGCCAATAATGATCACAATTTTGCTTACCAGACATAGAATCACCCTCGGGGCTAGACTCGATCAAAGCCAATAAACGCTGCACATGCTCACTGGAAAAAACGGGAATGGTGGCTGAAGCAGAACTAGTTGCAGCGTACTGGGTGAGGTCTGACTTCCTTCCTGAATAGTATAGTGATGTGGGATTAGTCAGGTCTGACGTCCCTCCTGAATTATCTGGACTGCTAACCATGACTGAAAGAGGATGCAGCAGCAGCGGCGGAAGAAGAAGAAAAAAAATATATAATTCTTGCCCTAGGGCTCTGATACCATAATAAGTTTAGAACATGAAGAAAAACTTTTATTGAATTGATGCTTTACAAGAGACCCTAAGCTGAGTTTATATAGCCTACACTAGAAATACATTTAGAATCATATCAAGTACAATAAACACAGAATATAAAAGTATCCTAGCAAATGTTATGTGGACTGATTATTCATATCTTCATATCAAGTAAAATACTTCACATCTTGTATGTGGACTGATTCTTGGACCGATTCTTCATATCTGCATATTCTTCATATTCTGAAAAATATTTACTTGGGTAAAATAAAGATATTCGTAATACTTACATACTGTTGGTGATATCTTCTTAGGTGATGGTGATGATCAAGAAGCATTACGTTGTTATGTTATGTTATGCTATGTGAATGGCTGAGCACCCAAATATTTACTTGGTAGTGCATCAAACGGGTTCATGTTAACTATTTTACAAATAAAATAACACATATTAAAAGATATTGGATGACAACTCGGTTAATGAGTATAGCTTTGTTTGTGTAGTTTAAAGAAGAAGAATGGTAAATGATGGCTTTGAAATGGTAATGATTCAAGGGATAGAAAACTGTTATAAGATCTTTTACCAATTGCAAGGAAACGTTAAGATAACTACTTATCTTTCCCTACTGGACTTAGTGAATGGAATGAATATCCCAAGCTTGGATACTTTTGTGACGTTCATTTCATCATATTTAAACACTAATTTCTCGTTATTGGTAAAATTGTAAAATCTACAAGTGGATATGTATTTATACTTGGTGAGATAGCAGTGTCATGGAAATCACAAAAACAAACGTGTATAGCACGTTTCACAATGCAATATGAATTTATAGCCTTAGATCAGACTGCTGAAGAAGCAGATTAGCTAAGAAATTTTTTAGAAGATATTTCGTTATGGCCTCAACCTGTGACTGCTATATGTATTCACTGTGACTGCATGACAGCCATTGCGCGAGCAAAAAATAACATTTACAATGGCAAGTCTAAGCACATAAGACGACGGCATAACACTATCAAACAATTGCTCAAAACTGAGATAATTTCTATTGACTATGTTAAGTCAAAGGAGAATATTGCGGATCAACTTACAAAGGGTATACCAAAAGAGCAAGTGTTAAAATTATCGAGGGGAATGAGTTTAAAGCCAATCCAATGAGGAGTATACTTGACGAAAACACAACCTAGCCAAATGGAGTTCCAAGGCCTAGGTTCAAAAAGGCAAACTAGTTGGGTGAAACTCAAATAATAGAGTGTACAAACTTATTCATTTCTATGATAAGAAATGTATACTACCTGTGATGGTCAGTGTGCATATTTATTTGTTCTTAATGACACTAATCTCTTGAGAAATAAGATGAATACAACAAGGTATTAATAATCTAAGTGTCACCTATATGGGAGTAAATGTGGGATCACATTTATGAGAATGATATGGCTGAGTTCTCTAAAGTTCTCATGAATCCGGGATTTGTTCAAGATGAAAATGAACACAATCGTATGAATTGAAAAATGTGAAAAGATAATGTGTGATGCTCATTATCTTGATTTACTAAACATAGTGAATAGTTCAATGTCTCTTATACACCGCGTCACCGGTAAATTCGATAAGTATTCACTAAGGAATGTTCAAGTCCAAAAGACACATTTTTCGATGTATATTATGTCTAAGCTTATCTCCAGAATACAACTTTGTATATTTACTATACAAATGTGAGGTATTGTTGGAGTTTGTATAGCAAATAACCAACATTGAAGAAAAAAGATGTGTCTTTTACATTTGAAGAGAAAAGATGTGTCTTTTGAATTAAGAAATAATGTGTTTGATCAACACACCCCTTTGTTATCTATATATTAAAGAGAAAAACAAGTTCTGTAATTCTTCTTGACTTTTGAGAGAAATCGCATTCGATAAATTCACCAGAGCCAACACTCTTGTGTTATGGTGTTGATATTAAATAGTTAAAATCAAGTAGTCAGACGCCTAAAGAACTATAGCACCGAGTAGAGGCAAATTCTGTCTATAGGGCATAACAAATCCATTAGCCTCTATCTACAAATCAAGACATACCAACTCCACCAATTCAAAATAATGATTTCATAAGTCTTTATCTACAATACAAGTTAGTAAATTTATTTATTTTATTTTATTTCATTGTAATTGAGCAAATAATATTTGTATTATTATATTATTTATTTCAAATAAATTTATACATTATTTTTATTGTTCTCCAACATACACAGCATCCCTTCTTATTTTAGATTAGTTTTACAAAACATGCTTCTAGCATATTTCATCAGCTCATGGAAGCTGGAATAAGAATCCTAACTCCACGAATTATTTATAGGAATTCATGGTTTCACAGAATAATCTTATATACAACTATATGTATTCAAAGTTGGACATCACGATCAATCAGATATCTTGAAGTGATGTATTTGGACGTTTTCGACATCAAGCTTTTTGAAGTTGCTCAGCTTTCTTGTCGTGAAGAACTTTCCCCAGTTATATTCCTTAAATTTGGGTGGGTTTTCCTTGTTTACCAATTCATCCAAAGGCTTCACCATCAGGTAATGTGCAGGGTTGAAGAAGAAGGGGATGGAGAACCTTTCCCTTGTTGAATTCACGGTCACTCTGTGCTCTGCACTTTCATATTTGTCATTGCTCCAAACCTGTTAAAAAAAAAAAACTCATAGGTGGGAATATAAATTTTATTGTTTTCTAATTTTCTAAGAATGATATTAGGTGATGCATATAGTATACCTGAATAATGTCACCCACATTAATTATGTAAGAATTTGGAATAGGTTTGACCCGGATCCATTCACCATCACTTTTGCGCCTCACTTCAAGTCCTCCAACATCATCTTGAGCAAGAACTGTGAGTGCACCAGCGTCCTTGTGTCTACCAACCCCAAGAGCTAGGTGAGGTGAAGGGCAAGGAGGATAGTGGTTGAGTCTGACAAAGCTGGTGTGATCATTGAAAAAACCATTGAAGCGCTTTGCCGGCAAGCCGAGGCTCAATGATATAAGCTCCATCAACTTATAAGACAGTTGTTCAATATATTTAACATATTCTTCACAACTCACCCTGTAATGCCAAGTATAGTATATATAATTCAGAGTTCATAAAATCTGTGTTGTCAAAGGATGTATAACAAATGATTAATACTTTTTTTAAATTTGGTTACTTTGTGGGTGAAGAGTATGATTCATTGATTCATAAGCATTTCTTCTATTTTAGAAATTCGTGAATAGTGAAACAAAATTTGGTGGAGTTTCACTGAGTGGGCAGGAAGTTTGAAACATGGTATACGTAAAGCCTATCAAACAAGCTACCTTGTAGCAGGAAAAAGCAGAGAGTTGGACCATATATAGACGCAAAAAAAGGAGTATTCGTTTGATTTAAACTAAATGGATTGGTACGCGTCTAGCTACTAATTTTTCTGATTCTCCTGGAATAAGGCCCCCATTTTTTTTACAAAGTTGAACCCCCAACCGAATTGATATTTTAACCTATATATATCATCTAAGCAGCTAAGGCTTCAGAATAACATAAAACTTGTAGGGGCTATATATCGAAAGCTGTAATATTTGATATGCCGAATAGCAAAAATTCTAGAGAGCTAGGCCCCTAGCCCCAGATCAGCACCAGGGGCTCTTCGTGTGTGTTTGCGTTTGATTGGTGGATTATAAGGATCTCTAAGGATGATGGAGGGTATTGTTCGAATAGATTTCTACCATTTATGTCGGATAGATTTCTAACATTCACCTCAGACAACATGTAAATTTTTGTGTTGGGTGTAGAAATGACTAAATTGATTTTGGCAATCATATCCATATCTAGGAGATCATCCCTGCAAACTATCATAATATTCTAAAACCTCAAATATAGTCTTTAGATTTTAATTAAACTTATGTGTTTTAAATCCCAGTTCATATTTAGCGTCTCTCTCTAGCTTGAAGTTTGATTTTTTTTTTTTTCGACTGAATATACCTAATTTAGCTCTTAAATTTTTTAAAATCAGTAGGCAGACCTGTAAAAAAAAAAAAAAAAAAAAAAAAAAAACTATTGAGTTACCTGAAATCAGTAGGGAATTGAGGCCACTGGGTCCTGAGCTCCTGCACCCTGGTGTCATGAGGCAAGTGAGAGAGAGGTATAATAGTTGGATTGGCGACGGTGAAGTCAAACACTTCCTTCCAGTCCCTAACATTCTTGGTATGCTCAGTATCATAATATCCCAATGGATTAACCTCATCTCTTCTAACCTTCCGCTTCTCTTCCAAAGGAAGACCAAAGAAGTTCCTCGCCGCGTTTTCAATTCCCTGCTGGACATGTGTTGGCACCCCATGGTTGATCACCTGAAAGAATCCCCACTCCCTGCACGCATCACCAACCTGACTCACCAACGAAGCAAGTATTTCTGGATCTTTCCAGGATTCAGGGTCATCGTTCAACGGAGAAAGATCGATAAGGGGGATCCCATCAGCTTCTTTGAAGTTGGGGTTTGGTCTGTGATCTAAGGCTTGAACAAAAGCTTCATCAACTTCACCCATTCTTCTCTTTTTGTGAAATGATGAAGCTAAGGGAGAAGAGGGTGCTTTTTATAGGTAAAAATGAGGTCCATTGAATGTGGACATGTTAATGGCAGAGGAAGATAAAATTGTAGTTGTTGATACGAGCCTGTAAAATTATGGCATGTGGGGAAGATGGGCGATATGTTAGATGAAGACAAAGGTTGTGTTTTTTTTGGACAATTGTGACTAGAACAGTACGACAATCGGCCTAGGTTCATCAGAACATTCATTCAGGGCACCTCATCCATTATGTCACAAATAAACCTTTTCCTTGCAATATGAATAATCTCAACATGTATAACAAAAGTTCCCCTGAATAAACAGCGGAAGAACAGTCAAATGTCATTAACCTATTTTTCCTTTTCAGTTTTGCCCTTTCAAATTTGTTGTATTTATTAAAAAAAACAAACAAAAAGTGGGTAAAGAGTGAACAGGGGTGTTTATGTCATTCAAAAGAACAATACTATTACACATTTTTATCATTTTACTCTCTCAAATTTAAACTATTTATGATCAAAACCAGTCCCTGTAAACATTCATTAATTATATCAAAATCTCTAATATAATTTATTTGAAGTTCTTCAATTATATATAAATTATAGTTTCACGTTTCACCAATTTTGAAATGGCAAGAAAGAAAAAAAAATTATGACTTCCATGCCTATATATTCTTTCATTCCAAAACAAGTAGCGGTGCAATTAAAAAAAAAAAATAATCATAATGGACTTCTTTTGGGGTGAGGCTGAAGGAAAAAATAAACAAAAATTGGTTGCTTGGGACATTCTTTGATTGCCTAAAGAAAAGGATTGAGGATTTTTCCTTAGAGACTTTAGCATAATGGCGAGATGCTGTAGGCTCAAATCCACCCCTTGGCAAATTTTGCACTCACATTCTCTATGAGCGTGTTATTCTCCTCGCAATTAGATGTTTAATTAGCTAACAATAGGTTGGGATGCCTCAATATTTTTGGAACAATATTTTTCAAATATATGTTTTGTTTAAAAGTTCCACACGGGAGTTGGGAAATAGGGAAGTGAATTTAATTTATGAGAATACGTGTCATGCAAGTAGTGAAAGTATGCTCAATAATCCCATTCCTTGGGTAGATTTCATTGTCAAAGAGGGCTATGCTTGCGACTTCAACATTCCAATCTTTTCAAATCAACTCAAATCAAAATTCAAAATTTTGTTCAGTAAAAATATAGCTAATTAGATAGGGGAAGAAGGATAAAAGGTGTCAGCAAACTATAAAAGCACTCGGGAGTAAAAATGGGAAAATATCACACATTGAACACCTTAAGAATCTCCATCACATCTATGTGCTTGTGTTGCTCTAACTATTAACAATTATAGTAATTATATAATTAGGAATATCTAACTAACATGGACTGTAGTTATTTAGGAATACGGGATTGATCGGGATTAGAATTATTTTTCATTTCCTAGTTAGGATTATATTTGTATCCATATAAATACCTCATTGTGAGATGAATAAAATTGCGCTTTGAATTATTTAAAAGTTGTTTTATTTGACATGGTATCAGAGCATTGCTCCTTAGAGGTCGTGGGTTTGAGTCTAGTCAAACACAATGGCTGCGAGAATTTTCAGTATTTTCCAGTGCTTGCACTGAGGGGGAGTGTTAGAATATTAAGCCCACTCCATATCCATGGGCCTAAAATACTCATGTACTTAGCCACGGTAGTACCGTGTGAATTTACGGTGCAGTTATACGATTGGTACCCAACGATGTATGTTGCAGTCTCACGACCCCGCTCTCACTTCCATTGATATATGATTGGATTCACCCTCTCTACAAGTTCCAGCTTTTAGAGAGTTGTCAATTTATCATGGTATCCAGTGCTACTGGTCATATGACTTGGTGAAAACGAAGAGATGGATTTGTATATACGTGCCCTTGGAAACTACCCCGTCGGTTATTTTTTCCATTTTTTTGTTGTGTATTTTGGCCTTCTGAGGGATGAGTTCTTATGAGCTCGATCATCCATTAGGTAACAACAGTTTTGCTCTTGCTACTCCTACTTCTGTCAAAGAATCCAGATGGATTATTGATTCAGGTGCCACTGATCATTCTCCACTAATGCTAATGGAATTCCCTCCTTTGTCACTAGTGTAGACATTGTTGTTTTAACACCCTCATAATCCTTGGAGAATGAGAATGCGTTGCTTGTTCCTTCACTATTCAAAATAATCTCTTATCTATGCCTCAAGTTATTGAACAATTAAATTGCCTAGTATTAATGTATCCTCATTTTGTCTTATTCAGGATCTCAACAACAAGAAGATTATTTGGTGTGGTACTAAGAGAGGCTGATCTTATTATGTGGATGTTGTGTCCTCTGGAAGTGTCTTGATTAGTTAGAGTTCTACTTATGCTAAATAGCAACATATTTGGATGTGACATCATCGTTTTGGTCATGCTTTTTTTTGGTAATTAAAGCCTTTGTTTCCTTCCTTGTTTTCAGATTATACTCCTTCGGATTTTCGTTGTGATGTTTGTATTTTGGCCAAGAGTCATGGCGCTACTTGTCCTTTGATTTTAAAAAGGATGAATGAACCATTTGTTTTGATTCACTCGAATGCAGGCCCTGTTCCAGTTTCTACTTTGTTTGCATATCGCTGGTTTGTATTTTTGATGATGATTGTAGTCATATGACTTGGCTTTATCTGATGAAAAATAAAAGTAATGTGTAAGAATGCTCCCGCTCATTTTATACTATGATACAGACTCAATTTTCTACTAAGGTAAAGGTTCTCAGGTCCGACAATAATGGTGAACATATTGCTAGTATGTTCAAGTTTTATTTGCAAGATCATGACATTATTCATGAGACAACATGTTTTTCTACACCCCAACAGAATGGCGTGGCAGAAGAAAAATATCGTCATCTATTTGAAGTTACAAGTGTTTGTCTTATTGGTGCCCATGTGCAAGCTTCTTATACATTGTTTATCTTTTGAACCATGTACCTAGTAGTATTTTCCACTTCAAAACACATTTGGAAAAACTTTCTCTTATTATTTAAGATTAGAACAATGAGTTTTTGGGTGTGTTCTGTTTGTTCACCTTCACATACATTAACGTACAAAGTTGGATCTGTGTGCATTAAAGTGTGTCTTTTTTGGGTATTTACCACACCGGAAGGGCTACAAATGTTATCATCCTTCTTCTCGACGGACGTATGTGACTATGGATGTTACTTTCTCTGAAACCGAAATGTATTTCTCTCGACCTATATCCACTTCTCCTCTTCAGGGGGAGATAAGTATTGAAGATTCGAATTG
This sequence comes from Berberis vulgaris, assembly GCA_963556465.1. Lineage (NCBI taxonomy): Eukaryota > Viridiplantae > Streptophyta > Magnoliopsida > Ranunculales > Berberidaceae > Berberis > Berberis vulgaris. Next base: position 96,049,685 of record OY747128.1, read on the forward strand.
GATGGCTGTGTTTTTGGATACAGTGTTGACTACTCCGACTGAGATTACTACATTTGGATGATTTGCTTTCATTGTTACCTAGTACTACAAGCCCCATTTCTACATCTACAGTACCTATCAATAATTTTTCTGTTGTGGCCGATGCTTCTAAGGTATGTATCGATTATGAGGTTAATACTAACAATTTAATCAGAGATCATTGCTGGTTATATCTAGTGGTATTGACAGGTATCAGTTGCATCCACAGAGTGCTCGAGGTAAACCACCAGAGAGATACTCACCTGACACATCAAAGGCAGTTGAGTATCATATTGCTCATTATGTTTCTACTGAGAAATTGCCTTATGATATTCAAACCTTCACAAATCAAATGTTAGCAGTCACTATCCCAACAAGAATACAAGAAGCCTTGAACGACCTTAAATGGGTAGAAGCCATGGCTGAGGAAATGCGAGCTCTGGAAGAAAATCAAACATGAGACCTTGTGAGGTTTCCAGAAGGAAATAAGTTTGTTGACTGTAAGTGAGTATTTACGGTGAAACATAAGCCTGATGGTATTATTGATCGGTATAAAGGAAAGTTAGTAGCTTGTGGTTTAATTCAAATTTATGGTATTGACTATCAAGAAACTTTTGCACCTGTAACAAAGTTAAATATTGTTTCAGTTTTATTATCTATTACTGCAATTTTGATTGGCCTTTACACTAGTACAATGTAAAAAAATGCTTTCTTACCTGAAGATTTACCCAAAAAAGTTTATATGAGTATGTCACATGGATACAATGCTTCTAGTAATATTAGTTAGGTATGTAAGTTGAAAAATATTTTATATGGTCTTAAACAATCACCAAGAGCATGGTTCGGAAGGTTTCGGCTAGCTATGAAGAAATATGGCAATGGGCAGAGTAACATTGATCATGCACTATTGCTGAAAAAACAAAATGATAAGATAACACTTATTATTTATGTAGATGATATGATTGTTATTGGTGATGATGCTGATGAAATGACTAAGTTGAAAGCTTATTTGGCTTCAAAATTTGATACGAAAGATATGGGAGGTATGAAGTATTTTTTAGGCATTGAAGTTACTAAATCTAAGCAAGAATTTTTTTTTTGTCACAACAGAAAGATGTTCTTGATATATTAAAGGAGATTGACATGTTTGGTTGCCAGCTTATTGGTACGCCTATTGAACAAAACCTTGGCCTTGAGGAAATTCCAAATCAAATTCCAAATAATAAGGGAAGATATCAACGATTAGTTGGTCATCTGATTTACGTTTCACACACTAAACCAAACATTGCTTATGCGGTTAGTGTGGTAAATTGTTTTATGAAAAATTCGAATGACTTCCATATGAATGTTGTTGTAAGAATTTTGCGGTAATTGAAGTTAACACTAGGGAAATGCCTTCTGTTTTCTAAGCATATTCATGCGGCAGTTATGGGATATTGGGGTGGTGTCGAAGACAAATGACGTTCAACTACTGAATATTTTACTTTTGTTGGAGGCAACATAGTTACTTTGAAGAGTAAAAAAACAAAAATTATTTCATTGTCTAGTGCAAAAGCTGAATACTGGGCAATGATTAAAAGGGTACAAGAATCATTATGGTTGAAACGGCTTGTGGAAGAGCGTGATTTTCAACTTGAAGGAACCATGAAGTTATATTGTGATAATAAGTCAGCAATTTAGATTGTGGAGAATCATATCCAACATGACTGAACTAAACATATTGATCGTAATTTCATACAAAAGAAGTTTGAAGAGAAGATTGTTGAGGTTCAGTATGTTAAACCCACAGAATAGTTATCTAACATGATCACCAAAGCTATTGTTAGTCAGGCCTTAAATGACTCGCTTTGTCAAGCTGGGCTTGTGTGATATCTATGTACCATATTGGGGGGTGTTGGCATGGTCATATTAGGTCATTGTTTCCTATTAGGTTAATCCTTGTACTAATATTATTCCCTATTAGGTTACTATTTCTTATTAGGCTACTGTTTCCTATTAGGTTAATCATTTTACACCAAGTTACCAATATTTTAGGATCTAGATTGATTTGCAGAGTTATATATGTACCTATGTATTAATTGATTGTATTAAATAAAATAATTATTCAATATACAAATTTACCTCTCTGTTTTATACGTCTCGGAGACTACCCTGTTGGGTAATTCTTCTTATTTACAATGAACTAATACGAAGAGATAAATCTGTATATATTGAATACATTATTTACAATCAACTAATACATGGGTATATATACAACTCTGCAAATCAATCTAGATCCTAAAATATTGGTGACTTAGTGTAAAAGGATTAATCTAATAGGAACAATAAGCTAATAGGAAACATTATAAGAAACAATAATCTATTAAGAAACAATAATCTAATATGAACATGTTAACACTCCCTTTCAAGATAGAGAATGGATATCAAATATGCCCAGTTTGATAAGTGTGTCATTTAAAGTTAGACTGATAATAGCTTTGCTGAGCATGTCAGCTTGCTATTATGTGGTTTTCACATACGGAACCTCAACAATCTTCTCTTCAAACTTCTCGTATATTTCACAACAAAAGTAAAAAATTCAATAGTTGAACATCGTTTGTCTTGAACACCACCCCAATCTGAATCACAATATCCCATAACTTCTCCAAGATTATGCTTAGAAAATAGAAGGCCTTTCCCTGGTCCTGACTTCGAATACCGCAAAATTCTTACAATGACATTCAAATGGAAGTCATTCGAATTTTGCATAAAATGACTTATCACACTAATCGCATATGCAATGTCTGGTCGAGTGTGTGAAAGGTAAATGGACGACCCTAATCGCTGATATCTTCCCTTGTTAGTAGGAACTTGATTTGGAAGTTCCTCAAGGCGATGGTTTTGTTCAATGGGTGTACCAATAAGTTGATAACCAAGCATGCCAGTAGGTCAAGAAAATATATTTTCATTGTGACAAAAAAATTACTTTCTTATACCGGGTAATTCGATACCCAAAGAATTATTCAAACCTCCAAGATCTTTCATATCTGCATAAATAATAAATATTGCTCTCTTACCATTTCGTTTTTAGGATAGCATATGATCAACGTTACTCTGTCCCATATTGAAATTTCTTCATAGCTAGCTGAAACCTATCAAACCATGTTCCCGGTGATTGTTTAAGACCATATAAATTTATTATTATTGTTATTATTATTATTAATTATTGTTATTTTTAACTTACATACCAAACTGGTATTACCAGAAAATACTGTATCCAGGTGGCATATTGGCAGATGATGGGGATGTGGATTCTGATTTAGATAGTACGCTATTTCGTCTGCACTTGAGACCCCGAGAGACTCTTTTTCGTTCCTCCCCTTTTTTTATCCAAGAAAGGCTGGGCATATAAACTTCTTGTGGTAAATCTCCATGCAAGAAAGCATTTTTTACATCATATTGTTGTAATGGCCAATCAAAATTTGCACCAATAGATAATAAGACCCAAACAATATTTAAATTTGCTACAGGTGCAAAAGTCTCATGATAGTCAATACCAAAAGTTTGAGTAAAACCACGAGCCACTAACCTTTCTTTATATGGATCAATAGTACCATCTAGCTTATGTTTCACTATAGACACTCACTTATAGTCAATTGATTGATTTCCTTATGGAAACTTCATAAGGTCTCATGTTTGATTTTCTTCTAGAGGACACATTTCCTCGACCATGGCTTCTACCCATTTAAAGTCACTTAAGGCTTCTTGTATTCTGGTTGGGATTGTGACAACTGACATTTGATGTATGAAGGTTTGATTAACACCAATCAATTTCTCAATAGAAACATAATGAGCAATAAGATATTTCACCATTTTTGAGTTGTCAGGTGAGTATCTCTTTGGGAGCTTACCTCGAGTACTTCGTGGAGTCAATTAATACCTATCACCACCACTAGATATAACCGGCATGGGATCACTAATTAAATTGCTAGTATTAACCTTAGAATCAATACATACGTACCTAAGGAACATCAGCAGAAGAAGAATAACTATTGGCAGGTATTGTACATGTAGAGAGAGGGCTTGTACTACTAGGTAATATTGAAAGCAAATCATATAAACCCATATTTGTCTCAGCCGGAGTAGTCAACACCATATCCGGAAACATAGCCATCCAATTCAAATCTTGAACACTCATCTCCCCCTGAAGATAGGATAAGTGGATATAGACCAGGAAAAATACATCTCGGTTTCAAATAAGGTAACATCCATAGTCACATAGGTCCTCGAGAAGGAGGATGATAACATTTGTAGCCCTTCTGGTGTGGTAAATGCCCAACAAAGACACACATTAATGCACACTGATCCAGCTTGGTGCGTTGATGTTTGTAAAGGTGAACAAACACAACACACCCAAAAACCTACGATACCAATGTTAAGTGGGAAGATATGGTAACATAAATAGGGAAAGTTGTCTAAATGTGTTTTGAAGTGGAGAATACAACTAGGTACACGGTTCAAAAGATAAACAACATATAAAAGAGCATCACTACAAGAAACAAATTTCATATAGGCACTAATCAGACAAGCACGTGTAACCTCAAGTAGATGATGATTTTTCCATTCTGCTACACCATTCTGCTCGGGTGTAGAAGGCATGTTGTCTCATGAATAATGCTCGTCATCCTTCAAATAAGACTAGAACATACTATTGATATATTTACCACCATTGTCGGACTTGAGAATCTTTACCTTAGTAGAAAATTGAGTTTGTATCATAGTATGAAATAAACGAAAGCATTCGTACATATCACTTTTATTTTTCATCAGATAAAACCAAGTCATACGACTACAATCATAAATAAAACTCACAAACCAACGATATCCAAACAAAGTAGAAACTGGAGTAGAGCCCCACACATCTGAGTAAATCAAAACAAATGGTTCATTCATCTTATTTAAACTCAAAGGATTAGATTAGTAATATGATGGCTCTTAGCCAAAACAAAAACATCACAACGAAATTCCGAAGGAGTACACTCCGAAAACAAGGAAGGAAACAAATGTTTTATGTACCTTAATAAGCATGACAAAAACAATAATGCCACATCCAAATATGTTGCTCCTTAGCACAGGTAGAACTCTGACTAACCAAGACACTTGCAGAGCACGCATCATCCACATAATAAAGTCGCCCTTTCATAGTACCACACTCAATAATCTCCTTGTTGTGGAGATCCTAAAGAAGACAAACGAGGATACATTAGTAACAGAAAATTTAACTGTTCAGTAACTTGAGGCACATATAAGAAATTATTGGAGAGTAAAGGGAAAAACAATGTATCCTCCAAGGATAAAGATGGTGATAAAACAACAGTGCATGCACTAATGACACGGGAAGGGATTCCATTAGCATTAGCCACAAGTGAACGATGCAGCGTGCTCGTAGTCCGTAAGAGCGACAAATCAAAAGTCTTATGATCAGTAGCACTTGAATATGATCATAGCCAAATTTGTCTTAATGGAGAATGTTATTGTGAAAATTTGGTTGATTGGTGCCACGGAACCAAATGTGACAAATTTGTTTTTCGTCTTTCCACATGCCCTTGGAGACTACTCCCGTCGGTTATTCATCCCACGTTCCCTCGGAGACTAGTTCTCATCGGTTATTAATTTTACGTGTCCTTGGAGACTACTTCCTGTCGGTTATTCATCCTACGTGCCCTTGGAGACTACTCCTTGTCGTTTATTCATTTTACTATTTTTGTTGCTGATATGTTGTTGTTGATTTGTTGTCTTGCTAATTTACCTTTGCTGATTCACTTGTCAGGTTGGACATTTGCGATATTTATACCCATTTTGTGGGATAATATTAACAATTATAGTAATTATATAATTAGGAATACCTTATTAACATGGACTGTAGTTATATAGTAATACCAGATTAATCAGGGACTAGAATTATTTTTCATTTTTTAGTTTGGATTATATTTGTATTCCTATAAATAATTGTGAGATGAATAAAGTTTTGCTTGCCATTGTTTTATTTGACAATAACTATTTCGAAATATAAGAATTACCTCTTCGTAAAAATTCACATTCAATAAACATGCCAATGGCATGACATCTCAACGGTTAGAGCTTGGCGGATGGTACCACTAGGTCATGGGTTCAAACCCAGCTTGCGGCATCTTTAGTGGGTTCTGAGATCCTATAAAAACCCTGCTTGCCTTAAAAAAAAAAAAAACACATTCAATAAACATAGCCTCCAATTCTAGGGTTAATCCCTGGTCTAGGGAAACCAAGTGCCTTTAAACTAGCATTTAAGTAATTGAATCAGTGGATTGAGCAATGGTATCAAATACTTTATATCTTTGGGCAACTAGATTGAAGTTGATCGCCACACAATGGAACTGTTGAAAGAAAAAAATGCAACATGAGGAACAGTGCTCAAGCAAGCATGTATCTGATTATCGTTTACTTGGGGAGCCTCTCGCTCCTTGAACATGTAAAATGTTGTTAAAAATAAAATCTTAATGCTCTCTCAGTTTGTTTCACTGATAAATATTAAAAGCTAAAAAATCATTTATCCGTTTCTTTAGTTGTCAATGACAATAAAAGCTTATTTAAAATTCATAATAGCTATTGGATTCACCTACTCCTCATCTTACCAAATCCTAAATCTGCACCTGCTGAGGGGTTTAATGGTTCTTGGATCCAATAAAAACCCTCCTCTTCTTTAAAAAAAAAAAAATCTGGCACCTTAGACTACTTGGCCAAACTGTTTATGGACATTTTGATTTTCCCCTGCTCTAAGAAAATAAGACATGTTGTAGTGCACACCCTGTGTGGGGCTTGGAGGAGAAGCCATTTCCAGAATTAAGAAACAAAATCCAACCTCTCATCTGACATTAAGATTCGGAAGACAAGCTAGGGAACTTGGGAGTGCTAGATGATGAAGATAGTTCAATGTCCAATTATTGGCAAGTTGTTACGATATCCCAAGGTGATGCTTGACAAAATGCATCTATGAGTTTGGTTCTTTTTACTATAGTCATTAAACTTTTTTTCTATTGTGTTAATTGATTTTGTACAACCAAAAACACTTGCCATATCCATTCCAACTTTAGACTAATTTACATGTAGGCTTCTGCCATAAAATTTCATCATCTCTTAAATGAAACTGCAGAAACTGAAATCAGAGTCCTAACTGCACTAATTATTTAGGAAATCATGATCTCATGGAGTAACCTTTTTAATATCTCAAATGTATTCAAACCTGTACATAATGATCAATCAGATATCTTGAAGTGATGTATCTGGATGTTTTCAATGTAAAGCTTTTTATAGTTGCTCAGCTTTTTTGTCGCGAAGAACTTTCCCCAATTATATTCCTTATATTTGGGTGGGTTTTCCTCGTTTATGAACTCATCCAAAGGCTTCACCATCAGGTAATGTGCAGGGTTGAAGAAGAAAGGAACGGAGAACCTTTCCCTCAGAGTTAACAGTTACTCTGTGCTCTGCACTTTCATATTTCTCATTGCTCCAAACCTGTTTGGAAGAAACTTATATGTTATATTTATGACTTTTATTCTTTCATGTAATAATATAGGAGATCCATCGCAAATACAATACCTGAATAATGTCACCTATGTTGATTATGTAAGAATTTGGAATAGGTTAACATCGTCTTGAACAACAACTGCGAGTGCGACATCATCCTTGTGTCAACCTACCCCAAGAGCTAGGTGAGGTGAAGGGCAAGGAGGATAGTGATTGAGCCTGACAAAGCTGGTTTGGTCTTTGAAAAAACCATTTAAACACTTCGCCAGCAAGCGTAGGCTCAATGACACAAGCTCGATCAACTTATAAGCTAGTTTGACAAGTTTAAGGCCAAATTGTATTGAAAAATATTGTTCTCCATTCATTGAATAGAATACAAGCTTATATAGAGCTAACTTTGACATAACCTAATAGAAATAGGAAACCTAGCAAACTTAGGAAACCAAAATACAATAGGAAATCTAACCAAACTTAGGAAACCAAAATACAATAGGAAAGTCTTCCTAACCCCATAAAACTTCTAACCCCATAAAACTTGAAACACAATATGCTAAAATATATTTTACTAGGATGTATTTCCTAATAATAGGATGTATTTCCTAATACCCCCCCTCAAGTTGGAGCATGAGGGTTAAGAATGCCCAACTTGCCAAGGAGATAATCGAACTGCGATTTGCCCAAGGCCTTTGTGAAAATGTCTGCCAACTGATCAGTCGTCGGCACATACGAAGGAGCAATAAGACCATCCTGAATAGCATCACGAACGAAGTGACAATCAACTTCAATATGCTTCGTACGTTCATGGAAGACGGGGTTCTGCGCAATGTATATGGCAGACTGACTATCACAAAAGAGGGGAACGGCCTTGGGGTGAAGTACCCCTAAACTCAATAATAAACCTTTCAACCATTTCAACTCACACGTTATGGCGGCCATAGAGCGATATTCCGCCTCAGCCGAAGAACGAGAAACTGTATGTTGCTTCTTAGTTTTCCAAGCAATAGGAGAATGGCCCAGAAACACCAACCACCCCGTCAGGGACCGCCGAGTAATAGGGCAAGCAGCCCAATCAGAATCACACCAACCTTGCAAAGTCAAGTCACTATCCGAGCGCAGGAGAATACCATAACCTGGAGTACCTTTCAAATAGCGGACAACGCGCAATGCAGCATCCCAATGCTCCTGTCGCGGTTGCTGCATAAACTGAGATAGAACATGAACCGAGTACGTCAAATCAGGACGTGTGACCGCCAAATAGACCAAACGCCCCACCAGACGCCTATAAGACTCGGGATCCGAGAGAAGAGAACCCGTGGCACGTGCCAGTTGATGGTTTTGTTCGATCGGAGACATAGCAGGCTTCGAACCCAAGAGACCCACCTCCGAAATAATATCAAGTGCATATTTACGTTGACAAAGAAACAACCCTGCAGAGCTGCGGGCAACCTCAATACCAAGGAAGTATTTAAGGACCCCGAGGTCCTTCATATGAAAACAGGAGCCAAGGTAGCTTTTAAACAGAGCCAAAGCAGCAGAATCATTCCCAGAGAGTATTAAATCATCAACATACACAAGCACATTAATTTGAACCGGCCCCTTCTTATAAGTAAAAAGGGAATAATCAGAATAGGACTGTAAAAAACCATACCCTTTTAAAGCTGACACGAGCTTAGCAAACCAACATCGAGGAGCCTGTTTCAATCCATATAGAGATTTACGCAACCGACACACCAAACCAGGTTCATCAGAGGTAAAGCCAGGAGGGAGTTTCATATAAACCTCCTCATTTAGATCCCCATGCAGAAAAGCATTGTGTACATCCATCTGATGCAACTCCCAATTTTTAGAAGCCGCAATTGCAAGGAATGCGCGAACAGTCGTCATCTTTGCCACTGGAGCAAATGTCTCGCCATAATCTATCCCTTCGGTCTGATGATTACCGAAAACAACCAAACGAGCCTTCAATCTCTCAATACTAGCATCAGATTTGTACTTTATCTTATACAACCATTGACTACCAAGCGCTTTCTTCCCTGAAGGCAACTTTTCCATAGTCCACGTCCCATTGTCTTCCAAGGCCCGCATCTCGGCTTGCATAGCGGCGCGCCACCCTGCATCTTTTACAGCCTCCTTAAAAGACTGTGGCTCTCTTCCAGCTGTAATAGCTGCAATAAAATTTCGGTGTTTCACAGAAAAACTGTCACAACTAACATAATGTGCTATATGATAAGGTGTACCTGAGGGAGGTGAAGATGTAGAAGCAGGTGAAGCGGAGGATGGACTATTTTTCTTCACCGTAGTGTGTGTAACAAAGTCACGTAGCTTAACCGAAGAATACTTTTCTCGAAAGCCACGACCTAAATGCTCACTTGGCGGAGCATCTCCCGACACTGCCCCCCCTGAATCATCCGTAGGAGAAGGCGTAGGCAACACCTGTGGTTGCGGTGCAGAGAGCACGGGCTGCAACGGCGTGGCGGTGGGCTGTGGTATGGCTCGCGGCTGCTGGGCTGGAGCAGGCCTGGGTGTGGACGGTGTGGCGGCCTGTGGCGGCGACGGCAACTGTGTGGTGACCTGCGGCTGCTGGTCTGGAGCATCCCTGGGCGTGGGAGGGCGTACTAGCTGCCCCTCCTCAGCATTTTCTAAAAAATCCAGAAAATCCACAGCCACCCCTTCATGCAAATCACCATGAATGTCATTGCGAGCAGCAAAATTAGGAGCCTCAACATCAAGATATGGGAAGACATTCTCATAAAACTTGACATCCCTTGACACAAAAAAATCTTGCTTGTCCAAATCAAACAAATACCAACCCTTCTTGCCAAACGGATATCCCACAAAAACACATTTACGACTCCTACTGGCAAACTTATCACCCTTTGCCTTCTGATTATGAGCGAAGCACAGAGAACCGAAAACACGCAATTCACCAAATGAAGGCGGACTACCAAACAAGACTTCATATGGAGTTTTATTGCCAAGAATACTAGAAGGTGTCCGATTGATGATATGAGCAGCGGCAAGGGCACATTCCCCCCAAAAATAAAGCGGTAGACCACCCTGAAATCGTAGGGCACGAGCAACATTCAAAATGTGTTTATGTTTCCTTTCTGCCCGGCCATTTTGTTGAGGAGTCCCCACACAAGAAGTTTGAAACAGAATGCCATTGACCAAAAAATAATCCTTTAGGCAATTAAATTCAGTACCATTATCACTACGAACAATCTTCAATTTCTGAGAAAATTGTCTATCAATCATAGCTATAAAGGACAGAAACATTTTAAAAACTTCTGTTTTATCAACTAACAGATAGATCCACACAGCGCGGGAGAAGTCATCCACTAGTGTCAAAAAATAGCGAGCCCCACAAGACGATGGTGTATCATATGGCCCCCATAAATCACAATGGACTAACTCGAAAATGCGAGTAGAGTGATTGTCACTTAACGGAAAACTATCCCTAGAATGTTTAGCACGATGACAAACTTCACATGCTTTATTCAAGTTACCACTAGAATTGCTAAAAAAAGGAAGCAACTTCACCACTTTCTCAGAAGGATGCCCCAATCTGCGATGCCATAGCTCCAAAGAAGTTGAAGGAGCAACTGAAACTGCTTTCACCTTTGTCTCCTCCCGTAAGTAGTATAGTCCATCCCTTCTGTCACCCGTTCCAATCACCTCCCTCGTGTGTCGGTCCTGGATAGCACACAAGTCGGAGTTAGTTATGAATTCACAATTTATATCATCACTCAATTGTGAAGCCGAAATTAAATTACAATTTAATTTTGGAACATAAAGAACATGGTTAAGAATAATTTTGTCAGTAAGCTTGACAATTCCTTCCTTCAAGGCAACAACGTTTTGACCATCTGGGAGGCCAACAGAACAGGGAGTCACAGTTCTTAGATCCGACAAATACGACAAATCTCCCGTAACATGATTGGAGCACCCAGTGTCAATAATCCACTTACCATTCAACCGATTAGTACCTGATCCGATGTGAAGATTGAGAGCCTGCCATTGTTGGTACCTATTGTTGGTACCTATTGTTGGTAACATGGGCGTTTGATGGAATTCTCTAATGTCCATGATAGCTCCTAGCTTATTGCTTGGTTTTAACCTTGCTCTGATACCATGACAAGTTTAAGGCCAAATTGTATTGAAAAATATTGTTCTCCATTCATTGAATAGAATACAAGCTTATATAGAGCTAACTTTGACATAACCTAATAGAAATAGGAAACCTAGCAAACTTAGGAAACCAAAATACAATAGGAAATCTAACCAAACTTAGGAAACCAAAATACAATAGGAAAGTCTTCCTAACCCCATAAAACTTCTAACCCCATAAAACTTGAAACACAATATGCTAAAATATATTTTACTAGGATGTATTTCCTAATATAGTTGTTCCAAAGATTTAATATATTCTTCACAGCTGGCCCTGTAAAACACCAAGCATATAGTTTAGAATCCAATAAAATTAGTGTTGTTGAAATATTTTCGTGAACTTTGTCATTTGACAATAGTTTGTGACATGGAGGGCTGACTACTCTATGGCTGAAGATTATGATCCAATGGCATGACAACTCAACGGTTAGAGTTTGGCAGATGGTACCACTAAGTTATGGGTTCAAATTCAGCTTGCGGCATCTTTATGGACTCTGGAATCCTATAAAAACCCTGTTTGCTTTCAAAAAAAAAAAAACATTAATTTTTCCTGTTCTACTAAGTCAGGCTGTGATGCAGAACATGAGTTTCAAAGGATGTTAGTAAGGTGTCTATAGGTAACATTAATGATGTCGAATGGAATTTCAGGGCCTTAGATGACTTTGTGTAAGTATACTATTGATGAAATTTGTTTGAGGAAGAAAAGTAAACAGTGTAACAATGAAGAGTGAATTAGACATTATGAATAAATTGATGGGTTTGAGAAAGACAGGAGAGGAGAAGGGGATCAGAAGAAACTTGATTGAGTGAAACCTTAGTCTCAGAAGGCATTTATTTTGAAACAGGGTAGTATACAGCCAATCAAACAAGCAACAAGAAAAGAAAAGAAAAAAAATACTCAATTCAACTATGAAGGCACAAAAATGTTGAAATTTGTTCAAATTAGCACTTCCAAGAATAAACTCGGAATGACCTGCATTCCCTTTTACTTAATTGAACCCTCGCCTCATGGATAACACAAATTGTAAATTTTTCCCTTCAAAATGATTTTAAAACTTGAAATTTGGTGATGTTTAGAACATGAGTAAAAAAATCACAGATTGATCCTAACCAATTCTTAGGAAGTTGTCATGGGATAATCAAACTACAACTTAAATAAATATACTTCAGGACTGAATAGGTAACAAACAGAGCCTTAGCAACTATGTTATAATGGCATATAAAAGGATAAAATTAACCAAGGAGTTTGTATCTATATCACTATTTTCAAACAGACACAATTACTTGTGAATATGATCTACTCACTATTATAATAATTTCTATGAATAAGCAGCTTACTCCAGACTGGTAGCCAATGTAATTGAAGTGATTTACAGTTTGAAGCATTATTACTGTCCACGGGGAGAAGAATCTTGTAAAGGTGATCTATGTTTGCAGAGATCATTCTTACAAATTATTCAAGTAATTCTAAAACTTCCTTCCCTTTCCTGTATAAAAACTTCGTAGTTACCTGAAATCAGTGGGGAACTCAGACCACTGGTTCCTCAACTCCTTCACCACGATATCATTAGGCAAGTGAGGCAGGTATAGTAGTTGGAACAGCTACGGTGAAGTCAAACACTTCCTTCCAGTCCCTAACATTCTTGGTATGCTCAGTATCATAATACCCCAATGGATTAACCTCATCTCTTCCATTGAATGACCAAAGAACTTCCTCGCTACAATATCAATCCCCTGCTGGACATTTGTTGGTACCCCATGGTTGATCACCTGGAAGAACCCCCACTCTCGGGATGCATCACCAACCTGAGTTGCCAAAGAAGCAAGTGCATGCGGATCTTGCAAGGATTCAGGACCATTCAATGCAGAAATATCGATAAGGGGTATCCCATAGGCTTCTTTGAAGTTGGGGTTTGGTCTGTGCTCTTAAGGCTTGAACAAATGATTCATAAACTTCACCCATTGTTGGCATGGGACGAGCAAGCTAAGACAGAAGCAGGTTTTGATAATTTATAGGCAAATGAGGTATATTCAATAGGGGCATGTTTATAACTCCACATGACATGATCAATGACATAGACAAAGGTTGTTTATTTGGACAATTGTGACTACATGGATCCTATCACGCACCTCATCCCTTATGTCACAAAATGACACCCCTTTTCCTTGCCAGTGTAGGGTCTTTCTCCCTCACCCTTTATTTGGCCCATGTAGTGCAAGTTTCCTTTCGGAACAGTGAATGTGTGTCTTTGTCATGATTTTGAGATTGTCCAAAATAACCTCCCAATTTTATTATATTTACAAGAAAAAAAACAATAGGTAGGTGAATAGTTACCAAGGGTAATTTTAAATGATAAACTATTACACATATATACCATTTTACCCTCCCAAATTCATATTGTTTACGATCAAAATCCGCTCTTCTGAAATATTGTTAATTATACCTAAGCTCCTAACATAATTTATTCAATGCCCTTAATTATTTGTAAACTATACATAAGCCCTTCAAATTATAAATAATTATTTTATTTAGAATTTCAATAATATATTTTACTAATTACAAACGAAACCTACATACCAATGAAGAGTGCTCGACTTATTTGTATCTTTCACTTAAAAAACACTATTACATATTTGTCTTCAACATAATTTTTGGGTTCCGACAATGCCCTCCCAACTTTATAATATTTGCAAAGAAAAATTAAAAGGGTAAAAATGGCAAAGGGTGAATGCGTCTTTAAAAAAAACACTATCACAGTTTTTTACACTTTTGCCTCCCAAATTCAGATTATTTATAATCAAACCCTACCCTCCTCAATATTCATTAATTGTATCCAAACCCCTAATATAATTTATTTGAAATCCTCCAATTATTTATAAACTATACATAGACCCTTAGAATTAAAAATATTGAATATCCGCGCACGTAGAGTGCGTCCACCCCTAGTTCCATTATAATGAAGATATCGTAGAATGAAAAGAGGACTTGTTTTCAATAGCTACATCCCTGGATCAAAATATCATGATATATCCCGATATTTATTCATTTTTTATATGAAAGTATCCAAAATATCCATGATAAATCCGAATATTAGAGGAATTATTCACAAATATCAGCGATATTTATCCCTTTTTCAAGAGCTAATATCCTAGTAATATTGATATTTGAAATATGGCTAAGCCTAGACCATCTTCAATTATAGGGTGAAACGCAAAAAAATAAAAAAATTTAAATAAAAAAAAAATCACTTTTTCAGGCACAACCTCATCTCACTTATGAAATTGAAAGGTATAATTTAATCCTCCCACCTGCACCATTGTAACCTATAACGGAAAATTTGATGCCCATAAGAAATTTTACACTTAACTCCGCCTATTTTGAATGTGTTGGGTCCAGGGTTGAAGTTCGCGAAGCACCTAAAACCACCTCACAACGTACACACGAGATTGTTGACTAATAGACATGTCCCAAGCAACGATATAGTCCAAACTTAAGCACCTTGTTTGCCCAAGTGTGGGTTTTTATGAATTGGGTTCTATTGCCCCCAAAATGCCTCATTGTTATTGAGTACATGTCCCATCCTTTATTAACTTCACACAATGTTGGTCATCCTTACCCGATGTGAGACTAAATTTGCACACATGTATAATTCAAGCCAACATCTCCAACAATCTCCACCTTAACGAGACTTGATTAGGGTAAGTTCCATCTCAGCATGTTATCCTGCATTTCCAACTCGCTAAGCCCAAGGCCTAATCATCGGCTCTGATACCACTTGTTGGGTCCAGGAGTAAAGTGGCGAAGACACCGACACCATCGCATAGTGTGCACAAGACAAGATATTGTTGGCCAACGAATACATCTCAAACAACGATATTGTCACCAAATTAGACATTCATTGCTCCCGTGTGCAGGGTTTTTACGAATTGGGCTCTATCGCCACAAAAGGCCTCGTCTCTATTGAGTACATGCCCCATCCTTTATTAACATCATATAATATTGCTCGTTACCGGATGTGGAATCAAATAAGGATTAAATAGTAGGTGGTATGCTAGTCACCTTTGTTGACTTTGACCTAGCTTTAATAATGATAAAGTAAAAAAGAAATCAATTTGAACAAGTAAGTGGGGCTACCCCGTTTTTGTTGACTTTGACCTGACTTTCTTAATGATGATGTAAATAAGAAATCAATTTGAACAAGCAAGTGGAACTAGCCGCATTTGTTGATTTTGGTTTGCTTTCTTAAAGATGAAGTAAGGAATAGATGAGGTAGCTTTCAACTTCCTCAGTTTGTGTATAAATAAGGACTAGCTCCCTTAGTTGAATAACTTCAAGCCAATATGGGGAATGTGAAGTTTGGTGAAACCATCTGTTTGGGAAAATTGAAATATGTTTCGTTTGTTTGTTGATTTTCCATTAATTTGTTTAGTTTGGGATTTCATTTGGGGTTCTTTCTAGAAACCAATTTGAAAGGAAATATGAATTATGTTTGTAATCCCTCATTTGAATAAATCATTTAATCTGATTTAGCCTCAAAAGATATAAGATACCTAACCCATGTGGAAAACTGAGTTTTATATTTAAAATTTGTTAGTTGGGAAATTTGAATCAATTTGTTCCTTTGTTTGTCGGATTTTCAATTGTTTGTTTGTCAGGTTTTCATTTATTTTGTCTGGGGTTTCGATAGGTTTCCATTTGTGTATTTGTTAGGGGTTCAGTAATTGGGTTTCTTTTGAAAAATCAATCTGTCTGAAGGAGTTTGTAATATGTTTGTAATCTGAATTTGTTCAATAGAAGTTGTTGTTTATCATGGATGTAGGCGAGTTTGCCAAACCAGGTAAATCTGTTAGCTTCGTAATTAGTTGTTTTGGTTTCTATCTTTGCATTTTGGTATTTGACATGCTAATGGGAGCCAATATTCATAATGGGGAGATAGGTTGGCCTCCCCACTCCTATGTTGAATGTAAGCCAGTATTCCCACAGACTTTTTGAGCTTAAGTATGATCGATCCATTCCATATAATGCGTCCAAAAATTGTTTTCCTGTGAGTTTGACCCGCAAAACAACTGTTAGACTGCCAAGGACCACCTTTTTGGTAGCCAAAGGCACTCCGATGCTTAAGTTAGTAACTCTGTTGGAAGAATGATGTAAATATGGTCAAAATTAGTTAAAGTTGTACAACTTTGTCGGATGTTCCCCTCACCTTTAATAATTGTCGTGGTTAACTCACTGTGTGACTTAAGCATGTGAGGCGCAACGGAAGGAGATATTTCTTGTAACAATCTCCTCATTAATGGAGATGCGTTCATGGGGGCGTAAGCCTCTCCATGACTCTTTTATTGGTGCAACGTTCCTCTTCTTTATGAGGGAACTCGTATGGAACTGGATTCGTGTCCTGATCTCTTTGGACCTGGATTTAGGTCCTGTTTGTTTTCCTTATTGGCGGGTCTCGTTCGAGCCTAGGTAACTGGCCCCATCCTTCTTGGGCTTTATGAGCTGGCCCAATAGAGCGGGCACTGTGTTCTCATGATGGATCTTTATGTCACTGTATGGCTATAATAATCAATCTATTTTGATGTATTATCAGCTACTCCCTTTTAGTTAGTGGGCATGCTGACGTGGCCACTATCTTTGGTGACAGTTTGCCTTTTGATTTCATCATTACCTTGTATTTAATGTTGTCAGTTGCTTTCGGGGGTTGGTGTCTCGATCCTTTGCTTGCCCGTTCGATTTCGCGCACATTCTTAGGATTTCGCATAGCCATCATATCTCGCACACTATCCCATGAACCATCTCTTCGTTGCTTGCCTCTATAAAAGGAAATGTGACGAATACGTTTTCCCTCTTTACGCTATCTTTGAATTTAGGGTTTGTCTGTTCTTTCATCTTCTTCATTTTCATTGCTTCTTTAATCTTCGATGATGTCTATTGGTGACAAGTTAAGTGGTAAGTCGCTTACTCTTTGCAAAGCTCATTACTCTCCTAATAGAGCGTCTCAGTCGACTCTGAAGACTCTGCATTCTTATTAAAATCTTCTGCCCG
The DNA here is from genome assembly GCA_963556465.1 of Berberis vulgaris. Taxonomy (NCBI): domain Eukaryota; kingdom Viridiplantae; phylum Streptophyta; class Magnoliopsida; order Ranunculales; family Berberidaceae; genus Berberis; species Berberis vulgaris. Next base: position 96,067,455 of record OY747128.1, read on the forward strand.
ACCTCGAGCTTGTTCTGCCTGGGCAGGACGATAACTTTTGTAACCCAAAGGTTGGATGCATTGCAATGTATTCATGCATGTTTTCTTCTAGCCTTCGATTTCCTATTCCAAAGCTGTTATAGGAATATCTTAATTTCTTGGGCATTCCTCTTGCCCAAATGTGCCCTAATGGTTGGAAGGTGATGGTCTCTTCTTACACCATGGCTACTCTTTTTGGAATTCCTTTAACCGTTAAAATTTTGCACTCGTTGGTCGATTTGTTGATGCACAGGGAGATCTGCTTTCTTCGTTCTCCTGATGGTTTCGAGAAACTCAGTGATGATATTCGTGATTGGTCGCGGTCTTGGTTCTATGCTTTCGTGAATTTTGACTACTTTCAATTGCAAGGTCGTTCGATATTTCGAGTTCCCAACAGGCAGAATAAGCTTTTCTTATCAGCTGAGGACCAGAAGATCAGTGAACGATTCTCTAAGCTTCACCGTTTTCCTATGGAGGCATTTCGTTCCGAGGGCATCCTGGAGCGTAGTGGTTTATACACTATGAGCGAAGCGGAACGAGCTTTATTTACCGAGTCTCGTGTTAAGGCCTATGTTGCTCGTTTCGTTCGTGTTGGCGTTAGTGATGCTAGCATTGATTGGAAAATGAGCTGGGCTCGAGATGTTACGGATCTCGATGCTTCTGTTATTGCTTCCACTCCTGCTTCACACAAAATAAAACTTGCGAGGTCTACGAGTCCATCAAGGTGGTTGTCGGTAGATCCTGCTCGGGTTCCAAGGAAGAAACGATTTTTTAATGTAGTTCTACCCGGTTTGCGACTCATCAGAATTTTGTTAGGGATATTGCATCTCGCTCAAGTCCTTCCCGTGATGTCGTTGTAAAAGGAGATCGTGAATATCTTGAGGAGGTTGAGGAGCTAAGGCTCACGTTGAAAATGAGTGAGAAGGAGACTATCCATCCACTGGATGACGATGAGATGAAGCTTCTTTCGACTTATGGTGTGTCGGGAACTACTGAGTTGTCCAATGATGATCTTCGAGTCATTAATGAGAAAATGCTCCAGTTGGCAGTGGAGTAGTCTAAAGACATTGTTAGTGGTCAGAGTTTTCAAGAATGTGACCCCTTTTTCCTTATATTGATGTCAATGAAGCCGCCAAATTCCTAGTTTTTTTCTCCTATTCGACAGGTTTCCCCTGTTCCTACTGCTACCGTCAGTCTTTCTCTTGTCGCAACTGCCTCTTTGACAGGAAGGTAAATATGGTTTTTTCGTCGTTACTGCTATTCCATCTGTTATCCCTGCTGTCGGCGGTGGTGCTTCCGAATCCTCACGTCCTTCATCCACATATTAGTTGGATTTAGCCTGGGCTGAAGGACATCCGTATCAAGTTTGATGGTGAGTTCTGTTGGTTTATCCAGCTCGACATGCAGGATGGTGCACGTAGATTGGTAAATGAATGGTATAGGTTGTTGGTGGAGAGGCCTTCAATGCATGTGCTTGACCTGTTTGATCATATCAACCATGGTCTTGAACAGATAATGGACGGGATGAATCATCTTGTTTATACGGGGGTAATGGGCTTGGTTTATCAAGCTGGTCATGATGAAGTGGTTCTTTTGGAAAGGATGTTGGTAGCGTTGTTGCTGGTATTTTCTCATGTTTTTTCTCAATTTGATGTGTTGAAAATGCAATGCACGGGCTTGGAGCAAACTGCAGTGGCTGCTCGAGAGTTTTTGACGGAGGCAAAGAATATGTGGGATAAGCATGCTATTGAGTTTGATTTCTTAAAAGCTAAGCTAGATGGGGTTTGCGCTCGTTTTCGTGATGTGGAAAAAAATTATCCGCTGAAAGAGTTGCTTTCGATGAAGCTTCTCGTGCTGAATTGGAGCATCCGTTATGTGTGACACTGCTAAAAGGCAGATGTTACAGATAACTGTTGCGCTTAATGATGTCAAAGCAAATGCTTCATGCATGCTTTCCACTGCTAAAGGGCATCTTGCTGTGGCAAAAAATGAACTCGCTACTGCTAAGGATAGGCTTCATGTGGTCAAAGTTGATCAAGACTGGAAGCAAGTTGTTGATGGGAGGGTTGAGCTTCTTGATTATATCGAAGGGCTTGGCGAAGACTTGTCTGGGTATCGGCACTTGGTTGGTGAAGCTTTTAAAGATGACGATGTCAATGAATCTGCTCCAGCGGCAGAGGAGTCATTGCCTCTTCTACCATCGTGCGCTCCAAAGCCATTAACATTATCTTCTACCATTGGCGAAGTTTGTTTTCCATTGAACTTTTTCGCATTGCATTGACCTATTATCTTAATTCTGACTTTTTGTTTGTTAGATCGAAGTCCTTTTGTGAATCAATTTGTTGGGCACTTGTTTTGACACCTTTGTTGATTCAAGGTTTGTTTCTACTCGGGTATCCAACCTTTACTTTGTTAGTTTGACATCTCGGTGGATTCAAAGTTTTTTTTTATGTTTAGGTGACTCGGGTGTCCAACCTTTACTTCGTTACTTTGACATCTCATTCGATTTGAAGTTTTTTGTGTTTTGGTGACTCGGGTGTCCAACCTTTAATTCGTTAGTTCGACATCTTGGTCAATTTGAAATTTTTGTGTGTTTAGATGACTTGGGTATCCAACCTTTACTTTGTTTGTTCGACATCTCGATCGATTCAAAGTTTTTTGTGTTTGGGTGACTCGAGTGTCCAACCTTTACTTCGTTAGTACGACACCTCAATCGATTCAAAACTTTTTGTTTGGGTGACTCGGGTGTCCAACCATTACATCGTTAGTTCGACACCTCAATTGATTCAAAGTTTTTTGTGTTTAGGTGACTCGGGTGTCCAACCTTTACTTCTTGGTTGATCAGACCAAAAGTTGTGTGTATTTGATTGCTTTGTACGGCTAATTTATTGTCATATCTATTTTGCTGTCTGCGTGGAGATTTATAGTTTCTGAAATTGTAATCTTTATTGATAATTTCTTGCTTTTGTCATCAGCCTTGACCGTCATGGCGTTTATGTTGGTTCAGAGTATGATTTGTTTCATCTTCCTTTGCTCGTTGTTGGAAAGGCTAGTGTTTTTGTTGTTGTGTTGTTCTTTGCTTCGTCCTCGTATGTTGTTAGTGATTCGGGTTGAACTTGTAGCTTCTTATGGGGTTGATGCACAATTCTCCATATTTCATGCACTCGTGAAGTGTTTCGTCAGTACCCTTGTTTTGACATAGATCGGTTCGAGTGAGGAGTTCGCCCAGTTACTTCGCGTGTTCCGCTTCCTTCAGCTATGCAGTGTGTGGCATATATCAACTCTCTGGACTGTTCTTTTGATCCTGCAGTATTGTCTTTTTTTCCTTCTGCGCTATCTATTTATTTGGCATTCCGATGAAGTCATTGAGTAGTCCTTTCTGAGCCCAGTGCTCGATTTCTCCTTTTAAGTTGTAACACTTCTCAGTATCGTCTACAAATTCTTTTTCTCAAAATGGATATGAAAACCAACCACCTTGGAACCAACACCAACCCAATTGGGATTATGAACCTTTTAGGCCCACACAATCCTTTGACCCTCAATATGTGCATATCGATGAGCCTCACCTTAGTTGTCCTACAATGCCTTTGGTAAAGACCAATCCATGCCAGTTCATGCAAAATATGCAAGCCACGTCATTTTTATATCCACGTAGCTCATGTAAAATAAACTAACATTTCCTCTTCATTCCAAGAGTGTCTAGATCATTATATGCATTCCTTAAGTTAGTTAATACGAGATACAGAACAATGTCAGCAGACCACTGACCAACTTTTGGGTGAGATTTAGGATTTGGACTTCAATATGATGCATTGATGAGTGTTAAGGAGGAATGTGAAGAAGGTCTATCAGAGAAGAGTGAATGGTCTAATAAATTGTGTCACGTTAATATACCTATATCAACCTCTCAAACTCCCCAAGTAGAACAAGATGAGTGGATGGAACATGTGAGACATTGTAATGTAAAAGGATTGTGGATGAATCAAGAGTTGTGTTCAAGAGAATAACATTCATAAGTATGGTGAGCTTGTAGAATTTTCTAATCATTTTTTTGTTGACTCTTTGTTTACTGATGTTATTATGTCACTCATTATTGATCATACCAGTTTAGATGTTGACACAAAGGAAAATCCAATTAAACCACCATGTGATCATATTCTGACCTTTGTTGAAGCATCTATGTCCAATACAAAGGTGAAAACTAAGATATTTGTTAATATTTTCCCCGGTATAAAGAAGTTCCCCGATTTTAAACTTGAATTGCATGTTTCAAAAACCTTGGAGGATTATTTTGAAAAAATGTAATACAAAATGGAAATAATTTAAAGAGGTCGATGACCCATCCATGTGTAACCTATTGATATTCACATAATTATTACATAATATATCCCTTAATTTATACATGTTAGTGTTTCGATTATTATATTTTATAGTAATTATTTCGTTTTCATGTCTTTGTAGGAATTTGAGCGTAAACGATGAAATCATATTAAGGCGACAAGTTAAGGAACGACAATTAGTCGATTCCAATGGTGGTATAAAGCAGACACAAACCTAAACCCAAAACCTAATTCATAACCTAAACCCAAAAACCTAATTCATAACCTAAACCCAAACCCAATGCCAAGACCAATCCTACCCTCATTGATGAATCATCCCCTCATCTCATCCCTATTCATCTTGATCATTTTTCTATAAATACAAGAGAATATGGTGAGAAAGAGGGGAGGAAGAGAAAGGAAGAAAAAGAATTAGAAAAATATCAAAACCTCTTTCTCAAAATTGATTCTCATCACCCTCACCACTCATCCATCTCTCACTCACTCAGCAATCACCTCCATCCTCCACCTCGCCACCACCATCACCCGAGCACCACCACCACCTCCGGACAGTCACCTCGCCACCACCAAGCTCCGCCACCGTCATCACGCCACCACCACGAAACAGGGGCGTGACAACCCTGTTTCGTGTCAAACTTTCACTCCGCCACCACTTTCTGCTCCTCTCCCCTGTCCACACAACCGCCACCACCTCCGCACGAGCACCACCACCTCGCCTCGTGAAACAGAGCCTCACCGCAGCTCTGTTCCGCCTCGCCACAACACCCTGTCCCCCCTCTTTTCTCGGCCTCTCTTCGTCTCGAGCTCCTTCCTGTCTCCCTCTCTCGCGACCACCGTTAAAATTGGACCGAGCACCACCGCCACCACCTCGCAAGACAGAGCTCGCAAGCAGAAACAGGGAGTCCCTGTTCCTCGTCCTCCTTCGTTTTTGTTGTGGTTTTCTCACTGTTTCCTCACCTTCTCTATTCTTTTGCAGGTTCTTGAGGCATTTGGAGGTCGAGGAAACTTGCGAGAAGCACGGAGGAAGATGGGGGGTACTGTAGCAGAGGCGGGAGAACTGGTCAAATTCTGTTATTTGGCTATTCACACCATCGATTCTGCTCTGTACCACCACAGAGCTTTTTGGGGCCATTTGTCTCGGAATTCTTGTTTGGACCACCTGCTGATCTGTTGAGTACCACCACATCGAGTTTGTGACAAACTAAATGGGTTGTATAAGTTATTTTGATTTATTTTACTGAATTGTGTGCTTAATTGTTAATTACAATTTATTTCTGAATTTTTGATAAATTGCTTTCACCCTTCATTTTTGAGAAATTAATCTTGATATGTTTGGTAGTTAGAATTACCATTTTTCAATATTCAAAGCATGTGCTAAAAATATTAAGCTCAAACTTTGATTAAATGTGCCCTAAAAAGACACTTAATATTTGGTAAGAGTGTATTTGCTTGAAATAATTTGTTAATGTTTGATAGAAACATGATATAAGTTGAATTGGATTTTAACGATCACATATTCGGTGTAAGCAAGGGATTCTCATCCCTAAAGCTTCTCGTTTTTAAATTCAGTAATTTAGATATAAAATATTTTTGCTAACTCATTGGTGAGTCCAAGCCCACAAAATTCATCTCATCTATCTTTTATTTTTCTTATTTTTAATTTATTTTTAGTTTAGTTTTAAAAATGCTGTAACCCCAATTCCTACAAATTAGTTTAGATAATTTCTAAATTTCAATTGCATCCACCTTCTTCGTGGGATCGACCCGTACTTGTCGTTGTCTACCAGTTAGGCACCTTGCACTTGCTGTTATTACAAGTGGGTTAAATTAACCTATTAACTTAGGTTAGTTAAATCTGCATCAAGTTTTTGGCGTCGTTGCCGGGGAAGGTTGCGGTATAATTGAATTTAAGATTTATTTTCATTAATTATAAAAAACAATTTAAAAACAAAACAAAAAAAATTATTTTTATTTTGTTAAGTTCTTTTTACACTCATTTTGTGTTTGATTTAGCAGATTACACGCTTCTCGAGGAAATTGGACGATCCTGCAAAACATCAAGCAAAGTTTTTTTTTTTTGTGAGGAGAGTTTTAATTTTATTTCACCGCGTTTTACGAGTGTGTTGTGTAATAATTTTTAAACTCTACTGTTTTCATTTTGTTTAATCACATAAAAAAAACCCAAAATTTTCTAAATCAAAAGAAATTATAGGGAAACAATTTTAATTGTTACCCATTAAATTTTTTTTTTTTTTTATGATTTAGAAATCTGACTTCTACGACCAAGACCTGTAAATTTATTTGCATGTGCTTGTGTGTTGAGTGAAACGGATAAAAAGAAGTTGGACCTTTTTTTGAATTGTGCTAACTTTTTGTGCAGATTGGAATACGCACACAGTAAGTATTTCTTTCACACGCAATGTATTAGCGACCCGGGTGCTTTGTGTAATTGTTTGAAATTGTGTGATTGGTTGTTTAATTTCTGTAATTGTGGATGCTAAACTTTAGTAATTCATAATAAGCAGACCCAGCTTCTAAATAGAAACTGGTGGGACTTGATATCCCCACCTCATCACTCCAGCTGTGTGCAACCAATAAACAAACATAATTAAAATCAATTAGCAAGTTAGATAGAGCAATTTTTTAGGTACGGTGTTCATAGGACAACCAAGACTAAGGTGAATCCAATAATTTTTGTGTTGACCGATGCTAAAAGTGACGATGGGTTTAATCATTCAATGAAATTCGAGAGGCCACTGCCACAAGGGTAATTTACCCGGTACGCCGAGTCATAAGTAAGCTACGATCCACAAGAAGGATTGGTGTAACTAATAGTTTTGGGTTAGGAACACAAGCCTTAAATGTGCATTTAACATCACATCGTTCTCACATCTATTGGCTCACAGAGCGGTAGCAGAAGGAAATACTTAATTGGACCATTGCAACCTCCTTCTCTTGTGCGATAATCCGGTTTCTTTGAAACAAAACTCTAGCCTACTGATTTTGAACTTTGCGGTGTAAAGTGTACACTCTTATGATCAACTTGTAGCACCCATTATTCTGTCATAAAGATTACATAAGAAAGAATTGTCCCCCAAAGATAAAAAAAATAATTGATCTCAAAAACGTTTATTGCTTAGGGAGGCATGTTTCTTGTGCATTTATTGGTTGCTGATTGCGTGTGAGTCTGTGCATATTTTGTTTAGAGTTAGTGATTTAAAAAAAATTAAAATTTTAAAAAAAATGAACACAAGGGATTATCCAGCCTATTTTTCCGAGCAAGTCAATTCATTTTATGACATGCGACGACCTGAGTATGATCCATATTTAGATTATTACCCGGGTCTAGCTTATCATTCTGACTTCTCATGGGCTCTAGACACTCCTCAGACTCCTCAAGCTTTCATTCCTGATAATGAGTTAGAGGATATCATGAAAATTTTTATAGAGCGAATAGGAGAAATACTTGTGCAAATTTCTTATGATATCACAGAATTGACAACTATTTATCAACAAAACTCTCAAGCTATCCGGAAACTTGAGATGACTGTGAGTCAGATAGCTGAGTCACTTCCTGAGATAGAATCAGAAAAAGTCCCTAGGCAACCTATTTCCAGCTTAAATGGTCAATTTGAAATTAGTGGCACATCTGAGCCGGACAGTGAAGATGACCAATCCATCACTACCCTTAGGAGTGGAAAATTGGTTGACAATCAGGTAGAAATGTCTGACATAAGTGTTATTATACCCTCACCCAATTTTACACAGGTTGCATCCTCCTCTCATAAGAAGGCTGATAAAGCCTCATTTATTGATGAACCTGTAGATTCTAAGACACTACAGACATCTCCTTCCCATGTTGACTCATGCCTTCCTAGTGACTTATGCATCGAATCAAACTGTGAACATTTTTTAGAGTCTCCCCTTGACTGTTTTCATGATACACATGACCATTTAGAAGCTTGTTTGACTCATTTTAGTTTAGACTTAGATGTTGATGATTCCATTAGGGGAGTCGCTGATTTGCTTGACTCAGTCCCCATTGTGGATCCTAGTTATAAATGGAAGTCTAAAGTGAAGCATTTTCCACTCAGTGAGTCAAAACTAGTCCCATCAGTTGAGCCACCTGAGCTTGACCTTAAACAATTACCTGACACCCTCAGGTATGCATTTTCAGGTGATGAGTTGTCTAGACCAATATCTCTATGTAATTCATGTGATGAGCCTGTACCACCTGATATATCCATCGTCTCATCTACTTGCTTCACATTCCCATTTACTAAGACTACTTTCACCGATCCTTTGTGTTGTAGTGATGATTTCAGTTTTCACCATCCTGTTGTGAAAATTATCCAATCTTCTGATTTGGAACCAGACATAGGATGTTCCCTTTTTGGAGTTCGCAAGGATCATCTGTTGTGTATGACTACTGGTCACTTTTGGAATGTCCTAGTGTATTTGGTGCCCCATGTGATTGCTATATTTTGGTGGACTGATCACCAACTGTTCAGGTTGTTGATATACGACCATGGACTAAGTGTTTGTCATATTCTTCCTCTCTACTTTTCGATACACCATTTTTTAGGAAGAATATTTGTCGAGCTGATGACGATAAACCAAGCACTCCTAGGAGGCAGCCTAGCTTTAGTTGTGTGTCTTTGCTGTTAGTCTGGATTAATTTTCGAGTACCCTATTTAGTTGTGTTTCACTCATACTCGTTAGCTCCGTAATAGTTTTGACTTACAACTTGCCTTTTTTTTTTAGTTTTTTTTGTTAGTGGCGAATCTACAATTTATCGATTTCTAATGAAAACTCCATGATTCTTATATTGGTGAGCCTCATTGATGGATGACTTCTTGGAAATTGGTAAAATCTTCACCGCGGTAATACTGTTCTAACCTCCTCTCATGTACTTACTTCATTCATTTGTCAGAATTATTTTGTTAAACATTGAGGACAATGTTTGGATTAGGTTTGGGGGTAGGTTCATGAGTCAGTGAATTTTTCATTTTTTCGTTGTGTTTTCTTTTCTTATTCTTAAAAATCATAGTGTTTTCTTTTCTTATTCTTTAAAAAAAAAAAAAAAAAAAAGCTTTTCTTTCAAGACAACTTGGTCTTTTGTGAAAATGGATTTTAAATGTTTTATGCTCAAGAAAATGCAAACCAACTTGACATATTGGTTTATTGATAAAGACTAAGAGTTTATTAAGATCCTTAAGTTAGATCTAGTTCATAAGATTTTTCAACTCGATTATCTTTGCACCATGAGCCATATTAGCATAACTTGAAGTTGATGAGTAAATATGCAATAGAAAACCTTAGAATAATAGTGGAGACTTAACCCTGAAAGTTTTGAACTTTTCTATTTTTCTGAGGGTTATACATAAGCTCTGATTTTTCTTGAGTCCGTATTATCTCGTTGATGATCTCATTATTCTCATTTTTTTGATCAATTGCTTTAGGAATGACATCAAAATTGAATTATTACACTAGAACTTCTTGGATTATTCAATTGAGATGTCATAATACTGACCCGAACTTAGGAAATGATCTAGGCATTTTTTCTTTAGACCATTAACTAGCCTTTTAACTTACCCATTAACCTTTACCCAACTTTTCTGGGAATGTGTATGGATGGATATACTTGGTGTCAAAAGGGCATTAAATAGCAAAATATGAGATATTTCATAAATCCTCTACGAAAAAAAAAAAAGGTTGAAGAAAAGAAAAATAGAAAAAAAAATGATTCTTCAAGGAGGATAAAGATGTGAGAATGAAGAAAAAATTGATGGTGCGCAACATTGGTTTATTCTTGACAGCCTTAATTGTTCGTTTAATGGGTGTATACATTCCTCGAAATTTTTGTTAGAATCCTTTGACATTCCTTATTAACTATTACCCAAGCTCCGTTACAACCCAAAAAAGTCCTAGTTGATCTTAGGTAAAGGTTGGTTTTGTAGATGTGGAGATTTAATAACCAAGACCTATGGTGTTTGATTCAACATTCCCAAAAGTAATTGATAATCCTGTCCATGAGATCATGTTCATTCCATTCTTGAAAAGTCCGTTCATATTACTATATGTGAGATGATTGTTTTCCATTATTTACTCTTTTTCTCACATATAAACTGAGTGAAATATAAAATCTCTGAGTGCTTTATTGTGAGTGACATGAGATGTTTGAAGTCAAAACAAACTTTCTACAGGAGATTTAGTCATTGTTTTACTCTGAAATGAAAAATTATGTTGATAGTGCTATCCACACACACACACATTGAGTTGAGGATGATTGTGAATTTTTTTCTAACTTGTGGAGAATATTAAATTATTTGGAAATTTGTTGATACATTAAAATGACACTGTTGGTTTCTTGCATTTCTTGAAGTTTTAAAATGAACACTGTTTAACCAAGTTTTGATTGAGTCAGTAATGTTTGTGGGTAACATTTCTGGAAACCCTCACGAGACTATAACTCGTCCATTAGAGTTAATCTAGGGGTTTAAAGCGTTGTTGCACGTTTAAGGTAAGTGCAACCGATGATATCTGCGAAAGTGAGTTAAAATTTTCTTTTTATTGTTTTGCTCGAGGACTAGCAAAATCTAGGTTTGGGGGCATTTGATATTCACATAATTATTACATAATATATCCCTTAATTTATACATGTTAGTGTTTCGATTATTATATTTTATAGTAATTATTTTGTTTTCATGTCTTTGTAGGAATTTGAGCGTAAACGATGAAATCATATTAAGGCGACAAGTTAAGGAACGACAATTAGTTGATTCCAACGGTGGTATAAAGCAGTCACAAACCTAAACCCAAAACCTAATTCATAACCTAAACCCAAAAACCAAATCCATAACCTAAACCCAAACCCAATGCCAAGCCCAATCCTACCCTCATTGATGAATCATCCCCTCATCTTATCCCTATTCATTTTGATCATTTTTCTATAAATACAAGAGAATAGGGTGAGAAAGAAGGGAGGAAGAGAAAGGAAGAAAAAGAATTAGAAGAATATCAAAACCTCTTTCTCCAAATTGATTCTCATCACCCTCACCACTCATCCATCTCTCACTCACTCAGCAATCACCTCCATCCTCCACCTCGCCACCACCATCACCCGAGCACCACCACCACCTCCGGACAGTCACATCGCCACCACCGAGCTCCGCCACCGTCATCACGCCACCACCACGAAACAGGGGTGTGACAACCCTGTTTCGTGTCAAACATTCACTCCGCCACCACTCTCTGCTCCTCTCCCCTGTCCACACAACCGCCACCACCTCCGTACGAGCACCACCACCTCGCCTCGTGAAACAGAGCCTCACCGCGGCTCTGTTCCGCCTCGCCACAGCACCCTGTTCCCCCTCTTTTCTCGGCCTCTCTTCGTCTCGAGCTCCTTCCTGTCTTCCTCTCTCACGACCACCGTTAAAATTGGACCGAGCACCACCACCACCTCACGAGACAGAGCTCGCAAGCAGAAACAGGGAGTCCCTGTTCCTCGTCCTCCTTCGTTTTTGTTGTGGTTTTCTCACTGTTTCCTCACCTTCTCTATTCTTTTGCAGGTTCTTGAGGCATTTGGAGGTCGAGGAGACTCGCGAGAAGCATGGAGGAAGGCAGAGCAGCGCCGCTGCTCACTGGAGAAGATGGGGTACTGTAGCAGTACTATAGCGTACTGTAGCAGAGGCGGGAGAACTGGTCAAATTCTGTTATTTGGCTATTCACACCTCGGTTCTGCTCTGTACCACCACAAAGAGTTTTCTGGCCATTTGTCTTGGGATTCATGTTCGGACCACCTGCTGATTTGCTGAGTATCACCACATCGAGTTTGTGACAAACTAAATGGGTTGTATAAGTTATTTTGATTTATTTTACTGAATTGTGTGCTTAATTGTTAATTACAATTTATTTCTGAATTTTTGATAAATTGCTTTCACCCTTCATTTTCGAGAAATTAATCTTGATATATTAGGTAGTTAGAATTACCCTTTTTCAATATTCAAAGCATGTGCTAAAAATATTAAGCTCAAACTTTGATTAAGTGTGCCCTAAAAAGACACTTAATACTTGGTAAGAGCGTATTTGCTTAAAATAATTTGTTAATGTTTGATAGAAACATGATATAAGTTGAATTTGATTTTAACGATCACATATTCGGTGTAAGCAAGGGATTCTCATCCCTAAAGCTTCTCGTTTTTAAATTTAGTAATTTAGATTTAAAATATTTTTGCTAACTCATTGGTGAGTCCAAGCCCACAAAACCCATCTCATCTATCTTTTATTTTTCTTATTTTTAATTTATTTTTAGTTTAATTTTAAAAATGTTGTAACCCCATTTCCTACAAATTAGTTTAGATAATTTCTAAATTTCAATTGCATCCACCTTCTTCGTGGGATCGACCCGTACTTGTCGTTGTCTACCAGTTAGGCACCGTGCACTTGCGATTATTACAAGTGGGTTAAATTCACCTTTTAATTTAGGTTAGTTAAATCTGCATCACCTATGGCATATCCTAGACCAACAACTTGATTTTTCTCATTTTGACAAGTTGAACTATTATCAGTCTTTTGAGGAAACATTTTATGAGCTAAATTTAGAATTTCATTTTGAGAGGTTTTCTTAGATTCACTTGTGGGGCATGTCAAATCAATTGCATTTTATTGTCCACACACATATGTTGGGCATGTCCGACAATTTTTTTTTAGATTGTTATTATATGAATCACTGTTAAATTAAGATTTTTTTAGTGTACATAGTAGGTCAACTGAATTTTTTAAAAAAAATTAATTAATTTTTGCATCTTTTAGAAAATCACTTGACTATGATTTGATAGGAGCCATTTTACGTCTAATTTTTTGGATCTTGACAGAAGTCATATGAGTACTCATGCAATTTCTCGGTAAACTCTTTCCCTTTCTACTTATTATTGTCTTTTTTTGTTCATGGTAGACACATGGTGTCATAGTTAGGAACAATGAGGACAATGTTCGATTTAGATTTCGGGGTTGTTTTAGAAATCGAAGTGTCTGATTTGAATAATTTATTCAAAACTTTTTCATTATTTAAAAAAAATCTTTTATAGTGAGTATTTATTTGTGCTTAGAAGTGTTTTTGTATATATTAATCATATATAAATAGGTATGCACAATTCAAATTTTGAAGTTTAGTACTTAGTTAATAGTTGATAAGAGTATGAGCTACCTATTTGCTAGATATTTCATGCTATGTTACACCAAGAGGTGTGTTTGTGCTTTAGATGTTCAGTTTTTAAGTTGAAAAGTGGATTGATTCTCTAGAGAATTTATTAAATACTAGTGGAGACTTGAACCCTGTGAGCTTTCTAGCCTTTATTTTTTATGAAGGTTACAAACTAATTCTTAATTTCTTGAGTTCGATATTATCTCGTTGCATTATTTTATATTTTATTGTTTATTTATCAGATATAGAGAATTGAATCATTTCACCACTGTTCATTCTAAAGTTTACCCAAGGTATAGACCCATATTAATTTAGGGAAATGAATATAGGTTTTTCTTGTCTAGTTTGAGCCTTGTAACATACCATATTTGTTCTTCACCCTTGAAACCAGTTTGAAACATATTATGTTAGCCTTTTATTGTTTAACCCACTAACAACTAATTCAACCCACTAATTACCCAATTATGTCTATCATGTTGTTTGCTTTTGAGAAAGATCATGGATGAGTTATCAATTAAAAAAAAATGTTTCATCATGGAATATTATACTCCATAGTACCAAAAGAATTTACAAAAAGCCTCAAGATCCAATGTCATTTTATATAGTGCAAAAAAAAAAAAACTTGTTCACGGTTGGAAAGGTTCGATAGGGTTTGTGATTGATCTCAAATCTTACCGCAAATCACAGCTATCTATTGAGTTAAGAACCGGCAAGCACAAGTCAAATCCCACAAAGATAGCCTAATAAAAGTTGGAATTTTTTTTTTCTAAAATCAAACTTGAAATACTTAACCTAGAAAATAAAGAGTTGTTGATGAAAAATTTAAAATAAATGGAAGTGTATGAAATTAAAATGCAAATTAAACTTAAAAATGAGAGTTAGGGCATTGGATTTACCATCAAGAGTAGATAACACCATTACGCCACTCTTAATTAATTTTTTCCAAAGTCATTAATACATCCAAAGCTAGACTATCATTTCACCTTAGGATGAAAAATATGGCATTGTGAGTAAATTGATTTCAGTTCTAAGTTATATTAATAACCTAAAAATCAAATATAGATTTAAAAACATAAAAGGAATCAACCAAGGTGAAACACCAAATATCTAATTGATGTAGTCGATTTCTGCTCTTCTTCCTCACTGCTTACTTAGATCTGCACGGGTAGCAAACGTGAGCCAAGGACCACCGTGTGGTGGCCCGTGGCACTCCGATGCTTAAGTTAAATAAGCTTAGGAGAGAATTAAATTGTAAACTAAGTTATATTGCGTATCTCTAGTTCATCGACCTTATCTCCATTTTATAGTGAATGAGTCCTCATTCGGCTAGGCCTTTGGTGGCGCAGTTTTACGAAAGTGATCTTGTTGTGAACATTATTTCTTGTTTGGGAGTTGTCCATGTGAAAAAGTTTTCTTAGACGACTTGTGCTTCTAGATCTGCGGGAGAGATTTCCCTTTATGAGATCCAATGTGTTGTTGGCCTTCCTATCTTGGATAGATCTCTCAGACACTTGCCTTTGAGGTCTTACAAGTATTGGGCCTGACTGCGTGACGTGTGGACTTACTGGCTCATTGCAACTCCGACCCGACTATCTGGATTTTGTCAATGATGGGCTTGTTTTGTTTGGGCCTTGCTAGATTGAGCACGCAATCGGGCCTACTTTGTTTTGCTAACGAAATTATCATGACATGTGTACGGTGATGATCAGAGAACAGTTTGATGTATCATCAGCTACTCCCCCAGAGTTAGTGAGCCACCTCATCAGTCCATTAAATCATTTTGATAGACTCTGTACAATTGTGATGATTGATCCCGAAACGCTGTCTCGAGCGGCGCATGTCATTAAATGAATTCGTGACGTTTCAATAAGGAAAGGGATGTGACTGCCTGGTGCTTACATAAGTCGTCACTTTTGTGAGAGGCATCCTTTTCACCTTGCATCTCTTCTATGTCCTTTCCTTTCTATGTGTTCTTGGTTGCAAATTTCTCTTTGCTTTACCAAAAGTAAAAACGTCCTCTTAATGGCGGACAACATCGAACTTAGCCCCGGACAGAACAAGCTCTATGCTTGCCATATTTTTTTACTGGGAACAGAAGGGGTCTGATGTGGATAAGCTTCTGGATGACTATGGGTTCTTGAAGATTTACAGCTTGTCCCATTCTACTCACAATTCGTTGATGCCTCTGCAAGGGTTCATTGCCTTGCACAAAGGCATGTTCCAAGCAGGGCTACGTTTTCCAATTTTAGAGGATATTTGGCGTTTTCTTGCACACCTTCATATTCCTTCCACTCAAATGGTGCCCGACGGGTTTAGGATTTTGATTGTTGTCCTTGTCAAGGCCATGCTTGCAGGCCATCTGCTGACTTCGCAGATAATGCATTTGCTGACTTCTCATTGTCTTAATGTCCATGGAGTCTATTGGTTGAGTACCCCGAAGTGTTTGGGATCCTTATCTATACATTGACTTTGAGCCTTGGCAAAAAAAAACTATTTTTTGGCTTATTTTGATTCCTCATACTTCAATGTGGATGGGTAGCCTTTTATCAGGCAATTAAAATTCAATCTTGGTGAGTGCAATGCTTCTCTTTCTTTTTTTCCATGTGTTTTCGTAGCAACTGACATGTTGTCTTGTTGTTTTGTGCAGGTAAATTTGTGGCTCCAACTCCTACTAAGGATGAAGAATCTGTGAGGAGAGCGTTTAATGAGCTTCCCTCGATTGCTATTGAGGAGGGCATGGCCGCAGACAACGTCGTGCGGAGTGGATTGTTCAAGCATTTCCATGTAGGCCCTATTGTGCCGAGGTCATTGCTGAAGGAGACTGGTGGTGGTCGTTCCAGGAAAAGGAGGTTAACAATACTGAGCCCTTCGAATCAGGCTAAGTTGGAAGAAACCATGCCATTTATCGACCATCTCAAGAGAGGGTGGACTAGCAATAAGGTTGATTCTTCCTCTAAGCCTATCCTGTTAGAGTAGGAAGTGGTGGTTGCCAAGTAGTCCGCTGAGCCTGCTACCTTGAGAAGTGGATCTTCTCTCCCTCCCCTAGAACAGAGGTTCCTTGTCATCGTTTGCTAAGGGTGATCTACATCATGCCGCTTGTAGTGCAGTTCATGATGCGGAGGAACCTTTTGTAGGGCTTTGCAAGTTGTAATCGGACGCATTCTATAGGTTGGGCCTCTTAAGTGAACAACTCAAGGAGTTGGTGGGCAAGGTGCAGTTTCACGAGTCTGAGTTGGTTGTTTTGCGCTCGGAGTTTGAATTTGATTTGGCCGAACGAGTGACGCCGAGTTCAGGAGGCTAAGGCTCAGGCCGCGGATGCTATGGAGGACCTAAACTTGTTGAAATAGCGACTAACGGAGGAGTTTCATACGGCTGCACTTTCTCACAGACTATCGAAGGCGGATACAAGTTTAGCGGGGCCCAAAGGCCATCGTGAAAATTCAGGATCTTCTGATATCGACTGTGATAGGCTGGAGCTGCTTGAAATGATTGAGAATGAAAATCCCCATTTAGAGCTCAATTTTGTTCGATACCTAAAGGCTGTTTTTTGGAATATTGATGAAGCAGAAGTTTTCGATCATGTTTCCCCTTCTAACAACTCAAGACTGGCTTTAGATAACGCTCTTTTACTCCCCGCAGTTCCTTCTAATGTAAGTGGTTTTTCGGCCTCTGAAGCAAGCTTTCCAAAACAGTTGTAACTTTTGAATTAATTTAAAGAGTGTTCAACAAGTATTTTTTGCACATGTGTCCTCTGTAGCTGGATTGTGTTATGTGTTATGTGCCAGTCTGTTGCTTGCATGCTTGATTTTGACACGTTGTACTTCTCTTTTGTTGACCTATTTTGACTTTCTAAAGTACTGGGTCTTGGCTTCGGTCTTGATATTTCGTTAGTCGCTGAAGCTTTTCAAATGTTCTCTTGAGAGTGCAACGACCCATTGAGCGTATGTCAGGTTATACAATTGTTGATTGTACTACCATATTTATTGGCGTCTGTTATTTGCAGGCGAGGTGTTCGAGCGATTATATTCGGTGATCGTGGCCTGCGGAAAGACCATGATCTCTGACGAGCTGTCTTCACCCGGTTATGTGAACTTTGACTAAGCTTTCACTTTCTAGGTAGTTGTCGCCCGTTCTATTTGGACTAGGTTTCGAGCAATAAGTACAACTCTAACTATGGTCATCCTGACTTGTATAACAAGTCTGACTTTGGCCATCCTGACTTGTGTCTGAAGGGTGCAAGTCCGACTGTGGTCGTCCTGACTTGTATAACAAGTCTGATTTTGGCCGTCCTGACTTGCGTTTGAAGGGTGCAAGTCTGAATGTGGCTGTCCTGACTTGTATAACGAGTCTGACCTTGGTTGTCCTGACTTGCGTATGAGAGTTAGGTAGTGGAAGACCGATAATGGAATTTTGGCAACAACAAATATCATTTATTGATAATATTTTTTAAGGTGTTCTACATTCCATGGCCGCATAAGGCTTCTACCATCCACGTCTTCCAACCAATACGTCTCTGACATGTTGACCTTGGTCACTTTATATGGTCCTTCCCAATTTGGGTTCAGTTTTCTTGCTCCCCGTACTTTGTTACTTTGTTGAGTCTTTCTAAGTATCCAACCTCCGACTTTGATTTCTCGTGGCTTGACTTTCATGTTGTAGTACTGAGCCATATTTCATTGGTAGGTGACTATTTTAGTAAAAGCCTGATTTCTCCTTTCCTCGAGGAGATATAAACTGACGCGCGAAGCTTCATTGTTGTTTTTCGGTATAATTCCTCTATCTGTAAATTTGGCATTTTGAGTTCCACCAGGACCATTGCTTCTGACCCGTATGCTAGGGCGAAGGATGTTTCTCGGGTGGGTGTTTTTTTTGTGGTCCAATACGCTCAGAGTATTCCTGGCAGGGGTGAGACCCATTTCCCTTTTGCCACATCAAGCTTCCTTTTGAGTGCCTCCAAGATGGTTTTATTGGTGACTTTCGCATGTCCATTGGCTTGCCAATGCCTTGGCGAGGAAAAATGGTGGTTGATGCCGAGGTCTTTGCATAGTTTCTCGACCTTGCTACCTTCAAATTGGGTTCCATTATCACTTACCAGTGTCCTTGGAATATCGAATTTGCAGATGATGGACATTCAAATGAATTTTTCAATTTGGTCTTGTTCTATCTTGGACAGAGACTCAACTTCGACCTATTTAGTTAAGTAATCAACTGCTACTAGAAGAAACTTCTTATTGGTTGAGGCTGAGAGCGGTCCAACGAGGTCCATTCCCCACTGCGCAAATAGCCATGGGTTGGTCATTGGAGTCAAGGGATGAGCGGGCAAGTGAGTATATGCCGCGAACCTTTGGCACTTATTGCCCTCGCTTCGACTGCGTACAACTCATTGACCTCCTCTTCTTCCAAACTTGATTGTTTTTGGAATTCGATAAGTTCATTGTTGATTTCTACAGTGGCTAAGGTATGCCTGGCTAGTGAGTCGGCTTTCTGGTTGTCGTCTCACGGACACTGCAGAAATATGAATCTTCTAAATGGGCATGCTGCATTAATGACCTTTCTCGGTACGCTATCATATTCGGGTATTTACTGTTAAAGTCCCTATAACATGATTGGCTACCAGACATGAGTCGTTATAAGCGGTTAGCACATGTAACTTGATTCCTTTTGCTAGCTTCATGCCAAACAGGAGGGCCTCGTACTCCGCCTCATTGTTCAAGGATGGTAAGCCAAATCTGACCGCATTTTCCAAAACAAAGTTGCTTGTAGAGTGGAGTGTGATACCAACACCACTTTTTGTCTGCGTCGCTGACCCATCGCAACGCAAGATCCAGCTTGTGGCTCGTCTGATCTTTGGTCTGAGTTGTTCGACTCCTTTATTTCACCACCAGTAAACTCGGCGATAAAATCTGCTAATGCTTGGGCTTTTATAGCCTTTTGGGCGCATATTTGATGTCAAATTGTCCCAGTTCCACCGACAATTTAACCATTCTACTAGATAATTTTGATTTGTGCAGCACCATGCGAAGCGGGTGTTTGGTCAGAATTGTAATATAATGGGCTTGAAAGTAGGGCCTTAGCTTCCTGGAAGATATGACTAATGCCAAAGCTAGCTTCTCTAGATCAGGATAGTTTACTTTGACTTTCGTGAAAGTTTTGCGAGCGTAGTATACCGGCCTTTGTACCCTTTTATCATTCTATACAAGAGCTGAACTGACAGCTTGATCTGAGACGGCTAGATATAAATAAAACGTTTATCCTAGGGTTGGTTTTGAGAGTAGTTAGGTACTTCCCATATATGACTTTAGGTTCTAGAAGGCCTGCTCACACTCTTCGTCTAGTTGAAGCCTTGCTGCCACTGCGTATCTTGAAGAAATGGAGACACTTGTCTGATGACTTGGATATAAATCTGTTAAGTGCTTCCACCCTCCCTGTCAAGTTATGAACTTTCCTGATGGAGGTTCGGGGAATTCATGTCGAGAAGAGCTTGGATCTCCTTCTATTCCTCTTTGATTTCCTATGTAACCTAGGAACTTGCCTGATTCAACCACAAACGTGCATTTATGCGGGTTGAGATTCATCCAATACTTGCGGAGTTGGCAAAAGGCTTCGGCAAGGTCAAATATGTGATATGGGTTGTAATATCTGTGGATTTAAAAAAAAAATTTGTTTGGCAAGGGGTGTATTCAAAAAATTTGGTGGGGCACATAGCCACCCACCCCTTAAGAGACAACCCCCCCCCTCTTCCTTTCTTTTTATTTTTTCCAGGGAGCGAGTTTTCTCTCTCGCAGCGACGCTCTTCGCCGGATTTCTCTCGAGCGATTCCTTCGCCGAATCTCTTCCTTGTTCAACATTTCTTTTCTTCTTCTTTCCCTCTTCATTCTCTCTCGTTTTTTTACAAAAAAAATAAAAAAAAATCAGTTTTCAGATTTGTGTGGCCTTGATCGGTGTTGGGTTGATTGATTGATTTGCATAGCTCCGATCAGCCATTGAGGAGCATTTGTGGCGTCATTTGGAGCCCTTAGACCCCACATGCAAGGGTGATTTCGGGGTTGGCCGGGATTTTCAAAATATCAGGGTGCATGTCCGTTAGGAAGGTTCTTCGTCATGAATCCGGACTTTGGGTGCGTGGGTGAGCCGCACATTTGTGATTCCAGGTGTTCTTGGACCTATTTCCGGCCTGTTGTGCGGTTTGGAGGCGATCAGACCGGAGTAGGGAGGGTTTCAGCGAGTTTTCACCAAACTTTGGGTTTCGTCGGGGTGTTTGCCGAATTTTATTTGCCTGTAAGTTTTTCTTTCAGTCACGCGCCGATTGTAACTTATTTATTTTTTAGTTTTCAGCTAGTTTGCTCACCTTTGAGTCCGTTTTGCAGTTTTAAAAATTTTTGTGGTCCCGCATTCGTTGTTTTGCGAGTTGGGAGCTTCGACCTGTAGGATTTAGGTTCTGAAAATCCATTCCGCTCGGGTGAGTGTAACTATAATATTAATTATGAGAAATAATTATTTTAAATCTTGAGTTTAATTTTTACATTATACCGTCGATTGTGTATAATTGAATCCAAGTCCGAAATTCGGGGTTTTTAGAGATTTCGATGGTTGTGTTGGTTCTTTGTGAATGAATGATGTATTAAGTTTTTTGAAAGCATGATATACTTGAATGAAATCGAATAGTGGATGAATTTGGGTGTGATTAGGCTTTGGTGTAATGGCATTGGTATAATGGCATTTGGCTTGTATGCTTCATTTTCGAGTTTGCATAATATGTCATGTTTTATCGTAGATTGTCAAGTCTTGAGCATGTATGATAGTTCGACTCGAATGAATTTATTGTGGTGGATTGGGTCATGTTGGGACCTTAGCGTAGTCGTGATTTATGAAAATTGTCGAA
This sequence comes from Berberis vulgaris, assembly GCA_963556465.1. Taxonomy (NCBI): domain Eukaryota; kingdom Viridiplantae; phylum Streptophyta; class Magnoliopsida; order Ranunculales; family Berberidaceae; genus Berberis; species Berberis vulgaris. Next base: position 96,088,900 of record OY747128.1, read on the forward strand.
CTGATTATGGTTACACGTCTGTTATATTTGATTCTATACAGACTCGTATTTTGTGCATGTTGATATTAGTGTAAGTGTCTTTACCCTGCTATAATGTCTGTTGTGTCGATGCTTAGGAGCTTGCTCGCATCGTAAGTTGGATGGTGCTTGAGATGACTCGCACCAGACATTGAGGACACTATTGCATGTGGCAAGCTTGCTGAGGTGCGGTGAGCTCTCGCACACACTTGCCACTAGAGAGTGCAGTAGGACGGGTCTCGGAGGACGTGTTTTCCCTCCCAGCGCGCTTGAGTTTGATTTGTATTAGGATGGCTGTGTTAGGCCAGTCGTTCGGGATGTTTAAGTTTGTATCCTGGCAGATGGCACCCCATTAGGATACAAACCACCTGAAGTGGTACTAGTGAACGTTGTGGGATGTGTCTGGGTGAGACACATTCGTAGGGTATGCGGATACCTACGATATGAGACACTTATACAGAATTTTTGGTTTCGACTTGATTGCTATACCTAGGAGACTATGAAGAATTATGAAATTGTCTTTATTTTAATCGCTTGATATTTACCATGTTTGAATCACATGTAATGATCGGCATATCTCGTAAACTTGTAGTTATTGTTGAATCTGAAATGCTTGTGTTGGTGCTTGAACTTAGAAATATTATCCTTAGAGACACGGTGTGATTTAGACTTTAGAACCTGTTACTTATCCATTATTGTGTGGCATGAATTTTCCTTGTATATTATTTTTTTCTCTGTATTTAGTTCGCTCACACTAGCTAGCTTTGTGCTTTATTGACCCCGCAAGGGGTGTGCTTCTATTGAAGTGCAGGCAGTGTTGGCATTCCTACTGATCATGGAGCTTAGGCCCAGTTTTCAGTTGTAGGCGCGTTTTGTGCGGTTAGGTCGTGTCCACCATGTACGGATATGTTTTGCTTCATCTGTATTATCATGTGTATTATCTTGTTATTCTAGATGTTTGTATATTGGTTTTGTCGCTATGACTCTAGCGGGGCAAATTAAATATACTTATTTTGTTCAAATTTTATCGTAGTTTTTATTTCCGTTTGATTCTTATATCAAGAATGTGTTATATTATGATGTTGTGGCCGGTTACGATTTGCCTGTATTATGGGTTAGTTCACGCATCGGCACGCTGCGATTTCCGTGGCGGGTCGGGGCGTGACATGGGTTGTGGAGGCTCTTGACTAGCATGTCATCTATGTAGACTTCCATGTTCCTTCCAATTTAGCTTTCGAACATTTGGTTCACTAGCAATTGGTATATAGCGCATGTGTTCTTGAGGCCAAATTTCATCACTCGGTAGCAATAAATCCCTCTCTCGGTTATGAAGGACTTTTTTCTTGATTCGGGGGTTGCATCTGTATCTGGTTATATCCGAAGTAGGCGTCCATGAAACTAAAGAGGTCGAGTTCAGAAGTGGCATCTACAATTTGATCGATGTGGGAAAATGGAAAGTTGTTCTTTATGCATGCTTTGTCAAAGCGGAAAGTAGTCATTCATGCATGCTTTGTTCAAGTCGGTGTAATCTACGCGGACTCTCGACTTTCCGTTTTTCTTTTCACTAGGACGGTGTTTGCCAGCCAGTCTCAGTACCACGCCTCTTTAATCATGTCGGTGTTTAGCAGCCTCTGCACTTTTCATTTATAACATGATTCCTTTCGGGGGTCACAAGTCTTTTATTCTGTTTGACCGATTTTTGTGCTGGGTCTACAGTCGATTGATTGGTGATTATGGAGGGGTCCCACCATGTCTTTCATCGACTAGGCAAAGACATCTTGGTTCTGTTGCAGCGGTGTTATTAGTTGTTTCGCGAATTCTTTGCTCAGGCAGGAACCTATTTCAATGGATTTGTTGTTACTAGGGTTGTCCAAATATATTGTCACAGACTCCTCTACGGGTTGACCGATGCTGGCTCTTTCTCACAGGCTGACAGGGGTCTCCTCGTCCGGGTTGGGAGAGTCCTACAACTCTGGATCTGAGCTTTGTGGCATTTGAGTTGTGGTCTTGATCTGTAGTTGACGATTATCGAGCTATTTCAATGCTGAGTAATAGCAGTCTCTAGCAGCTAGCTGATTTCCTCTTATCGTGTCCATTGTCTGATTGGTATGGTACTTAACGCACTGGTGTGAAGTGGAGATCACTGCTTCAATTTGGTTAAAGTAGGGCCTCCCTAGGATGATATTATAGGTGGATGGTGCATCGACCACTACAAACTCTTGAAGGATTATTTTTTGGAACAGTGGCTCTCCTATTCCTACCACTAATTTGATCATCCCCATCAGGAAGTGCTTCTCCTCGCTGAATCTGACCAGGGGATGTGTCGAGGGGCTTAAGTTTTCTTCCTTCAGCTGCATGTTGCAAAACCTCTTTAGGAATAACATGTTCATACTGCTTCCAGTATCCACTAAAGACCTTCTCACCTTCCAATTTTCTATGGACACTGATATCACCAGGATGTCATTGTGTGGAGTTTGGACGCCTTGGAGGTCATTGTCCGTGAAGGTAAGCGGCAGAATCGGTTCCTAGGAGTGAACGCATTGTGTCTGTTGGTCCTCATAAGATGATTTGATCCGTAATTTTCGGAGCAACCCCTTTTGGGACCGGTTAGAGCGCTCGATTTTCAAGTTTACTCCGTGGAGGACGCATACCTCATCACAGTGTTCAATGTTTTTCTCCTCTTCTTCATCCCTATTGACAAAAATCTTCTTCTCAGATTCTGCCTTTTTCTTGGCGATAAGTTCTTCGTCAAAGATAATGTAATTTTGTGTTTCCTTTATCAGGTCCCCCCCATATTTAACGGGGGTCCAAAGTTAGGAAGTTATAAAACTTGTCGTCACTCAGACTGTTGGTGAAGGCTGTGATGGCTGTTGTGTCGTTACAAACACTGACGAGAGTCAACTCGTCATTGAAGCACGTGACATATGCTTTTAATGTCTCGTCCGGCTTCTACTTCATGGACTTGAATATTTTTACTATTTGCAAGACCTATTGTATATGAGTTGACAGTATATTCACCCTTGGTTATGCAGCTACCTCCAGTACGGGGGTTTGCAAAGGTTCTTCCCGTGGTTGTGGCGGTGCCATGCCATTTCGAGCGATTGAAATTTCCACTGCATTTCCATTATCGAGGGACCTTGTTGTCATTATCTCGCTAATTATCTGGAAAATGTGGAATTACTGTTCTTTTTAGAAACTCTGTCGTTCCCTACGAACGGTGCCAAACTGATGTAGTCGATTTATGTTCTCCTTCTTCGCTGCTTACCCAGACCTACACAGGTAGCAAATGTGAGCCAAGGACCACCATGTGGTGGCTGGTGGCACTCCGATGCTTAAGTTAGATAAGGCTTAGGAGTGGCTTAAAACTGTAAACTGAGTTATATTGCGTACCTCTAGTTCATCGACCTTATCTCCTTTTTATATTGAAGGAGTCATTGTTCGACTTTGCCTTTAGTGGCGTAGTTTAAGGAAAGTGATATTGTTGTAGATATCTTTTTCTAATTGGGAGCTATCCATGTGTGATAGATTTCCTACACGACTTGTGCTCCTAGATCTACGAGAAAGATTTTCTTTTTTGAGTATTGTCCATGCAAGAAAGTTTTTTTGCCCGACTTATACTCTAATATATTATTCCTAGTCGAATCCAATGTGTTGTTGGCATGCCTGTCTTGGGTAGATCTCTCAGATATTTGCTTTAGAGGTCTTATGAGTATTGGGCCTGACTGTATGACGTGTGGGCTTACTGGCTCATTACAACAACCCGACTGTCAGGATTCTGCTAATGATGGGCTTGCTTCTGTTTGGGCCTCGTTGGATTGAGCGTGCAATCGGGTCTGCTTCGTCTTATTGATGAGGTTATAATGACACGTGTACGGTGCTGATCAGATAACAGTTTGATGTATCATCACTAATAAATCATAATTAAACTTAAACTAACAATATATTAACATTGTACTTAGGGCGATAAGCCTTCAGGTATTGAATGTAGTTGCTTAGATGGATAGATCAGAGCGAAGCAAAAACAAGTCTTCATGCAAAGTGGAGACAACGGACCGGATTGAAAGCAAGTCTCCATGCGAGATTGAGGCGACAAGGATATTAAGTGGCTATAATATTGTAGCCTTCGGGCATGATTTTGTAAACCTTATAGGGTCAATTATGTAGCCTTCGTCCATGAATTACTAAATAAATAAAAAATAAGGGCTTGCTAGAGAAATTACAAGTATGGAAACTTATTTAAGCTTGAGCTTAAAAAGTAGAAGAATAAAACATGAGTTGAATTCATATAATGAAATACAAAACATCCAACTGACCTCACAGGTTCATGACATAACTAAACTACAAAACTAATCTAACTAAACATACTTCCCTAATACTTGAAAATGAAAAGAAACTAATCTTAAATAGCCTTCTTGGAGCTATACTGGCAAGGGCCCGCCCATAACCTAAGGTGGGATGTTAGCCAAACATGGTAAGCTCTAGCCCAAACTTCACTTATTTCTCTCTAAATACTACGACTACTTTTCTCTCCAAATTGTTTATCTCCAAATGTTGGGGTATTTATAGGTGTAGAAGGGTGTGACTATTACATGAATAATGTAAAGATGTGTAGGGATAATGGGGTGGAAGGTGGAGTGTTAGAATGAAATAAGGAAATGTGAAAAGTAAAAATACGGAATAATGTAAAAGTGATGGAGCGAAATAAGGAAAAAGTGACTTGGATGTGAATTATGCAAATAAGGGAATGGGTAAAAATGTGAGAATAGATAGTGAAGTTTGACTTGACAGTTTTGGAGTTTGTAGTGATTTTGTGGCTATAATAAAGTCGGCTATCTTGATGTCCAAATCTTCATGTTAATTTTCTCGAAATCCGTAGATGATGGTGCTTTGTGGGCTTGACTTCATGGGTCTTGGACTTGAAAATCTTTGGTCTTTAACAATACATATGTGAAATTTCAATGAGATTTTAATTGTTGAACTTAGCATTATTGTATTACTTTGTGTATAATTTGATATTAGTGTTTGAATTTCTACAAAATATACAAAGTACACGTAATGAGATACTTTAATTAGAGGCATAAAATGTATCATTTATATGCTTTGCAATCATCTTCTAATCTTTCTTGTTTTAAAAGTGAGTGTTGCTACGCTACCTGATGAGGTTGCCTGATACCAGGCACGTGCCATTTCTTTGATCAATATGTTTTTCCTTCCAAAGCTTCCATAATCTCTGAATGCCTTCTCTGATAATGGATATATATTCAAAACCAGTTGAGCTTTCATGCTCCCTCCTAGATCAGGTTTCTACTCCAAACTAACAAATCAAATTGGTTAACCCTTTAAAGGTGGGTCACCAAGACGAAACTCATCTTTAAGGCAGCTAGGATGAGAATGAGTAGAAAGTAGAGACTGAGAAAGAGAAAATAGTTTTTTTTTTTTTTTCAACATATAAACATTTCGACAAAAGTGGCATGGGAGTTCTAATGGTAGGGAGGCAATTTATGAAATTTTTTTTTTTATCAGATGCTTTTAAAATCTTTGGAAGAGAGTGCGATATATATGCTCAATGTGTTCTGGATAAGGACAGTTTGGATCTAATTAAATACAGTATGCATCTAACAATACTATCTTATCGTGATCTTGGCTGATGACAACAGAGATGCTAAGCTTACACTGAAGGAGATGCTCAATCATGCACATATTGTCTATAGTGTTGTACTAAAGGAAAGTGATTTGATGATGATGATGATGATGATGATGACTTGACCGATTGACCTCCTTGTCATCATGATGACTTCACACACTAACGTGTTACTGATCCTAGCAGTGGTTCAGGAATATCATTACGTTGTCTTGGAGTCATGGCAGCATTCCATAATGTAGCTTGACATGACGGATTAACCTCCTTGTCATGGAATCACCAAACAACAATCAAAGTTCCTTCCCTGTTGTGTTTTCATGCTATAAAAGCATCCACAGTAAGTTGGGTTTTGGGTGGCATACACCCAAGCAACCCCGGTAAGCCCAAAAAAATTCCTAATTTGGCACCCCCTAGCAGAGTATGCATAGCAACGACGTCATAGCAGGAAAATCTGACCCCGCCAAACAGAAAATAATATGAGAGAAGAAAATATTGCCACGTTTGTAACTATCACTTTTCCATCATTATCTAAGATAACACAGGATGATTAACTACTATGGGTCAAAAAATAATTTATACCCTGTTTACTGTGGATGCTCTAAGATGTTTTGCCTGTAGAAGACGACCATATTATGCTTTTGACACGGGGCACAATATACAGAGGTAGAAAAGCTAGTTCGTCTTGCACATTACACCCCCTAAGCTTGAGGCAATCATGTGTACATTTTCTAACGATGACATTCAACTGGATATCTCCAAGGCAGATATAAGCAATTAGCTTTTTCATTATCATGTCAATATGGTTTGCTTTATGTACAATCCAATCTAATGTCCCCACTGCCAAACCTATATAGGGAAAGTTAGAATATAACTTCCCTAGTAAGGGCCCTTTTTGTTTGGTGCGGAAGATGTACTATCAACAAACTTTGAACAGAGTCAAACGCAATCATGAAGAAGCTAGGGGGGGGGGGGGGGGGGGGGGGGGGGGGGGGAATTAAACTTTGAACAGTCAGAACTTAAACATCATATTATATGTACCTCAAAATTGGTCCATCTTGAAGAAATAAATCGCAGCTAAGTAGCTGGAAATTGATTCCTTGCTCTGATAAAAATAGCAGCTACACAGTACACAAAAACCACTTTGATATTCTTCTCATCTTTAGTTTTGACTACCTAATGGAATCTTCCAAGGACCTAGTAACCCCTGTCAGTTTATTTGTCAAACTCCCAAAGGACGCCTCCATCCTCTGCATTATCATGAAAATATTGTGAGCTTAAAACTTTGCTTCGAAATACTAAGAATAAAAGTTCTAATCATTTAGCAGGGTCATGCTTCAATGTATTCTGGCTTTAGACATGAACTATGTCATATCCAATATCTAAATCTGAAATTCTACAAACAACAAGTGGTAAACATAAAGGAACCAAGCTTTACTGTTAATGAAAATTGACTAAATCTCCTAAGCCAAGGCTAACTGATAAAATCATGATATTTTGCATCGTAATTGATGGGTAATGCTCATGAAATTACCATATTAGGTAAGTCCTAAAACCAATTTGATTTATTTTAAAGTAAATCTACCTAGTGAAATCTGGGTGAGGATGAATACTCCTTGTTTGCAAACTTAATTGCTTAGACTCTGCAAGGATTCAAGACGCGGTTCTAGTGCACAGGTTAAGAAGCCATCATTATTTCTTCCCTATTGGTCCTTATCTAAGGTCATATAATTTGAATCCTAAGGCAACAAAGTACCAAGTAAACATATACGACAATGCTATTCAAGACAGACCTTTGATTTTCTTATTGATCCAGACTTCCACCAGCATTCCAGCACCAACTCCAGCAGCAATTATGCTCCCATATATGGCAATCGCAGAGGGTATCGATCTTCGAGGCAAGAAATAGTAGTCTGGGACTTGCCTCATCTTCTTTGGAAATCGCTTCTTTGCGACTGGTCCAACATTGGGTTCATTACCCACACTACCACCTACAGTTTTCCAGTCCACCCCTTTCAATGAGTCTTTGGCTTCCTCGCTTCCCATGATGAAACCTAATTTCCTTGGGTATATGCTGCAAAACCCAACAAAACCTATTTAATATTTGATGAACATAATTTATCATTTAGCAGAAACAAAGTGAAATGTATATTGAGAATGCGGTCGGAAGTTGTAAGTAATTATGAGAACTAACCAAAATACACAACTCGGATGAAATTTCTTCATCACATTATTCATACATAATGATCACATGTTGTATCAACAGTTCAGCAATTAGAAGAAAGAAGTAGTGCAAGATATACTAAACCCTAAATCAAGTGTACAAAAAGTATGGGTTTTGAAATGGATGAATTGCATCGAGAACCCATGAAAAATTCTGCTCCCCAACAGAAGAAGCACAAACGATGATGGTGATAGCTATGCCTAACTTTCCAACAGAAATCACTGAAGACATATTAGTAAGGCTACCAGCAAAGCCTCTAGTTCGGTTCAGTCAGGTATCGAAGTTTTGGATCACTTTGTTAACTGATCCTGTTTGAATCAAAAGTCGTCACAACTGAAACATTGAAGACCAAAACAACCAACCATGGTTTCATCCTCAATCACCCCATACAAAATTCTACTCAATTTCTTCTTGGGAAAACATGAAGACCCCATGATTCTCTTGATTATTAGGAGTATCAACCAAAATCAGAAGAAACTTATATTTGGAGTAAACTGAATTTAAGGTTCTGTTTGATTTTTGGAAAAAAAATTTCATGTCAAACAAAGTTTACAATGGGAAAAAAAAAAACAAGTGGAAAAGTTTTCACTCAAAATTTGTTTCCACTGTTTGATAGCATAAAGGAAAAAAAAAGTATATATTGTTTGATTGTAGAATCTTTTTCAATGATGAATTTGCTTTAAGACTAAGTTGCTATTATGTCAAATAAATCGAACATACACCAAATAAAGTAGAGACATATAGCCTATATTACCCATCAAAGCTAAAAAAACACAAAAATTATAAAACATATGAATCAAAATAGATTATCCAAAGATATTACAAACTAGATGTTGCAATATACATTTAGTGATACTAAATAACTACATGTAGCACGGATGCATAAGGAAAATACAAATGCAACAACAGAATTTGTTCCATCATCATCATTTTCATCAAAGCCCATTTCTGATACTTTCGGGCTCAGCTACATGTATTTTGGTTTTTCAAGCAATGCGGTCTTCCTACATATATATCTTCGCCTAATTCAAGCTCAATGATGTCTTCTTTCACGGCCTTCATCCAAGTTTTCAACAGTCGTCCCCTCCGTCTACACTCTCCACTAACTTGCCAATCTAGGCATTTTCTAATTGGCATCGTGTTTTATCTCTATGGGCATTACATACACCTAAGAAACTCTTAATTCTTTCATTTCTAATTTTATCCCTACAGGTTTTATCACATCCATCTTAACATACGCATTTCTGCTAATGCCATCCGATGTGTATGTTATCCCATAGTAGCCCAACATTTTGAACCATAGACCATGGCTGATCGAACAATTGTAATATAGAATTTCCCTTTTAACCTTGCTGACATCCTTCTATTGTATAATACTCCTGAAGTCATTCTCCATTTGGTCGAACCAGCTTTAATCATATGGTTTACATTTTCTTCAATAACCCCATTTTTTTAATTATAGATCCTAGATATCAAAAATCTTCATACTCTACAACCTCTACGCATTCGATCTTAATTGAATTACTCATCCCTCTTGATTCACAACCAAAGTTGCATGCAAGATATTCTATCTTCGAATGACTAATTCTAAAACCCTTACCCTCTAATGTCTCCCGCCACTTATCTAATTTCTGACCTAAACATTCACTAGTCTCATCAATTAAGACAATATTATCTGCAAATAACATGCACCAATGGTACATCTTTTTAAAAAATTTCGTCAACTCATCAATGACCAAAGCAAAGAGGTATAGATTTAAGGCCGACCCTTGATGTAGTCCTTGAATACTGGGAATTCATTGGACATCCCGCCTACTAAGCGAACAATTGTTACAGGCTTATAACCCCTTCATACATATCTTTAATGATATCAACATAACATTGAGACATTTTCTTTCTTCCAAGCACCCACCAATTAACTCCCTGGGGGCACTATCGTACGCTTTCTCCAAATCATAAAAACCATATGCAAAATCTTATGTTCCTCTCAATATTTTATATAATTTGCTTAAGCAAAAAAAATGACCTCCGTACCTTTCTGGCATAAATCCAAATTGATTCTCTGAAACAGTGGTTAAATTCCCAAGTCTTCGCTCTATGACCCTCTCCCAAAATTTCATTGTATGACTCATAAACTTTATCTCTCTATAGTTCGAGCAGTTCTCAAGATTCCCCTTGTTTTTATAAATTGGTACCACAATGTTGTGTCTCCACAAATCTGTTCTATCTTGAAAAAAATTTAGGCTCCATATTTGATGACTGTGAATTGTGAAACAAAGAAAGAGATTGCAATTTTTTATTACTTATTAAGCACAACTATTGTCTTGATGATGAATGTTTGCATCTGAACAGTAGTAAACTTGACCCAGTAAGAAAAAAATTAGGAAGAGTAGCTAATGTGGTGTATTGTCAATTGTGCATAGTAAAGCACCGGGCCTCAATTGGCACGAACAATTCGTTTTCCACAAAGGATAGTACATTTAGGTAGTTAACCACAAAATAAACCCACATGAACTCCGCTAGACTTGCAGTAAGAGCACAAGTAAAATGTTCTCAAAAGCTGGGATGTAAACCTCAATACAAAAAAACACAATCAAAAATTTTGAACATTAACAAATGTTTTCGCAAGACGAGCGATTAAATGCTTGAGGCATAAGGAAACCCATCCTATCAGAATTTCAAAGAAAATGATACAACCGGGAAATCAATCTTATACACATCATCAAGTGTGGTATACATTGAAACATTGCCATCTATTCTTAAAAACAAATCTCCTTGAAGACTCATCAAAACCTTTAACCAGAAAAACCTATCTCTTTGAAGACTCATCAAAACCTTTGCTTTTGTTCAAAATTTTTGTATGTGTTTTTGTATTGAGGTTTACATCCCAGCTTTTGAGAACCTTGTACGTGTGCTCTTACAGCAAGTCTTGTAGAGTTCATGTAGGTTTATTTTGTGGTTAACTACCTAAATTTACTATCCTTTGTGAAAAACGAATTGTTCGTGCCAATTGAGGCCTGGTGCTTTACTAGGCACAATTAACAATACACCACATTAGCTACTCTTCCTAATTTTTTTCTTACTGGGTCAAGTTTACTACTATTCAGATGCAAATATTTATCATCAAGACAATAGTTGTGCTTAAAAGTAATAAAAAATAGCAATCACTTTCTTTGTTTCACAATTCACAGTCATCAAATATGGAGCCTAAATTTTTTTCAAGATAAAACAGATTTGTGGAGATACAGCATTGTGGTACCAATTTATAATAACAAAGGGGATCTTGAGAACTGCTCGAACTATAGAGGGATGGGATAAAGTTTATGAGTCATACAATGAAATTTTGGGAGAGGGTCATATACCAAAGACTTAGGAATTTAACCACTGTTTTAGAGAATCAATTTGCATTTATGCCAAAAAGGTTTACTACGGAGGTCATTTTCTTGCTTAAGCAAATTATATAAAATATTGAGAAGAACATAAGATTTTGCATATGGTTTTTATTGATTTGGAGAAAGCCTACGATAGAGTCCACAGGGAGTTAATTGGTGGGTGCTTGAAAGGAAGAAAGTGTCTCAATGTTATGTTAATATAATTAAAGATATGTATGAAGGGATTGTACGCCTGTAACAAGTGTTCGCAGCCTATGTAGTTAAAACGTATAACGGACCCATAACGATCTAGGAGCGTTATAGGTTATAACGGAATATATCGAGATATAGCGGCATATAACAGTATATAACGAAATATTTTAATACCTCCAGTCCCCCTCTAAGTATATTAATGTATTATAGACTATAAAGACAAAAAGTAAATCACTAAACATAAACTTGTTACTGCCAATAAACTTGAAACTAATCACTAAGCATTAATTCATATCATTACTCAATGTCATTACTCATTGCTTATATTTGTTTCAGGTAACCAAATATTTAAAGAAGGGAAACTTACAGAGATCAAAAAGTTGTAAATAAGCTTTCAAAGTTTGATGGTATAATTAACTCATCATTGTTGGGACTTTGCCTTGATACTTCAAAAACAAAAACAAAAGACAGAGATCAGAGAAGAAGAAAAAACGTGCAAAGCAAAGCAATCTCATAAGTTGTTGAGAAAAAGAGAAAACATGCAAGATGCAAATCAAAGCAAAATAGAGAACGAACAAGCAAAGCAAAACAGAGATCAGAGAAGGAAGAAGCAAAGCAAAACAGAGAAAAAGGAAGAAGGAAGAAGCAAAGCAAAACAGAGAAGAAGGAAAAAGGAAGGAGCAAGACTAAAATTACTTACAGAGATGAGAGATCAGCAGTAGGTATAAGATTGATCCTTCCTCGTTCTCCCTCTTCCCTCCTTCTCTTCTCCTTCCCCTCAAACAGATCAAAGGGTTCGATCGATCGAAAGGGGTTCAACTGTTTCTCTCTGCTAGCGCTAGGGTTCAACTGTTTTTTCTCCCGTTTCCTCCTCCTCTTCTTCTTTTTCCCTCCTCTACTTCTTTCGTTTCTCTCTGCTAAGGTTCGATTGTTTCTCCTTTCAGATCTGCAATCGGGAGAAAAAATAATAAATGGGTCAGTATTTTTTTATTATTGCCTGCCACGATATAGCGGCGTTATGAAAAAACGTTTTATAAAAATAATGGCGGATATATACCGTTACAACTCCCTTCGTTATACCCCTGACGTTTTATGTAAATATCTAACGCCTCGAGTCCGTTATGCATTATTTCGGCATTATAACCTGCAATTAACTGCATATTCGCTTAGTAGGCGGGATGTCCAATGAATTCCCAGTATTCGAGGACTACATCAAGGGTCGGCCTTAAATCTATACCTCTTTGCTTTGGTCATTGATGAGTTGACGAGATATTTTTAAGAAGATGTACCTTAGTGCATGTTATTTGCAGATAATATTGTCTTAATTGATGAGACTAGTGAAGGTTTAGGTCGAAATTAGATAGGTGGCGGGAGACATTAGAGGGTAAGGGTTTTAGAATTAGTCATTCAAAGACAAAATATCTAGCGTGCAACTTTGGTTGTGAATCAAGAGGGACGAGTAATTCAATTGAGATCGATGGCGTAGAAGTTCCAGAGTATGAAGTTTTTCGATATCTAGGATCTATAATTAAAAAAATGGAGCTATTGGAGAAGATGTAGACCATAGGATTAAAGTTGGATGGACGAAATGGGAAATGACTTCAGGAGTATTATGCGATAGAAGGATGTCAGCTAGGTTAAAAGGGAAATTCTATATTACAACTGTTCGATCAGCCATGGTCTATGGTTCAAAAATGTTGGGCTACTATGGAACAACATACACATCGGATGGCGGTAGCAAAAATGTGTATGTTAAGATGGATATGATAAAACCTGTAGGGAAAAAATTAGAAATGAAAGAATTATGAGTTTCTTAGGTGTATGTAATGCCCATAGAGATCAAACACGACGCCAATTAAAAAATGTCTAGATTGGCAAGTTAGTGGAGGGTGTAGACGGAGGGAACGACTGTTGAAAACTTGGATGAAGGCCGTGAAAGAAGACATCCTTGAGCTTGAATTAGGCAAGGATATATATGTAAGAAAATCGCATTGATTGAAGAACCAAAATACATGTAGTTGAGCCCGAAAGTATCAAAAATGGGCTTTGATGATAATGATGATGATAGAACAAATTATGTTGTTGCATTTGTATTTTCCTTGTGCATCCATGCTACATGTAGTTATTTAGTATCACAAAACCTGTATACATCTAGTTTGTAATATCTTTGGATAATCTATTTTGATTCATAAGTTTTATAATTTGTGTTTTTTAGCTTTGATGGGTAATATAGGCTATCATATGTCTCTACTTTATTTGGTGTATGTTCGATTTATTTGACATGATAACAACTTAGGCTTAAAACAAATTCATCATTGAAAAAGATTCTACAATCAAACAATAGATAATTTTTTTTCCTTTATGCTATCAAACAGTGGAAACAAATTTTGAGTGAAAACTTTTGCACTGTTTTTTTTCCCATTGTAAACTTTGTTTGACATGAAATTTTTTTCCTAAAAATTAAACAGAACTTTAATTTCAGTTTACTCCAAATATAAGTTTCTTCCGATTTTGGTTGATACTCATAGTTACTGTTTAATTCATCAACAGTCTGGGGGCAATATCGATATATGTGTTGTCTATCTTGATAATGGGGTGGATATCGATATACACGTCGTCTATCTTAATATTGGGGTGGATATGGGAGTGTCGTGCAGGATTCCAAAGATAGAAAAATTCTGGTATAACCACCATCAATAAGACATATTGTGCTATTATACCAGCTAACAATCAAGAGAATCATGGGATTTTCATATTTTTCACAAGAAGAAATTGAGTAGAATTTTGTATGGGGTGATTGAGGATGAAACCATGGTCGGTTGTTTTGGTCTTCAATGGTTCAATTGTGACAACTTTTTATTCAAACAGGCAGTTAACAAAGTGATCCAAAACTTCGATACCCGACTGAACCTGTCACGTCCTGATTTTCAAGGAAAACGAAAATCCAAAAATTCACGTAGGATTATCCGTTTTCCCAAAACTCGGGACGTGAAATTTAATAACAATAGAAACATTTAGCAGCAACAAAAACTTGAAACATGATTTAATTACCGAAACAAATAAAAACTCTAACCAGGAAAGACTCTGACGTTACTAGCCCCACTAGTGGAACTCCAGTAACGCTGCTCAAAAGTCTCTAAACTTGAAAGGCTAATCGGCTACATTTCCAAAGGAATGTACCCAAGAAGCAAAAACTCATTTGGGTCAGCAATAAAGCTGGTGTGAGTAATCTTTTCATCCCAAAATCAATAAATTTGCATGTGATAACATCAAACTAAGCACAAACAATAAACAACCACACCAACAAATAGTTCTTCAATGAAGCAAAGGTGTCATGCAAGAAAAACACAGTTCAATTTTTTGGAGCAATATCACTGTGAAACTCAAAGCTTGTGCCAAAGCCCAAAGCAGTTTAATTCAATGCAAGGGTTTGCTGCTCACTGGCAAAGCAAATCAACTTTAACATTCTTTCAAAGAATGCATACATTTTCTGACCATAAAGGACAATTAAAGCAAAAAGTCCAAACCCAGACCATAGACTGTATTCCAAATAGACAGTTGTGCTACTAGATTACTAATTGAAACCAAAGCTGGTTCTTAACCACACCCTGAGTTACTGAGTTAAGTGACCTAATCCAAAACCACATTTCAGACACCTACAAATGCAAAATTTGCAGAAAACTCTCAGGTGTCTATGATTTTGGCTCAACAATCTAAGCAGGGACAATGTACGCTAGAGTCCATAAGAATGTTTTTCAAGAAATTTTTTTTTACAAGATCCATAATCTTTAAAACCGATGTCAATGTATAAGAACAAGAAAAAAGAGTAGGTGAGATTGGATTAATGGGTTCATGATAAATTTTCAGAGCAATCCAACAGAACCTAAACCAAAGTCATAGCTGAAGACCAAATAGTATAATATTCTAATCAATATCATAGTGCTAAACAATTCAATTCAGGGTCTTATTGACACATGTTGTAATTGATTTTACACCACAATAAGATTTATGAATGCATTTTCACAGCTACGATACTAAACCAAATTTCTAAATTCGAGCAGATTTTAAACATGCACAAGTACAAGGTCAGTGTATCTCCAACATGCATACAATAGTACAAAAGATCGTAAAGAAATGTATAATTTACGAAAAACAATTTGTAGGGAATTTATGCCTCAGAATTAGTTCATGGATCCCAACCATGAACATGAACCAAAAGTAAAATACCAAAACCCCTTATTAGGATTTATTAAAGGAAAAATACAGACACTTGATTTACAGTTGTAACTTCTCATGTAAAATTATATAACATGACTTAAGAGTACAACAAAATTTCTTAATCAAGGGTTTTAATTCTTTGGTTATCAACCAACTCCCATGAGAGCAAACAAAACATTCATAAATGCAGTGACTCAACAATAGCCAGGTAGTAACCCAACACTTCCGTTGGGGATGGGAGCAATATCATGGGCATTAAAAGTTGGCGGCAGACCTGATTCACAGGTGTATTAAATTAAGACACCTCGGAAACAGACTGGAGTATACTAAGCCACTCTAGAGATGATAGGCATTGAAAATAAATACATAAACCCAAATTACTAAGAACTTGGAAATAAGAGTTCCAACTGATTGAGATATGGTATAGATGTAAAAACAAACCAGTACAATCATATATTCATATTCAAGTAATCATATATTCATATTCAAGTAAAAAAAAACTCTCACAAAATATATATTCAAGCAGCCCAGTTCAAGGCCACCTTTAGGGGCATCAACTAATCTCTAAGAAGTCATAACACATAATATGTGGAACCAATCAAACTACATCATATTTGAATAAACACAAAACTCATAAGCTTATTATCCATCAACCATCCAAACACCAACCAAACAAAATCACACCCAATCAATAAAATTACAACCATGGGCAACCCCAACACTAATCAAAACAAAACTAAAAGGGCATGTCAAAATATGCACCTAATTGTTCTTCAACAACCCTCACATACTAATAATACTTGGAATAGCAATGCATATGAAGGTATAAATTAAACCCAAAACAATAAAAATATCAGAAATCACCGATCAATCAACCCCAGACCCAAAACCTATAACGAACCCAATAATATATTTCAACAAGAAATAGTATGAAGAAAACTCACTGCTACGAAATCCGATCGATGAATGGGCTTATGAACGAACAAACGCATGCTAACCTTCACCACACCGCCAATTGTTCCCTCCTCGTTTTCTCACAGAGCTGATCGCACCTCATAAATTCAAAATCGCCACTTCTTCTCAACCTCGCGATTTCTTCTCGAAATCTTCGCCTTTCGCTAGTTGATCCGACATTTTGTTTGCCTATTCACAGCTCTCTCTATGTGTGTTTTGATTTTATGTCTGAAAGAGAAAAGGGAACAGTCGAAGGAAGTAGAGGGGAGAGAGGATTGATCGAATTTAATGGTAGATCGTCGACAGAGAATAGAGGAGGATTGCTTCGATTCAATGCCCAACCTCCCTCGCTGATGAAAACGTACGATACCTCTCTCTCTTCTGCGTCAAACTGAAAGGAGAGGAACAAAAGGTACGACAGAGGAAGGAAAAAGGAAGAAGCCAGGGGCTGTTGCGAAGCTCGATCAGAGAGCGTGCTCGCCGCCAATGAGAAGAAAAAAACGTGAAGGGGGAGAAAAGATGAAGCAAGACGAGAAAAAAACATAATGTATTTAATTAGATCCAAACCATTGAAGACCAAAACAACCGACCATGGTTTCATCCTCAATCACCCCATACAAAATTCTACTCAATTTCTTCTTGTGAAAAATATGAAAATCCCATGATTCTCTTGATTGTTAGCTGGTATAATAGCACAATATGTCTTATTGATGGTGGTTATACCAGAATTTTTCTATCTTTGGAATCCTGCACGACACTCCCATATCCACCCCAATATTAAGATAGACGACGTGTATATCGATATCCACCCCATTATCAAGATAGACAACACATATATCGATATTGCCCCCAGACTGTTGATGAATTAAACAGTAACTATGAGTATCAACCAAAATCGGAAGAAACTTATATTTGGAGTAAACTGAAATTAAAGTTCTGTTTGATTTTTAGGAAAAAAATTTCATGTCAAACAAAGTTTACAATGGGAAAAAAAACAGTGCAAAAGTTTTCACTCAAAATTTGTTTCCACTGTTTGATAGCATAAAGGAAAAAAAATTATCTATTGTTTGATTGTAGAATCTTTTTAAATGATGAATTTGTTTTAAGCCTAAGTTGTTATCATGTCAAATAAATCGAACATACACCAAATAAAGTAGAGACATATGATAGCCTATATTACCCATCAAAGCTTAAAAACACAAATTATAAAACTTATGAATCAAAATAGATTATCCAAAGATATTACAAACTAGATGTATACAGGTTTTGTGATACTAAATAACTACATGTAGCATGGATGCACAAGGAAAATACAAATGCAACAACATAATTTGTTCTATCATCATCATTATCATCAAAGCCCATTTTTGATACTTTCGGGCTCAACTACATGTATTTTGGTTCTTCAAACAATGCGATTTTCCTACATATATATCCTCGCCTAATTCAAGCTCAAGGATGTCTTCTTTCACGGCCTTCATCCAAGTTTTCAACAGTCGTCCCCTCCGTCTACACCCTCCACTAACTTGCCAATCTAGACATTTTTTAATTGGCGTCGTGTTTGATCTCTATGGGCGTTACATACACCTAAGAAACTCATAATTCTTTCATTTCTAATTTTTTCCCTACAGGTTTTATCATATCCATCTTAACATACACATTTTTGCTACCGCCATCCGATGTGTATGTTGTTCCATAGTAGCCCAACATTTTTGAACCATAGACCATGGCTGATCGAACAGTTGTAATATAGAATTTCCCTTTTAACCTAGCTGACATCCTTCTATCGCATAATACTCCTGAAGTCATTTTCCATTTCGTCCATCCAACTTTAATCCTATGGTCTACATCTTCTCCAATAGCTCCATTTTTTTAATTATAGATCCTAGATATCGAAAAACTTCATACTCTGGAACTTCTACGCCATCGATCTCAATTGAATTACTCGTCCCTCTTGATTCACAACCAAAGTTGCACGCTAGATATTTTGTCTTTGAATGACTAATTCTAAAACCCTTACCCTCTAATGTCTTCCGCCACCTATCTAATTTCGACCTAAACCTTCACTAGTCTCATCAATTAAGACAATATTATCTGCAAATAACATGCACTAAGGTACATCTTTCACATTGCTCATAAATTGCCTCCTTACCACTAGAACTCCCATGCCACTATTGTCGAAATGTTTATATGTTGAAAAAATAAAACTATTTTCTCTTTCTCAGTCTCTACTTTCTACTCATTCTCATACCTAGCTGCCTTAAAGATGAGTTTCGTCTTGGTAACCCACCTTTAAAGGGTTAACCAATTTGACTTGTTAGTTTGGAGTAGAAACTACGGATGGCAATGGGGTGGATTTGAGCAAATATATTTTCGATCTGTTAGTAATAACAGATCCCCAATCCGCCTCGCCAATCCGTTTTACAATTTTAATCAAAATCCATAACTGCCCTGTGTGGATGGGCGGATATCCGCCTCGCCCCACCAATCCGTACAAAATTATAATAAAAAATTAAAAAATTAATCTCTGAATTCGTACAAAAAAAATACAAAAAATTCTGAATTACAAAATATTCTGAATTACTTTTTTTTTTTTTTTTTTTTTTAACGGTCAAACATGAAGGTGTTTATTACTGAAATAAAGGGAAAAAAGTTACAACGAGAAACATTCCTATATCAAGGAATGCCAGGACACTATGAAAGTGTCAAACCCCAAATCCCTAAATAAATTACATGTCGTACCCATTTTCCACAGCAATTCTCTAATCTCGATAAAAATAGAGTGATCCTTATATTTTTTTTTTCCACACACCACATGAGAACGTGAGGGACCCTACGCTATAACCACTCCCCCCGACGGGAAGGATTAGCTTTAGACCACCAACTTAGCCAATCTAGAATGGAACCTTCAAACATCAAACTCAAACCGAATTCCACCAAGAAATTGCGCCAAATGGATTTGGAGAAACTGCAATGAAGCATCAAATGGTCCAGTGTCTCTTCAGATTCGTTGCAAAGCACACAAAGACTCCCAGTGAGGATTCTCATTTTTCTTAATCTATCTTTAGTCAAGATCTTCTCATGCAAAACTGACCAACTAAAGAAATTAATCCGAGGAAGAAGGTTTTTCACCCGTACCAGATTGTTGTGTGAGGAAATGAAGGGGTTAGAGTGGGTCTCATAATGAGATGCAGCCAACATATCCGAAAATTCTTTCACCGAGAAGCCTACACTTTTACCCTTCCACACCAAACTATCTGGTCCCTCTGAGAGCATTTGCCTCTCCAACAGGTGTATAAGATTCGCGAACTCATCTAGTTCCCCAGTGTTGAGGTGTCTGCGAAAGGAAAGATCCCAAGAGTTGCTGTTAGACCAAAAACTGCTCACAGTCCCATATTGATTCTTGTTAATGAGAAACAACATTGGAAAAAGATCTTTCAAAGATTGGTTACTACACCAGACATCATGCCAGAAAGAGATGAGATCACCATTTCCACATTTGAGAGAGGTGTGTGGATAGAAGCCACTTGCGCACCGGGAGATAGATTTCCACAAAGAGCATTCGTAGGAAGTGTACTTAGTTCTCTTTTCCCAAACCCATCTATTGCGCCCATATTTGTCCATAATGAGAGATCTCCATAAATTATCATTCTCTTCTGCAAATCGCCAAAGCCACTTAGAAAGTAATGCAATATTGAAAGTGAGCACCTGACGGATGCCTAAACCACCTCGAGATTTAGGGCAACAAATTTTCTCCCAACCCACTAAATGCATCTTTCTAGAGGTATGAGTAGAACCCCAAAGGAAATCGCGCATGATCCGTTCCATCTTGGCTGCTATTGAACAGGGAACCTTGATAAGAGACAGAATGAAAACCGGGATAGAAGCTAATGTGGATTGAACAAGAGCTAGTCTGCCTGCTTTAGATAGAAATTTGCGTTTCCAAGTCGCTAGTTTCGATTCCATCCTTTCGAGCGTCTCGTCCCAAACAACTTTACTTTTGAAACTAGCCCCCAAAGGCATGCCTAAGTACTTAACTGGAAGGTGACCTGCTGAACAACCCAATAAACCCGCCAACTGATGCAGGTGAGGGACATCTCCAATAGGCAAAACCCTTGATTTGTGAAAA
This sequence comes from Berberis vulgaris, assembly GCA_963556465.1. Lineage (NCBI taxonomy): Eukaryota > Viridiplantae > Streptophyta > Magnoliopsida > Ranunculales > Berberidaceae > Berberis > Berberis vulgaris. The sequence continues at coordinate 96,109,665 of OY747128.1, forward strand.
TTGATTTTCAGCCCTGAAATAACTTCGAACCAAATCATAATTCTTTTAAGAGCAAGAACCTGAGAAGCGGAAGCATCACAAAAAAGGATAGTATCATCCGCATACTGGAGAATAGAGACAGGCGGACTACCCTTCGCGACAAAAAAACCTCTCACTAGGCCAGCATCAACTGCTTTCAGAATCATTTGAGTTAAACCTTCAGCTGCTATAGTAAAAAGAAGAGGAGACAGGGGATCGCCTTGTCGCAGACCTTTCGAGCTATTGAAAAACCCGTGCAGCTGACCATTGATTTTCAGAGAAAAATTAGCTGTAGATCTGCAAGTGTGAAGCCAATCAATCCATTTGGAGTCAAACCCCATGCGAGTCATTACCAAATCCAAATATCTCCAAGAAACATTGTCAAAGGCTTTGGAGAAATCTAATTTGATAACAAGCCCTGGAACACCTTGTTTTTTTCTAGAGTCAATAAGTTCATTGGCAATCAAAGGGCTATCCACCACCTGTCTTCCACTGACTGCTGCACTTTGAAAAGGAGATATGACTGAATGAAGAACTATTTTCAATCTGTTAGCTAACACCTTGGCAATTATCTTATAGGCCCCATTCAAAATACTGATAGGTCTAAAATCATTTACCGTCCGCATTCCCGCACATTTGGGAATGAGCGAGATGATCGTGGTGTTCAAACGCCAATCAAGGAAGTTTCTCGAGGTAAAATCTGCAACAACTTTCAGAAAATCATTTTTGATTACCTCCCACATTTTCAAATAGAACACCATTGAGAAACCATCAAGACCTGGAGAAACTTCAGATTTTAGATCTTCCATTGCTGCTCTAATTTCCATTTCTGAAAAGTTATCTACCAATGCTGTAGCCGTAGGCTGAGAGATAGACTTGAAGGTAATACCCGAGAAGAAAGGTCGCCACTCCTCCTTTTCATGGAACAACTTCTTGAAGTGAGATATCAAGAGTGCTCTAATACTGACTTCATCCACTACCAACTCCTGACCCGTGCTGAGAGCTTCAATGGAATTAAACAGTCTACGTCTGTTAGCCAATGTATGAAAGAATTTAGTCCCCTGATCCATTTGACGAACCCAGTTGACTCCTGATTTGATTCTCCAAAACTCATCATCTCTCTTGGTTAATGTTGCCCACTCTTGTTGTAGCTGCACTCTACAAGACCTCTCCTCAACAGTCAAATCCCTAATCTCTTCATCCGCATCAATGATAGCAATTAAAGCAGAGATATTTTGAATACATAAATTTGTCTTACTCCAAACTTTAGTCCGCCAGCTTTTGAGATTGCATCTGAGAGCCTTAAGCTTCCACCATAAACAGTAGCCAAGGTGGCCAGAAACTACTGAGTTGTTCCACCAAACTTTCATCTCCTCTGCAAGGGTAGGGTGATCAAACCAACCGTTATCAAAGGAGAAAAGGCGAGTACCACCAGCAACAGACGAGTTCGCAAGCAAAATCGCGTGATGGTCAGAACCTGCTGCACCTTTGAGCCATTCGACTTTATCACCAAATTTGTCAATCCAATCCACCGAGGCTAGAAATCGATCAAGTCGACAAAGGATAGGGAGATCTCTATGATTTGACCATGTGAATTTCCCCCCTTTTAGACTGAAATCAGCGAGTTCCACCTCATTAATGAATTGATTGAATTTCTGCATGCTCGTGGACCTCCTCCTGCATCCTTTTTTTTCATTCATATGACGGACAACATTGAAGTCACCGGCTAACACCCATGGAGATTGCACCCAACCTGCAATGTCATATAGTTCTTCCCAGAAGTGGTCTCTAAGTGAAGGATCACATGGACCATAAATGTTAGTCCCTGACCAAATTGAGTTATCCGAGATCATTTGAAATTGAATAGAAAGGGAAAAAACCCCTTTCAACATTTCCCTCATCTGCAAAAGATCGGCGTCCCAAATAGCTAAAATGCCGCCCGAGCTGCCAATGGATTCCACCATAGCCCAGTCAAAAGAACTATCACCCCACAATTTTCTAATAAATTCTTTAGAGCATCTCTCCAATTTCGTTTCTTGAATGAAAACAAGATCTGGACGATTCTCTGTAATTAATCTACGACAACCCCTTTGCCGCTCGGTATTTCCGAGCCCCCTACAGTTCCACGAAAGAATTTTAAGGTTCATGAAAAACCTTCAGACCCGAGTATGTTGCATTTGTCCAGTGCTGTGTCAGATACTCTACCCTGCGCTGCAGTTTGAACCATATCTAAAGCCCTGTTTTCATCTTGATTGAGGTCCACTCCCACGATCAAGCCAATGTCTTTGAAAGCCGAACGATCTGATGCTGCTTCCTGAGTCGCATGACGGTTAGAGACAGAAGGCTCCGCACTGTCATTGACCCTAGAAACAAAAATTGGAGACTTACCAGAAGTCTGATCACCAGGGAGTAGAAACCCAAGATTGTCCGCCTGTGGGACCTCAAAACCTAGAGGAGCGCCTACGTGGTCTGGGGTAGATGAGAAACTCTCCGCATGAGAAACACATAGATTTGTAGACAAATCATGGGCTTCAACACAATGATCTGGTAGTGGCTCGAACCCCGGGGGGTAAGGTAAAGAAACCGAAACATCCTGGGTCTGTTTGGAAGACTCTCCCATTGTTAGTCCAGCAGGGGCACTACCACCTTTAAGTTTTCCCTGCCCTGCCTGGATGGTTGAGCTTGATTTGTTGGATTTCTTTTTAAGCATAAACCTTGATCTGGTAGGAAAGACTGAGAAGTTGGCCCATTCAGCGGTTCTGTCACGCTGTGCTTTTCTTGCCAGCTTTCGATCCCTGTGGGCATGCTTAGACATCTTGGTTAAAAGAGGGTCCAGGTTGAAGATATCTTCTTCCACCGCTTCTAACACCTTCCAATAATTGCCAGCTGTCTGTTGATCATTAGACTTGGCCAAGCTTTGTGCCGAAACAGACTTAGGTCCTTTGCTGGGTGAGGGCCCAACAATACCTTTGCCTTTATTCTGCTCAGAGGGGCGAACTGACTCAGACAGGGAGTTTCCAACTTTACCCGGTGAAGCGGCACGAGAAGCCGGAGAATTGGGAAGCATTGAGTAGTGCTGGATAGACTGATCCTTCATTGTCGGCAACCGAGGAGGCGGGTTGTTTGCTTCGCGTGAGGACACGTGTGGAGAATTTGCGAATACCAAAAAGGCTGTGTGTCCAAACGGAAGAGCGACTGGTGTCCACTGAATCCCCGACTCAGGCAACTCTATCAGCGACCATGCAAGATTCTTTCTTGCAACGGGATCAGGAGGAAGATGCTTGCCCCAAACTTGCGACAGGAAATCAATGGGAGAATCCCGATGAATAGGAGTTGCTGCAATGGAACCCTGTCTGGCACTTGGGTTAGGGCTCACACTGGAGAGATTAGTGGCCACAACCTCCACAAAGGTTTTTTTGCGCGAGGGTGGAACAACACTAATACCTTGCAGAGTTGAAACCTCACCTCTTCTAACTTGATCCTTAGGAAACGGCTGAGACACCTTATGAGATACCATCTCATTCATAGCTAGGGCTAGTTGTGTCCAGCCTGTCCCTTCCACGCCCGCTGGCACCCTGATAGTTTTGGACCCTGATCCCCATCCCACCAAAATAGAAAGGAAGATGCCTCCTTTGTTGGCCTCTTTCACCATCGAAACCCATCTACTGTTAATTTTCCAATTGGCTGAGAAAGCTTTAGAGCCTGATTCCACAGCTTTCAGAAGCTGAAATTGAATCCATTTCCCCATCTGCAATTCGACGAACACTTTGATTCGAACCCTCGAGCTCGATTCAAATAACAGCAAACCCCCTCTTGACTTTCGAATTCCAAATTCCTTCCCATCAATTTTCAATAAATGAAGGTTTCCGTCTATGAACTCCATCTCTCCCCAGAATTAGAACAAACTTATAAACATACAAGCACAATTTCACCAGCATACAAGCATCACAGCAATACGAAGATTAGGATAACTGAAATTCTTAAAGATTAGGATAACTGAAATTCTTACTTGTCGAAAAATTGTCCAATTTGTTCCATAGTCTGAAAAAGAGTTCACCGCCGCTGAATGTCCGCGCTCACCACCGTTCCCTGTGAGATCCAATTTCACCACTGCGAAAAAACCAACCTTTACTGCGAGATCCACTGCAAAAATCACTGCGCAAAACGGCTTCAAGATCCACTTCGCAAAAACACTCCACAAATCTGCTCTCGCTGCACAAACCACTCTTACTGCGCAAAGACCACCTTCATTGCAAGATCCACTGCACAAAAACCATCCTCATAAATTCACTGCACAAAATCATTGTCACTGTGCAAAAACCCCCCCTCCCCACTGTGCAAAATTACTACGCACAGACTCCCCTCACTGCACAAACCACCCTACGCACAAACCACCCTTTCAGATCTGAATATCGAAAACCACCTTCAGTAGCAACCACCCTTCAGATCTCAATGTCGAACAACCACCCTTGTCGGAAACCACACTTCAGATCTCAATTAAACCGCACTTCAGATCGAAAACCGCCCTTCACTCGCAATTAAACCACACTTCAAATCGAGAAACCACCCTTCAGATCGAAACCTACGCTTCGCTGGAATGCTGAAACCCACCCTTCAGATCGAAACCCACCCTTCAGATGGACCCCTCACTGTTGACCCCCTTTCTTACTCTCTGGTTGAATCCCTCTCTCTGACTGTGAAGAACCCCTTTTCAACCCTGCGAAGAAACCCTTTGTGAAGAACTCCTGCGAAGAACTCCTGCGAAGAACCCTGCGAAGAATCCTGCGAAGAACCCCTCTGTGAAGAACCCCACCCTTCAGATCGAAGAACCCACCCTTCAGATCGAAGAAACCTGCGAAAAAACCCTGCGAAGAACCCTGCCTGCCTGCCTGCCTGCCGTCTATCGAAGAACCCTCGAAGAACCCTCGAAGAACCCTTCAATCTGCTTCGATCGAAGAACCCTTCAGATCGAAGAACCCTCGAAGTCGCTTGCAGTGTAGTAGATCTCTTTCTCACTTCTGATCGAAAAACCCTACAGATTGGCTCTTAATCGATGTCAACTTCGTCTTCGAGTAGAGAGTTGGATCCTCTCCTGAAGGATCTAGGTGAGAGGACACAGATCCTAAGCAACGTAACAACGTATATGCATTTGGAAGTATAGTAGCTGTAGGGAAACGTGAGGTGGAAGAGATTGCCAATGGCCTATTGAATTCAGGAGTTAGTTTCCTATGGGTAGTGAGAAAACCTATTGAATTCAGGAGTTAGTTTCCAATGAACTATTCTGAATTACAATTTACAAAGAATTCGTACAAAAAAAATTTTAAAAATACAAAAATAAAAAAAATCAATCTCTGGATCTGATTTTAGATCTGTGATCTGATCTTTTGATATCTGAGATCTGAGATCAGAGATCAGAGGTTAGAGATCAGATCTCAGATCTCAGATCTGATGAGATCTGATCTAAGATCAAATTTGATCAGATCTTAGATCTAAGATCAGAAGGGGAAGGGGAAGGAGAAGGAGAAGAAGAAGGGGCAACGACGACCTTCACTGTGAGCCTGTGAGAGAGATCAGAGAAGAAGAGGCGGACGAGCTTCGCCTTCGCTGTGAGAGAGAAGAAGAGGCGGAGGGCCTCCGCCTTCGCTGTGAGCCTGTGAGAGAGAAGAAGGGACAGTGAGAGAGAAGAGGCGGATGACGAGTCGACGTCGACGACGACCCTTCCCTTCGGCCTCCGCCTTGGCTTCATTGTGTTCTCAGATCTTTGTGTGTGAGAGGCAGAGAGGGAGGGAGACGCCTTCGCTCGAATCGCTCCTCGGCCAATGTTCTCTGTGTGTGAGAGGCAGAGAGGGAGAGGCGGGTGTGAGGGAGAGAATGAGGGAGAGGGAGGGATCAAGGGTTTAATCCCTTTATATAGGGAAAGGGTATTGTTGTAATGTTACCTAATAAACGAATATCCGCGGAGCAGATATGGCCAAATCTTTATCCGCTTCGAATAGTGAACGGATATTTTTTGGATACCCGAAATCACCCGAAAACCTATTCAGCCATATCCAAAACCATTCCAAATGGATTGGGTGGGGCGGATATTCGTGAAAATTCGCCCCACTGCCATCCCTAGTAGAAACTTGATCTAAGAGGGAGCATGAAAGCTCAACTGGTTTTGAATATATATATATATATAAAGGGTGTATAGCCATTACAAGAGTGTCTCAAAAAGTTTAGGATTTAAAATCAACACACACTTGTTGTAGGAACAGATTATCAGAGAAAGCATTAAGAGATTATGGAAGCTTTGGGAGGAAAAACACATTGATCAAAGAAGTCCCATCCAGGCATGATACCAGGCAACCTCACCAGGCAGCGTAGCAACACTCAGTCTTAAAACGAAGAAAGATTAGAAGATGATTGTAAAAATAAAGCATATTAAAGAATTAATTTTTTCTGTTTGTAGCTTCGGAATAAACGTGACAAATATTTTATATATTTTGTTACTTCGGTGAAGGAGACTGATTTATCTTTTGTATCGTCTCCGAATTGATAATTGAGAATATCAGTGTTTCTTAATTAAGATAATCAGCTTTTCTAGAATAAGAAAAACTACTTTTGATTAATTAAAGTAAAAAAGAGATTTGGTTATCAGCTGTTTGGAAATCATCTCAAACAAGGTTTCCCTTCCCACACATTTTACCGTCTTTTTAGCTGTCATGTCAAATAAAAAATAAAAAGGGAATCAGAACAAAGATTTTTTCAAATTAACATAGTTGTTGGCAAGGAAGTGATTTATCGAAATATGTCGAAATTTCAAAAAATAATTTTTTTTATTTTGAAATTAATGAAATTTTTTTCGAAATGCGAAATATGTCGAATTTTTTTTTAGAAAAAATAAATATTTTAATCTCCTTATATTTTAACATGTTATAATGTTCTTTTAATATCAAAAGTTCTTATGTAATATGTAGTGTGTATGATACTAAGAGTCGTGTGATACTTTTTTTTATGTAGTATGCATAACTTATATTATTAAATTCAAAATAACCATCAAAATCTTTATTTTTTTTCTACACTAAACGAAATATTTCGTAAAATATATCTTAAAATCAGGAAACCGAAATTAACTCAAAAAACAAAATCACAATCCTTGGTTGTTGGTGAATTAACAAGTGGGTCAGCGAGAATAAACAGTTGTTTGAACAGTTTTGATTCACCAAGGCCCCAAAATAATGTATGGGATATGTATACTTCAAGATCAGTGTATGGAATATATCAAAAACAGGATGCACAAAAAGATCATATTAACAGAGTTGAATTATGTTAAGTGCTTCACTAGTTCATTTTGACCTTCCATTTAGATTTTCAAAAAGAAAAATAGGATTGGAGACTTCACTGAATCTTTGTGATTAGTGTGTGGATAATTAGTCATGACCGGACTTGTGTTTAAATTCTTAGCTACATATTTCACCCCATTATACTTTATGATAAACCATCATAGATAATAATAGTTTATAGCGGGAAGAATGCACAATCTCATATTTATTTTGCAAACATCAAGAATTCAAAATTTAAAATTGCATTTTTTTTCTCGGATGCCTCTGTTTTTTCGGATTTGATATAAAGAGCAGGCCTTACAAATTTTATAGGGACTTGCTACGTGTACCTGGTCATTTAGCTTGGTTGCACACACTCTTTGTTGCACCGCCCTTTTGAAATGTTTCGCTTTGTTGCACTAACTTAAAATACATAACACTAACTTACCTTTTTTTTATTAAAATGTTTTTATTGAGTGCTCTTATTTATTTGAGCAAAATCAAAAATCAAAAATCATAAATCATAAATCATAAATCAAAAATCAAAAATCATAAATCAATATCAAATATCAAAATTCAAAAATCAAAAATCAAATATCATAAATCATAAATCAAAAAAAATCAAAAATCAAAAATCAAAAATCAAAAATCAAAAATCAAAAATCAAAAATCAAAAATCAAAAATCAAAAATCAAAAATCAAAAATCAAAAATCAAAAATTAAAAATTAAAAATTAAAAATTAAAAATTAAAAATTAAAAATTAAAAATTAAAATCAATGACATTTGAAATTGGGTTCATATATGTACATTGAATATATGCTAGATTTTGAGATTTTTTATTCACAACTATTGCAATGCTCTTAGAAGTTATAAATACATCTAATTTTTTTTTTATTTCAATGACATTTTTTAATTAAATAATTGGAGTTATGAATCCATTGTTTGGTTGCTTGAAATATAACTACCAAGTCGTTGTACATAGAAGATGGGGAGGAGGCTAGGAGTCGTTTATCTTACTCTTTGTAATTAAGTATTCTTGTTTTAAAGTTAATAAATAATGATTGGGTACACTAAATAACTTTTATAAATTAAATATGTAAACTAAAGTTTGTGCAACTGAGCCAAACGGTCTGGTACACATAGCAACTCCCATTTTGTATTATTTGAGTATGAACTAATCTCATCTGACTATCAAATTTTAGCAATTAGCTGTTTTCTACACTTTCCAGTTTTGTTGTGAGAATTTTGTTATGAGAATAAGAGGTTTGGATGTTATCTTTTTCAACTTGATATTAACCCTAAGAAAAGCTCAGTGAGCTATAGGTTATTGTCATATTTCATACTAGAAAAATTGGAAGGCTGTGATTTTTTTACATCACCATTTAGACTCTTTGATATCGATGTCCCTCACCTTTCTGTCTACAACACCTTTCTTTTTAACATCACTACTTACTTAGTGACACCAAAATAAAAAAATTTAATAGTAGCAGCATCATTGTCACTGCCCACCCTCACCACCACCCACCATTGCTCCCTCCCTTTTTTTTTTTTTTTTTTTTTTTTTTTCCTTTCCTCCATTCTTTCCAATCTCATAGGGGTCTCATTCTTGCAAGCGTTTGGCTGGCGGGGCATCATCCGACAATAGAGTGGATTTGGGCAAATTTGTCCCCAGCTCGCCAAACCATTTATTTTTTTATTTAAAAATCATCACTGCTCCGAATGGATTGGCGGAGATCCGCCCCACCCCGTTTATTCGTTTATGTATGTGGTTTTGCTGGTGGATAATGGCTCCCCGCCCCGCCCACTGTTGCCACCAGCAATATTGATGCACCAAATAAACCTCTAAATTCACAAGGCATGCCTAAATTTGCACATCCCCTCTCTTCATCTCTCTGCATCATACAACCATTGGGGAAGAGGATTACTGGAGAATCCTGCATTGATGTCATTACGACAGACAACAACGAGTGAAAAACGATCCAAAAAGGGTGGGGTCTTTCGCATGCCTCTTTATGACATCCCAGTGCAAAATGGTGGCTCTACTAGGCCGTCCGCGCAAAGCTCTACTCACAAACAACACTACTACAATCGCGACTTTATGGGTATCGCAGACAGGGGCGGATCTACTCAGGGGCAGAGAGGGGCATCTGCCCCCCTCCCTAACTTTTAAAACATTTTTAATAAATACTTAGCTTTACAAAAAAAATCAATTAAATTATATATATAATACAATATGATAATTGTTTATTCAATTATTTCAATATGTCTCTTTGTTGGTGAAGTGGTTGAAAGTTTAACATTTTTAGTAAACGACCGGAGTTTGATATCTTGGAGCTCACCTTATTATTATTTTTAAATTTTCAATGCAATTTTATTAGTAACTGCTAACATTAAAAAAATTTAGTTTAATAAAAACTTATTTTCGGTCCTCTTGAAGCGTATGATTTTTTTTATGACTATTGACAATTACTAATTCAAAATTGTAATGCAATTTTATTAGTAATTGCTAACATTAAAAAATTGTTTAGTTTAATAAAAACTTATTTTCCGTCCTCTTGAAGTGTATTTGTTTTTATGGCTATTGACATTTACTAATTATGTCAGTGTAACCTGCCCCTATTTTTTTAATATTGTTTTATATACAATTGTGAATATTAAAAAAATTAATTATTTGTTTACAAGTGATATAAAACCTCCAAATAAAAATTTGAAATTTATATATAAAATATTAATTATATAATTCAATGAAAACATATACCATTAGCCAACTCATACAAAATTTGAGGCTCACATAAACCATTTTTTTCTATGAAATTGAATTAGGATCTTATTATGTTTACAAATTTCAGATTTTTTTTAGCTTCAACTAGATATTTATCCTAATTATTTTGTGATTTTAATTATATATTCTTGTTTTTGCCCTTCTAAGGTTATCGATATTGTGACCTTATTTTAGCTTCAAATTAGATTACACTGGATTCAATTTGGTATATGTAATGTACTTTTAATTGTATTTTTTATTAGTTACTAGCTCGGATAGAAAAAAAAAATTTGGCTATGTTATTGATAACTACTCTTATCAAGTAATAATTATTTGTGATTTCGCCCCTGGACTAAAATGCCTACATTTGTTATGGAATGGCTTCTGGATTGATGACACCAATGTGTTTCACAAATAAATCACTACAACACAAATGCTCATTGATAGCATAAGCCAATAGCGTTTTTTTATAAATGTGCTATAAAAAGTAAATTTTGAATGACTTAGAAAATGAAAAATAACGCTATAGAAATCTGGCGGGCGTTTTGGCGCTCTCCCAAATGTTTTTTGTACTTCGCGACTTTCTCTCCTCTCCCCCATTCAGTACACTAAACCACAGAGCTCGCCTCTCATCTCCTTCTCTCTCGCCTCTTTCTGCTCGACCTCTTGCTCGTCTCCTTCTTGCTCTTGTTATTGCCCTAAAACATAGCAAAATCGAAAGAACACAACAATCCTTCACTCCATCTTCTTCTGCAAGCAACAAACCATCCTTCACTCCATCTTCTTCTGCAAGCAACAGGTATGTGCTCCTTCAATCTTCTTTTTATCTCATCCAACGCCATTATCTCTTTCTGCTTTGGTTCCCTTTAGATCTGGATTCTATCATTCTTTCATCTCTCCAATTTCTTTTTCTCACCTCTCCATTTCACTCACTCAGGAACAAACGACTCTTCAAGCAAGCAAAGTGAAGAGAAGGTGAGTTGATTTGAACCGAAGCGGAGGAGTTGTGACGGTGAGAACTAGCGAGTGATTGTGGTGGCAGAATTGGATGCATCGGTGGTGCACCATCAATGCTTGTTCTCAGAGATCTAGGGTTTCCAGATCTTAGGTTCATGTTCTTCTTCTTCTTTGTGTCAATTGTGAGTTTCTTAATCAGGCAAAAATGGCAGAATTGGGTCGAGAAGAAGAAGGAGATAATGCGCCTTGTGGCCATGGCATCAGAGTAGGCGGCAAGGGCCGAGCTTGAACCTGCATCCGAGTACAGAGCTGTTTTCACCGTTCGCCGGACTCAATGTGTTGTTTGTTAATGCACTACCACCACCAGGTGCTTTAGATGTAAAGTTGTTCGGTACTGGTGAGTTTTCCCCTTTTGCTTTTGGGTTTAGTTTCGTTGTTGGGTTTTCAATTGCTTGATTAATTCGTGATAATTGCTTTGATTTCCTGCATATAATTGGGTTTTCTTCTTTACATAATAATGGAATCGAATAAGTAATTTGGTTTTCATTCGATGGTGACTTTGCTGCTTATAATACTTAGTGGGAGTTTATTATTTGGTCATGGAATAATGTATGATCTTAGTTTATCAGAAAGGAATTATTTTTAAACATTACTTAGTTGTGGTTGGATTTATTTTGCCAGAAAGGAATTATTTTTAAACATTACTGCTTTTGAAATGGTTGAAAATCTTTCTTGAACTTAGTTTATCAGAAAAAAGGAGACTAAAACTACTTAGTTTCATACACTTATTGTCATTTCTCCTGTTGGTTGTGTTTACCGATGTAGCATTTTTGATGACTTTTTTTTTGTACCATGCACAGGTTTTATGGCTGCAATGGGAAGAAGGGAACCACCTGGCTGGTAATCTTTGTTTACGTGTTTCTTTTATCAATAAAACTGCAATGAAAAAAGAAGAGGGTGTATATTGATATTCATTCAAAAGAAGAAAACTAAAATGGCTAGGATATAATAGCCAGATTATAGGTGAAACCAACATGGCTAGGGTATAGATCTTTGTTTAGTGATGAAGGAAGAAAATTGTAAAGATGGTATGTCGAAAATTCTATAAAATACAGAACATTTTATAATCTATAGTTTTATCTTGGATTTTTTTCCACCTTCCTCCCATACATAAGAAGATACTCTTAAAGTATATATCGTCATGTTTTTCAAAGACAGTGACTTTGATTTTTATGTTTAGTCAATGAAAAAGATTTTGTAATTAAAGTGAATTTTCTATAGATGATTATTATTACATAGAAAATACTCTTCTAAACTTAATAAGATTGTTTGCTTCTTCTCTTGAGAGATTTTCTTTCGTTTTCAAGTATTGCTTGCCTTGTAAGTTGTCAATAGCATAGGAGGAAGGGCCCCAAGAGGAATCTGATTGGATCCGTATCTGAAAAGTTTGCAAGATCTCAACCAGACAAACACCTTTAATCCCTAGCATCATAGCTACAATAGTTGAGAGATCTTTATATGATTATGATAAGATGCTCTACTGTTCAAAGAAAGTAAGCATTTGAGGATAAGAAGAATCCCCCCACCCCCAACAACACATGTTATGTATTTTATCTACTTCTTTCCTTTTACTCATGGTTCCCAATCTTCATATTGTTCTTTTGATATCTTTAGTGTTTTAGACTTTTTGTCAGTTATATTTTTACTTGACCATACTTCGGTTATCAAGTTATAGCCACTTTGTCTTTCAGTGATAGCTCTAACAATGAGGCTATTGTGGTTGAAGACACTCTCACAAAAGATGAAAAGTCAGCTCTCAAGGTAAAATAGTTAAAAACTGGATGCAATCTCCTTTTCCCTCTAATTGTGATATGTTTGAAATATGCATTTGTATAGTGGACTCATTCAAAATTTTGTTTTTCTAATTCTGAATACATTTGGATAAAATGCACGACAAGGAAAGGGATCAAGCATAGTTGAGTTCTTGAAGAGTACCAATTCAACAAATTTCTTTAAACAATACTGAATGTTAGGAGTTTGGATTGATGGAAGGAATCCTTCAATAACAAGAAGAAAACAATTAGAATGTACAAGCAAGATTTGTTGCTTAAGAGAGTAAACAATAATTCTATCGATGTCCTCTATGCCACCAACTTTATGAGTCTCATTATTCTTTTCTAATCATGATATTGGAGGAGAAAATCAGTTTCAAATATACAAACTGTGACAAACGCGCATAGTATTTTCATTATATTTTTCCTTGTTCTATGCCAATGAATAACGTGTAAAAAAGAAATCAAATACCACCCTTTACCAATTAGCTCTAAAAAATGCATTTTCTTATTTTTGAAGTTTTTAGTCAACTATTTTTACACACTTTTTTGGGTTTTTCACCAAGCCAAATATATATCATAAAAAGAAAAAGAAAAAGAAAAGTTCACACAACACCATATGTTTGAATGATTAAATATTCAAACACCTTAGCATGAGTGATTAAAATATTCCCATTACTGTGTTTGATGTTTGTGGAAATTATATTGCATGTAGACCATTGGCCTCATCATCATTTTGACTTCTATAGCCGGCTTACAATTTTTATTTCAATTTCCTCTCTTGGCACAAAAGCAGAGTATATTCAGCAAGCTCCAAAGCTCATTCTGTTAGATACAAATAGTTATTAAGCATCATGACAGGCTCAAGCTAATTCCTCCTGTAACAAGCCCTAAACGCGTAATCTTCGGAAGTTTCTTTTTCTTCCCCATATCGTCATTGTTATAACTCTTTGGTATTGATCACCATATTTCATCAGCTTTTGATTTTGTCATTGAAAGATCGCGCAATCTGGTCCTGTTGAGTGAGACACCATTTTGTAGCCATGGCGGGTGCAGCGGGGGATAAATCATTGGAGGAAACTCCTACATGGGCTGTTGCTGCTGTTTGCGCTGTGTTTGTGCTCATTTCTGTACTCATTGAACATGGAATTCATTCTCTTGGACATGTAAGTTTTGAGTGTTTAATGTGTTAGGAATTCAACACCTACAAGATATGGGTTCTGATTTAGTCTCTTGTTTTGTATGGCAGTGGTTCCAAATTTTCTTCATTGTTAGGCATCATTTCAAAACAGGCCTACCTTTTCTTCTATGATAATGAGATGCAAACCCCAGCATATTTCAAAACAGGCCTACCTTTAACGTCTTTTTAACATACCACCCTTTTCTTCTACAAGACGAATGTCTTTTACAAAGCCTAGATATTTTGAAATTTTCATTTGATAGATTATGGTTTAATAACAATTCATCAGCTGCACAGGATCAGCTGGCCTGTACTGTGCAACTCAGCTTAAGCAAAGCTAATCCAATCTCATCACTCACCTCTAAACAATTCAAAAGCACACCAACTGTCCCCTGTCAAATAAGAGGTACGGGTTTGTTGTTTAGGTTTTGAGTATTTTTAATTGATTCGGGTTTACCTGTCATGTAAACTGATCTTATTATTTTGAATGTTTCAGCTAAGACTGGATTCGATGCAAGGAGGAATAGTTGCTCAGATGAAGGTCACTATGTCTATTTGCCGGGGGATTTATCAGGTATTTTGTGCTATCCAGTGCTGTGGTTAAATCCACAGAAGTCATACACCTTCGTTTCTATTTCATCGATTTGGCATCATTTGTAAGCCCTATGATCAGTTGTGCCATGTGAAAGAAATTAAAATATGGTGTATGAGTGCTTGATGAATTAGTGTTTGATGAATTTTGTTTTGATGGTAAAACAGAAAACGCGGGATTGAAAGATTGGTTCATGGAGGCTCCAGAGAGTTTGAAAAGGCCCAGATTCGAAACGGAAGCTCCAGCTCTTACCAACAATTTGAACTTAAGGTAGGCCCTGTGTTCTTTAGTTGACACTTGAGATTGCTTTTTCTAGAGTCCTACATATAGCCAAAATTTTGAATGATGATAGTATTTGACTTGGAATTAGGCCAGGCTACTTGACCCTTAAAGTCGATTAATCAACCCCATGTTCAAATTCTATGGATGAACAATTAGGTTGCAAAGATTTGATTGTTGGCAGGTTCATATACATGATACTACTATTCAGAGTTTGAATAAGAACTTGTTTGATGCTAACTGGTTTTAGAACTTGTGCCTCTAATTAGGCATCGTGTTATGCATTCTAATCCTCGGAAGTACACATCTATCCATAGTTTTACTCACATAGTTGTTAAAATTCAGTAAACTATATGGTCATTGATTGATAAGATTATGAACATGATCAACATAAGGATGACATGATTATGCCTATAGCTATAGTGATAATCTAAAACTTTCTTACAAATCCATGTTGTGACTTGATCTAATGAAATTGTTCGTTCGAAGAAAACCCTAATTTTGTAATTTGTTCTTAATTGATATGTATCTTTTCTTTTCATTTCTAGCATGTTTGTAGGGACTTGGAATGCCGGAGGAAAATCACCCCATGAAGGCCTAAACTTGAGAGATTGGTTAAGAACACCTGCTCCAGTTGACATTTATGTGCTTGGGTGAGTTAGTTTTTTCAAACAACTCTACCAACCTTATCTTTGTTCATTACTTCACTCACTTGCCCCACACACCACACTTCTATCCATCCCTATCTATTTTTCATAAGACTAAGACAACTGATTTTTCATGAATATATATATATATATATATATATATATATATATATATATCATTTTTTTTGAATATTTGTTATGTTGGTTGTGTTTTTAGATCTAGATTTTGTTCTCAGTGATTTTGGTAGATAAGGATGCTTGAGAAGGTGGTTTTTTTCTTAGAAACCCTTCCCAATTGCTTTTTTTTTTCTTTTCTATGATTCAAGTTCTAAGATGATGAAACATAACATAACTACTTTGCTCAAAAAATGTTTGGATCAACCAAGGGGAGAGTTTCTTCTCGTATGATTCAGGTTCTTGTATTCATTTTGCGATTGATTTAGTTATGGCTTTCATTTCAGTGGGAATGTTAAGTTGGTGATGGCAATTTTCAGCAGTGTGTGCTGCTCTGCTGGTGCTGTTTTCCTCAGCAAGGTTCATATTCTGGACTACACTGCAGCTGTTTTTTATGCACAGTGTATTTGGCTCTGTCTTAGAAACAAAGCTTTATAAACTTTGTTTTTTTTGGCGCAGCTGGGGCGTAGAGATGTATGGCAGCTGGGACTCCTAAAAATGACATGTTGACTTGGCTGATTTGTTATGGACCCGAAAGGAAATGACTAAGCATGGTGCACTCATTGTTCCCTATCCCTAAAGTTTGATGTTCTCCTTACATCTTATGAAATGATTAACCTGGATTCGACATCCATTAAACCAATAAAGTGGGAATGTATGGTAATATTCTTTCACTTTTTACTTAGTTGTTAATCTGTAGAAAATGTGTTTCATCACTTAGCTGCCATTGTATCTTTTGTAGATTGTGGATGAAGGTCATCGCCTCAAGAACAAAGATTCAAAGCTTTTTCTTTCGTTAAAGCAATATTCCAGCAGTCACCGTGTGTTGTTGACCGGAACTCCTCTTGAGGTTGCTTTCTTTTCTAATTGAACTTCATGCTTGTTTCTTGAGGATAATAAATCACATTGTGCTTCTGTTGTTATATGCCTATATTTACTTCTATCAAAGACATGGTTTTTTAAATGTATGGATCATATTGGAAGTGTGCCTTTTTCTGGGGTTGCCTGTTTTGATCTGATTGCTTTGCATACATCTAAGGAAATTTGTGGTGGTAAAATCACGTTCCTTGATTCTGTTCCATTTTTTCACAGCTTCCTCACGAAATAAACCAATGATGATGTCATGTTTGAGCATATGCAAGTGATTAATGTTTGTTGGACCTCCAAACTATATTTAACAATTGATTCAAGCATTGCCTCCTATCCCGGTTAAGGAAACACAATAATGGTTGCCTCTGCTTGTTATTAAGAGACTAATTCAATATGAGTTGGTGGTGTTGCATGATATAAGCGGGTTTCCAACATTAAAATTCAAGGCAACTTTACTTGGGTGGTGTTGCATGATATTACGAGTTGAGGGTTTATTTGCATATATTATTCTGAATGAGGAATACCCTGAACCTAAAAAACCAGTTTTACTTCCAGGATGGGGTCAATGGACTAATATTCAGAAGAAGAAAGGTATGCCATCATAATACTTACTGTTATTACTTGTAGGCAGTGGGTGAAAAGCAGTAAGTATTACTTACTGTTATTACCATTTTTGTGAAGAAATTGATCAATGTTCTTTTAATTAGAACCTGACTTGATGATTATAAGAATCAGGTAAAGAACTGGTGCAACACTCTAAGGTAAAAAGTGAATCATGTTTCTGTGATTATATGCGTCTGCCGCACTCTAATTTTCTGATCCTTAAAGTCAGATGGTTTCAGGTTTGGGACGCTTGTAAGTGCAGATAGCAGTGGTAGCGTGCAATTTTGGGAAAGTCAGCATGGAACTATGTTGCAGACACATTCTCTCCATAAAGGTGATGTCAATGCATTAACAGCAGCTCCTAGCCATAATAGGGTGTTCTCTGCAGGTTCTGATGGTCAGGTAGTTGAATCTGACTTCCCCTATTTGTTAGTCAGATTGAATTTTGTGATGAACTTTTCCCCTATCAATGTCATATCATATATTCATCTAAGATGAAGTTGTCTTAAATATGCCTTGCGCTTTCTCTTATTTGTACGTCGGATTGAATTTTGTGATGAGTTTTTTCCTTGTCAATGGCATATCTTATATTCATCTAAGATAAAGTTGTCTTAAATGTCCTGTGCTTTCTCTCTGTATCCTTGGAAGGCTTTTGCTATGAATCCAAGCAACAGATACTAGTCCATGAGTTCTTACCAGGTGGTTCACTGTTTGATAATCTATATGGTAAGCTGCTCTAAGAAAATATATTTCTTTATGTTATTTCCCCATTTCTGAAAGTATGGCTTTATGTTATATCTTGTGCATCTCCATCTGTTAAACAACTGTTTCAGGTCAAAACAGTAAAAAGGTAACATTAAGCTGGGGCCACAGACTGAAAATCGTTGTTGATGCTACAAAAGGTAAATTTCTTATACGTCTTAGTTCTTATGGAAATAGTTTCACTTAGGCTGCACTTTACTAAACACATACACGCATATGTCAACAGATGTTTATATTTCCAAGCTACTTGGTGCTATTAGAGAGAGAATCCACATAGGTTATGTGGTATTAATGCAGATCAACACACCACACACACATCTGTTAGGCCCCATATACGATTCACATACACTAGGCGAAAGAGTAGGATGATGGTTTAACAGATTGTTTTGGTTTAACAAATTGTAACTGATGTTAAGGACTTTCAGGTAGTGATTAACAGAATGTGAATGTTCCAGTTGTTGCTGATATAGAATGTGAATGCTTCAGTTGTGAATGCTCCAGTTGTTACTAAGGTAATATGCTGCAGATGGTGGAGAATGCAAGTGCTTAAGTGTTGCAGAGTGCACTGTCAGATGGTGGATGAGAAGGGTTCTTCAATATTCTGTTAGTGGTTAGAAGAATGTTCTGTTAGAAGAGTAATGCTCTGTTAGAAGAATAATGCTATGTTAGTTGCTCTGACCTCTATGAGGTATGAGTATAAATAGGAGAATGGCAATAACATTGGGATTCATGATTTCACACATTGTACAATTGAGCAAATGCTTATTAGGAGATTAAGGCATCTCGAACATCCTACATCATTCAGTTCATATTACATTGTAATTCACTCTTTCGAGTTGTATCTTGTAATTCCAATTTCAGCATTGTCAATACAATTTCTGTTCCAGCAATTGATTGTTGAAATCTTCTAATCTTCCATATATTCCTGCTTACAATTTCTCTTTGGCTTCTATTATAAATTTTGCTTGAACTGCATCTAAAACTTATAAGATGTAATGAAAAGTCATTTGATAGCAAAAATAAATAAATAAATAAATAATAAAAAAAATTTATGTATAAATACCATAGCGTTTTTAAAACGCTATAAAAGGATCTACCATAGCGTTTTTAAAACGCTATAAAAGGATCTACCATAGCGTTTTTAAAACGCTATAAACGGCTAACTTTCTATAGCGTTTTTAAAACGCTATTAAAGGGCTTTTTTTTGTAGTGAATGGCTTCTGGATTGATGAGAATTGCATTAAAAAGTGAAACGAAGAGTTGGAAGAAGAAACTGCTTGAAGATAGTAAGTTTGGGTTGTGTATTGCAATGGTTGAACTCGAAACACTGGTGACTCAATCAGGAGGAAACAAACGTCTGACGATGAGTTGCATGTTATGCAACATTTACGTGGGGTCTCGATGGGAGCCGGAGTTCTTCCATGTCCATCTGAAAAAGGTTTTCATGGATGGAGAATTAACGTATATGCGAGGTCGATTTGAGAGGGTGATCGATGTTATAGTCCCTTGCCATGTGTCCAGTACTCTCTCCGCAGTTATAACAAGCATCGCCACCGTTGCTGCCACCCCCATAACCGTTGTCTCTGGTGGTACCCTTTGACAATGGCACCATCAGGACCGGTGACACTACAGCCTTGGTGATCTGATCATCATCAGATTCGATGTAGAACTCGACAGTCTCCTTACCAGATCTGAGATTCTGATTTCACACTCGCTCACTAAGAAGACGAGAAGAAGATATCTCTTTCGCACAGATCTTCTCATGCAGATCTCTCCAATTCTCCCTCAGATCACTCTTCAGAAGAGTAGAGATCGAGGCGAGATGCCCGTCTTCTCATGCCCCCACTCTCAACTGGAGAAATACTTCTCTCCAATGATTCAATCCTTATCCATTTCAAGTCTCGGGAAAGAGAAGAAATATGGAAACTTGTGAAGTTATGAAAGGATTGAATGAGCAATAGAAGAGAAAGGAGGGTTGTTGTTGTTGTTGTTAATGGAAGTAACAAGTTGGGAGGCAGAGAGGAGAAAGTGGTCGAGTGAGACTATGAGATAGAGATCAATGGTGGGTTAGGATTTTTTTTTTTTTTTTTTTTTTTTTTTTTTTTTTTAAGGTTAATTGTATTTCAGTAAATTTAATACATAAACGGATATCCGACCGGCCGAATCAGTATCCAACCTGAATATTTGACAGATACTGTTTAGGTCTCCGAAACTGCCCCAAATTTCGTTTAGGCAATCCAAAACCATCCCATTCAGACAGATATCCGTGAAAATCCGCCCCACAATCATCCCCAATCGACAACCACGCTATTGTTGCTTCAGCTCTTGTTATTTTGCTGGTGAGAAACGAGGGAGGAGAAAGAAAGAAGATAGGAGGAGACAAATAAGCGAGGGAGCGCGTCCACTGGCAACAATGTGGTGATTTTTGCTCTTGTTGTTGTTGTTCTTACCATTGATGATCGTATAGGGAGAGGAGAAGGTAAGAGAGAGAAGAAAAAAAATTCTAATAGTAGTGGTGTTAAATAATAGGTTCATAAAAGTAAATTTTATCTGCAATTTCCTCTTTCCACTGCCAAATTTACGTACCACCACACTTATTATCCATTTTTCGATGTCATTATTGAACCAAATTTGTACATTTTAACCACTTTTAAACGTAACTAAAGTGACAATTATGTGTATCTGCATACCATAAAAGCTTTATGTAATTACTCACAAGCTCATCCACTTGTTCATTTTTATTTTCAAGTTAGTTTATGATCAATATCTTTTTCTGTGAAACCTATTTGATTATTGAATGGGTGACACGGAAGATTTGAATACCCAATATCATATAAAAAGGCTTTTCATTACCATTGCTTAATTAGAAAATAGTCCATACATCCAGGGCCTCTTCTACAGAGATTTATTACATAATGAAGGCGGCTCAATGGTACGCTCTAGCCATATCAGCCTAAGATTTATTACATAAGGAAGGCTCAATCCTACGTTCTAGCCATATCACCCTATGTAGTACATTGGATCAGGCAACTTGAAAGTTCGCAACCCTGTGGAAGTCCCTAAAATGTCACTCCATTGATCTCCAATGTTCCCCACGATAGTATACCCTTGACCTACAAGGGTGTCCCTGTGACTTGATTTGTAAGCAACAGCAGGCATCTTGGTCTCCGTTGATCCTCTGCACAAGTTTTTTCAACAAATTAATGTCAAGAAATGTGCATTATAAAATAATCAAATGGCAGATAATTATAGATATGCCACATCAAAACAATGCTCTCGATCTATTAACAATATTAGTTAGGGTTAGGAGGAGGAGGAGGAGGAGGAGGGGATGTGAACTTAAATAAGAAACTGTACGTCATTGATGTAATTCTTCCTTGACATTCAATTATTGGTAATAATAGTACACATGTCTTCGCGGTTGTACCTACCCAAAAATTAATTATTCTCAAATGATGTTACATTTTTTTTTTTTAGTCCAGAACGTCTGCACTCAGGGTGTAAAATTTTGCCTTAATTTATGTATTCAAGGGACCCCAAATTACACTCTTAGCTTAAGTTGTCTAAGAAGGGCGGGGAAATGAATTTACCTGAGAATGAGCTGCGCCCAAGTGTTGTAACCCTCTAGCTTAAGATTATCAGCAGTAACTGATCTCTGACTTTCAGGTCTCCCAGTCAAGAAAATGACCTTGATACCTAATCTGATCAATGTCTTGTATAGCTTAAGACTCTCTGGTAGTGCCATGGCTTTCCCTGTGTTCACCCATTGATTAGACGCGGTCGAGTTGAAAGGCTCGGCCCTGAAATGTCGGAAACATATCATCATTTGAAAATCGATCAATAACATTAATTGCATGAACCGTGTATTTTGCAGTTGAAATTTGTGTGCTCTGGCACATTTTCCCTTCCAGTGCTCGCAAATATATTATACAACATAAATAAATAAGGTTTTGAGACTGGAAAATTTTACCCAAATCCATGACTGGCATAGTAAGGGAGGTTAGATAAGACAGTCTCATCCACATCAAACACCCATACTTCCTTGCCATTTCTAGTGAGGTTCAGTTTCTTAGCATAGTCAATAGCAGCAAATGTGACTGCTTTTGAATCTTGGCGATATCGGTCACCCAACATGTAGTGACCAACATAGTTTTCGCACTCAATCGGAACAGTTGGCCAGTCACGAATATTGTTGGTCTCTACAGCCAGACGCCAACTTGCACACGACACGCCATGGAGTCCACCGGACCCTGTTTGGGGACGGAGGAGATTGATTGGGAGGGGAAGTCCTCCATGAGAAGAAGCATGAGAGATTGCAAGCAGGATTGTTACAAGAAATACAAATGAAAATAGCTCCATCTCACAAATGAAACTGGCCTGACTACTTTTACTCGGTGTTGAGAATGCTTGAATGAAGACTCTCATTGATTGGGCTCCTTAAATAATGTGGAGATCATAAATGGAGCCCACTCCATGAACTTAAGATAATATTGATGGGATTCAATTTGATTTGGGTGGATGGAGACCTTATGTGTAATGTTTCACGTGAAATTAAAACAATACATTAAAGTGATAATAATTTTTTTTTTCTTCATGTTTTGACATTTAGGGTTTGTTTGATTCTAAGGAATATATGACAAACAATTGTGTAGTTGTTTGTTTGCGGAGATAAAGTAGGTTGCTAGACATGCTGTGATGAGACATAAAGAAGAAGGAAAATTTTAAAGTGCACTAGTGGTGTGTCTGGTCCGTTCATATGTTTTGAGGTATGAATTATTTTATATCTCTAGACATATGGACAGTGTCCAAACACAACACCAGGCATTGTAGTAGTACTCAAAGAAGAAAGGGATTAAACAATATATAGAAATTTTATTTGGAAAAAAAAATGAGAAATTTCTTAAAATCTATGCATATTCATCATCTCCTGAAATTAATTGACAATACCGATTATGGTTTAGAATTAAACTTGTAAATTAGCAGCATGTAATATATATGGTACTAATTAAGTTTCAACCACGCTGGATGCATGTCCATTCGTGTTGGGTGCAACTTAAGAGTTGGGTCTTGATTTGTAAATGACTTTCTCCCTTAATACTTGTTTATCAAATAAAGGAGCTTAAAGTCGATAGATATTGGGATCCAAACTCTAAATTGGATAAAATATATATATATAGAAGAACTACCCAATTTTAATTGGTACCAATGAAAGCCAATTAGAAAAATGAACCAATAGATAAAATGGTGTTGCGCATCACCAGATATAATCAATGCGTCAGAACGCGCAGTTGCACAGAAAAAGAGATAGATTTAGATAGGATCCACGTGAATCATGTGAGCAATGCCTTAATGCCTTGGAGACAGTAAAACTAACCTTTACATTATTCCCATAATCTATTAATACGCTTTTTTTTTATTGTTCTTTTTAAGGTTATTTGCTACATGAATTCATAATAAATAGCTAATTAGGGGTAACTCCACTATTAATTAGTATTTCAGTTTCTTATTAGGATTAGCGGTTGACGTGCCTTGTCTGTTGTTTTTAAAATCGACACGTTGATCGTCTGTTTTTAAAATAGACACGTTAATCGTCTGTTTTTAAAATAGATGACCATAACACCTTTGACAAATCAAAGACTGAGATTGAGGTTTGTATCTCGAATGGCTCAACTCGAAGTAAATCAAATGGTTTAATGGACATATCTCAAGGATAATCCAACCGCTATTTAAAAAATTGTATCTCGAACATCTCATCTCGAAATAAATTTATTATTTCAATTCGACCATTTGATTTTTCTTGATATGCGTTTATGACTTCAATTGGACCATTTTATTTTCCTCGAGATGAGATGTTCGAGATATAATTTTTTTTAATAATTGTTAGATCTTCCTCAACATACTCTATGATTTCAATTGGAGCCTTCTATTTTCTTCGAGATAAAATATTCGATATAAAAAAAAATTCAATCTCAACCTTTGGTTTGTCCAGGGTATTTTGGTCATTTATTTTGAAAACAGTTGGTCAAGGCATGTTGACCGCTAGTTATGAGATAAAACTGAAATGTTGATTAATAATGGGGGCACTCCTCAATTAGCTATTTATTATGGAGGTCATGTAGCTAATACCCCTGATTTTTAAATAAAACTATTTCTTATTTTTAGCTTCTAGTTGCCATTAGGGGTGTTAATCGGTTCAATCGGTTTGAAATTGGATCATAACCGAAGCGAACTTGGGATTCGATTTTCGATTCGTTTCGATTTTCGATTCGTTTCGATTTTCTAATTTCTCAACTAGAAACCCATAACCGAACCGACCAATTCGATTCGGTTTCGATTTGTTTCGGTTTTTCCTTTTATTTTCTATTTTTCCCATCCTCTTTTTTTTTCTTATTGAAACAATTTTGTGTTGCCATTACCATACACCTAGACCTAAATACAAAGATAAAGCATTTTCAGACATACATATTTCAAATAAAATTTGAACCTCAACAAAATTATATTATTCAAAAAAAATTATACCAGTTTTTCTATTATGATAAAAGAGATTAACATTATTGCATTCTGATTAAACAAGCTTGAATGACCATACAATTCGACAAAACTCCCAATAGTGCAAATGTAAAGAAAATTAGTCAAACAAAAAGAAACACAAGCTCTGACACACGGTGCCCAATGAGTTCCCAAACCTCCACCTAGCCTGGTTGTCGCAATTCAAGACCCGATTTGGCATAAGCTTCAAAGAGTCACATTTATTGATCTATTTGATCCCTCTACGAAACCCTTGGCGGCGCCGAGGAAGGCACCGAAAAGGGACCCACTGCCTTTGTAGTAGCTGATGTTTTCCGACCATGTGCGGTGTTGCACGGTGACTTTTTCGTCAAAGTGGAACTCTAGCGATGTTGGGAGGTTTTTGACATATATATACAACAACTCTACAACAATATGACCAAGATCACATGAAGATCATTTTGATCCAATTGTTAAAAAACAACATAAACTTTTTTCAACAACAGAGCTGAACAAAGTCTCGAAACAAAGCTCAATTACAATATTATCAATAATGAATCTTAGCACACCAGGCTCACCTATATCTTGATATCCATAGAGGCCCTCTCTACTTCTCTAGTTGGATCCAATATCTATATATTCACCTTAGTTGAACTAAATGGGGTTAGTGGAAATTAAATGGGGGTGGGTGGGTTGAGAATTGAGTTGTTTGTGGTGGGGCTGGTATTTAAAAAACAAATAAAAAAATTGATACGATTCGGTTAGGTTTATTCGGGCTGAAAACAACTCAAACCGAAACTGAACCGAAGAAACCTGGTTTGGTTCGATTTTGGCAATTTGGTTTCGATTTCCATTCGGCTTCGATTTTTTCGGCTCTGTTCGGTTAATATGGTCGGTTCACATGGACCAATTAACACCCCTAGTTGTCATTTGGTGTTTCTAAATGGTTCATTTGCACTTTGATCCCTATAATAAATAGCTAATAAGAGGTCACCTCCATAATTAATCAGTATTGCATTTACCCCTTGAAATCGGAAGTCAACGTGCCCTGACTGTCATTGTCTCACGTGCCATGATTTCACTCAGTTTGGAGGACAAAAATACCCCACACATGCATCTCACGCACGATGTGATAAACATTTGATCCCAACCGTCTGTTGCCTACTTCACCAGCCATTTACCTCCCTTTCACCTCCTTATTCCTTCCAACTAACAACTAACAGAACAGCCAGCCACAAAACCCACTAACCCCCTTGTTGTTCTTCTTCCTCTGATTGCAATAAACCACGATTACCATCTAACACCTCTTCATCTTGCCACAACCAGTTTCCATCTTCATCCTTTCGTCTTGTAGACACATCCCATAACAATGGTCCCTCCTTGCCAAAGCCACCTTCACACCCTCCACCACAGAACAACCACATCGTGTGGCTTGGAACTATCACCACCAGCAGCCAACGTCCCCTCCTCTGTTCTTCTCCAACATACCACCTTTACACAAATCCCCACAGCTCCACCTACAGACCTTCCACCACCTCTCGCCGGTTGGCTCTCTCTGAACCATAGCGTCACAGTTCACACCACACAAAAATCAAGAAAAAGTTGTTTTGGAGGGAAAGATAAGAGATCTTAAATCTCTCACTATTTCCACCTCATACTCTCTTCTGTACCACTACAACTCACTATTAAGATATTATTGTGACTAAAATAGGAGAGTTTATTGTGCATATCTTTTGAGAAATATTTTTCCTTAAGATAGTATTTGTATTTTAGGTAAATATATCTTTGTGATTAGGAGGATTTTTAGGAGATCATATCTTTGTGATTAGGAGGATTTTTGGGAGATCAACCGAGCCTTGGAGAGCAAGGTTCTTGGAAATATTTTGTACTATATATATTTAATTATTGTGAATGAGAAAAGCAAGAAAATTGGGTGGAGAATTTGTCATGGTATCAGAGAGTAGGGAGATCCTAGGGCAAACACAAATTTTTCTTTTTCTCTCAATATTATAGCCTCCATGAGAGATCATGGCTGGCGGAGAGGGAGAAAAGAAATAAGATGGTGACAAGAAAGGAGATGGTAAAAAGAAAGGAGATGGCGGGGCTGGAACTTCTTATGGACAGCAGGCAGGGAACTTGCAGGGGCTGGCGGGTGCGACCGAAGCAGTGGGTCTTGCGGGTGTTTCAGCAACGCAACTGCAGCAACTTCTTGATTTTTTGAACTTGGCCAAAACAAAAGATTGACTGTATGGTAAAAACAATAATTTTAGTTGGATTATCGACACAGGAGCGTCAAACCATGTGACGTGTGACTTATCTATGTTGAGAAATGTGAGAAAGGTGAAACACTGCCCGGTGGGATTGCCGGATGGAAACACGACATAAGCAAACCACGAAGGGAGTGTCGTGTTGCCAGGAGGATTGAAGCTTGATAATGTGCTTTATGTCCCACAATTAACATGCAATTTAATTTCTGTGACTCAATTAATCGATGAATCAAATTGCGTTGTCCAATTCACTAATAATATTTGTGTTATACAGGACCAATCGACGAGGCCGGTGATTGGTGCGGGTGAAAGATTAGATGGACTTTATTTTTTTCGTGGTGTTCCTCAAGTGAAGGTCTTGACAGTGGATGGTGATTCGTCGTTCGAGTTATGGCATCAAGGAATTGGGCATCCGTCAGAGAAAATATTGAAGATGATACCGGCTGTGAGCCATTCTTGTAGGAAACATAATAAAGCTTGTGAGGTATGTCCGCGTGCAAAGCAACCTCGGTCTAGTTTTCCCATTAGTACGAATAAAACTAGTAGGATTTTTGAACTTGTTCATTTGGATTTGTGGGGGCCTTAGAAGGCTCGTTCTTCTTGTGGGGCTACCTTTTTTTTGACAATAGTAGATGATTTTTCAATAGGAGTTTGGGTATATTTGTTATGCAATAAAATGGAAGTTGAATCTATGTTTCTTAATTTTGTTGCCATGGTTGAACAACAATTTGAACAAGTCATAAAATGTGTGAG
Source organism: Berberis vulgaris (assembly GCA_963556465.1). NCBI lineage: Eukaryota > Viridiplantae > Streptophyta > Magnoliopsida > Ranunculales > Berberidaceae > Berberis > Berberis vulgaris. Next base: position 96,137,172 of record OY747128.1, read on the forward strand.
AAGTGACAATGGGACCGAGTTTAATTGTTTGCATGCTTATTTTCAAAGTAATGGAATTATTTTTTAGACTTCTTGTGTTGGGACTGGGTTGAAAGAAAACACCAACATATTTTAAATGTGGCTAGAGCATTAAGATTTCAAGGAAACTTACCAATCAAATTTTGGGGAGAATGTGTGTTGGCAGCATGTCACTTGATTAATAGAACACTCTCTACTTTACTTAAGACTAAATCACCATATGAACTGTTGTTTGGGAAAGTGCCTTCTTATGATGTTATTCGTGTATTTGGGTGTCTTTGCTATGCTCATAATCAACGACACAACGGTGATAAATTTGCAAGTAGGAGTCGTAAATGTATCTTTGTTGGCTATCCATTTAGGAAGAAAGGTTGGAAATTGTATGATTTAGACACACATGAGTTCTTTGTATCTAGGGATGTGAAGTTCTTTTAGAACAAATTTCCTTTTGTGAAAAACCAACCACGGACTGTGGTGACTCCTATGCTGGCGAACAATGAGGATGGGGCATGGAGCGAGGATGGGGGTGCCGATGAGTGTGATGTGTGTGTTGAGGGGGGGTTGGAGGTTGCGTCCACCCTCGAGGGGGAGTCGGGTGCTATGGTGCAGCCTGTGCAGCAGCCTGCACAAGAGGACGTGTGTGATGAGGGGCTGGAGAATACGGTGGGGGAGCAAGGTGTGCAAGTTGACGGTGAGCTAGGGCGAGGAAAATGAGCCAAAACTCCTTCAACACGGTATCGTGATTTTGTTACTCATACTATACGGAAAATAAGTCCATCTGAGAATTCCTTTGCTCCTTCATCTTCCTCAGGTACGCCCTATCCTATAACATATTTTGTGAATTGTGAACATTTTTCTATGAGACATAGGAATTTTCTTGCAGTAGTGACAGTGGGACATGAGCCAAAGCATTTTAAAAAAGCCATGAAAGACCCGGGATGGCGAGATGCGATGGGTAAGGAGATACGAGCCCTTGAAGACAATGAGACTTGGGTAATGGAGACTCTTCCACCCGGAAAGAAAGCACTAGGGAGCCAGCGGATATATAAAATTAAGTATAAGTCTGATGGAAGCATAGAGCGACTCAAAGCAAGACTTGTGATCTATGGCAATCATCAGGTGGAAGGAATTGACTATAACGAGACATTTGCTCCTGTGGCAAAAATGGTGACGGTTCGTATTTTTCTTGCAATTGCTGCTATTAAAAATTGGGAGGTACATCAAATGGATGTGCATAATGCTTTCCTTCACGGTGACTTAAGTGAGGAGGTTTATATGAAGGTTCCTCCAGGTTTCAATAATACAAATCCTAACATGGTTTGCAGGTTGAAAAATTGTTGTATGGTCTAAAACAAACTCCCCGATGTTGGTTTGCAAAACTGTCAACAACATTGAAGAATTGTGAATTTGTGCAATCCTATTCCAATTATTCATTATTTGGGTTGTGCAGAGGAAGAACTCAGATCAACGTGTTAGTTTATGTTGATGACTTGATTATTGCAGGGAATGATAAGGTTGCATTGACAACTTTTAAAGATTACCTTGGCAGGTGCTTTCATATGAAGGATTTGGGAGTTTTGAAATATTTCTTAGGGCTAAAGGTAGCCCGTAATCCAGAAGGAATCTTTCTTTGCCAAAGAAAATACACACTCGAGATAATTTTTGAAACGGGTTTATTGGGAGCAAAGCCTGCGGCATTCCCTATGGAACAAAATCACAATTTGGCCCTTGCAAATGGTGAATTTCTTGCGGATCCGGCGCCGTATAGGCGACTTGTAGGGAGATTGATTTACTTGTCTGTGACGAGACCTGATCTTGCATATTCGGTTCATATTTTGTCACAATTTATGCAACAACCTCGTGAGGATCATTGGGATGCGGCTCTCAGGGTTGTGAGATATTTGAAGAAAAGTCTATGGCAAGGGATTTTGCTTCGTGCTGACAGTGACCTAAGTCTAGAAGGGTGGTGTGACTCAGATTGGGCTAGTTTTCCACTTACGCGGCGTTCCTTGACAGGATGGTTCGTGTTACTTGGTTTTTCTCCTGTGTCGTGGAAGACCAAGAAGCAACAAACAGTGTCTAGATCGTCTGCGGAGGCTGAGTATAGATCAATGGCGGCAACAGTGTGTGAGTTAAAGTGACTTAAACAACTTTTGGGTGACTTGGGTATGCGACATCCGCAGGGTATGAAGTTGTATTATATAGTCAGTCGGCGTTGTACATTGCTCAAAATCCAGTTTTTCACGAAAGAACAAAACATATAGAGGCAGACTGTCATTTTGTTCGAGATGCAGTGACTGAAGGGATAATTTGTCCATCTTATGTTCCCACTAGTGTTCAATTGGCAGACATCTTTACAAAAGCGTTGGGGAAAGCAAAATTTGAGTTTCTACTTCGCAAGTTGGGCGTTCGATATCTACACGCTCCAACTTGAGGGGGTATTACAATATTATTGTGACTAAAATCGGAGAGTTTATTGTGCATATCTTTTGAGAAATATTTTTCCTTAAGATAGTATTTGTATTTTAGGTAAATATATCTTTGTGATTAGGAGGATTTTTGGGAGACCAACCGAGCCTTGGAGAGCAAGGTTCTTGGCAATATTTTGTACTATATATATTTAATTATTATGAATGAGAAAAGCAAGAAAATTGGGTGGAGAATTTGTCAGGTTGGTATGGTATTGAATGGTATTTTATACACTTCAAGTTTTGCAAGTTTAGGTATTGAATGGATATGTAAGTTTTGCAAGGATATTATGACATTCGATTACAATGTGCTTTGACATTGGTTGGTATGGTATTGAATGGTATTGGATACACTTCAGGTTTTGTAAGTTCATGTATTGAACGGATATGTCAAGTTTTGCAAGGATATTATGACATTCGATTACAATGTACTTTGACAATGGTTGGTATGGTATTGAATGGTACTGGTTGTTGCAAGGATGCTACGCATTTGATTTAATTTACTTTGTGATATGTCAGACTTTGTTGCAAGAACAATAAATGATCTACACAGAACAATAAATGACATTGTGCTTTAAACAATTCTATTTGGCTTGTCAAGAACATCTTATTTGGTTTTGAACACATCCTATTTGGTTTTTTACTTCAAAATGTTACATTCTCCTTCAACATCTTGCATAATTAAAACCTCATCTTCACTTGTATGATTGTTTGGATGACATTGCAAGCATGGGATCTGCAAGAAGAAAAGAAAATTTTAATTTTACTTTCCCCTCTATAATTAAAAAAATAACAGTAACTTAATCTCATATAACGAATTTGAATTTAAGAATGTCCACTGAAATATAACAGGTTAAAGATGACCTGCAACTCTAAACAAATCTCCACAAAAATGAGGAAAACGACTGACTTACCTCGAAACTGAAATCTATTGAAGCAATAACTCAAATCTAAGAATTTGTGTAACGTTTTATCTAATGAAATCCTAAGAAAATCCTAACTTCAAAACTTGGGTTGGTTTGCTCAAGCTTTTCCACTTGAATTACCTTTGATCTACAGTGAAATGAGATGTGGGGAACTATAATGTCATGGGAAGCTTTGAATTTGAATACATTTGCTCAAGCCAACCACTCTTTCCTTTTCACCATCGATTATCCTAACGGCTAATGGAAGTTTGAATCTCAACCCTCAAATTTTGAGATGTTAATTGCATCTAGCTATTTTGAACTTTGAATCTCAGCCCTCATATTATAAAAGGCCATTTTAGGCAGTAAAATGTGGAAATTTTCAAATCAACTTGTGCCTTGACAGTCAAGGCACGTTGACTGCTAGGTTTGGGGGGTAAATGCAACACTGATTAATTATGGAGGTGACCGCTTATTAGTTATTTATTATAGGGGGGCAAAGTGCAAATGACTCTTTCTAAATTCGATTTATTAACTAGATATTAGCATCATTAGCTTGGGCTAGACTACTAGGTCATCGGTTCTTGCATAATTTAACTATTTGTTGAATGAATATAAAAAGAAAAAAAAATTAAAAATGAAAATATAATTAGAAGGGGGGAGAATAAAAATATGCAACTAATGATTGCGGAAGAAGTTCCCTCTAATAATTGCAAATTTGTGGATGTTTTCAGGAAATCTACAATAATGCAATGATCCGAAAAAAATTCATGATAGTTGATGATACACCAAATCGTCCATTAATCTGAGTTGTACACGTGTCATGATAATCTTGTCAACATAGCGAAGAGGGCCTAATTGCGCGCCTAATCTGGCAAAGCCTAGACAATACAAAGCCCAGTTGAGTTGGGTCCAAGAGTATGGACCCAAATAACAGCGCCCTACTAAACCCATACGTCACATGGTCAAGCTCAATACCGTAAGACCCAATGAGGCAAGCATCTCAATACCTAGGATGGGCAGGCCAACAATACACCGATTCCTATATGGAAACAAATACCGGAGTATAAGTTGTGCCTAAAAACTTTCCTGCATGGATAACACTCCACAAAGGAAGAATCTCTCGCACATATAGGAACACAAGTCGTGTAGGGAAAATTTCCCACATGGACGACTCCTAACAAGGAAAGGATCTCCAGCAATATATTTTTCCCTAAACTTCGCCACCAAAGTCTTAGCTGAACAAGGACTCTTGCATGATAAATAGGCCACAAGGATGAGGAACAAATGTACGCTACATAACCTAATTTACAACATTACACGTTTTTCAAGCCTTGTCTGACTTAAGCATCAGAGTGTCATTGACCGGCACAACGGTGGTCTTTGGCTCACGTGTGGTCCCTGTACAGGTCAAGGTCAAGGAGAACGTCATTTGACACCACCAGTTTGGCGCTGTCCGTGGAGAACGACAAAGTTCCTAAGAAAACAGTGATATCACCATTCCTTACAGTCTAGAAAGAGATCTCACAATAATGGAGAAATTGTTGAGCCCTCGAATGGTCAAACCGCAGAGCATTGCCGGCTCCGGTGTCGCTAGCACCTCGGGGGGAACAACCGCAGACCCCCATGGCAGACCCTAGGATGGATTTACTATCAACCCAAGTGTAGCAAAAAGCACAAGCAGTGGAGATACTCACTTAGCATAACTCTCCACCTGTAGAAGGAAAAACGAGCTGCGAAAATCCCCGTCCCCCAAAGACACCAGAGAATACGTTCAGGAGAGCCATTTTGCCCCCATCGGCACTCAGTTGACTAAGGGTGGAGGAGCGGCCAATGGAGACCATGCATTTAGGGCCGACAAACCCGCCTCACAGAACCCCCTCCGGCTTGGGGACACCAATCTAGACGTGTTGTACAATTTCACTGTCCCCCCACTCATGGATCACATCATGAACGAGCATCTACCGAAGAAGTTCAGCCCGCCAAAGTTGGAGTTTTATGACGAGACAACATACTCGTATGATCACTTATGCCATTACCAGCATGTGATAGTGATGAAAGAAGGCTCTGAAGCAGTAATGTTGAACGTTCCCTACATCCTGAAGAAATCAGCGCTGACCTGGTTCCATAGTCTCCGTCCGAATTCTATTGACTCATTTTGAAAACGCTGGCCAAAGCGTTTCTCACCTGCTTTGTCGACAGCCAACGGATCAGGAATGACCCACATTACATGTTCTGCCTCAAACAGAAGTCGAACAAGATATTGAGGGAGTACGTGACATGCTTCAATGATGAGTTAACTCTCATCGACGGCTGCAACGATGACACCTCGGTCACAGCCTTCACTTTGGGTTTGAAGAGAGGTCGGTTCTACGACTTTCTCACTCTGGAGCCTTCGACTAACATGATGGACTTGCTAAAAAATGCCTAAAAATACATCACTCTCGATGAGATGTTTGCTGCCAAAAAGGAAGCTGAAGCTGAAAAGAAATCCTCTGGTCCCAGCAACAAATATGAAGGAAAGAAACAGGAAGACGATGACAAAAATAAGATGAAACAGAATGGCACCAGGCCAGACTCTGGCTGCACCAGGCCAGATAAAGCCCCCAGCTATGTCTGATCCCGATCCTTCACTCACTTCAACTTCAGCCAGTCTGATGTCCTTAATGTCATTAAGAATTTGGGAGAAGTGAAGTGGCCTGCTAAACTACAGGGAGATCCCTCCCATGGGAGCAGTGAAAAATATTGTTCCTTCACAATGACAGTGGCCATGACACCGAAAACTTAAAAAGTATCAAAATCGGGATTGAGCATTGGTTCAAGAGGGGTAAACTCAAAGAATTCCCGAGCCCAGTGAAGGAGAATAAGCTGCCAAAGAAATTGAAGACAAGGCAACGGACATTGTATATGTCTTACATAGAGTATATGCTCAGAACCTGAGCAGTCTAATAAGTCCTAAAAAAGAACGCTCCACGAAATGCGGACTCGGTCCGCCTACGAGGACCAAGAAGTGTAGCACGTTCATGTTCAGAACCCAATCCTGTCGCTAACTTTTACGGATAGGGGTCTCCAGGGCGTCCAATCTCCGCATAATGACACATAAATTGTTTCAGTCTTCATAGCGAAGTGGGAAGTAAAGAGATCCTTAGTAGACACCGAGATCTCCTTGAATGTATTGTCCCGTAATGCGTTTCGCAACATGTAGCTAAAGGAAGATAACCTAATTCCTGCTAGTCACCCCACGGTCGGGTTCAGCGAGGAGAAATGCTTCCATGTTGGAAAAATCAAATTAACGGTAGTAGTGGGAAAATTACAACTTCAGAAAGTCTTGTTCAAACAGTTCATGGTGGTCGATGCTCCATCCACCTGCAACATCATTCTGGGAAGGCAATGGCTTCAACAGATGGAGGCTGTAGTTTCTAATTTTCTCCAATGTATTAAGTACACCGCCCATCAGGCAGTAGACACCATACGAGGAGATTAGGCAGCAGCTAGAGACTGCTACTACACAACACTGAAATAGCTTGACAACAACCAATTACAGTCCGGGCTCGTGGCTCAAACATCTCGAAGCCCGAGTCTAGTGATGGAAGAGGAGTCTCCGCACTCAGACAATGAGACTCCAGTTAGTCCGAGGGGAAGACCCCACGTCAGTCAGCCAAAAGAGGAATTTATCACGATCTAACCCAACAGCCCCAATAAAACCAGAGTCGTCCAAATAGGTTCTCGCTTGAGCAAAAATTAGCGGAACGGTTGATAAAACTATTGTACAATAATCAAGACATTTTCGCCTGGACGATGTGGGACATGGTGGGAATTTACCTTTCCATAATCACTCATCGACTGGAAGTTGACCCCACGCAAACATTCGTCAGGCATAAAAAGAGACCTATGGCCCCAGATTGAAACCAGATTACAAACGAAGAGGTATAGAAATTACTCAACGAGGACATGATCAAGGAGGCGCACAGTACCTAGACTGGCTGGTGAATATCGTCCTGGTAAAAAAAAAGGGAAGTAGAGAGTCTGCGTAGATTTAATAGACTTGAAGAAGGTGTGTCCGAAAGACAACTTTCCACTTCCCCGCATTGATCAAATAGTGGACGTCGCATCCGTACACAACCTTCTGAGTTTCATGGACACCTATTCCGGAAGTACAGAGTAATTTCAAAACCGATGCCAGGAAAAACACTTTTCTTGTATCTATCTGTCTCAAAGCATACCGTCAGTGCAACTCTTGTGCGAAACGATAAAAGAGTATAGAGACCAGTGTACTACGCCAACAAGACATTCGTAGAAATTGAGGAAAACTACCCAGATCTAGAGAAACTAGCTCTAGCGTTGGTCGTCTCCTCCAGGAAACTGCGACTCTACTTTCAGGCCCACTCCATAATGGTCCTAACCAAACATCCACTTCTCACAGTACTACACAAGACAAAATTATTAGGCAAGATGGTTAAATGGTCTATTGAACTAGGGCAGTTTGATATCAACTGCGCCCCAAGAACAACCATCAAAGCTCGAGCATTGGCAGACTTCATCGCCGAACTTACCGGCAGTGGGGAACATGAGTCAGACGACCAAGAGCAGAAATCAGATGACCAAGGTTGGATTCTGCACTGCGATGGGTCATCCACAGTAAATGAAAGTGGAGCTGGAATCACTCTCTCCTCTCCAGGAAGGTTCATCCTGGAAAAAACTATCAGGTTTGGCTTCCCCACCTCAAACAACGAAGCGGAATACGAAGCCTTCTTATTCGACCTGAGGCTTGCCAATGGGACCAGGATAGATGAGTTAACCATGTACATTGACTCACGCCTGGTAGTCAACCAGGTCAAAGGGGAGTTTAGCAGCAAAGACCCCAGGATGTATGCTTACCACTAGAAAGTAATCAATGCCATGGGCAGATTCAAACGGTTAAAACTCCTACAGTGTTCCCGAGATGACAACGAAAGGGACAACACACTAGTCAAGAAGGTAGGGCTGAAAACCGAACCGACGGTTCGAATTTTCACCTAAACCGTGAACCGAACCGACTTAGGTCAGTTTTAAAATTTTCAAACCGAAACCGAACCGACCATTAACAAAACCGATCCGAAACCGAACCGATTCTAATTTATGCAAACCGTAACTAAACCGAACCGACTAAAATCGAATCAAAACCGAAATAAAACCTAACCGACCGACTATTTTAAACATATTGTATTATTTATATATAAAATATATATTATTTATTATATATATTCGGTCGGTTCGGTTTGGTCGGTTAAAATCACATAGAAACCAAAAACCGAACCGACTACTTCGGTTTTGAATTTTTTAAAATCGAAACCGATCCGAACCGATTTTAAACCGAACCAATCGGTTCGATTTAGATCAGTTCGGTCGGTTTAATCGGTTTGATCGGTTTTTTGTTCAGCCCTACAAGAAGGCTTCAACTATGGCTGAGATTTCAAACAGACTAATCGAATTCCAAAAACAATCAGTTTGGAAGAAGAAGAGCCCAACGGCATCCACGCATCAGACATGGAGACAAGTTGGATGAATCCCATCATTGAGTACGTCAAGAGCGGAGTCCTCCCAGGCGAAAATAAAGAAGCCAGAAAGCTAAAAAACAAAGTAACGTAGTACACTCTCCTAAATGACAAGCTATATAGAAGGTCAGCCGTGGGACCCCTACTTAAATGCCTAACCCACTCAGGGGCGAACCATGTTCTTAAGGAGATTCATGAAGGCTTATGTGGGAACCACCCAGGCGGAAGAATTCTGTCCCACAAAACCATAACCTGAGGGTATTATTGGCCGACAATGCAGTTGGATGCCAAAGACACGATCCATAAATGAGACAAGTGTCAGAGGTTTGCGCCATATGTGTACATGCCCGCTCAGCCCTTGACTCCTATGACTAGCCCATGGCCATTAGCGCAATGGGGAATGGACATCGTCGAGCCACTCCCCGTCTTAGCCAATAAGAAGTTCCTCCTCATAACTGTTGATTACTTCACCAAATGGGTTGAGGTCGAGCCCTTGTCTAAGATATGCCAAAATCAAATTGAGAATTCATATCGGTCTCCATCTTCTGCAGATTCGACATTCCAAGGACACTAGTTAGTGAGAATAAAACCCAATTCGAAGGCAGAAAGGCTGAAAAGCTATGCGAACATCTAGGCATCAGCCACCACTTCTTGCCAGGGCACCCACAAGCCAACAGCCAGGCGGAAGTTACCAACTGGACGATCTTCGAAGCGCACAAAAGAAAACTAGACACGGCCAAGGGAAAATGGGTTTCGACACTAATGAAAATCCTCTAGGCATATCGGACCACCAAAAAAACCCCAACTAGGGAAACGCCTTTCGCCCTAGCTTAAAGATTGGAAGCAATGGTCCATGTGGAGCTAGAAATGCCAACTTTTAGAACGGAGGATTTCAGACCGGAAGACAACAATGAAGCTATGCTCGTCAGGTTAGACCTCCTCGTGGAAATGAGATATCAGGTTTCCACCAAGATAGCCGCCTAACAACAAAGAATTGCTTAGTACTACAACAAGAAAGTCAAGTTACGAGAGTTCAAAGTGAGAAATTGGGTTCTTAGGAAAACTCAGCAAAACACTAAAGAACCAAACAAAACCTGAATTGGGAGGGGCCCTACAAAGTGACCAAGGTCAACAGGCCGGGAATATATTGGTTGTAAGACATGAACGGTGAAAGCCTTCAACGGTCATGGAATGTAGAGCACCTTAAAAAATATTATTAATAAAGCGTATTTGATTTTACTAAAGTTTCACCACTGTCCATTAAATCTAGCTGGATATCCAATCAATATATTACTATTTGGATTCGCAGAACTAGTTTCCATGTCAGACCACTCCGTGAGTTACATAAGTTAGAACGCCCAAGACAAACTTAACAATCCTAACCAAAGCTTAGTCAGTTCCAACTTATGACGATAGATTCTGGTCCCCTCTAATGCCTAGTCCGTCAAGCACAGATGACAATATCTTAGAAAGTGGGAGTCTAGTCAGAGCTCATCGAGCTTGATCATGGTGGCTTGTCAGGGATCATTGTCCTACCATAATCAATGATTGTCAAACCTGACTAAAACTTAGTCAGTTCCAGCAGATGACGATAGCTTCTGGTCCACTCTAACGCCTAGTCCACCAAGCGCAGATGATGATGGCTTAGAAAGTGAGAGTCTAATCAAAGCTCATCGAGCTTGATCACGATGGCTTGCCCAGGATCACTGTCCTACCATAAACAATGGTAGCTGAACCTGACAAAAGCTTAGTCAGTTCCGACTAATGACGATAGCTTCTGGTCCGACCTACAACTGAGTCCGCCAAGAAGCCAATTAAGATGGTCTAAGAAATTTGAAGTGCAATAACTCCAAAATCTACTATGCAAGTTACATGTCTAAGAGGCCAACACAACGACTTACAATGCATAACATACTCAACAACTAAGCTATAGAAAGTACAAGTAAGAAATACTACTTAACAAGCTTTCTTCAAGTCATAACTTAAGGATTACAGCTGTTGGAAAGGATCTGCTCCAGAGGCCTAAGGGCCAATTACACCAAAGGCTTGTCCTGAATTGTCAGTCTAGGGCACTGGATCCGAAGATTTTTCCTCAACAATCTTCCAAAAAGCAACCTTTTATAGTGACAAAGTCAAGTTCAAGGTCATGGTGCTCTCCTTCGATCAGCTTTATCAGATCCAGCCTATCCTAGACAATCTCAGCAAAGTCCAGAGTTGCCTAGCGCTTCTGTTCGCGAGTTCCAAACTCCGCAGACTCTTCTACATCTCCTTCAGCCTGTCCACAAGCTCGACCACTTGAGACTGCTCCTTTGTCTGTTGTTGTTTTAGCGGATTCAGCTCATCCTGCACGGAGGCATCTCAATCCTCCACTTCGCGAACACGACGAAGTCCACAACAATGTCGGATTCAGGCTTTTGGTGTAAGGCAATCCATTCAGACTCAGCTTGTTCCCTTTTAGTAGCTCGGGCTTGCAGATCAGCATGCGCCTTACCTGCCACCTCTTTCATGCGCTTCAACTCCTCTCGAGTGCACCCCACTTCTGCTTCAGCAGACACCAAGTCGGCCTTGGAAGAATTCAGCTCAGCCTTTTGAGGCTTCCAACTTGGCCTCAAGATCGGCATGCGCGACCCATAATGACTCGGAGTTCATCCCACAGCCAAGCTCCTTTAGCTGCTTGTTTAAGGAATCTATCCGATAAAGAGTGTCAGAATACGACTTCTGCAATTTAGCAAAAGCCTTCTCCAATTCATGCACTCTATTACGGGCATCAGAGTGTAGCTCACTTCGATCCAAGGATACGCCCGCTGCACTCGTGGACGTCGTCACTGACCCAACTAGACCCTTCGAGGATTTTCGCTCCGCAGCCGAAGCCTTCTTAGCTAGAGGCTCAGCTTGATTCCTAGCATCAGGATCTGATGGCAGGATAGATGAAGGAGATCTGCTCCCTAAAACAACCACTTAAGCAGAATGGGGAAGAGGAAAGTCACTAATTTCAGTGGCAGAATCCATATTTGAGGGCTAAGTAGGTTGCGAAGTTGCAATGCCTCCAGTGCCCGCCGGCTTCGAATAATCCTCCTCTAGGTCAACAAGGGTACAAGATGCGGGCAAAACACCATGTTCTTTCACAACCATCTCCTGGGAAAACTGAGCATGTCCAGAATCCGCAATGATCGCCTCTTTCACCAACGGAATCAGCAGATTAGAAAACGAAACGGTCTTGAAATCAGTCCTCTTCCTCTTGAGCTGAGTACTAGGTGGCAAGACCACCTCCAACTAAGCTTGCCTTGTCGGGCTAGGCATTGTCAGCTTTCTCTTATTTGAACAATGATTGTTTGCCTCCTTAGTCGACGTTCTGAACGGAGTCGAAGCTTCATGAAAGTTCTCAAACAGCCTACTCCACACAATGTTGTTCGGAACCATAACCTCTTTGATGATCATAAAATAGAGCTCATTGAACTTTTTCATTATCAACTCCTTCTCCTCAGAGAGAACTGGAGCCATAAATTTTTCTTTAGGAAAATAAAATAACAATTCAATGCAATTTTCACAATGATAGGATAGGGAAAAAAAAGATAAAAAAAGGGAACATTATGCTTACTACAGTCAAATTTGAAGTATCTGACGGCACCCCTCCAACTTAAAGTCCGGAGAGTCCGAAGAAGCAAGAAAACAATACTTCTGACAGAACTTGAAATCATCCAATAATGGACCCAAACAATCTGGTGGGCTCAGTTGACATGCCCCGTGAGTATTTAGCCGAGGGGAAGTCAATAGATAGACCACCCGCAGAGTCAACCAATGGTCAGCGTCATTCTCTTTGATAAAAACAATGATCAAGGTCCTAAACCCATTCGGTATCATCTGGGTGGGAGGAATGCGAAGATACGCCATGAAGCGTTAAATATCTTTCGAAACCAGAAAGCGGAGTCCATATTGAAACATGCCTTTGTTCAAGGCAATGAACTCTTGCGGAGGCATCAACGGTGTTCGGTCAAAGCCCAATGGTGTAAGTTCTAGGTCTTCAAAAATTTGGTATTGATCCTGGAGATTAACCAAACCAGATTCATCGACCAACCTGTCCCGAAAAAACTCGTGGCAAGCGTAGGACAGCTTTTGTTCGGGAATAAGTTCAACTTTGTCCGCCATAGAAGAGAGTACGAACTTTTGAGTACATTTGCAAAAATAGAAGCAAGAAAACAAGGAGTTTCAAAAAGACTACAGAAGTAAAGAAACTTTCATTTGCAGATATGGCAACTTATATAAAGGCATAAATTTGCACCCTTTGTTCGAGCAGTCACATACTCATTTAATGATGTGCGCCGCTCGAGACAATGTTTCAGGCTCAATCATCGCAACTATACAATTCCTATTGAAGTGACTTAGTTGAACGAATGGCCCAGTAACTCGGGGGGAGCAGTTGACAATACACAAAATAGTCAATTAATCTGCACCGTACATGTGTCATGATGATCTTGTCAACAAAGCAAAGTGGACCCAATCGTGCGCTCAGTCGGACAAAACCCAGACAACACGGGACTCACTTAAGCTGGATCCAGAAGTATGGACCCAAACAGCAGTGCCCTACTATGCTCATATGTCATATGGTCAAGCCCAATACCCGTAAAACCCAATGAGGCAAGTATCTGGATGATCGACCTAGGACGGGCGGACCAACAATACACCGACTCATATTAGAAAACAAATACCGGAATATAAGTCATGTTTGAAAATTCTCATGCATGGATAACACTCAACAAGGGAAGAATCTCTCGCAGATCTAGGAGCACAAGTCGTGTAGGGAAATTCTCCTACATGGATGATCCGAACAAGGAAAGGATCTCCAGCGAGATATTTTTTCCTGAACTATGCCACCAAAGGCCTAGCAAAACAAGGACTCTCACATGATAAATAGGCCACAAGGTTGAGGAACAAAGGTACCCTGCAGAACCCAATTTACAACATTACACATTTCTCAAGCCTTATATGACTTGAGCATTAGAGTGTCTTCGGTCGCCACAATGGTGGTCTTTGGCTCATGTGTATTCCTGTGCAGGTCAAGGTCAAGGACAACAAGATTTGAGATTTATCATTTTCTCAAGTCCGAAAACAAATAATAAATAAACTAACAAATAAATATATCACAAGTTAATTCATGGCTACAATTGCAAAAGGGGTGTTTGTTTTTCCTAGAGCACTAAATGTTCTGAATTGTGAACTTCTTTGAAAATTTTGTGTTATAGCAAACACGACATAGAACAACACACATCAAGGATGAAAAGGTTGTGTAACATGTGAGAGACCACTTTGAGGCTTTGAAATAGTATCAAAAATCACAATTGTTATAGGAAAATTTACAAATTGAAGAATTTTGTCCCTGGACTTCTGTTTAGGCACACGTGCCCACCCTTCTCCCAATTTCTCAATCTAGCCCAGAATACTCTCCAGTTTACCAATCAAACTAGTATCTATAGAACTGTTCCCTCATTAGAATCCAATTGCAACATTTTGGATTTTAATCTGTATTCTGGTATTCTACACTCGCCTTTCACTGGCAAAGCATAGGTTGTTGAACAATTTGGCAGCCCAGTCCGATGATTGGTTTAATAATCTATATTACAATTCAGAGTGGTGTTTTACTATTCATTGCTGACTGGGACAAAGTCAAATCGAAAGAATTAGAGATAAAAGATGGTTAGGATTAAAAGTTGGAAAATGCATTGAATTTGAGGATTGAGATTCATTTCCCATGATGACATATTTGTAAATATAAAACATGTAGAAGGGAAAAAATAATGAAAAAACTTTTTGAAAAAAGTTGGTGGAATGTATATGTGGCGGAGAGAAAAAATATTGTGTTTTTTTTTTAGCAAAATGAAAATTATCATAACTATCTACATTGTTGTCGGATTTTGATAAACTTGGTATCATTGAAATTCATTTTTGAAGATTTTTCGAACAAAACCAATGATCAATACAAGGGCCAAAATATTAAAAATATATATATTATAATTAAAAAATGTATAATGTATTACACGTCTGTAATATTTTTCAATATTTTTAAAAGCAATGAGACAGGTCGATCATACCAGAAAAAATTAGTCGGGCATCTTAATGCATATTTAAACAAAAATCTTAAATTTCATGTTTTGGGGAATTCAAAGATTGGGGTATACTCATTCTCGGCGTTTAAAATTTTCCCTCAACTAATTCAAATTTGATTGAATAGGCTTACACTTAGAATCGTCTTACACTTCAATACTGATTGAGAGCAAAAATGGAGATAGTGACGGAGGTATTCAATACAAAATAATTAACAAAAATAAAATTATTTGGAGTGTCAACGGCACGGGGCATACTCTAGTTTTTCTTACAATTCAAATAGGTTTTTTTTACTATTCATAATACTGTAGACAGTCTACATATCCTATGTGGCAAAGTTATACTTTTGGCAGAACTTAAGTATAAAATTTTTACCCCCGATGTTTTCCTCACTCTCTCCACACCACCTCCCCTCTCTTCCTTTGTGATTCCAACACAGCCCAACATCCTTTTTCTTCTCCCCAGATTCTTCATCTGTCTGCCAAAGGAGGAAGAAGGTTTTTGGTCTGCCAACACAGCCCAACGTCCTCATCTCAGTCTGCCAACACAGCCCAAAGGAAGAAGAAGGGTCTTGGTTTTGGCCTATTCAGTCTTCATCTCAGTCTGCCAACACAGCCCAACGTCCTCCATCTCCCTACCATATATTCCTTCTCCCCCCAACTCTCTTCTTCTAGATTCCTTCTCTCTACACCCCCAACGTATTTTAGCGGGAACCACTTCTCCCGGCCTTCAATCCAATTGCCATGTTCAGGTATCATTTGAGTTTTTTTAAGTCATGGGGTTTGTTAGATTTGGTTATTTAGATTGTTAGATTTGCATAGAAAGTGTTTGATGAAATGTAGATGAGTAAAAAATGGGTTTTTCTACTCCTGTTTTAAGTTGAAGTTGTGGGTTCTCTTTTGAAGTGCAACTGTTTTAAGTGATTCAAGTTGATGTTGTGGCTAATGGTATTGTTAAGACAATACAAAATATGAATTGTTATTGCTCAGGGTTAAGTGTTATGGGGTGTCAAAAGAATATGAATTGCTATTGCTCAAGGTTATTTGTTTGAATTGCCACTTTCTATGAAATTTACTCAACTGTATAGTTCATCTAAGGACTCCTCATACATTTACAACAAAAATGATTGAAAAAAACAACTAGAATACTCCATAAAAAAATATTTGGATCGAAAAAAAAGGGGAAGAAACTGATTTTACATAATCAATGAGTCGACGATGATGGACAGAACTCAACTCTGGGAATTCACAATGTTTTAAAATCACACAAACAAGTAGTCAATTACATTGGATAGCTTACTTCAAAAACTGTGCAGAACATAAAATTTCTCTGTAGAATGGTAAAAACTGTTGTCTACACTATTTTTCTCACATACATACAACAACTATTTGGAAACTAGAACTACAACTGACATGACAAAATTTGATAACACAATTCGGTAAAGAATGATCTGCAATCTTCATGTACGAACCTCTTGGCTTTGTTTCTCCCGGTTTTCTTCCACTATTCTTTCAAATTCTTTCTGACCGGCAACAATCATACTTTTCACAGTGTCGAAGGTAGTAAGCCTACTACTGCAAAAAGCTTTATGAATCAATATACCGATAAAATGGCAAGATTATTAACTTTTGATATGAAACCACATAACTGAGCTATGAAAATTTGACGAAGAAAAAATCAACAGGATGTCTTATAATGGTTTATTGAAATGAGGCATAGATTACAATCCTAAAGCAAAGACCTCAAGGGCTTAGCTTCAAAAATAATTTATTCTCAAAGTTAATAGCATAGTACTACCATATTTTCCAATATTGTGCTTAGAAATGTTTCAATCAGCCTTAAAAAGTGATAAAAAAATTAACAAGGTAACAGCAGTTGGTTAAGCTTATCTATATCCAGGTGACACACAACTTCAACTATAAGGTAAAAGAAACAGAACTTAAGTTCCACTATCTCCATCGAGAATGTTGTGTTCGAGAATGCTGCATAGAACACGGACTCAAAGTTCTTTCAGTTGTGGTCCTATTACGGTAAAATGTATTATGATTTTTTCGCGATCGGGATTAGTTTAACAGGTCATGTTAATGTGTTGTTGTGTTGGTTACAATCGCCTTTACATTCTATTAGCAAGCTTTCCTGAATAGGCCACACAACCCATTATTTTTTTGAATCAATCAAAAGATAAACACCAAGTCTCTATCCCTTAAAAATGTGTTTTTCAATGTTAACTTATATATACTTTAGTTGGAGGATGGTGCCATCTATATTTGGCTTTGTTGTTTTTTCCTTCTTTTCTATTTCTATGTGTTGGGAGCATCAAATAATTAAACTTGATTGGATGTTTCTTACTGTATATTTGGACAACTATTCAAGTTGTTAAGCAAAGAAGCAAACATATATACATTGTTAGAACTTGGCGTGTCTTTGGCACTATGGATTTCTCACCATCATATTGTATACATTGTTTGTTGCTTTCAATTGGAATAACTTGCAAGTTTTTTTTTTTTTTTTTGGTATTGTTATGCATCTACCACTAATTCCTTCGGTCACTTATCGATGCCTTCTCTATCATGTACATGGAACACATTCAAATTTGCTTCAGTTCTAGGAAGTACCGCCACCCCACAGAAGTGTATGTTGTGCTAACTTATGGTATTATCATATTTATTTTAGGGTGAGAAGCTTATTGGTAGTCTTTGGGTTATGTTCTCCAAAACATGGAATCCAAAGAAAACCCGTGCAATTCATGTGTAATCAAGCACAACCTAAATTTTCCCAGATAGAGTATTTAGTCAGGGTGTATGAGTAATGATTTTCCTATCTCAACAGGAAAAATTGAAACTTGGGAAAATTTTCCCACTTCAAAATTTGCAAATCAAATATATGGCAAATCCTATTGCCATGGAAAATTTTGAAAAATTTTCTTTTCCCATGGCAAATGGTGTAATCAAGCACAACCTAAATGATTGTTAAGATTACAATTATGTAATAAGTCATTGGGTTTCGACTTGCTGACGATGAAATACCTATACACTAAAATATGTTTATGATGACATTATATAAGCAGGATAAATCCTTAAAGCTTTACAAATCATGATGGAGTTTGGTATATCTAAGCTCTTTTTATTTGTATGCTGCAGTCCTTTTCTGTTGACTAATTAAAATTTCATTTGCTTCAGGCACACATTCGAGCATTGAAGTTGAACACTTGGAGACAACTTTCCTCTGAAGAAGGTATGTCTATTTTCTTATACTTCTCCATAGGTTTTTAAATTTAAAATTTTTAACTATCAACACGTTTCCTTGATAATCTATATTCATGTCGAATCTCCAATAGTACCATCCCTAAAGTTGTTAGGATAAGAAATGGCTACGAAGTAAAAAAATATAAATGATGTGAGGTGTTCAAACCACATCTTTGAGAATGTATGTGTTGCCCATGTAATCGTTGCTTGCTTGCTAGCTTACTTTGCTACTTGCTAATTTGTTTTAATTTCATGTTATTATCATTGATCGTGACTTCCGAATATTTGGTTTTAGTAATGAGTGTTTTAGAAATGGCTGTGAATGGGAAGGTGTTGCTTGCAGGCAGCTTGCTTGGTGCTGCTTGCTTGCTAGCTTAATTTGTTGCTTGCTTAATTTGCTTTAATTTCATGTTATTGTCATAAATCATGACTTCCTAATATTTGATTTTAGAAATTAGTGGTTTAGAAATGACTGTGAATGGGAGGGTCTTGCTTGTAGGCAGCTTGCTTGCTTGCTAACTTAATTTGCTTTAATTTCATGTTATTGTCATTGATCATGACTTCTTAATATTTGGCTTTAGAAATGAGTGTTTTAGAAATGGGAAGGTCAATGGTTCGTTCTCAACGCGAGGATGACGTTATAATAACTTCCTTCATCAAGACCTACACTACTTGGCTTAAGGCCCCTGTTTCACACATCATAGCTCTGTGGACGTGGGTGATGGTGATGATTCTTTAGTTGCAAACTTCCCCAAACCCTTATAGAAACATTGGAGTATCAGACTTACAAAATAGATACAACTCCTGATCTCTCATCTATGCCTCATCCAAGGCAGTTAGAATCTGATCTCTCATCTATGCCCCATCCAAGACAATTTTCTAACTGCCTGTTTTACAAGTTGCTACCTGAATCCATCAAGAAGTCCAAGTGCAAGAAAGTTTTCGTAACCATGAACCCAAAAGATCCTTTTGTCTCAGCATGTCACTTCATTAACACATTAAGGTTACAAGACCAAGGACCAGTTCCAATGCTCTTACACCCTTCTTTATGTTTTAGAAATGACTGTGAATGGGAGGGTGTTGCTTGCAGGCAGCTTGCTTGCTAGATTAACTTGCTTTAATTTCATGTTATTGTCATTGATCATGACTTCCTAATATTTGGTTTTAGAAATAAGTGTTTTAGAAATTGCTGTGAATGGGAGGGTGTTGCTTGTAGGCAGCTTGCTTGCTTGGAAATACAATCAGATTCTCATTTACCATGAACACTTGATGGATCATTTGTTTTTTTTTTTATATCAATGGAAATAATAACAATGGATATTTTTTATTTTTACCATAGTTGATGGAAACAATACAATGGTAAAAGGTATGATTGAAAGAATAATGTCAATTCTAGAATAAATATGTATGATGGAAATTTTTTTTTACCATAGTTGATGAAAAGAATGCAATGGAAAAAGATATGATTGAAAGAATAATGTCAATTCTAGGATAAAAAGGTATGATGGATATTTTTCCACATTTGGTTATTTGTTCCACCTTTTTATAGTCTCCGCTTTTGGTTAAATTGATGGTTGGATTGCTTATTGAATTGATGGTTGGTCCAAAAAGATAGCTCTATTGTAAAGCTTTGGTTGCAATCTATAAACATTTCCTTTTTCTTTTCAGGGATCGCTAACCTTGCATTGTGCCTGGCCGTAACTATGGACCACTTAATTCAAAAAGCACCCTACTCCGAAATGATGATTTTCGGACAGGTACTATAGTAGGTTGATACTACTAAATCTTACTTCGAATTGGTTGTCTCATATGTATGACACCTTTTTTGTTTGC
Organism: Berberis vulgaris; assembly: GCA_963556465.1. Lineage (NCBI taxonomy): Eukaryota > Viridiplantae > Streptophyta > Magnoliopsida > Ranunculales > Berberidaceae > Berberis > Berberis vulgaris. The sequence continues at coordinate 96,157,274 of OY747128.1, forward strand.
AAGTGGATTCAGCCGTACAAGAAACTATAAGAAATATGCTCAGTTTTCCACCATAATTGAACTATTTTCACCTTAAGATTACTCATTTACTTATATGTTTACCAGAGATCAAATTTTTAGAAAAACAAGGCGTCACGGTTATAGTTTGTGATGAGCAAGTTGATTCAAACTTGCCGAGGACAGTAAGAAATTTTGTTAATTTCTCTTTTCACTTTTTTTTATTAAACCAGCCAAGGATTTTAACATGTTATCCTTTTACTAGGAGATATTATTTAGTGTTCATGGCATATATTGTCATTATAATTTTTTATAACAGGTTTAGACAGGTTTCAATATTGAAAAATACAGGAAAAACTCTGTTGAAATTTTGATTTTTTAATTGTTCATGACATTGATTGTTATTATAGTCACTTATGTGAAGAATAATTTCTTATGACATGTTCAGATAATATCGATGCCAACATATATATCAAAATTTTGTATATTCAATGTGTGTGTTGGACTGTGTATTACATTCTTTGTATTCAATGTGTGTGTTGAACTGTGTATTACATTCTTATGACAGGTTCAGACAGATTTCAATATTGAAAAAACAGGGGAAACTCTGTCGAAATTTTGTAATTGTCCAAAGTGTGTAACTTTGACATTCTTCAAAATATTACAAAATTTTTATACCTAATGGTATTGTGTGTGACTTATTTAATTGTGTGCGACATTGATTGCCATTAGAGTCATTTTTGTGACTATAAATTCTTATATTAGGTTCAAACAAGTTTTAATATTGAAAAATGGGGGAAGCTCTGTCAAAAAATTTATTTTTTTAATTGTTTAAAAATAAAATATATATAATCTTAACTTTCTTCAAAATATGACAATTTTTTTGTGATATAATGATATTGTATGCATGTCTCTTTGATTGTTCAACGCCATGTCTTATTACAAAAACCTCTTTTAATATTGAAAATGATGGTTATATGGTGCATTGTTAGAGAGATTTTTGTGAATGCTAAATTATGTGAGAAAAAATGAACGGCTAAAAAATGCTTCTCAATATTCTTCTAAATAGCATTTCGTTTTCCCTAATGAAATTTTGTTTCTTAACTGTTGAGCCCTATTACAAAAACTTTTTTAGTACTAAAACTGATGGTTATACAATGCTTTACTAAACTAAATGTGGCATTTGTTGTAGCCAAAATAACATGGATATTTCATAATGTTGTAGCTAAAAGATGACATTTGGTGGAGATTAAATTCCTTAGCGCATTGGTTGCGTTGATCAATGTTATTAAAAAAAAATTTGCATTTAATAAGTATTAAAATTTGTTTCAAAGTTAATTTATTGTAAGTGTTTTTTTAAAATGAAATAAAAACCTAATTGCGATTATTCGACAATTCCGTTAAAGTACGATGTACTCTGTCGTAATGCCAACGGCACGGATATTACACTAGTCTATATTACAATTCAGAGTAATATTTTACTATTCATTATTGACTGAGACAAAGTCAAATAAAAAAAGTTAGAGATAAAAGATGGTTAGGATTAAAAGTTGAGAAATGTATTGAATTTTAGGGTTAAGATTCATTTTTCATAAGGTATATTTGTAAATATAAAACATGTAGAAGGGCAAAAATAATGAAATAGATTTCGAAGAACATGGAAGAGAGTATAAATGCAGCAGTGAACGACAGGTATATGGCACCAGAACCGGAAGTAGGACTTGGAACTGGAGCCAAATTTGGAGATGTAATTTCGAGCCTAGAACCATCTATCATAGCGAAAACCATTGCAATTATAACAATTGCAAAAATTTTGCAAGTAGAACTTTTCATTTCTAATTGCTTTCAAGGTTTTTAAGATAGAATGAGCCTGGGTTTACGTGATGGAAATAATCATAACAGGGGAAATATAGGTTCACTGACAAGGAAGATTTAAGGAAGAGAAATGTGATTGAAACAAAATAAGCTGTTTATTATGGTATAATGGTAGAATGTTGGGTTTTTTTGTGGGAAATGAAGTGCGTCAATTGCTTAGTGACTGCAACTTGTAAGCCAACATCAAGAAGAGAATACTTAGCGACAGAAGGTCAGGTTTTGCTTGATTGATGAATAGAGCCAATGTTTTCACACATGGGTTTCTACCAATGTCCACAGTTGGACATTCAGTTTACCTAATTATTTTTGATAATACGATCTTAAGGCAAAACCAACAAGTAAACCTATAACATGAGTTGAAGTATGCTTGATCATGCTTGTTCTTTCTATTCATTACGTCAAACTTTATTGGGGGAAACATTTCCATTCAGCTGAATCTTGGCAGAGGTGATCCATGTAAATTGTAATTTAGATCATCATATCAAAATTTACATATTCTAAAATTTCCAAATATCGCAACATGTATACTTAAAAGCATAACCAGTGATAGGAGATTCCTTGACTTTGGATCATTTGTTAAATTTGTTGCATAACAGAGTATCAAGCCATGTCCGATTTAGCAAGGTCTCAAGCGCTCATGTTTACAACATGTAACAGGTAAAATAGGAAGAAGAAAAAAATGACACAAGAGATAACGTGTAAAATAAGCACCAGAATGGCAGAATTGACCCTGCTGGATCCACTTGTGGGAAGTGATTCACAAGATAGGAAGCCACTAGCGGGGAAATCTAGGCCTTTGTAACTGTAATAAAATAATTGGGTTAATTACCGATACCCTCAATTATAAATTGATAATTAGATGTGACTCCCCAGATATAATAAATTAAGGTCCTTCCTGAACTAACAGTCGAGTCACGTGACTGAGCAAGGAATGTGATTTATCAAAAAAATGTCAAAATTTCACCGAATATTACCCTTTTTCGAGTTATCGAGATTTCTTTCGAAATTCGAATATTAATTTCTTTCGTTAGACCAATCTCAATTTCCTACATTTTAATATGTTTTAATTTTAATTTAATATTAAAATTTTGTTATATAAGTGATTCTTATGCAATATATTATTTATATGGCACGGAGTATTGTAGTACTTTTTATGTAGTATTTAAGAGTTTAAAATGTTTAAATTACATTGATAAATTCAAAATTACAAGAGAGAACACATTGATGCACTCACTTAAATATTTATTATTTATTTTAATACATATTGATGAACACATTGTACCATTGTGATTTAGATTAGATCCATATAGAAGAGAGAATTTGTTTGCAATGTGATTTTAGAAGATGTTTAAAACATATTTTTTATTTCTATTACACAACCTACCGTAGCATTTACTTTGTAGAACTTATAATGATGGTTAATGTATCTTACGCAAATTTAAAAGTTCAGAATTTGTGACAAAAGTTTAATTGTATCGATACATTTACTTTTATTCTTTAGTCAAGAATAAATAATGTTTATAAAGAAAGATAAAAATGGTAAGTCAGCGTTGCATATTTAAGGTTGGTGCAACAAAGTCGAAACGTCCCAAAATGTCGGTGGAACAAACAGTTGCTGCAATCGAGCCAAATAATCAAATACACGTAGCAACTCACTAAAATAAAAATAAAAAATATCAAATTTTGAGCGGTGATTCAATGAGATTAACCCCACGCACATTCAGTGAGGGTGCACTTCTCAACTATTAGATTAAATGGATTTTGATGTTACAGCAAAAAAAATTAAAGATTTATTAGTTTCCTAAACTTACACAACTCCTTAGTTTTAAGCTTTAGTAACTTCATTCCCCTTTTCTTCTTCACATCTTCTCCGCTGTTTATTTCTTCTTTTTGAATCTTCTTCAAAATAAATTCAATTACTAAACCCATTTGGTTTTATCTTTATGATGAAAAAATTTCAAGCTTCTCCGTAAGTGATTTTGTTTATAATTAAACAAGATTTTAATGAATAAGAGAAAAGCCTTTAATGAACAAGATTTTAAGTTATATCAGTTTTGGATATAATTGAAGAGAATTGAAGAGATTTTTTTTTTAATTTAACGTTCTTGAGGAGGTCAAGAGGGTATGCTCATGGACTATCTTTTAGAGTTTATTCATATAAATGCACCATGTTCAGAGATAAGAGGGGAAATGACGTTTCTAAAACTACAAAGTTGTGACGATTTAGGAAACTAATAATTCTTTTCCTTTTTCTGTTTAACAGTTTCATCTAGATTTATTTAATCCAAGGGTCGAGATGTAAGCCCTCACTGAGTGGGCGTAAAGTTAACCTCGTTGAATCATCACTCTTAAAGTTACGCGCTCACCGAGTGGGCGTGAGATTAATCTCATTTAATCACCTCTTAAATTTCCGCGCACATAAAGCAAATCATCACCCTAGCCTCAAATAAGGTACATGTTTAATCTTAAATAAGACCCATGTGTATCTTGATCAAAATTCAAAAGGCTTTATTAAAAAAATAATAAAAAAAATAAAAATAAATAATTCATCTTCTCCAACCTTTCAACCTTGAACCCACCACCACCAGTCAAATCAGCCCCAACCTCCACTCTGAAACAAACCAACACCACCTCCAACTGCTGCTCCTTCACCACCCAGTCCATCCTCTAAAATTGAACCACACAGCCATCCTCTCTAATAAACCCAATCCAATCCAATCAATCGATGCGATTGAAGGTTAGAACAGGACACAACATTAACCCCATCCTCTCACCTATTCGATTCAGTGGAGATGGGATGGGGTTGATAGTGGTGTTAAAGGTGGGAGGGTCGGTTGATTCAGTTCTTGAAAATGAGGTGATAATGATGTTGGGGTGTGCATCATGGTGTTGTGGGGCTAGGCGGGTTCACTAACTTAAGAGGGTGGGGTGGGGTGGGGTGGGGTTTGGGTTGAGTTGTGTCGTGAGATCAGAGTGAAGTGAGAGGATTTGGGTTTTTTAGGGTTTTATACAAACAGGTTCGAAACGAACCGTTTGAATATAAAATTTTGGAACCGGACACAAACCGTTCCACAACATATCCGGACCGTTTCTTCATTTACACAATAAAAACTGGACAACTTGGAGCAAAACGGTCCAATTCGATTTAGATTCAGAGGTTATTCGACACGGATGCCCACCCCTAGAATTTCATCACATGAAAAAGATTTCAGACAGTCAACATCAGTGAAGGGATGACGCTAAATAATGATATCTACGGGGTTATAGTTAATTACTCGTCTATAATAGCAAGTATCACTAATTAACCCTAAATAATAGATCACTGAACCTACCTACCTACTCTTGTCATCATTTTAAAAACTTGAAATAAATAATTGAACAGAAAGGACATAAAACTTTGTAACATCATACACAGTAGTTGCATAAACTAATGCCAGCATATGCAACAATTAAAACATGTAAAGTTACCCATCATTGTTATTTTGCAAAAAATAATAACAATACAAGTGTTTTCACCAATTAACTGTTCTTCCGAAACCAGGCTGGAAATTTATCTTCTCATTTTTTATTTTTTTTCAAAAGCAACTTGTAACGTATCCAGAGATGCTGCAATTATTACAGTGAACTTATGGAATAGAAACCACAATCAACTCCAATTTCAGTAATCTATCGGACAAATTCAGTGCTCTATAAACTCAACTATTCAGATTCTTCCCACCATCCTTATATCAATGATAAAAGAAAATGATAGCACTTTATATCCTCTGTAGCAAGAAAAAAAAACCCTTTACCCTTATAGATACTAAATCCTATCAACAAATCCACTGGGACAATGTGGCACTGGCACCAGACTTTTTCATAATAATTTGCACACAATAAAACCTTTCCTCACCCTAACTCCAAAATCCTACAATCCTTTAGACTGGCAGGCAGAATAACCCTTATAAGATCAATAGCTCATTGCCTACAATGGCTCCATGAGGACATCAACTTTCTTTCCACGGCAATTTTCATCTATTTCTTAAAGTTCCTACACATGGTAATCCCTAAATCTTTTTGTCAGCCAATGCCAGTTTGTTTGTTTGAGGTTTTCTTTTTCTTTCTTTTGTTCTTAAGCTTAACTTCCATCAACTTCCGTAAGAATAAGAAGCCCCTTGGAGCAAAATGGTGGTTTTGGTTTATGGAATCTCAATGCATGCCAAGAAAGAAGAGAAAAGGAGAAAAAAAATGTGAAGTTGTAGATGACACTCCAATATGGAAATTTGGAATAACCTCCCTCCCCACCCACAACAACTCTCATATTTTGGCAACAAGCACGGGAATGTGATTCCTATATCTTGTCAAAAAAATATTTATGGGTTGATAACAATAACAATCTTGAAAAGGCCATTGAGATCAGTTGTATGAAATCCAACTGCACCTGATTTAAAAAAGATAAAGTGGGTTGAGCATTATCTCCTCCAATAAAACCATAAATTTTAAATCTATATTCCGAGTTTCTGAGAATTTATTAATGGAGACTCTACAGGATACGAACGGAGAGATGGAACTAGGACACCCTTCTCCAACGAGTTCCTTACAGATTCATCTCTACCCTTGGCATCTCAAGATCTATGATCTTAGTCCAAACATCCACTCAAATTTGGCAGATCTGTGTACAACTCATTTTATCAAAAAGAGAACACCTCTCTAGAGTTACGGTCTAGGTTAAAGAAGAGGCAGGAGACCCTTTCTAGAATGAGTCAAGGACATTTCACCCAAGCATGCACGCTAGCAAGTTTAAGCTACCAAATTAAAATAAACTTAGTAACACACTCCTTAAAAAATTAAGATTAGAAACTGAGGTTGAAAATTTGCAGCTATGGTTCACAAAACATTTCATAACAAGCTAAGTACATATCTAACAATGATTGTTCTAAAGAAGCAAGTATTCAAAACAACAATAGGTATTAAGTATATCAACTATCACAAAGAAAAAATAACACCAATATAAGTTGTTCCTAAAGCTTAAAACATAAACCATAAAACAATCCACAAAGGAAAGCAAAAGTTTCCTAAAACTTGGATCCGAAACATAGAAAACATCATCAAGGGCTTCAAATCAGTACTTCACATTGAAAATTGACTCACAATATGCAATGCTACTCACACTGGATTGCCTACTTTTCTGAAGAGTTGGGTCCCCTCTTCTTACCAAAACCAACAACTGCAGGAGAAGAAATCAAGGATTTAGGTCGATCCAAATTATTTTAAAAAAGATAGCTCTTTATTTCTCGTAAAAAAATCTCTAAAAGCAACAGAATTTAAATCATGAATCAGTCATTCCTTAATTCCTTACAAAATTTATAACAACAAATGAAAAACAGAATCTATAAGCTGGACTGCATTAATAAGTTTCCATGACCAAATAGTAAAAATCAAAAAGATTCAACAAGTAAACTTTGGAACAAATTAAAAAAAAAAAAAATTACTGTGAAATCCTCAATTACTCAGATAACAGTAACACCGACTTCAAACTGGCTAAGAAAACAATCAGCATTGGCAACAAAAAGATGGCAGTGGTTAATGAAGGTTTCGATCCACCAAAAAAAAAGTTATCTACAAGATGGAATTAGTAGGGTTGCAAAGGACCCATCCTTGATCAACTAAGTTCTGAAGGAGTGGACCATAGCAATTGGGGTGCTCTTCCCACTAGCCAAATGTGAGCTCTCTCGCCCATTTCCCGGTAGCTCTTTGGTTGGTATATTCTCACTTTCAAAATGAAACCACCACATAATATGAAAGATGTCACATAGCAGCTTCCACATTGGAATTTCTATCGCAATGGTAATATATTGAAGTATAGAAGATGAAACAATAACTAAAAGCAACAAAATTCAATCTAATGGGTTCCCCTAAAATTAAAACTTGGAAGACATATTTTATGAAAGAGATGTGAAGCTAGACTTCACTAAGAAGGAAAAGCAAAAAGGTAAGAAAGTGTTTCCACCTTGGGTCTTAATCATAAACATTGGTTCTTTGTCTGATAAGTCAAAGTTTGGATCTTTGGATAGAAGAGGTAAAGTCCCAAATCCTTTTGCATTCTCCCTTGCACCCATTGGAGAAGAAAGCTAAAAAACACAAAATTGTATATCCCTGTTTCTCGAAGCCCTCATAAACTGTATATGCGTTCTTGAAAAGAAATACACTAGACTAACGACGAAACTTAAAACCCATGAAGCATAACTTAGGATCTGAACTTTTGAACTGGTCTAGTTCCAAGAGTAGACTGGCACAGATACAATATAGGTTAAGTAATTTTATTTTGAATTGACCTAAATTCTTTACAAGCTCCACAGATATTGCAAATTTTGCACAAGTTTAGAGTCACTTTGAAAGTGTACACTTACACCTCATTACCACAATGCCAACTTTATTCTCATTAATCACTTCACCGAAATCAAACATCAAGTGATATCATGTCTAATAGTAGGAATAGTGAACGTATTACTGGTATTTCCATAGCATCCTACGTTTTCCAGGATACTTCTCCAACATTTGATTCAATCATGCACCCATCAATAACATATAGAAAGATGATTTTCTTTGCATATAATTCTTGCATTAATACATGATTACTTGATTAGTGTCTCGGTGAAAACGAGCTACGTAGCTCGTCCATCTAATACCATGTGAAATTGGTGTTGGCTAGCTTTTGATTCATGTTAGTGAAAATGAAGTGCATAATTTGTGCATTGGCTCACTTTTGATTCTTGTATCGTTATTGCACTAGTTCATGTTCGGTCCTTGAACTCATTGGCATAGGGTACCACCGTGCCAGTTTCATCTCTCTTACATCGATATAACAAAGTACCACATGAGTGTCAACCAAGTTCTCAAATTATGAGAAAGCAGTTGAAGATGAAGTCTCCTTATCAAATAAGGTCTCCAAATGACAATAATGTCCAACGATGATAAGCATCAGCTGAGGTTAAATTTTGACCATTACTAACTGATTAGAGGGGGAGCAAAACTCAACTTCATGTTGCGGATGAGAAACTGTATGTTGAAATGGGACAACTACCAAATGTCTGAGAAATTCGAATACTTTGAAAATCTTGAGACCTTATTGTGACACTTATTGACTCAAAGAAGTAACTATCATGTCCCTTTTGCATTAATCCCATGTGGATGCAACAGCCTTATTGAGATAATTGGAAGAAACACGCCTAAAACCTGACCTTCAACAATATTCCAAATAATCACCAATATCTACAGCCCATTACTGTAATATTTATCTTCTTACTGATCTTCCAATAAGTTGATCTACCCATTATATGGTTATTTCTTTCACTCCAAAAAGAGTATCATATCCCACGTACACTTCTGCTTCTCCACTGCTTTATCCAAGTTTAAAGAGAGCAACATCAGGATTCAATCTACAGCCTCTGAGATAATACTTCTCACATAAGTAATAAGCATTCTCACATAATTGATCTGAATAGACCTATTTGATATGATGCAGCTCATTAACCCTCAATAAATACATGTTCAATAAGGAAGGAAGGCCTGAACAGCAGAAATTCAAATGTCCATCAACCATCGAATCACCTCATCTAATGTTTGCCCCACTCAATTTACACCCAAATTTTTTTTTCCATTTCACCCAAAATGTTCACTAATCACATGGGCATTGTAAAAACAACATGAAACCAAACCCCTTTCCTCCACCAAAAGAATATTATTTAAATCCTATCTTGCTTCTCCTCTAACAACCCTCGTCAACTAACATAACCCCAAATCTCTAAAAAAAAAAAAAAATCAAGATACCAAGGAGATTTAGTCTAGTAACTCTGACACACAAATGGTTACAAATTTCATTATACACAAGTGGATTTCAGCAATTGAAGTCACTGGGACATATGATCAAATACCTTACGTGCAAAAGAAAGAGAGAGAGTAAAAACTGACCAGCAGTGACGAAACGTCTGTTGTATTGCATCCTCTTGTGAGCCCTGCCTCTGGGCTTCTTCTTCTTGTCTTGCTTGGCGACCTTTGGGGTCTGACCTCTCACTTTGCCTGCTCGAGCTAGCGATCCGTGAACCTTACCTGCAAATCAATCACCAATGATAGGATAGATAGAGAAATCAATCAGAAACCAAACCCAATGGTTTGTGTAAATAGAAAGAGAGGAAACGTTACCCATGGCTGGTTTTGCTGTTGGCGCCGCGGCCGCTTCAACTTGGTTGGTTTTGCAGAGGAAAACTGAACAACAGATAGAGAGATGTTGCGGTTAGGGTTTTAGTATATATATTGTGGGTGTAGGCAACTTTCAGCCGAATCAGTTGACCCGACACGAAACCGAACCGTTTTGAATGGGTTTGGATCACTTCGTAAGAGCATCCACAATAAGAAGTGCACTTTTGAACTTTTCAAAAGAATCCACACCTAGATGGGAGTGAAAAAAAATAAATTCACTCACACTAGCTAATGTCGTCGCGCCATTTGAGATAGTGTCATTATTCGTGTTTTGTTGTTAGAGTCGACTTTGCCATGTCATCTCAAGTATAGTCTTCAATTTTACACATTGTTTGTAGAGTATCAAATGAGCAGATAAAAACACCTAAAAGAGCTTCTTATGGGTGGTTTGGATGCTATAAAGTAAATAAGTGGATTCTAGTTAGAAAGTTTTGATGCGATTCAACTCTTTTGACCCGAAAAACAAATTTTAAAAAAATTAATTGCAACAGTATATATTAATTTAAAAAATCACTACAACAAATTAAATATATATTGTTGGAGCTAGAATATTGTCATGCCCTGCCTTACAAAATCACATCTCTCATGATGTGATCCAAAAATGTCGACACTTAACACTTTGTAATTAATTTTAATGTATTGAACCGCATATAATTATTGGTTGTAAAGTATTGTATTAGGATTTTCATGTTAGTGCGAGATTGGTAATTGATGTGTTATGTCTATATTGTATATATACATCTCATAAGTTTGCATCTCCGGTAGGATATTATGCTAAGTGATGTTGTTTTTGTACGTGCATCGGTCAATAGACAGAGCGTGACAAATACTCTTAACTCTTCGTACTTAGATATTGTGAACTTTGTTATACTCCATGTGCATCATTTAGAAGCCAAAGTAATATTCTCCTTTGTATGTGACAAAATCACATTTCATCAACCAAACAATGTACCACACAACAAAACATTCGTGTATCTATGCTTGGAGTTCAACTTCCCTTTCAAACAAGGAACACTCACTTGAGCCATCCTTCGTTCTAGGTAAATAATTTAAGGTTTATTTTGCAAATGTGTGTGTCTATGTAGGGATGGCAACAGGGCGGATTGTGGAGGATTTGAGCAAATCCATCCCCGCCCCGTCAGGAATAGCGGATCCCCAAATCCGCCGCGCCAATCCATTTGTAAATTTATTTAAAAACCACCACCGCCCCGTCCGGATTGGCGGATATCCGTCCCGTCCGGATTGGCGGATATCCGCCCCGCCCAAATATCCGTTAAAAAAATTCTTCTCTAACATCAGGCTTATCCATCTCATACAGATGAATCCATACCAAAATTATAACAAAAATCAGTAAAAGATACTTCATTCATCAGTAAAAAAATATTTTATCCATCTTCTCTAACACCAATAAGAATCCATACAAAAATTATAACAACTCAACATCAATACCTGATCGACACGAGTAAGAAAAACATACACAAATAAAACCTGAGATCTTTGGATTACAAAAAAATATACCTGAGATCTTTGGATTCATCATCATCATCAAAGCCCATTTCCGAGATACCTGAGATCTTTGGATTACCAAAAAAAAAAAAAAAAAAACCATGATCTGAGATATCAGATATCAGATCTGATTCTTTAGATCGATTTTTTTTAAGAAGAAGAAAGAACGACGCGGCGGAGCAAAGGATGAACCGATGAAATGTGTTGGACTTGCTGGAGGTACGCACTACATAACGGCCAGCGGGGCTAGATGGTGGTTCTTCGTTGCATTCTTCATGCTAGAGGAGATAGAGATGAGAGTAAAAAAGAGAAGGAAAAGGAGACGATGGCCGAGCAAAGACCTCTCTTTGTCTTTGGCTTCTTCTCTAGAAAAAATGAAGAGAGGGGTCCTTTTCTCTCTGAAAAAATGAAGAGAAGCTGAACCGAGAGGTCATTTTCTCTCTCAGAGAAATGAAGACGATGGCGGACAGAAATGAAGATATGTTTTTTTCTCTGAGAAAAAATGAAGAGAAAGTGAGAGAGAGGTAAGATGGATAATGGGTATTTTTTTTTTTTGCCTTTTAAAAGGTTAAGGGTACTTTTGTAATATCAATACCTAAACGGATATCCGTGGGGCGGATATGGCTAAATCCGTATCCGCCCCGAATATTCAACGAATTTTGTTTGGATATCTGTATCCGCCCCGAAATCTGTTTAGCCATATCCAAATCCGCCCCATACAGATTGGGTGGGGCGGATATCCATGAAAATCCGCCCCATTGCCATCCCTATGTCCATGTTTATTAAGATTTTTGGCCCCCGTCTTGAGTTTCTGTGGTGTGAGTTTTTCTTCAAAATGTCTCATTATTATAGAGTGGACCACTCCTTATATTCATAGACGACGATTTCATCTTAGTTGATGTGAGACTATTCAAACTAACTCTACCCCAACAATTTCTCATCCTCACCCACCAAACCTCTCTAACATTCTTCAAACATCCTTCACACCAACTCAGAAGCAGTTAATATTGTTGATGTTACACGGCTAATCACATCATAGCTAATCACTGTACGGAACAGATTAATCCATAAACTAGGATCTCTAATACTTCATTACAACATGAATACTCCTCCCAAGCAATCTTTTTCAAGTTTGATCCATCAGTTACACTTCTGCTCCATGCCTTTGTGTGTGGCATACGGAGACAGAAGTCCAATGGAAATAAAAGGAAAGAGGGGATTAACTCTTTTGCAAGATCCATGCACGTTGGCCACCCTTGGTAGTCAGCAAATACTTTTTGGGGAGAGACATTGATTGGAACCAAAATCTGTTTTTCCCCAAAACTCTAGGGGCACCAAAAGTTGTGCAAACTCGTAGCTTTGAGGAGGATCACTTAGTAATGGAGATATTACATATGTTGCTCAGGAAGCAAGTGCAAGCAGGCGAGTATAACCTTCACTATAGATGCAAGGATCCGATTATAACTCACTTATGCTTTGCAGATGACTTGATAGCCTTTTTTCATGGGGATGGAAAGTCAGCTAAAGCTTTGAATGACACCCTATTCATCTTCAAGGAGTGTACGGGATTAGAAGTTAATTGTGACAAAAGTCAGCTCTTCATAGCAGGTGTTACTGAACAAGAAAGCAGCTTGATCACTGCTCAGCTTCAATTCTCTGCTGGTACTCTTCCTGTTAGGTACTTGGCTCTCCCTATGGTCTCCTCATATCTCTCACATAGCCAATGCAATCCAATCATTGAGAAGATAAAAAAAAGGATCAACTCATGGAAGAATAGATTCCTTACGTATGCTGGTAGGCTAGTGTTAATTAAATCAGTATTATCAAGTCTTCACATATACTGGACGTCTTGCTTCGGGCTTCCAAAGCAGACTCTGGACTGCATAGATGCTGTGCTTCATAACTTCCTATGGTCAGGTGGTGAAGAACCAACTAAGAAGGCATCAGTATGCTGGGAGAAGATATGTTATCCGTACAGTGAGGGAGGTCTAGGTGTAAGGAACATATGGATTGGCAATGAGGCATCAGTAATGATGCATGTTTGGAGCTTAATTACTTACAGAGATTCGGTCTGGATCAGATGGGTTCATAAACATCTCATCAAGCAGAAATGCTTCTGGACAATGGGTACTCCTAAAGAAGCATCATGGTGCTGGCGTAGGGTGCTGGAATGTAGAGCAAAAGCTTCAAGACTAGTGACTCACTCTATAGGAGATGGGGATAAAACTTTGTTCTGGAAAGACCCCTGGCACCCCATGGGTATCCTAATGGACTGGTTCCCCCAAGAGTTGTTATACGACTCTACTCTCCACAAGGATGCTAAAGTGTCGGCCATCATAAACAACAATGAGTGGAGTGTTCCGCTGAGTGTAGGGAATATTATTTCTGACATTGCAGACCACTTACAACATATAGAATTGGAAGCTAGTAGGCAAGATGAAATAGTGTGGAACACTAGCAGTGATGGTCAGTTTCAACTGAAACCAACATATGAAGCCATCAGAAAGAGAACCAAGAGTTGAGTGGGCTCCTCTAGTCTGGTTCAAAGGAAACACTGGCAGACACAGCTTCATTACCTGGATCCTGGTTCATGGCACTCTCAAAACACACAATAAACTCAAGAAATGGGGGAAAACTCAGGAAGACACTTGCCTTCTATTTAATCTGACCAGCAAGACAGAACGACACCTGTTCTTTGAATGCAACTACTCTAGACATGTGTGGAGCGAAATGCTGAAATTCTTATGTTATACAAGACAGGCTGCAGGCTGGGAAGAAGAATTGAGATGGTGTGTCCAACACTTTAAAGGTACCAGTCATAGTGCGCAAATAAAAAAAGTGGCGTTTAACGCCACGGTTTACTTTATATGGACTGAAAGAAACAACAGAATTTACTCCCAATAACAATACATTGCAAGCGAACTTGTCAAGCATATATGCAAAGATGTAAGAATGAAGTTTTTCGCAGCAGACCTAGTGGCAGAGGATAATGCAGGCAACAGACAGCTCTTTGGTAGGATGAATCTGGATGTTCTATTCAGCATGAAAAAAATCATTAAGTGCGCTTGGAAGAAACCAATGGCAGGGTGGCATAAGCTTAACTCCGACGGGTCCTTACGGGGTGCTGTAGGAGGATATGAGGCAGTCATTAGAGATGACAAAGGTGAGGTGAAGGCAGCTTGCACAGGAGAAACGTCAGGCCAATCAGTTCTCAAGCACGAATTGCAGGGAGTGGAGGCTGGATTGAAGCTAGCTAGTATGCATAACATAATGAAACTGGACATATGCACCGACTCTACAACAGTGTTTGAATACCTCTCTAGAGAAAGAAATGTTGCTTGGGACATTCGACATACAGTAAACAGAATTAGGATGCTTGGATTGCTGGAGGATTATAAAATCTGTCATGACTATAGGGAAACCAACCGAGTGGCATACAGACTGGCTAGTATGCAACTTGGTACTACGTTCAAGGAAATCATCCCTAGCTCTTTTGCGCAGGATCTGAAAGACATTGTACATGAGGATAGTATAGGGAAGGTTTATATTAGAATGTAACTGCTTATCTTTTTCTTTAGGTTTGGGGATCCTAAATAACCCCACTCGACTTCCAAAAAAAATAACAAAACAACTATGAAATATGGTGCCCTTTGAGATTGAAGTTGGAGGACATGAAAGTTGAACTTGAAGAACAGTGGGAGTTGTTGGGTTCAATCACTTTGGTAGATCTCAAGAACAACTAACATCGGGTTGAAATAGAAAGCATCATCGTCCTTTACTAGATCATCAAGTAAGGACCTTAGGGTGTGTTTGGTTGCATGAAATCTTATGCTATAGAAATTCATGAGGGGACCCCTACATTTTAGGCTAAATTGACATATCACGTCACATCTACCATTTGATCACCAATTGATTTTGTGACTCACGTTCATGGGAATTCCATTCCCACCATTGATCACAAAACCAAATGGTGGATGTGGAGTGATAAATCAATTTAACCTAAAATGTAGGGTCCCCTCATGGATTCTCATAGCATAGAATTCCATGCAACCAAACACACCCGTAAAAGCTTAGAAAGTGTCTTTCGTACCCAAAACCTGGACAAGACACAAGCTCAGGGACATCGACTTTTTTCCCCTCAAAATATGATTCTACGAGAGAGTGTGGAAGTTGTTGGAAATATAGCAGATTCTTTTATCACTACTAGTATGGAGTTCAAAGGTTCAACGTATACATCCAATCTTCAACATTGGTACTAACATAAAATTCAGGGCGTGCATTTCTTGCTACGCTCAAGCGGTTTTTTAGGGCCACGAAAAAATGTGGTCTGATGACAGCACTTGACACTTGATTCTTTGGATGTGTTTTAAATTGGTTATGTGTGGGTTCAAATCCATTAAATCCTCCCTTCACAAAATATTCCAGGTTTTTTTTTTATTTTTTTATTTTTTTTTATTGCTTCTGAGTTTACTTTTTGTAATTTTGGTTTTCTTGTTAAAAAAAAAAATGGAACAAAGGCCCTAAAAGAATGATGTAAAATCCACATTGATTGTGAACTCGTGATGTGTTGCCTATTTCAACCATTGCACTCGAGCAAACGCAGTATTACCTGGTTGGATTCAACTGGAGTTTGAGAATTCAAAAAGTTTTGTTTTATCTCGGTGCCTTGTTTAGGATTATTGAGCACCTGAAGAACAGTTTCAGAAATTATTTCCATTTCCTATATCTGGGAACCAAAATTTTACACGACAAAACACCACCACTTGAATAAGTTCTTTTACGGCGTTGCAGGCTTTTCTTAGTATGATTACATCTGAAGAAACAAAAGATAATCTGCATCACATCCTCTTTTACATGAACATGTGTAACCAAAGTTGGCAAGCTTTTTGACATTAATGGATAGCTATAACTGTTCTCCCATGCAGATCATGTGTAGTTCTTGCAGCAGCAATAAAACCTCATCACATGTAGACTAATACTCAAACCTAATCTTCTTTGGAGCCGGCTGAACACTACCAACCTGTTAAAAGAGTCCCACACGATAAGAACATAACAACATTCACATACCTCAAAAGTTGAGATAAAACCAAAAATGGAAATTGCATCTAAAACAGACAGTGAAAATGAACATAAAGCAACAAATTGTAGTGTGTATTAGAGTTATACTTGCACAGTAGTAGGGTTGAACAAAAAACCAACTGAACCGATCGGTTCGATTTTAGTTCAGTTCGGTTCGATTTTAAAAAATTCAAAATCAAAGTGGTCAGTTCGGTTTTCGGTTTCTATGTGATTTTAACCGACAAAACTGAACCGACCGAATATATATAATAAATAATATGTTTTTATACAAAAATTATATAATATGTTTAAAATAGGCAGATGGTTCGGTTACAATTTGCATAAATTAGAATTTGATTCGGTTTCGGTTCGGTTTTGGTTTGTACATTTTGAAACTGATCAAAGTCGATTCGGTTCAAGGTTTTCAACCCTAGTACCAAGGTCAGCAATTTGCCTCTATCTGAATAATAATACATGTAAAAAAGGCAT
Source organism: Berberis vulgaris (assembly GCA_963556465.1). NCBI lineage: Eukaryota > Viridiplantae > Streptophyta > Magnoliopsida > Ranunculales > Berberidaceae > Berberis > Berberis vulgaris. The sequence continues at coordinate 96,174,437 of OY747128.1, forward strand.
TTATAAGCATGATTTCAAAGTATCCTGATATGTTGACTTTTCAATACTACAAACCAATAGAGATAATGACATTGATATCTTTGAAGATTTTAAACTTGAACAAAAATGTTAAATCTAAATCAAAGATGAGTTTGGATATACTAGCTTGTCACTTGGGTTGTATTCCATATCTCTAAATCAAAGATAAGTTGGATATACAAAGATAAGTTTGGATATACTAGCTCAGAGATATGGATTACAACCCAAAGTGACAAGAAATGAGAGATATGACCATCCCAAAGTATAATTTCCTTGACCTTTGTTCATATGCTTGGACAAAGGTCTCCAAGCATGTAAAGTCCCCATGCAAGAACTTACATTTATCAAATGACCAAAACATGTATTCTAACATCAAAATATGAGCAGGAGACTATTCTGTTGGGAAGTGATGATGAAAATTTGTTATCGCTTACAATTTCTGGAGGCACATAGTCAATGCCAGCGGCCTCTATCTTCTTCCTCCGCTTCTGGTCTCGTTTCAGAATACCTTCCACCAACTTCCTGTGTTCTTCCATGGTTCTTTCCTGGATATATTAAAGAAAAATGCAAAATGACATAAAAAAAAAAGTCCATATTCTTTTATTTTTATTTTCTGTGTTTGTGACGGCAAGAGAGTGGCAGGGGGTGATGGTTTGTATAATAATATTCATTTCAATCACAGTACGCTATATCAATTCACAGGATACCTTATTATGCCGCTTTCGTTGGATTTCAGTCCAATTTGGTGGCTTGTATCTACGATTTAGACCACTCCATCTGAAAAATCAAAATTTCATGGATCAGTAGTCATCTAACCAAAACCAACCAAAATAATGACAAGTGCATATGAGAATCTAAACACAGGATCCCGTATGCTTCGATAGATGATTTCATTACAGTGGCCAACAAGAACCAAGTCCGTCACAATAACTAAACCTAACAAATGCAGTAACTCAGAATATCCATAAGATACACATGCAGCATTTTACTCCTCATTTTGTACTCCTACAACTGGGGTCAAACAGAGAACATACCAAGGAAAACACACTCCATACGCAGGCATGTCCCCAACCTAATGAATCAATGATTCATCATCACATATAATCATTCGACCATTTCCAAACAATGCTTTCCAAAGCACATAAGCACATATAGATCATATTGGAAAGCACAAGTATGTTCTCTAACAACAACAATTATTGCACCGTATAATAATAAATACATAAGATGATTATTTTGATCTGGGGGTCCCTTTATTTATAGTTAGGGTTCTACTTTGAAAACTCTTTTTGAGTCTAGAGTCTAAAACCAGAGAGTCAACCCTGTTGCCTCACCTTGATCAAGCCAAAGACAAAATTACCCTTATACAAAGAAAGATGAAAATACCCTTGTACTAAGAGTGGGTACATGTCTATATCATGTTGAATGGATCCAATGGCTTTTATATAAACCAAACTAGTTGTTGGTCCTTCCATAACTCATTCAAAGTAGCTGTTGGACACGGCAGTAAGAGAAAACTATAGAGAATGATGAGTGGTGGGTTCAAAGAAAAGCGAGGTGCTGCTACTGGTAAGGTAAGTTATGCAATGCTTTTTGTAAGGAGAGTCAGCTGAAGAAGATAAAGCACCGAATTCTAATTTTTGGATAAGCAGTGGATGGGATCGAGGGGGGCTCCTGTGCACAGTGGGCTGGATGGGCTCCTGCGCAGTTGTCTCAGCCGTTGGATCTCATATCATATCAGAGGAGAGAGGTTTGAAATCCAGATTTAATTCAAAATTTTGTTTCCCGCCCAAACCTCTCTCCTCTGATATGATATGAGCCGTTGGATTTTGATCCAACGGCTGAGACAACTGCGCAAAAGCCCATCCAGCCCACTGTGCGCAGGAGCCCCCCTCTATCCTAGCGGATGCCAAAGTCTAACGAAGTACATGGATCTCAATTACATGCGAAGCATTTGACCTAACGTCATCACTTAACGGAGTTGGGGTTTAATTGAGTTCCGCTTCGTCAAGGCGAGTCCAATCCTCTCTGCAAATAGTTTTCAAAATGGACCCTAAAATCAAATACGCTAAACCAAATGGAACCAAACAGCAGGCAAAAAATAGTCATTGCAGTATCACAAACCACATGGAACAAACCACATAGAAACAGTTCACTTCAAATTCAACTTTGTCATATTCAAGAGAACATTAAAATCTTACAAAAATGCTTACATTTTAGGATGGACATTTTCTGGAGGAATAAGAATAGTCATTGCAGTACCACAAACCACATGGAAACAGTTCACTTAAAATTCAACTGTCATATTCAAGAGAACATTAAAATCTTACAAAAATACTTACATTTTAGGATGGACATTTTCTGGAGGAATAAGAAAGACTTGCAACATATGCTCAAAAAGTAGGTAGTTATGCATAGAATCAGCTACGATTTTCGCCACCTGCACTTGGCATAAGCAAGCCTTAAGCAAACAAAACATCTACTTAGATTCAATACTTAGGTACTAATACTTGAATTAAGTGTAACCTCTGGGGACTCGAATTCGATGAAGCCAAAATGCTTGGATTTTCCTGTCTGGGGAAACACAAAATGTAAAGCTCAGGTCAACATCACAAGCAAATAAAATGTGAAAAATATATATGCAACAAATAATAATGTTTATTTCCATTGTAGACCGATAAGATTAAAAGTGGGAAAACCCAAATCTGTACAAATGTCTGAACCCTTATGTACTAGTCAGTGAATAAGTATGAATGCTCCATTCAATGAAATTACTATTTTATGCATATGCATACTATTGCTCCATTTTTCCAGCATAGTAAATGCACCCCCACCCCCCAAAAAATCCAATAAAACAGTATCTTGACTGCATTGTTTCTCTATCCAGTTAAAAACGACCAACTAAAATAATTTTGGAACTACTAAAAAGTGTTAATATATGATATGCAACCCGAATTTCCCAATAAAGATAGATGTACACATCATCCATTGTCAGCGAGATAATATGCAGATGCGGAAATGTGAATGAGACAGAATGGTAGATCAAAGATTGAGAACATCTATAGTTGAAAAAACAAAGAGGTGCATCATCTAGTATTTTAAAAAGATTTATGTTGGACAAGATTAATTTATTATACTTTTGTTTTGAAAGGTTGGAATTTATCAAATTATACAAAATTAACCATACAACAAAGACTCCTCACTTCCACCTAAAACAAGTTTTCTACAGATTTAGACAGAAGCACACTCTCCAACAAAGCATGCCCAAATATACACCTAGGAATACCCTAAGTTATTAATGCGGTGAAAAAGTGCCAATAAATCGCAATTTGGGGTTTGACCGAACCGAATTGGGTGAAATCAGTTGGGGTTTAGCAAACACGATTAATCAACGAAAAATCGGCAAGTCACCAATTAATTGACCCAACCATCTCACCAACTTATCGCTCGCTATGTATAAAAAAAAATTAAAAAAAAAAAAATCTAAACTCAAGATTCTCATTTTAGCAGGCCGCGGCTCCCCCCAACTCAAATTCTACATAGAAGAAGAAATAAGGTAAAGATCTCTGGATGGCGATGACAACTAGATCTCTTGCTTTGGACGGCAACGACGATCTCAGTCTCTCTTTTCCACCCTTCAAACCAAATCAGAAATGTATGTACCACTTTAACCCTAATTTCCCTCTTCCTTCTCTTCGCAATCCTCATCCCACTCGGCCTCCTGTCTTTTCATCCATTCTGTGTAGAATTCATATGGACTAGGGGAGCTTGTTGATTGAAGTTGTTTATAGTGATATGGATTTTGGTGAAACAATTGATTGTTGTCAGAACAAATTAGATTCGGCATGTTGTTGATGTTGAACTCCCATCTTTCTGTATATTTGACATTTTTTGCCAGCACTAATAACTGAGCCTAACAATTTCTTTGGAAGTTTGTGATTATGCGTGACAAATCAACACAATTTTCACGCACTTCGGTCATGACTTACTTTATTCTTTAATCTAGAATATATTGGCATAATCCTTTCGATGTGGAGTACTTTTGTTCGTACAAAGTGGCCCTTCTAAAAATATCTTTGGTGCAAAGTAATACGGTTTACCTTCATGGGTTAGTGGAATAGGTAGGTTGGTTCTTCCTGTTAAGTCTGACATGTATTTTGCTTCTGAATGTTTGTTTTGGTAGCTTGGCTGTTAAAACAATCTATAATTTTCTTTTTAAGTAGCTTGGCAGATAATTAGTAAGTTATATAATTACTAATTTACACCATTTTGATTAATTATTTATTTTTATAATTTATCACTATAATTAAATTTGGAAAATATATACTTTGAAAAAATTGACCGATTTAATCCGATTAATCCCGCTTAATTGCCATTCGATCTTGGACCGTGCTGCAACTGCTTTCCGATTTAATTGTAGAGGGAACACCTAACCCAACTCTAAAACAAAAAAAAGCATAGCATTTCCCTAGACCTAAGCAATAAACACAGCTCTGAATCTTCCTGACAATGGCCGCAGTTGACTAAAAGTTTCTAGATCAGGCCTTAAAACGAGCTAATAAGAATACCCCTTACCCAAACCTGGAACCATTACCCTTCTTTATGATGGGATTGTGAATAACAACCCCCTACCTTCAAATTACCTAAAACAACTTGCAAAAGAAAATCATCAATACTCGGCTTTGCATTGAAAAACCAACACTGATGGAGATGAACTTGATGGAACCGAGGTCCATTTGTAAGTTGGCCATCCCTTCCCCAAGCAATTTTTGGCTATGGGGTATTGGGTCTAGCAGAACAAAGCCAAAAGGATGATGTCTCACAACCTACTCCAAAAGGATGATGTCTCACAACCTACTGAATTTGGCTATATTTGAAGAAATGTCTTTAGGAATTAGGATTTACTTCGCTAATCTTGAGAATGATCATACTAGATGCGTATTTTCCATGTCCAACTTAAAGATGTAATTGAAGCCATCCTAGGGTGGTTATTGGAATTCCCACCCCAATCAATTTACCCTGTTGACCTTTCTTAGAGCTTCCAAAAGTTGGGACAACCACCACCAATTTACAAGCTCTGCCAAGCAACCAATTTGGACAATCACAATGGGTGATTAAAAAGAAAACAAGTCAAAAGATTTTTTTTTTTTTCTTTTGTGGGAGGGGGTAAGATGGAGAATCTGAATTTGGGGAGTTATGACATTAGAGTCAAGCTTCGTTGTACGGAAATAGCATGGATGGGAATAATTTAATTAGGTATATAATGGTGCAGAAATGGATGGGTGAGTTGCTTGATGGAGCACAATATCATTGCGAGATGCGGATGGGGGCGATGGAGACTAATAGCCTAGTGGAACGAGAGGGGCTTGATGAACACAGAACTCGGGTTTTGTCCAATCGGCAGTTAAAAGCCTAGTATTATGTTTCTAACTAAGACTACACTTCAAAACATTTCTCAATCCCTCATCAAGAAGGATTGGCAACGAGATTTGACATTCTCTACATCAGGAATGTTGGTATGTCGGGACCTGAGGTGCTTGAGATGGAGTTAATGGGAGCGGTGTTCCATCTCTTGGGTGTTGGTTCAATGGGATCTTCATGTGCTTGAGATTACCTGGAGCATTGTCTTTAATATGAAGCAAGTTCAGGTGGACTTTTACGAGTTTATGGGCCACCTTGCAACACAGAGAAGGGTACTTTCTCATAGAAGGTATTTGGACCATAGAGCTTGTTCGGAACATGGTTTAAGATACGATTCACTAATCAAGTAAATAGTCACCTTAGTGCGTGTTGGTGAGGCATGCATTGAGGCATAAAATATGAACTGAAATAAAGCTTAAGACTTCATCCACCATAATCTATCCACCCCTTTTGGTTACGATAGATTAACAATATGATATGAAGATGTTATCTTGAGGACTCTTTAATTTGGAGAGTTGATGGACATGAATAGATCACAACGAAGCTACGTATGCTTTCCATTTGAACTTGTGACAATGTTCGAACACTTGCAATTTCAAAAGATTTGGTGAAAACCTCTAAAAAAAATCGGAAGAAAATTGCAATCAAGATAACACATCGTGAATTTGGGAAAAAAAACAACACAAATATGAACGATGAGGTGGGGGAACAAACAAAGAAATGAAGCAATCAAAGAGAACAGCCCAAAAGTTACAGAGAAGGAATGAATTGAAGCCATATATGAAGCCTACCCACCAGTGGGTTCTATAAAAGTTATTGGCGACAATCAAAGGGAAGAGCATGCTCTTGCATGTTACTTACAGTTGCCAATCAACGAGAATTGACTGTCTTTACCTGTGAGTGGTACGAGAGCAACAACTCCCAAGAAAAACAAACATCCAACACAGTAAAAGACATTTGCAATATAAAGACAAGGGTAATATGTAGCTGGAAGTAGCTAGTTCTTTTTAAGTTGCGGGCAGGTGCAAGTAAAAAATATTACCAACATGAGACCTCTATAACATTTTTAACAAAAAGGGATTTGTAATAGAGGTCCAAATGTAGTAAAATATTTTACTTGCACCCCACACAACTTTTAACAAAAAAAAAAAAACTTCTAGACCTCTGGACAGACCAATGTCAAGCTTGAGTATATTTAAAGGTTTTTGGCTTCCCAGGATTGGATGGATCATTGGCCCAAGGATCTAACAATAAAAGAAGAGCAAATACGCCTCTGGACAGACCAATGTCAAGCAACTATTAAGTGTCACTCACCTTTAAGCTTGCTGTTTGAAATGAATAGACCTTAGAGACCGAACAAAAAAGCAAGTACTAGTGGACACACCCATTTTTGGAAGTCTAAAGTTAGAAGGACACATACTTCTGCAATAAATTGCGTGTGTAAAAATGTTTTTTATCCTTGGTCTAAAATTGCAAGATAGTTACAAACTGAAACATAAACTTCTAGTGCGCATATTGCAAGAATAAACTAACCTTTTTATTCCGCGCAATCCTGAGATGCTTGATTTCACCAAATTGTTTAAAAAACCCTAACATATTATTCACCACAAATTCATTCATTATAAATAACAAAACAAAACCCAAAACTTTAAAATCAAAAACAGTAAAAGGGGTTGGTTACCTTCCATTTCATTCTCATAGAACCCATGTGGAATGCGGCCGATATACAAGACAGTTGCTTTGTTCTCGAGGGGTTCTTCTCTGATGACGGGCAATTTCCTCGCTGGCCCACCTTCCAATGGCTTCATTAATATAAAGTTACAAAGTTCTGTTAGAAAAAAAATCATCAAAAAACAAAAAATGAATGAGAGAAGAAGAAGAAGAATAAGGTAGAAACCAAGTAGTCAGAAGAGGAGTCGGGTTTGGGAAGAGTGAGGGATAACTTGGTAGAAGCTTTAGCTGAAGCTTTCTTGAGCTTCTTCCTCATAGTTGCTTTCTTCGCCTTTGCACCCATGGTTTGTTGGAGCAGACCAGAGTAGGCTCTGCGCTAACAGTGAAAGAGAGCGATAATGGAAGCGGTGTTTTAGGGTTTTATGAGAGAAGAAACGAAACGAAACGAAGCGAAGCAGAGGATGATGGGACTCGGATCGGGTCAATCATCAGTTATGGGCCTACGTACATTAGCCAGCCCAATGTAGTTTTTCGGTGGAATCTAGGGGTGGGCACGGACGGTCCATCCCAAACAGGTTTGAGACATGACGGGATAAGCATGTACTAAATAATCTTTAGATGAAAATAAGAAAAGAATTTCATCTCATATTGCTCATACACCAATAATGTCAAATTTATATACATACAACTTTCATCGTAGCAATATTATATGTCATATAAAATTTGTAGAGGGTTTATCTTACAATGAAATTAAGTTTGTCAAGTGAATAATAGGATATGAAAAGAGTCTCTCTATTTCTATAGATTTGTCTTGCAGATTTTCGTAAGAATTGAAATATCATCCATACGAGGTACAATTAAAAGCAATGTTCTTTAATTGCATAACTCATTGTGCAAAATTAACTCAAACCATCATTTGCTTTTATGTTCTAAAAGAATAATTGTCCTATAACTAATCTAAAATGTGACGAAGCATAAATTTTTATGAGTTCTATTTGACCTAAAATATTTAAATTAAAGTTCGTACCTAAACAAAGAGCATCAAACTAAGCAAGTAAGTTTTCAAACAATAAATTTTTTTATTTAATTTCAACACATTCTCAATTTTCCTTAAAGAATAGTTTGATTAAAGTTAATAACAAAATTAAATATTAAACAAATAAATTAGGGACGGGATGGGTAGGATTGAAAATATTTATTCCGGTCTCATTTCACTCTAGATCGAGATCGGGATGAGTTTGATCAATCCCAAAATGATCCAAAAAATAGGGACGGGATGGGATGCCCACCCCTAGTGGAATCTATATTCTCCCGTGCGCATGCGCACCACACACTTCCTTGTATTCGTGTCTCTCGCAATGTTTGTAATGTTTGGAAAGGGTATTAATGAAATAAGTCTAATTAAATATGCAATAACGAGATTTCAAAGGTAGGTTCTATATGTCTGTCATTTTTTCATTTCGAAAATGCCTTCTCAAGTTCTAACGATTGAAAATGTCTCAAAATGCCTATTTTTAATAGTTAAAGACTCTTAAAAGCCACAAACCCAGCCTATGGTTTAAAAATAGTTAGAAAGACATTCTTACCCTTTAACTTAAGTGATTAATTTTCAAAACTTATTCACCTGCTTAAAAACCAATCATAAGTTTACTTTCAGATATTTTTTTTTTTTTTTTTAACTTTCAGATTACCCAGCAACAATTAATCAATTGTGTTTAGGGACATGAAACAAATTTGAAAAAAAAAAATCAAACTTAGTTAAATTTTGCATTTTTCGCTTGTTTCAATGTAAATAGCATTTGAATACAAAAAAAAATGTCAATGTATCTAGGAATACGGGTATATTTGACTTTTTACATTTTTTTTGCCATGGTTTAGATTTGTGGTCTTTAAAAGTCTTTTACTTACAAAAAAATAGGCATTTTAAAGCATTTTCAATTGTTAAGGTCTTATGTGATCTACAATTATAAATTTTAGGCCTTATAATTCATTTTTCCTAAATTATTTATAGAGCTTTTGAATTGAATTAATTGACTTTGGTTTAAGCCTAGGGCCTCTATGTATGAGGAACCCTTCTAGCCAGCCTGGGGGGTTAAATTTACATTCTGCCCCTCCTATTTTAACACACAATCACAAAACACTTTTTGGAGGAGGGGCAAAAAAGTAAATTTGCTCCCAAGCGTGAAAACCAGGTCGGGATCCAGGGCCGGCTAGAATTTCTGATGTAGGAGATGTGGTTAAATTCGACAGCCTGGAATTTTCATATATCACATATCACATTCACGTGTGTCTATGGTCATGCACAAAAATTCTAGGCAGCCTGGGTATTGCTGCCGATTGTAATCAATATGAGGCAATCAAGTTTGCAATGCAAATAGCAGTTTACGATTCCTTGTCTCATGAAGAGTTTGAAGTAAATTGGCATGGTTTCATTGAAAAATATTGTATGCAAGAAAATGATTGGTTGAGAGGATTATATCTCAAAAGAATGCATTGGGTGCCAACATATCAAAGATCTACTTTTTAGGCGGGGATGTCTTAAACTCAAATGAGTGAAACATAGATGCTTTTTTTGATGGTTATGTAAATTCGAAGACGACTTTGAAGCAATTCGTTGAACAATATGAGAATGCACTACGAAGTGAGATTCAAAAGGAAGCTGAAGCGGACTTTAAATCGTATAACCGACAGATCCCTTGCATTACTCCTTATGCAATAGAGAAAACTTTTCAAACTGCCTACACTATAAAAAAATTTAAGTAGTTCCAATAAGAGATAGCAGGGAATATATGTTGTAAAATTCGTAGTGAAGATATAGATGAAAGTGGCTTTGAGGTATACAATGTTAGACAAGACTTGGTGATAGGAGATAGACAACGTTCAGTAAATTGTTTAGTATATTTTAACGTTGTCGACTTCAATATCAAGTGTAATTGCCAATTGTTTGAGTTCAAGGGGATCTTATGCAGACATGTATTGAAAGTGTTGTTTGAAAGAGATATTCATGTTGTACTAGATAAAATATGTTCTTCGGGGGTGGAGGAAAGATGTGAAGAGGACTCATAGAAAGGTTAAGATTGTTTATTCAGATTGGGGAATGAAGCCTGAAAATCAAAGGTTTGACAAGATGTGCAGTCACTTCTATGAAATGGCTGACTACGCCGCTGAGGATGAAAAGAAGACATGCCAAGTTCATGAATGATCACTTTGAAAATGGAGCAATTTAAAATTGATGTTGGTGATGAGGGTGTTGATTCACATGGGTTTATGGAATTTGGCTCCAATACTACTAGTTCTGGGATGCAATCCAACATTCATAGTCCATTACCAGTTCGTAGCAAAGACTGACGCTCTAATTCAAGGATGCAATCCATAGTTGAAAAATTTTGTAAAAAAATACAACGGAAAAAAAACAAGAAAATAAAGATCAGACCCTTGAGAAGAATGTGGTATGTTTTGCAATATGTGTTTTATGAATATTAAATTTCATAAGTCTAGAATATTAAATTTTATGTGGACGTGTCATTTGTAGGATTGTTCCCAGATTGGAATTGAAGGTTCAGAATATTTGACACCTCATTCATTAAATCCAAATACACATGTTTTGTTTTTAATATATTTACTGACGCGTAACTATCACTTATGATTGTTCACTTATGATTTGTATTTGTCGACTTGAAGGATGAAACAATGGGATCACAATCTGGAATGAATCATATTTATTCGTTGCTCTCACAGGTATATAAACCAATGGGTCACACCATTTCTTAATATTGTTGTTATTTTTGCAGTGCAATTCTTTATTATTTATTTATTTATTTTTACAACCACTAGATTATAGGTGATTGTGAATTCACTATAAGTTAATTGTCTCAGTGTTGTTTTAGTTGAAAGCAGCAAAAATCATCCTTAGTAATGAATGAAACAAACCTGCATGGTCTATTATGCATTTGTTGTTTTCAGTGGATGGAGGACATAGTTTAGTCATATTTTTGTGTAATTATCTTACTTAGACACGACTATTAATGTAGCCAACTGATATTCATATGCTTGAGACTATGGTGGCCATGAATTGCAGAGAGAGAGAGAGAGAGAATATAGTTGTGGTGGATTTAGCAACTCAGTCTGTTCGTATTATTATTTGAGAATGGAATTGACATGCACGATGCATTCTTAGATATCTCTTGATGAGCACTTACCTAGTAGCTCTTGTAAGATGGTACCGCATTTTTTCCATCGATGGATGTACAAGCAGTAATGATGTCCATTTGCAGGTTATGGAAGATTGAAATGCATTGGTTTACTTGAGTTACTACTGTATTGCTTTAAAAATTAACAATGAAAATGGTGTTTTTGGTTGATACCTGAAAATGAGGTTATATGTCTTTTTCGTAGGTTTTATCATTCAAATATGTGCCAAGGATCTACAACCTTGGTACTTGTCTCAATTTCACTTCCCAAATGGGTTAATAGCGAGAACCATTTTAAATGCTCAAGCTAGCTGATGTACATACAAGTATTTGAAATTCGTTTTATGCAAGTGTTTAATTTTATTTTTTGGAGCAGGATATAGTAGTTTAGGTTATATGAGATCTTTGAATAGTAACTTGCCAACGACATAGGTTCATCAAATTAAAATTGTGAATGCTAAGACTTAAAAAATGAGGAGATGAGTTTCCATTCTCTTCTACAATAGTAGCTCCAGAACAATAATCAAAGCAATTCACCGCGTTTTTATTACTCTTAAAACACACATACTCATACAAATGAAGCCATCGCCATTTCCATGTAAAAAAAAGAAAGAACTGACGCTGCCTCTACAAAGAGCATGACACCCTAATGTAGGATAAACCCCCAAGTGCTATATTCCCTGTAAAAATTATATGAGAAGTAAAAATGCCGTATTTCCTGTAAAAATCGACACAAACTATCTCTACAATCAACACTTAAGAGCTAAGCTAAAGAAAAACCTCTGAAAAGTAAGACCCTTTCATTCACACATAATTTCATCAAACACCTTTTCATTCAAAACCAAATCACACAAAACAAAATGAACAAAGAAAAACTGAGTTCCATCATAACTTTATGTACATATTACATTACACATCTTTACATCATTCGGTCAAGAGTTTAATAATTAATAGTACAATTAAAGTAATAATTACTACTATTAAAGTGTTGATTAAGTCCCTCGCAAAAGCCCAATGATCATTGTTCCCTTGGGTGTCATTTCTTTGATCATTGACTTGAGCGGTTTGATCGTCAAAAACACGATCGTTAACTTTGATATCTTCATTAATGTTTAATTCTTCCTAGTTTTCTCTCGCCGCTTCTGAGCGAACCCACCTCTCGTATGATTCTTCAGCTTCGGCAACTGACGTAAACCCCTTATACGAAGCACCCATATACCTTGATACCGCATGTAAACATGTTGGCCAGTCCAGATATACTTCGGGTCTACAACCACGATACACGACGTATGCTCTGAATGCCATTCCTTCATTTAAAAAAAATTCATAAAAGCAATCATCTACACAACATTCGGAAAAAATTCAGAAAAAAATCCACTACTTCTCCACCCCAAAATTCATTCTCCCAGATCTACTTCTCCATCCCAAAACTCATTTCTCACGGCTTTGCTTCAAAATCACCCAAAACCATCCAAACTTTATCAAAAAAACTAGAGAAAAAAAACTTCATCAAAATCTCCCAGATACTCTTACTGGAACAAAAAAACTCAACAAAAATTGTTCCTGGCATTATTTCCAAGTTTGAATATGGCTACTTACTAAGTTGTAACAAAAAAAAAACTCCCCGATACTAAGTTGCATTATTTCCCAGATACTCTTCCCAAATACTCTTGCTTCAACAAAAAAAACTCGACAAAAATTGTTCCTGGCATTGTTATAGCAAAATTTTTTTCTTATCACACATGTTAGATTATCTTTTTCTAAATATGGCTACTAAGTTGCAACTCACATGTTCTTCGTTGTGCCGAAACTGATCTAAATTGCAACTCACATTACTATACTAGTCAATCAAGATTAGGAAACAAATACAGCAAGCAACCCTAGATTCAATCGGAGAAACTCACTTGAAATTGAGATCCAAATGTGTTGAGCGAAGCAGCGGCAACAGATCTGATGACTCGAGCAGCCAATGGGTAACACTTGAGCAGCAAATGGGTAACACACGAGATCTGATTTGTTATTGTTCTCACCCGAATGCGCTTTGTGATTTATGATGGAGGAATTGTTCGAGTGATTTGTCAAGGAGGATAATGAGGAGTTGTTCTTGTTATCTGGTTTCTTCTTTGGAGTTGAAGGACGAGATCTGGGAAAATGCTTGTTCTTGTTATCTGGTTTCTTCTTTGGAGTTGAAGGACGAGATCTAGGACGAGAATGTTCTTCTTCTTCAACAAATCTACTTTGGTTTCTTCTTTGGAGCCAAAAATGAAACAAAGATTCTTCTTTGCTTTCTGGTTTCTTTGCTTTCTTCTTTGGAGAGAATCTGGGCACCTTTTCTCGTTCTTTACTTTCTTCTTTGGAGCCTAAAATGGCCTCTTATTTGGAGTTGAAGGACGAGATCTGGGCTTTCTTTTTCTTTGGAGCCAAAAATGGCTTCTTCTTTGGAGTTGAAGGATGAGATCTAGGGAAGCTCACTGGTTTCTTTTTCTTTGGAGCAAAAATGAGAATGAAAAACAAAAAATGAGATTTTAGAATCTTTGCCACCAACTGGGTTTCACGTGCCACAGACCCTCCCAGGCGCACGTGCCCAGGAGGGTCCAGGCAGCCTCCCAGGCGTGAAACCCAGGCTGGGTAGAATCTTTGGTCCTTGACTGTTCAAACAAAAACTCCTTCCTTTTATTGCCTAATACCAGTTTGGCTTTTCGTTACTAATAATGATGTAGGACATCAAGTTATCCACCTTATTTCTCTCATCCCCTCTTCTTTTCTCTCTCCTATCTTCTCAATCTCCACCCATCTTCTTCTCCTATTTTCTCAGGAACAAACATGAAGCATCAATAACCACCCCACCCCACCTACCTACAGCTACACCGCCTACCTGCCAGCCGCACCGCCCCTCCCCCACTGACTCCTCTCTTCCTCTTCTTCTTCCTTTTTTTTTTTTCCACATTCGCCTTTGCACAAACCTGCATGAGGGAGAAAATTTTGCCCCCCGCACAAAACTCTTCGAGTGGGGAACCCGCCCTCGCGAATGCATGTGCATGAGAGAAATCCCTACTCGGAGAGGTCCACACGAGTTGAAAGCAAAGTTGGAGAAGTCAGTTAACAAGTGGCGTCTTGTTTCTTCTCCAAGTAATATTATATTGATAAGCAATAAAACATCATGACAGTCCATTTAAAGGATTTCAAGATAAAAACAAATGCACTATCAATCCAAACTTGCATATGAGCATTCTCGAGTGAGGAACCCATCCTTGAAAGCAAAAATATCGATGGATGAGTTGAGAACATAGTTGGAAAATAGGGAGATCAAACGGTGGATTTGAAATTGGAGAGCTTGAAGATTTCTTTGATGAAATTGTTGAATGTTGTATGTAGTCATACGCTGGTAGCTATTGAAATTGTTGCCATTGCGTGGACCTCTGCGAGGATGAGTTTCCCACTTGCAAAGGTCCATGGGAGGCGAACGAGAATAAAATGAGAAGAGAAAAAGGCACGGTGGGGGGGGGGGGGGGGGGGGGAGGTGCCACCATCAATATATAACAGGGCAGTGTGGTGCCACTGTTGGTTGTTGTTCTTGAGAAGAGAAAAGAAGATACGGTGAGAGATAAAAGAGAACCCTTTTATTGGTGGTGTCCTTTACCATGTTCATAAAAAAAGGGTGGTGGTGTCAAAAAGTGGGGGCCTTCTTATAATAGTTAGAAAATATTTCTTTTAGGCAGTTGACTAATTGTTAGTATATTAGAGATTGCTATTTTAGTTTCTTGTAAAACCGTCCTCCATGTCCTATACAAAAGAGACGATTTATTTGTTTAATCAACCAAGTTATTATTATTGAAAACAATACCTTCTTCCAATCTCAAGTTCTATTCTCTTCTTCTTCTTTTTCTTTTCAATTATTCTATTATTCTCCAATTGAAGGATTCTATATCAATTTTTTGTCTAAATTGTCAGGTTCGCGTGCCATTAAATTTATAGGTGACTATAGAAAACTTAATAACAATGGGCATGTTGTTCCACAGTTTTTGCTTATTATCGAGCAATTACAATTAAAAAAAAAAAGGTATTAGGTTTTCTTTGGAAAATATTCATTTTTTCAATACCTTGACTGAAGGAATCCTAAGGTAAACTGAATGGGTGACTACTTTTGCTTCTAACTTCTTGAATAGTAGTGAATCATCAAGAAACTTTTTTCTCCCTTATTACAAGGGGTGCTTTGCTCTAGTTAGAAGCAAAATGTCATAACTTTTAACTATAACTAAACTTTTGATTTTTCTAAAGAAAAATAAATGTTCACACCTAATATATATATATATATATATATATTTTTTTTTTTTTTTGGGGGGGGGGGGGGGGGGGGGGGGGTGCAAGTAGGGTTTTAAGCACCCCCAAATCTTTATATTAAAAGTGAATAACTAGATGAATACTCAACCATTTTTCACTATTAAGTAGATCGCCACTAGAAACGATGACGTTCTTCAAGCCCTCAACAAACTAATTAAAAGCTAGCTAGCTCAAAGAACTCCAAGTTGTGGTGGTAAGCCCACGTATATAAGCGTTATATTTTTCTTTGATTTGGTCGAAAACCTCCAAAGTCTTTGTACTTAGGATTGGCCATCCTCGATCTGTTTGAGTACCCTAAACCCTAATGTACTTAGGATTGGCCTTCCTCGATCTATTGCACTTACTCTCATCACTATTCTATTTTTTACCATTAACGACCCTTGATACACATGATTAAATGAAAACTATATCATTTAAGCTTAGATTTTTTTTAAGAAAGCAAATTTACATCGAAAACAACGTGTTAAACTTTTAGTCCATTTTGATACATGTACCTCGAGATACAAATTAAAATGTGATATGGTTGGGTTTCCTATCAAAATCGTGAATTGAGTGAGGGCCCACCTTGAACGCAACACAAGCCACTAGCCCCTATTGTCCAAGACCACTCGAAGGGGGTCCAACCTTAAACGCTCACAAAGACCATTTAACAAAATATTTAATAGCATATACCTTATTGTTTCTAGTACCAGTTCATAATTTTCAGCTCAAGCCCCCACCAAAAAAAATCATTTAATCAATCAAATTTAGGGTGGGTGGCTTGGGGTTTGGTTAGATCATGTGTTCATATGTGCCTTGGTATTCATCATTCAATAACTTCTTGTAGTGATTGTCTCACTTAGTCCTTTCTTTAATGAATATGATTTTGGCTTTTGGACTTTAAAAAACAAACCCAACCATAGCTAGAAATTAATTACATTTGCAAAAAAATGATTCTTCAAAATTAATTACACACACACACACACACATGTTTTAGGAGGTTGGACCCAGTCAACGGTGCCCTATTAAGCCCATAAGTCAAACGATAAAGCCCAATACCCGTAAGATCTAATAAGACAAATATCTAGGAGTTTGAACTAAGACAAGCATGCCAACAACACATTGACTCCAACTAAGAAACAAATATCAGAGTATAAGTCGTGCATGAAAACTCTCCTGCATGGACAACACTCTGCAAGGGAAGAATCACCAACAAATATCAGAGTATAAATCGTGTATGGGGACGACTCTCAACAAGAAATGATCTCTCAACAAATATCTTTCCCAAAGACATGACTCTCGCATGATAAATATGGCACAAGGTTGATAAACAAAGATACGCTACATAATCCAATTTATAATATTACACCTTTATCAAGCCTTATCTAACTTAAGTATCAAAGTGTCATCGGCCGCCACAACGGTGGTCTTTGGCTCACATGTGTTCCTTGTGCAGGTAAAGGTCAAGGAGAACAAGAATTGACACCATCAGTTTGACGCCATTCGTGAAGAACGACAAAGTTCCTAAGAAAATAGTAATAACACCCCTTTATAACAGTCCATAAAGCTAGTAACCACAAGATCTCGTAATAATGAAGAAATCGTCGAGCCCTCAAACGCTCAAACCGGCACAACGCTACCAACTCCGGTGGTACCGACCCAGCGCGGAGAGCAAACCTAGGCCTCCGCACTGGCAACAATCGCAACGAACTCTAGGGTGGATCGACTGATAGCCCAAGTGCAACAAATCGCGCAAGCGGTGGAGATGCTCACTCAATGGAACCCACCACCTGCGGATGGAGATAAGCAGGCAGAAAAAGACCTGTTGCCATACGACAATGGAGAGTGCGTTCAGAATAGTCACTATGTTCTCATTAGCTCTCAGTGGACCAAGGGCGAATGAGAAACCTATGGAGACCCGACGTCTAAAGCCAACAAAACCGCTTTGCAAAACACCCTCCCGCTTGAGGCCACCAATCCGGACGTGCTGTACAACCTCACCGTCCCACCGTTCATGGATCATATCATGAACTAGCCACTTTTGGAGTTTTATGACTGGACAACGAACTCGTCCGACCACTTACACCATTACCACCATGTGACGACTCTAATAAAAGGATCTGAACCAGTAATGTGCTAAACATTCCTCACCAACATGAAAAAATCAGCTCTGACCTGGTTCCACAGTCTCCCTCCGAAGTCTATCGACTCATTTTTGACACTGGCCAAAGTGTTCAATACCCACTTTATTAGCAGCCAACGGATTAGAAAGGGCCCGCATTACTTACTCAACTTCAAACAGAAACCAAGCGAAACACTAAGGGAATATGTCACCCACTTCAACAATGAGTTGACTTTGTCAAGTATTGCTCCTTTTCACAACAACATCTCAGTCACCAAACAGTGGGCAGATCCCTCCCGGCAGGATAATGTCAAGTATTGCTCCTTTTCACAAGGACATCGCCCACGACACTGAGGACTGCAAGAGTCTCAGGAACGAGATTGAGTACTGGATTAAGAAGGGAAAACTCAAAGAATTTCTAAGCCCGAAAAAAAGACAAGATCGGACGAAAGAAAGAGAAGAGGTCATCAAAGAGATAGAGGAAAAAATGTCTGACATTATATGTCCTTCATGAAGTAAGCTCGGAGGGTGAGCAATCCATTAGGTACCAAAAAAGGACGTTCCACGAGATGCAGACTCAACCCTTCTACGAGGATCGACAAGTGCAATACGCACATGTTTAGAACCTGATCCCATTGTTGACATTCACGGATAAGGACCTCTAAGGCGTCCACTCTCTACACAACGACGCCCTGGTCATCTCGGTCCTCATAGCGAAATGGGAAGTGAAAAGGTCCTTCATAGACACATGGAACTCTCTGAAGTCATGTTCCTTAATGAGTTCCCTAGCATGCAGTTCAAAGAGAAGAACTTCACGCCCGCTAGTCACCCCATGATCAGGTTTAGCGGATAAAAGTGTTTCCCTGTTGAGAAAATCAGACTAACAGTAGTGGCGGGAGAGCCACAACTAAAGAAAGTCCTTTTTCAGGAGTAAAAGGTGGTTGATGCCCCATCTACCTACAACATCATATTGGGAAGGCCTTGGCTCAATCAGATGGAAGCGGTAGTTTCAACTTTGCACCAATGCATCAAGTACCCTGCCAATCAGGCGGAAGCAACCATTCGAGGAGATCAACCATTACAAGAGATTTCCAATATGAAGCGTTAAAACAACTGGATTGTTAGCAATTACAGCTTGGGCCCGTGGGTCAGACATATTAGAGCCCGAGCCCAAAGAAGAGAGAATAACCTCCTCACTCGAACGATAAGACCTTAGTCACTCCAACCTTGGAAGATCTGATGTTCGTCAGCCAGATTGGCCAGCTAATGCCATCTCAGCGGAAAAGAGACGTGGGAAATGGAGAGTCTGAACGGATTACACGAGCCGGAATAAGGCTTGTTCGAAAAACAATCCTTCACTTCCATGCATGGATCAGAGCGTGAATGTCACATTCAAACACAACCCTCTAAGCTCCATAGACACTTATTCCGGACAAAACCGAATGCAACTGCACCCCCAGCCCAAAAAAATTCCTCGTTCATAACTGAAAGATGAACATACTGCTATCGGGTGAGCCCGCTCAGTCAACAGAGTGTGGGAGCAACGCATCAACGGACCAACTCCTAATTAGAAAACGAACAACATGCAAACAATGGCTTAACTGCATGAAGATCACTTTGTAGTGACTTCGCTATCTTCAAAAAATCGTGCTATTTTTTTGAAGGAAACTACACAGTCTGAGTCAGGACCACACACGTCTCCTTCAGGACCAGATTAGCACAGTCGCCACTCAGAGTTAAACTCTCTCGTTGTTTTTATTTTTGTTACAGTCTTGGAGAATTGTTCGCAAAAGCCAATATGATATAGATTCATTCAAGGAATAAAAAATCAATTGTAAGAAAACAAACTTTATTGATTACTAAGAAAGTTCTTACAAAGTTTGAGCAACTGACTAGTACAAAAGTTTACACACTATGAGTATCTAAGCTGGTGCAAGTAAGGATCCGCTAAAATGCACGTCAAGACTTTGCTCCACTAATTTGCCTTGAGAAGAGGATTCGAAAGTGAAAGCACATGCACCCAAAGTTGGTTGCCGATATGCGCATCGATACTTTGCCCTGTTGATCTGCCTTGAAAAGAGGATGTGGAAGCTAAAATAAAGGGACCCGAGGTTGACTGCAGATATGCACTTTATTCTTTGCTCCACCAATCTGCCTTGAGAAGAGGATTTGGAAATGAAAGCAAAGGTAGCCAAGGTGGGTTGCGGAAGTGATCCCTCAGAAAGGGGTGCCTAGGGTGAAGTAGAGTTAGCACCCGAGGGCCGCAGGCCATGTCCAATGGAGCTCTGCTCCGCCAATCTGCCTCCCAGCTGTGGCATCATGCATGAAGCCCAGAAAGGAGCAACGGAAACAACCACCCAAAGTTGGCTGCGGGTATTTTCTCCCAAACTAGATGGCACAATACACCGTGAGAGCATCGGAAGATGGAAGACAAACTTGACCCCTAAGGGGGAGTCTGTACTTCTTCCATGCAATGTGAGAAGAAATCACGAGGTCCCATGGAATCATTGGATGCTCACCTAAACCAAGTGACTGATTGATGCCAAAAACCGACATTAATGTCGTTGCATGATTTTCGACATCAATCAAAGAAATATAAGTTGTTTATATTTATTTTTATATTTCTTCAACCTATAATACAATTCAACAATGTATAGTGGAAGTAGGGGTTATTGACTACTTCACGTGGATTAGAAGATAATATTTGATTTTCAACTTAAAGAATAAAGAGAATAGCAAAATAATGTATGTTGAAAATAAGTATTAAACTAAAAGAACAAAGAAAAACAAAGATAACACTTACTTCTTCAATAGAATTAAACTGTAGTACATGCATTTTTCTCCCAAGTAAAAATATAAAGCTAACAACTACAACTAAAAAAACTCTGTAAAAAAAAACTATCAAAGAAAAACTCTCCCTTATGAACTCCATGTATGGGGGTTTTATAGGTAAAAAGGGTTTGAGTGAAACAAGGAAACATGGTTTGAGTTAAACAGTGAAACATGGTTGGATGAAACAAGGAATGGTGTTGGAGTTCAATAAGGAAACATGTCTTGTAGAGATTTTTTTATGATAAAGTTGGCCATGTGGACGTCCAAATCTTCATATTGATTTTCTTGAGATCCATAGTTGTCGTTGCTTGGTGGGCTTGACCTCATGGGTCTTGAGATTGAAATTCTTTAATCCTGATGAATACATTCAAATTCCCATTGGGCCTTCTAGTTGATGAATTAAGCCTTATTGTGCCACTTTATGCATAATTTGAGATTTGTACTTGAATTCCTACAAAATGCACAAAATATACGTAATGAGATATTTTTATTTGATAATTGGACTTAACAATTGTATATTTGGGAGTGTAAAATCGATGTTTTGGGTGCTTATCAGTGACATCACCCAATGACCGGAACATTCGAAGACTCCTCCAACGAAGATCTTCATTTATCCTTTGGAGAACCCAAAGCATATTTTCTGAAAAAACACATGTGAGAAAAATGTTCTACAGTATTCATGGCAATGCTTGAAATGGTGAAAACTAATCTATCTATAAGCGTGACGGTTCACAAAACAAGGTCATACGGCACTCACGCCAGCATTAAATGTTGTAGGGGAAATAGGGAGGCGGGAGTTCCAATTGTAACTGCACGAGTCCACATTTATTGAATTAATGGAACTTCACATAGCCCCATTAACTAGGGGGAGTATAGGGATGGCAACGGGGCTGATTGCAGCAAATCCATCCCCGATCCGCCAGGAATAATGGATCCCCAAATCTACCCCACCAATCCGTTTACAATTTTAATTAAAAACCGTAATCGCCTCGTGCGGATTGGCGGATATCCACCCCGCCAATTCGTTTACGGTTTGCGGTTCTGTTACTGGATTATCGGATCTCCGCCCCTAATTTAGTTATTTCTCTTCCATCTAACTACAATAAATTATACTTCATTCATTATTAGATCAGTAACACAAAATTACAAAGAATCCATACAAAAATTATAACAAAAAAAAAAAAAAAAAACCATACAAAAAATTACAAAAAAAATAAATCTAAAGAATCTCAGATCTCAGATCAAATCTCAGAGATCTCAGATTAGCTAGGGAAAGGCGGGGAAGGGAGGGGAGAGGGAGACAACCGGGATGGGTGTCGAGTGAGAGCTTCGACCTTCGCCTTCGCTGTGAGAGAGAAGAAGGGGAGAATGTGATAAGGAGATTGGAAACGAGGGGGAATGTCTGAATGTGAGATGAGGGGGCAGAATGATAGGTTTATTCCTTTATATAATATAAGGGTATTTTTGTAATTTCACTAACTAAACGGATATCTGTGGGGCAGATATGGCTAAATCCATATCCGCCCCAAGATCCAAGAACCCTTTGCCAAATCCGCCCCAAACAGGGCGAGTGGGGCGGATATCCATGAAAATTCGCCCCACTGCCATCCCTAGGGGAGTAATCGATACCAAACCATCTCGCAATCTACTCCATACACGTGGCACGATGATCTCGTCAACAATGCCCAAATAAGCGAGTGGGCCCAAGTGGGCACCCGACCTGATCCAGCCTAAAAGACAGAGAATGGCCCAGTACATACTGGTTAGAAAATATAAACGGCGAAGGCCTTAAGCTCCCACGGAATGTAGAGCACCTACGGATATTATCAATAAATCCAAGGTATTCGGTTTATTAAAGTTCCATTGTTATTCATAAAATTTGGTTGAAATTCTACTGTTGTTAGGCAAAGTAAGTCAGGACAACCAAGTCAGACTTAAACACCCAAGGCCACATGATGGCCGAATATGACCAAAGTTTAGTTAGCTCGTAAAGACTAATGACGACAACTTTTGGCCCGCTCTAAAACCTAGTCCACTACGAGCGGATGATGATGGATTAGAAAGTGGGAGTCTAGTCAGAGCTCAGGGATCCTGATCAAGATGGCTTGCCAAGGATCATTGTCTATAGATGGTGGTGGTTGAATCTGACCAAAGTTTAGATAGTGACGACTGATGACAATAACTTTTTATCTGCTTTAAAATGTAGTCCGCCACGTGCGGATGAAGATGGCTTAGAAAGTAAGAGTCTAGTCAGAGCTCACAATGGATGATCAAGATGACTTTCCCGGGATCATCGTCCAACCATAGACAATGGTGGCTGAGCCTGACCAAAGTTTAGTTAGTTACGACTGATGACAATAACTTCTTGTCCGCTCTAAGAAAAAGTCTGCCACGTGTGGATGAAGATGGCTTAGAAAGTTGGAGTCTAGTCAGAGCTCACAACCCCTGATCAAGATGACTTGCCAAAGATCATTGTCCAACCATAGACAATGGCAGCCGAACCTAACCAAAGTTTAGTCAGTTACGACTGATGACAATAACTTCTGGTCCGCTCTAATACGTAGTCTGCCACGCACGAATGAAGATGGCTTAGAAAGTGGGAGTCTAGTCAGTAATCATGGAGCCTAATCAAGATGGCTTGCCAGAGATCATTATCCAGCCATAAATAATTGTGGTCGAACCTGACCAAAGTTTAGTCAGTTACGACTGTTGACTGATGACGCTAACTTCTAGTCCGCTCTGAGACCTAATCTGGCAAGAGCGGACAAAGATGGTATAAAAGGTGGAAGCCCAGTCAGAGCTCATGAAGCTCGACCTAGGTGACTCGACAGGATCGTTGTTCGACCAAAGACAGTGACACACACATTCGACCAAAGCTTAGTTGGTTCACTTAGGCTGACAAAGACAACTTCCGGTTCAATCTACAAC
Organism: Berberis vulgaris; assembly: GCA_963556465.1. Taxonomy (NCBI): domain Eukaryota; kingdom Viridiplantae; phylum Streptophyta; class Magnoliopsida; order Ranunculales; family Berberidaceae; genus Berberis; species Berberis vulgaris. The sequence goes on from OY747128.1 coordinate 96,197,939, forward strand.
CTCGTATGCCAAACATGAATTAATATGGCTCAAGGAATAAAAAATATGATTGATTTACGAATTGAATGATCTATTGCCTACCAAGATTATTCCCCCGCACAAAGTTTAGCCAACTAACAAGGTTTGGCCCAAACAACTTCTTGGTATCTTAAGAGTACATACCATAATTGCTTGATTTAAGGAGTAATCGCAAGATAAGCGGTCATAACTCTCATTTGCAGATCAACTAAACAATTTCCTAACTTAGCAAAATCTCTTGCCTAGAGGCCAACACCATGGCGAGGAGACAAAGATATGATTCAACATGAAAATTCCAAAAAAGTACAAGTACAAAGTGCTACTTAACAAATCATATTTCATTAATGATTCAAAAATACAGAGTTTACTCCTTATCAGGAGGACATTCAGATAAAATGGAACTTGGCTTAGCTAGAAAAGAAGCAGGGGACGGCTCCGCGTGCATTACTATTCTGGCATCCTGATTTGGGTCACCCTCTTCTTGTGATTGATCAAAAGCTTCTCCAAACTTTGCAAAGGCCACTTCTCCAAAATAAAAGAGATCCCAATCAACATGCTCCTCTTCCATCAGCTCCAATAGCTTCAGCCTTCCCTTTACAACTATGCTGAGCTGAAACGTGTTTGGGCCTTGAGAAGCTTCTCCTTACGTACTTTTGACTATGCAAGTTCTCGCTTTAACTACTCCAGTTTGCTGGCTAATGCATCAGCTCTAGATTGCTCAGTACTCAGATTATCATTGAGCAGGCTTAGCTCATTTTACGTCAAGAGCAATTGCTCGTCTGTCGTCCTTGCAAGCTTGATGTTGAAAGCAATGTCGGCCTCTAGCTGCTGACGTCGGACATCCCATTCAGATTCCCTATTGCCCTTCTCATCAATAAGGGCCTGAATCTCGGACTGCATCTTAGCCATGACTTCCCTAGCTAACTTCAAGTCGCGCTGAGTGTGATCCAGCTTCGCCTTCAACCCGTCCTTCACAGATGTCACATTGGCCAGGTCGAGCTCAAGCGGACCCTCTAAGCCTCCGACTTTTTCTACAAGGCCTCCAGTTGGGGCCTCGAATCAACAAGCATCTTGTCTCCAAGTTGCTTTGTCAGTGATTCTATCTCGCTGAGATCATTGGAATACAACTTCTGCAGATGTGCAAAAACTTGTTCCATGGTGTATACTCTCTCATGAGCAACCTCGACTTCCGTCCCAGCAACGACAACTTGGTTCAGATATGACATCTCCAACATGAGATGTTTTTGCCCCTTGTCTATGCACTCGCCCAGCGTATCCCCTTTTGGCTTCAGAGAATGATTCGCCAGCCAATCATTCCATCTACTAATATGCCTTTTGGAGGCATAAGAAATGTCAAACTATTGATGCCATGCCTGGTTGCCCATCTTCACCACATCAGGAGCTAAAAGGCTAATCCATGCATCGGGATGAAGATTTTTTGGATCCACAATTACGCCAGCGCCGCTCTTCGCCGTCTTTACCACATGGGGCGACTCCTCCACCACTTTCCCCTTGCTCACAACAACAATCTCCCTCTCACCAACCAATTTGAAAGCAGTTGAAGGGGAAGAAGGAAGAGAATTGTTTCTTGGACCAGTCGTCACCTCAAGCTGAGGCTGGGATTGAGCTGGAGGACAATACAAGCAACATGGAGGGAACCTCTTACCATAGGGACGACAGTCGGGCGACTTTTTGCCAGTTTGAGTGGACTCTTGATCCAATGAAGGGTCATATTTGAAATCCTTTAAAGAGAAAGGACGAGTCCGACCTACATCAGATGAAGCGACCATTCTTGCATGCAGCAAAAGGTTATCAAAATCTTTGCCTGCTCAGTGCTCACCTTCGACACATCGTCTACCCCCACCATTTTCAAATTCTCATTCTCTAGGTCAGGAAGGGAAATGGGGGTTTTTGCCTGAACATCTTGCTTCTTGGATGCTAGAGGGTCCGCCCTAGAACAAGAAACAAGATCTTGCCCAACAACTTTGAGCCCCATACCGAAGGGGCCGACGGCCTAGAAGCAGGCTTGATGCCTAGAAGCAAATACGAAGAAAGTGTTTCATCCAACTCCGCCCTCCTCGACGGGCTAGGGATCTTGACCTTCAGGAACCTCCACTTCTTAGAAGAAGATTCACCATTGGGCTTCGGCTTCAGAACCCTAAAGAGAATGGGAGTCTCACCCAGTTGTTTGAACTTTCGTTCAATCAAATGACCATAAAGCTCGAAATACTTCGAGTCCGCAGAAGTCATGAAACAATACTTCTACCAGGACTTGTAATCATCAGGCAACTTGCCCAAGCAAGCTGTCGACTTCAACATGCTCGTTCACCCGATGAGAGGTGAGTAGTTTGATCACCCTCGGAGACACTCGAATACCAGCATTCTTCGCCCTAATTGGAATGGCAATCACGGTTATGTACCCGTTCGGCATCAGCTGAGCGGGCGGAATGCCGAGATTCGCCAAGAAGCGCCAAATTTCCTTGATAATCGAAAAAAACTCGATTGAAGCATACCTTTGTGCAAGCAGATGAATCATTTCAAAGAAGACAAGGGCGTCTGACCAAATCCCAATGTGAAAAGCTCCAACTATCAGGAATCTGATACTTCTTGCAAAGGCCCACCAGATTCGCCTCTTAGAGCAACCTCTCATCGAAAAACTCACGGCCTTTAGCGAGCATTTCATCAAGAACTGATTCTAGCCCGCCATAGAAGGACGTACAAACTTTTGATTACATTGGCGAAAATGGAAGTCGAACAAAGCAAGATCTCTGAGAAATCACATAAGTAAAGAAACTAAACTCTACAGAGAAAATGACTTAAATATATGCAATGACTCCCACCCCTTTTTAGCAGTCGCATACCCAATTAATGATGTGCACCGCTTGAGGAAGTGATTCAGACTTGATTATCGTCACCGTCTAACTCCCTCATGACATGACTTAGTAGATCAACGAGCTGGCCCACTAACTCAGGGGAATAGCTGATGATACACCAAACCGTCCAGTAATTAGCACCGTACATGTGTCATGATAATCTCATCAACAGAGTAAAGCGAGCATGGATGACGTTGAATCTGGCAAGCCAGATGACACAAAGCCCATTGAAGCATGTTCCAAGAGGTTGGACCCAGTCAACGGTGCCCTATTAAGCCCATAAGTCACATGGTCAAGCCTAATACCCGTAAGACCTAATAACGAAAGTATCTAGAAGTTTTACCGAACACTGGCAGACCAACAACACATTGACTCCTACTAGGAAACAAATATCAGAGTATAAGTCATGCATGGAAACTCTCCTGCATGGACTACACTCCACAAGGGAATAATCCCCAACAGATATCAGAATACAAGTCATGTATGGAAACTCTCCTACATGGATGACTCTCAACAAGGAAATGATCTCTCAACATATATCTTTCCCTAAACTACACTACCAAAGACATAGCCGAACAAGGACTCTCGCATGATAAATTGGGCACAAGGGTTAGGAACAAAGGTATGCTACAAAACCCAATTTACAATAGTACACATTTCTCAAGCCATGTCTGACTTAAGCATTAGAGTGTCATCGGCCTCAACAACAGTAGTCTTTGGCTCACCTGTGTTCCTTGTGCAGGTCAAGGTCGAGGAGAACAGGAATTGACACCATCATATATAAACAAGAGTGTTGTTAGCTTTGATACCTCCACCTTAATGGGCTGAAAGTTTGCTGTTAAATAACCAGCTTCAGAGTATACCACCTCAATGGGATGGGATGTTGGTAAACAAATACTGCTTAAATAACTACCTTAACTAAGACGATGAAATCTAAACTTCGTCTATGTTCGGGACAAACATACTATTGGTTCCTCCAAATGCCTTGTTTCGTCTTCAAAGTTATATATTTACACTTCCTTTATATGACAAACAAGTTTCAAAAATTTTACACGGGGTGTACTGTATTTCATTTTTTATTTGATATGAGTTGTGACACCTATGCTACAAATTTTTAATTTCTCCATCTTCCCTCCTATTTTGTATACAAGAAGAATCAAGGGGTGATAAGAGAATAATAACATAAAACATGAACAAAACTCTCACGTTTGTGTTTGCAGTGTTCCTTTGATGTGGGTCAACTCACGAAACAAGAACCAAACTCTTTTCAAGTGAATATGGTGTGTCTTTACCGGCTTCGGCAACTAGTATCTGCAGCTTGAGGGTAGAGATATATGGATACAATTGCGAAGAGCATACAATAAGTATTATGCTCAAGCTTTTATTATTATATTTTCTTTTATTTTTTACACAACTATGAAGCTAATTGCTTTCTTATTTGGCTTATGTTACAATGCAAGATGGCTACATTCTGAGTATGCAGAGAATCCTTGATGGGTTATCGAGACAGGCGCAAGGGATAAGAGACCAGTTTTGTTACAACATGGTCTGCTGATGGAAAGTAGAACAACTTACACCCCTATGTTTCATCTGAAGTGAATTGTTCCCGATACTTGTTAAAGAACCCAATCTTAGTTTTTCATCTGAAGTGAATTGTTCTCGATACTTGTTAAAGAACCCAATCATTTCCTGGTTTAATCATATTTAGTCGTAGTTGACTAAATGCTCTGCCTTAAAGTCACTTGTCTGAAGTTGGCCCTTCATTCTCTGTGATGATACATCAAATAAGACTACCATCGCGACCATATGAGTGGCAGAAATCGCCCATCACGAGGATCAAATATCGCAAGACTAGGCCAACTTGCGAACCTAGTCATAGAAGCCCAAACAAGGCCCATCAGAACAACTCATAATCAGAGGCCCAAATCTAGGCCCAACAAAGTTCTCCCTTAATGAGGAAGAACATTACGGAGAAAAAGAGTCGTAGAGGGAGTTATTCCCCCAGATACTTATATTCATAAAGGAGGATATTGTTACAAAAAACGTTTCCCCCAGATGAGCCTCACATGCTTAAATCGCACAGAGAATTTATAACGATCATTATATAAGGTAAAGGGAAAATTCGACAAAGGTACGAAATTTTAACTGAGCTTTGTCCAGATTTTTCTCTATCTCCAACAAAGTTACTAAGTTAAGCATCAAAGTGCCTTCGACAATCTAATATTTGGTTTGCAGGTCAGATCTACCGGTGACCAAATTTTGGACGCATCGGTTTGGTGTCATCCGTGGGGAACGACAATTTCCTTTCAAGAAGAGAGTTTGTAGTTGAAAACGTCATCAGTTTCAATCAACGAGTAAAAAGGTTTTTGAACAAATGAAACACTCTACAGACCCTCAACCCATCAACAATCAAAACAATCCTTCCACTAGTCAAGTCGCATTACCTACAACACATGCTTCAAACCTAGCGATAACCGAGCCAATTATACCTAGTAACAGAAAGCCACAACATGGAGTAGCAGTCCAGTCATCTCAAACATCTTGTGGCATTGCCACGGACCCTCTTGTAGATCTACTCATGACCCAGATGGATCTTCTGATCAAAGCGATGGACAAACTTGCCCAAGAACGTGCTCAATCCGCCGATCTTGTCCAAGCACTGCCCCAACAAAACTCTGCCAATCACATCCGAGAGAAAAATGAAGTTCCTATAGTGAACTACTAGAAGATGCCCTGCCCAAAATGATGGGATCCCTACACAAATTCCATTCAGGATCGGGGTTACAAATCCTAACGTGCTATACGAATTAGCCAAACCGTCTCTCTCTTATGCGCTTATGGTGACTCCTCTACCAAAAAAGTTCATTCCACCAAAGTTTGAGGTGTACGATGGCACCACTGACCTGATAGAGCATCTGCGACACTTCCACCATATGATGTCATTGAAAGAGAACACACAGTCCATCCTATGCCGAACATTTTCGACTAGTCTCACTTCCACAACAATGAGTTAGTTCAACAGCCTACCACCAAGATCGATAGACTCCTTTCAAGCGCTAGCCATTGCCTTCATCACGAGGTTTATCGGCAGTCAACGGATGAAAAAGGGCCCACATTACTTGGTTCACATCAGATAGAAGCCTGAAGAAACTATAAGGGAGTACGTCACTCATTTTACTAACGAGTTGGCCATGATTGACGGCTACAATGACAACACGGCCATTGCCACCTTCACCTCTGGACTAAAAAGAGGTTCATTTTACAATGCTATGAATCTAGAAACTCCGAAAATTATGGAAACCCTGTTGAAGACCACTCAGAAACACATCACCCTTGATGAGATGTTAGCCGCTGATGCACTATTTTAGTAGCACACAACTTAATACCTTGTTTTGTGATTGTAGTATAGAATAAGTAGGGATCGTTCTAGAACGAGGATTAGATGGCTTGTTAATTAACACTAATAATAACTAAAAGACTACTAAAAACCTAATTAATTAAATAATGGGGGATTGGATTTTCTAAATTAAACTATGAAAATAACTACGAAAATTACTATAAAGATACAAAAAAACTAAAGGGATGGAAAATATGAGAAATTAGCTAAGGGTTTATCTCCACACACCAAACATATGCTTATAAATCAATCTTCAATAATCACTTGCTTACTCATGAGAGACAGTGCTCAAGACTAACCGTGATCAACATTGCATTAATCTTATTATTTTTCCAAGTTCGTTGAATTAAACCAAGCGTTGCTTTTAAACTATTCTTATCATGTTATCTAAACAGGAATAACAAGTTAGACAACAATCTAAGATCATTAAGTTTTGTGGAAAATATGAACACTGACAAGGCAATTACAAGTATGATCAACATCTTGTTCTTACCTAGGTTTTGACTTGACCTTACTAACGTTCCTTGGTATTTACTACTTGTGAGTACAAAATTATAACAATTAGCCCCAGATCCTAGCATGCTTACTGAGTTGGCCACCTTAAGAAACATACAAAGAAAAGTTCTCTATAAAGCAGTTAAGCAAAACACAATCACTAATAGCATGGAAGATTAAATTCAATTAATTTATAAAACACATGTTCGGCATCCACCCCTAACTAAAAGAAGTTTAGCTAGACATATTAATCATGTTCGAATAGCAATACATAATTAAATATCAAACTAAAACTAAGAGAAAGAGTTAAGAGATGAAACAAAACATTGTCACCTGATCCGTGGTGGTAGAGAGAGGAATGTTAGGTAGAGAAAGGAATGTTAGGTGAAAGTTTCTCCTGCTTCACGACCTCTCCTTCTTCAATTTTCTTTCACGATCTGCGCTCTGGTGAGAAGAGGTTGCGAGGGAGAAGGAAGGCAGTGGATTGAGTGGTTGTTCATGGGTGGTGGTGATTAGGGAGTCAGGATTCAGTTAGGGAGAGAGAAAGATGAAGATGGTGAAGAGGGTTTGAGACGGTGGCGATGTGTCTTGATTGGGTGGAGGCTTGTTGTTGGATGGAGGCTATGGGTGGATTCGATGGTGGTCGATGATGGGCTAGGGTTCTCTGATTTTCAACAAACAGAGAGATGAAGGGATGAATGCGATGAAGGGGTGGATGCTTGATGGACTGTTGCAAGGATGGATCGAAGAGGAGGCTGTGGTTGCAAGCATGGATGAGGAACTGAGACAGAGATGGGGGTTGTGCTGTGGATTTTGTGAAGGAGAAGAGGAAGACGACTGATGGACTGCTGCGATGATGGGTTAGGGCTATGGATGGGGATGCTATTGTTGGATGGATCGATTCTCAAAGCAAGGTATCGTCCCCTTTTTATACTTGTTTTCTTCTTTGTGTGGTTTCCTTGTTGGTGTGTGATGCGAGTTTAACTAACCTAAATAAATAGGTTAATTCAGCTCACTTGTAATAACCGCAAGTGTACGGTGTCTAACTGGTAGACAACGGCAAGTACGGGTCGATCCCACGAGGAAGGTAGATTAAATTGAATTTTGGAATTTAATTAAACTAATTTAGAGAAAATGGGGTTACAGTGTTTTTAAAACTAAATTAAAAATAAATTAAAAATAAGAAAAATAAAATAAAAGATAGATGAGTTGGGTTTTGTGGGCTTGGACTCACCAATGAGTTAGCAAAAATATTTTAAATCTAAATTACTGAATTTAAAAACGAGAAGCTTTAGGGATGAGAATCCCTTGCTTATACCGAATATGTGATCGTTAAAATCCAATTCAAATTATATCATGTTTCTATCAAACATTAACAAATTATTTCAAGCAAACACGCTCTTACCAAGTATTAAGTGTCTTTTTAGGGCACACTTAATCAAAGCTTGAGCTTAATATTTTTAGCACATGCTTTGAATATTGAAAAATGGTAATTCTAACTACCAAACATATCAAGATTAATTTCTCGAAAATGAAGGGTGAAAGCAATTTATCAAAACTTCAGAAATAAATTATAATTAACAATTAAGCACACAGTTCAGTAAAATAAATCAAAATAACTTATACAACCCATTTAGCTTGTCACAAACTGGATGTGGTGGTACTCAGCAGATCAGCAGGTGGTCCGAACACGAATCCCGAGACAAATGGTCCCAAAATGCTCTGTGGTGGTACAGAGCAGAACCGGGGGTGTGAATAGCAAAAAACTGAATTTGACTCAGTCTCCCGCCTCTGCTACAGTACTGCTATAGTATCGCCTTCGTCTCCAACGCGACAGCGCCGCTCGCGGTGCTGTTCTTCGCTCCTCGCGAGCGTCCCCGTCCTCCAATTATCTCCAGAACCTACAAAAGAAGAGATAGATGCAATAAGAAACTCCCAAACAGAGAGAGAGAGAGAACAGGAAGGAGATTCCCCGTTTCGATTTCTATTTCAGCGATGGTGGTGCGCCGTGGACGAGCCTTTCTGTGGTGGTTGTCCGGTGGCGGAGAGATGGTAAGGAGGCCTGGATGAAGAGAGGACAGAGAGGAGAGGAGGACGACCTGCCTGGCTCTATCGAGAGGCGGAACAGAGCCAGGGTGAGGCTCTGTTTCGCGGTGGTTGTTCTCGGTCTGTTGTGGTGGTGCTCGTGCGGAGGTGGTGGCGAAGGTGATGGATGATGTTGGTTGATGGATGATGGACAGGGAGAGGGACAGGGATGGTGATGGTGAAGATTTGATGTGAAACAGGGTTGTCACGGTGGTGGCGATTGTGCTGTCTGGAGGTAGAGGTGGTGGTGTTGCTCGGGTGATGGTGGTGGCGAGGTGGTGATTGATGAGTGAGTGAGAGATGGATAGGTGGTGATGGTGATTGTGAATCACCTTGAGAGGAAGAGGTTTTGATATTTTTCTAATTCTTTTTCTTCCCTTCTCTTCCTCCCCTCTTTCTCACCCTATTCTCTTGTATTTATAGAAAGTGATCAAGATGAATAGGGATGAGATGAGGGGATGATTCATCAATGAGGGTAGGATTGGACTTGGCATTGGGTTTGGGTTTAGGTTATGAATTATGTTTTGGGTTTAGGTTTTGAATTAGGTTTAGGTTATGAATTAGGTTTTGGGTTTAGGTTTGTGACTGCTTTATACCACCGCTGGAATTGACTAATTGTCGTTCCTTAACTTGTCGTCTTAATATGATTTCATCGTTTACGCTCAAATTCCTACAAAGACATGAAAACGAAATAATTACTATAAAATATAATAATCGAAACACTAACATGTATAAATTAAAGGATATATTATGTAATAATTGTGTGAATATCAGTGTGGATTCCTGGTGCAATTAGTATTTCTAAATTGCCAATTTGCTTCTATTTTAAAATTAATCTTGTAATTGGAAACCTAACAAACACAAAAATAGCAATTAGTACCATAATTAACAAGTAATAGCTAAAAATATATATAGAAATATGGTACTAAAAATAGCCTAATTATGCCCCTATCAGCTGCCAAAAAGAAGAATGAATCCGAAAGGGAGTGCCAATCAAAGAGGGAAAAAATGAGAGAAGAAAGAAGGTGAGACGACAGACCCCTGGAGGAGAATGCTCAATCAAAGAGGTATTGGAGCAACGAGAGATCCAAATTCAACCATCAGGAGCTTGGAAAGCTGCAGTATGCAAGGCCTAAGCATGAACGGGTGAAAAGTGTGGTGAAAAAGACGTACAAACCATACACAACCTTGAAAATGAGTCAAGCAAGCATGCTGAAGTCCATGGAAAAATGTAAGGACATCAACTAGCCACTCAAAATGAGAGGAAACCCGAATGGGAGAGATGAAATCAAGTACTGCTATTTCTCTAATGATCACAGACACGACATTGAAGACTGCTACAATTTGAAAGATGAAATTGAGCACTGGATTCAAAGAGGGCAACTTGAGGAATTTGTTGGACTGCTGGACAAGCAGTCCAAAGAAAAAGAAAAGATAGACGCCACTGCGGTGTCAAAAGAAAAACTCGGAGAACTGATATACGCCCTAAACTGCATAGCTAGAAGAAATGAACAACCTGGTCGAGCAAAGAAGCGACTAGTGGTACCTCCCACTTGAGCTTATATCGAAGTAGGAACCCCTACATCATCGAATGAGGCCAGAAGAGCCACTACAACAACTCACAGTAGGAGACACGAAAAAGTTGACACTTTAGGCAGAGATCAACCAACTGATCTAGTTTGAGGGCCAAATTGACAAACGCGAATTTTATCCACATTATCCCTTAAAAGGCCAACAACGCCTTCTCCATTACTAACAACGGAACCAACGTAAATAAATTTGATTTGGCGAATAAACTTGATACAATTGCATGGTCTGGAATCGAGAAATTCATGGAAGTTTCGTAGCAGGCGCTGATGGAACATGATTGGACAAGTAGTTGCTGGATTCTACTCTGCTCACCCGGATGCCAAAAAGAATCACCAATCAAAAGCACACACTCAACGAATTGATCGAGAAGCATTCTGAGTTTATTAGTTACCTCACAATGACAGTATACAAGATGAAAGCCTATAAAAACTACGGGAGAATCATAAAGGGAGAAGTTGCAACGAACGAGTTAAGAACAAACAGTCAAGTCAAGACAACTAACACCAAAACATATTTCAGGGCAATACGAAACCAAATCTGATCAGACACGAATACTCTTCAAACAACAAGGGCACGTAGGAATCAACCCCCTACCGTCATAAGAAACGACATCAATCAACCAACAGTCGAACAGAAAGACACAACACATATCCATGAGCGGATCCTACAAGAAGTTATGGATAAGGAAAAAAAACTACTACGAGTTTATAGATTTTTAAGCATCTGAAGTAGAATTATCAAATAAAACTGAGTTCAAAACCTTCATCTTACATTCAAATAGCAAAGATACGGCGTCAATGCCAGACAATGCAAAACAATTAGCACGATTAGCATGTCGAGCCACGAACAAAAGGTCAGGACATGTAGTCAAACAAAAACAACAAACTTCTGGTCTGATCAACCACGAAGAAAATCTATAAAAGTTGGAACGAACAAGTCAACTTACTGTTAAAAACTTCGGAGTAACCGATATGTCGGACAACGAAGTAAAATTTGGGACAAACAAGTTAACTTACTCGTAAAAACTTTGGACCGACCAATATGTCAGACAGCGAAGTAAAAGTTGGGACAAACAAGTCAACTTACTCGTGAAAAACTTCGGACCGACCAATACATCGGAGAACGAAGTAAAAGTTGAGACAAACATTCCAACTTACTCATAAAAACCTTTGGACCGACCGATATGTAAGACAACGAAGTAAAAGTTGAAAAACAAGTCAACTTGTAAAAACTTGGACCGACCAATATGTTGGACAACAAAGTAAAAGTTAGGACATACAAGTCAACTTACTCGTATAAACTTCGGACCGACCAATACGTCCGACAACGAAGTAAAATTTGGGACAAACAAGTCTACTTACTCGTAAAAGGTTTCGGACCGACCGATATGTTGGACAACGAAGTAAAAGTTAGGACATACAAGTCAAGTTACTCGTAAAAACTTTGGACCGGCCAATATGTCGGACAACGAAGCAAAAGTTAGGACATACAAGTCAAGTTACTCGTAAAAACTTTGGACTGACCAATATGTCGGACAACGAAGCAAAAGTTAGGACATACAAGTCAACTTACTCGCAAAAACTTTAGACTGACCAATATGTCGGACAACGAAGCAAAAGTTAGGACATACAAGTCACTTACTCGTAAAAACTTCGGACCAACCAATATGTCGGACAACAAAATAAAAATCTGGACGTGTAAGTCAAGACGTATTCATGAAAACCTTCTAGCCAACCAATATGTTGGACAACGAAGTAAAAATCTATATGTATAAGTCAAGATGTGTTCGCAAAACCTTATGGCCTGACCAATACGTCGAACCACACATTCGATCATGAAGTGGATACGCAAAAACCTGAACAAGTAAATCAAAACAAACTTGTAAAGCTTCTCGACCCAATTGACAAGACCAAAGAAATGAAAGCTTCAAACGATCAACAAACGAATGTAAAACCTAAATACAGACAAACCTAAATTACCAAAGTACAGAAAGTACGAGTAACAAAGTTAACACATACTTATCATGTACGATGGGATAACATGATTGATCCAAGACAATAAAAAAATTACAACTATGAAAGAAGAACATGCAAGTCAACAAGCAATAAATACAATAAAAGACAACACAAGAATGTGAGCTGGGAAAGATTTTTCATTCATAAAGCTATTTTTCTCCATTCGGAGAAGAAGATAGAACCGTTGGATAAGAAACAGTATAGGTGATCAAAGCATCACTAGCATAAGCATTCGATGCAAGAGTGACAACAACGTCAGCAGCAGGAGACAAATCTCCCTTTTCAACAACAAGAATAGATGATGAAGTAGGATTAGAAGAAGGGGAAACAATGGTTTTTCATCAACCAGATCACTTGGTGGATCTCGAATACCTTCCTCACAATCATCATCCTCAAAAACTTGGTCAACTAAACCACAATACTTGGACAAATCAAGACCATCCCCCTTAATGTAGTCGAGAAGGTTGATTCGTCCGTCAACAACTCTCCTTGAATACACCGCTTTTGCAATCTTCAATTTGTTTTTGGTTGCAACAAGCTCATTTCTAGTCAAAATAAGTTGTCCTTCAACGATGGTCAATATTGTAGAAATATCCAACTTAACATCATCAAGTGCAGTTGTTAACTACTCCACCCCTTCCTTAGCAACCTTACGGCCGATGGTTGCTCAATAACAGAACGCATGACCTCATCATGCCCAACCTTTTCAACAGACAACTCCTTATCCATCTCGTTTAGCCAAGTGCGGAATCCGTTCAACTCAACCATTGAGGACTCAAGCTCAACATTAGATCTATCTCACATAGCCTCCACCTCCCTAAGAAAAGCCCGAGCAACACCAGCTGCCTTCTACCGCTCCGCGGACTGCTCTTTCAACACGTCCAATTGATGAAAAATGTGACAAAACACCAGTAATTGAGCTGCCATCTTCTTCTCAAGAGCAACCTTCTGACCACGAGCAGCTTGATAGTCCGACCCCATCACCCCAGCATTAGTAAGGTGATTCATCCCATCCATTATTTGCTTGAGGCCATGGTCGAGATGACTGCTAGGCTCTCATATAGGCATCGAAGCCCTTTCCACCGTCCGCCTATGCCAATCATTGATCAACTTGCGTGCACCATTCTGCACGTCAATCTCACTAAACCAACTAAACTTCCCATTCGACTTAATACGAATGTTTTTCGAGTTGGGCTATTTCCAACTAACCCGTGGATCAGAAAGTATAGAGGACCCATCCCTAGCGGTCGAAAGAATGGTCAGAGTAGTGGTGATACAGAAAAAACCACTTTTGCCTTTTCACTATAAAGAAAGCATGGTAAGAGTGGAACAAACAACAGTAACAATAGAAGTCAGACGGCCAGGTGGAGAAACAGGGGACTCCACTACATCATCAACACAAATGGAAGAAGGGGTGGAGGAAGAGCCTCATAACTTTGACCACGATCGGTGACCTCCTGTTCGTACAGTGGATTAAATTCAAAATCGGCCAGGGTCTTTGTCATATTCGGATCCTTAGACCGCTCCACAACAAGCTGAAACATCTTGTTGTCAATAACTTGGGTCATCGTCGGACCACTCGATGACGTCAGGCATATTGTAAGCCAAAAGAAGCCTCTTTTCACCATCATCCAATGGACGGGTTGCCTCCTTCTTGCTTCTCTCCATTGCCAGATTCATCTCCTAGACTTCCTCGAGTGAAAGGCGATCTTCTTTCCTACCCTCCTTATCAGATGAACTCTAACAATGAGCAATTTGAGTAGTACCATGAGTGAAGCCAGAAAGTCGTTTCCTCTGGGGTACATGACCAGGGCTTGTCGCCAACTGCTTCAATGGACTAGCAGGCCTCAGAAGCTTCATATTCCTAGTAGTCGAGCCAACAACACCAATGATAATAAGAGCATCGAGATCCGTAACAACCTTGTCACAACTCACTTTCCCATCAATGCTAGCATCACTAACACCAACAGGATCGACGTGAGCAACAAGCCCGACAACTTAGGATTCAGTAAGCAAAACACGTTCTGCCTCATTCATAGTGTACAAGCCACTACGCGCCACACCATCCTCAACAAGAAACGACTCCACAACAACCATAGGAAGCCTTAAAAATGGTCACTGGTCGCCTTTTCATCAGCAGACAATTGCAGATCATTCCATTTGTTGGGGACTTAGAACGACCGCATAATCTATCGACCCTGCAAGTTAAATTGACCAGAACTGACAAAAGAATAAAACCAAAACCACGACCATTCCCTGTAATTGTCATTAAGTTTTCCAAAATAGGCGGGGAAACAGAGAAAGCAAATATTCTTAGTCACTACAAGTCCAACCACCGAATGCAAAACCCTATCAATCAAGGGAATATCAGTAAGAATGATTCTCGCATAAGTAAAATCCATAACCCTCCAGCCATCGAGACCCATTTGGGCAGGAGGAATGCCCAAAAAATTTAAATAGTCCCAAAATATCTCCGAACCAGAAATAGAAGCCCAAACTGGAGCATACACAGATAAAACACGATATAACCAGTCCTTGGATGAGAAGGACTATCGTTCTGCCTAGGCAGAACTATCTCGAGGTCGGATGACAAATAATACTTGGAACAAACACTCTTCAACGTTGGCCCCAAAGCCTTCTTGGGTGAAAATAACACTCCATAAACACTGAGTGCCTCACCATCTAGTATATTGCTGGTATACATTGAAAAGGAATGAAGGAGCAAAGAGAAAGAAGAAGAAAAGAGGAAAATAAACCCTAATTTCAAAGATAGTGTAAAGAAACAAGCAAAACTATCATACCCCCTTTTATAGAGTCGAGCAACGAAGAACTGCTCATAGGACGATGTGCGAGATATGATGGCTACACGAAGTCCCAAAATGCGCGTGAAAACGAACGAATGAACGAGATGTCAGAATACCAATCTCATCAAAAGATCCTAATAACATTAAATGCAATGCAATGATGAAATCAAATCAACCATCGTCGAGTTAGTGGCCATGTCAGCATACCCACTAACTGGGGGTGGGGGTAGTTGATGATACATCAAATAAGACTACCGTCGCGACCATATGCGTGGTAGAGATCGCCCATCACTAGGACCAAAATTTTCAAGACCAGGCCAACTCACAAAACCCAAAAAGGGCGGACCCAGTCATAGAAGCCCAAACATGGCCCATCAGAACAGCTCATAATCAGAGGCCAAGATCCATACCCAACAATTTTTTCCCTTAATGATGATGAACGTTACGGAGGAAAAGAGTTGTGGAAGGAGTTACTCCCCCAGAGACGCATCTTCATGAAGAATGATACTGTTACAAAGAACGTTTTCCCCCAATGAGCCTCACATGCTTAAGTTGCGTAAAGAATTGATAATGACCATTATATAAGGTAAATGAAACATTCGACAAATGTATGCAATTTTAACTAAGTTTTGTCCAGATTTATTTCCATATCCAACATTACTGACTTAAGCATCGGAGTGCCTTCGACCACCAAAAAGGCGGTCTTTGGCAATTTAACATTTGTTGTGCATGTCTGATCTACAAGAGACAGAATTTGGTCGCATCACTCTGATTTACTATCGAACATCTACATGTGAATCTAGCATGTTTGGATTTGATGGAAGACTGATTTCAGAATAGTGAAGTGTCCCATGATGAATGAATACTTGCGAAAAAAAAGTTTCAGCCATAATAGTTGAGTGTTATTGAAAAATGTATCCCTTAGTGCTCTGTTATTTACCCATTTTTTGTTGTAAAGTTTGGCACCTAAGATCAAATACAAACTCTCAATTACACTGAAACATAACCCAATTACACATTACAATGCTTACATCATATACACACAAATTTCTTACACACAAACACCACACACACACACACACACACACTCTTAAGCTCATTGGTGAGCTAATTTGCACCAATGCATTAGCTCCCTATTTATAGTTGATCAATGGTGGTAGAGGAAGGGTGGAGAATTCTCTAGACACCCACAATTTTTTAACTTTATCTTCTCCAACTCTCTTCTTCTCCATTGTTTTAGAGAATTCTTTCAACTTCTTCACTTTTTCATCTTCTTAATTTCTCTAGAGAGTTCTAACACCAAGTTGGTGTTGATTTCTCTCAACATCCCCCCTCAACACCAACTTGCCAATAAACAGTGAACAATGTCATATTCCAATAAACAGTGTTGTCATCTTCCTGTGAACCGTACTATTACGCAGTGAAGAGTACCCACCCGACTCTGATGACAAATTGTTGTAAATTTCGACACCCAAGATCAAATACAAACTCTCAATTACACTAAGACATAACCCAATTACACATTACAAAACTTACATCACATACACACAAGTTTCTTACACACCATATTTTTTCTCACTTACACAACACGCAAACATACACTCTTGAGCTCATTGCTGAGCTAATTTGCACCAATGCATTAACTTCCTATTTATAGTTGATCAAGGGTGGTGGAAGAAGGGTGGATAATTCTCTATACACCCTTTTTACCTTTATCTTCTCCAACTCTCTTCTTCTCCATTGTTCTAAAGAATTCTTTCAACTTCTTAGCTTCTTCATCTTCTCAATTTCTCTAGAAAGTTATAACACCAAGTTGATGTTGATTTCTCTCAACATTTTTTGCACTTACCCCCTATGGTATTTGGCTTAACAGGATGGAGTTACATGGTTGTTGGATGCCCACGACGAATCTTTAGCATACATCTTGTTAGATAATGGTTTTGATGTGTGGATCACCAATACACATGAGACAAAATATAGTCTTGCACACACTTTACTTAGTTTAGATGATTCGGTTTCTTGCTTGCTTAATCACTGACTCCATCTTTAAGTTTGTAAAACCTTTTCTTTCTCATGTAAAGAAGTAGGATTTGACATTGTAGGATTATTGACAATGGTCATGCACTACACCAAATTGGCCTTTTTGTAACAACCCCCAAAATAGTAACACTTTTAAGCTATAACAATTCACAAAGAAATTTTACACATTTTCACAAACAAAGTGATACAATAATTGTATCACCATGAATAGTATGGTCCCACAAGTGATACTATTCATGGTGATCCAATTTATTGTATCACTTTTTTTATGTAACTATTTTTCATTTTTTTGACTAAATTTAGTTTTGGTGTAGTGATGGGACGAACTGGTATCTGATGAGCTTCCAGCTATTATTCAATACGTAAAACGATTAGACAGGCCAGAAACCTCATTATATTGGGCACTCCCTGGTAAATATCTAAAACCTCCTTTTCACACTTTCATGTGATTTTTGCATCTATTTATACATACTAAATTATTGTATCATTGTCTATGTTTAGGAAATTCTGATTGCATTGGCTGCCTTACCACAAATCAAGCTCATGGATATGTTAAGATCGACTGTCTTATTGAGTCCAATTGCTCATCTAAGTCAAATAACTTCACCACTTTCCCACGCTACATTTAAAGCCTACATTGCAAAAGTATGAATAATAAGATTTAAATCTAGTCCTGGGTTTTAAATTTACTAACACTTATGTACAACACACAATCACTGGTTTTTACCTTGTATGACAGAGTATCTATGAATTCGATCCCAAAGGGCGAGCCACATTTTCTCTCAAATACATTTCTAAGTTAATTTGTTTTGACTATAAGACAATTTTTGGGGGATAAAAAAGGATTGTGACACAATTCATCTTAAAAAACAAGGAAGCTGCAAATAATTTACTTAAGGTGGTTTGCAAGAAATCGGGCGTCGATTGCTATGACTTAATGACTACTGCTTTCATAAGTCTTATTTCATAGTTTGTAAGTTAGTTCGCAGTTACCAATGACATGACAGCTCAATTGTTAGAGCTTGGCGGATGGTACCACTAGGTCATGGGTTCGAACCCTGTCGGTAGCATATTTATCAATTTATGGTGTGTTGACCAGTTATGGTCTTTGATAGGTTATGGGATCCTGAAAACCCAACTCGCCTTCTTAAAAAAAAAAGTTCGTTCGTAGATTTTCCCCCACCTACTGACAAAAAAAAATGTGTAATTGCTTCTAGAGGCAAGAATTACTGCCTTAACTCTTCAAATATCAACGTTTTCCTTGACAATGAGCCTCAAGCGACCGAACGTATAACATATCTTAGTTGAGGGGGCAAAATTATGCTTAATGATAATATGACTAATTTTGAGGGGGGCAATAGTTAAGTGATCTTTTGGGGGACCCATGCTATTTGAACAACTTGGAACATATCTTAGTTGAAGGGGCAAAATTATGCTTAATGATAATATGACTAATTTTGAGGGGGGCAATAGTAAGTGATCTTTTGGGGGACCATGCTATTTGAACAACTTGGAAGATTGAAAGGGAGGCAGGGGGGGGGGGGACTAAGAAATTGGTTCACATCGCCAGAGTAAGTTCATCTTAATTAGTCTATTAAATTAAGCTCATTTAGTTGATATTTGTAGAATAATACATTTCAAAATTGACAGTTTCTCAGGTTTTCAATAAATAGTGGTAAGCGGAAGAACCATAGCAATGTATGACTACGTGGAAGGTGACAGTGACAGTGACAGTGACATACAACATTATGGTAAGTCTATGCCGCGTGTCTACAATATGACTATCATTCCTAATGATTTTGTTGGGATGAAGTTGGCTTGAATAGTCCCACAACAACTAAGGTGGAGTTATGCAACTCTTAATAGCCAGCTCAAAGACCATGATTCAGATCAACTAACTGTTCAGTATTAGGCAGACTATGCTCACGCTGATTTCGTGATGCCTGTGAAAGCTAACGTAGTGATTTATGCTCCTATTATGACATTCTGTAAGCTTAATTGAGAGTATCATCAGGACAATTGACACAGTTGTGTGTTAAAGTTCTATTCCTTGTCTCAATACAATTTATTTTGTCTCATTTACATTTTATTTTTAGAAAACTATGCTTTCAATAGTCTTCTATATCTTCAAGATGGATATCTACATCTATAATTTTATAGCTAACTATAATAGCAACATGGAGACTTTTGGAACCTAAAATTTAGGGAGTTTCTACGTGCATCCAACTATTTGGTTGCACCGGTATTTGGATGTTTTGACTTTGTTGCACCAACCTAAAGTGTGTAACACCAATTTATCATTTTTATTAATAAAAAATCATTTGGTGGTGAAATTTGGTTATCTAGATAATTTTTCTCGTTTAAGAGTATTTGTTTTCTATGAATGAAAGAACAAATGTAGCTATACTCAATAAAACTAAAATTCGGTTATGCATTCGTTAAATTTCAGGGAGTTCATCAACCGTAGAAGGGTTGAAACTGGATACATATTAAAAATCAATAAATAAAAAAATGTAAACCAATACATGAATTTCAAAATT
The DNA here is from genome assembly GCA_963556465.1 of Berberis vulgaris. Classification (NCBI taxonomy): domain Eukaryota; kingdom Viridiplantae; phylum Streptophyta; class Magnoliopsida; order Ranunculales; family Berberidaceae; genus Berberis; species Berberis vulgaris. The sequence goes on from OY747128.1 coordinate 96,217,796, forward strand.
TTTGCAAAATATTTGAAAAAAAATTCACATTTGAAATCTAAAAATCCTTAATTCAAATTATTTACATTAAGGCTCCGCTTGGTACACTGTAAAATGATGCATTTCGCAATTGATGCATATGCATTAGTTTGTAATGCATTACTTTACGGACGCGTGGTATTAATTAAAGAAAATCAATGCAAATCAAACAAATGATTGTGGGTGGTGTTGATAATGATAGTAGTTGTAATTGTGGCATGGTTATGGTGGTTGTGATTGTGAATGTGGACAATGATGGTGGTGGTGGCGGCAATGGCGGTGGTTGTTAAAATGGTGGTGGTGGCAGCAATGGCGGTGCCTGTTAAAATGATGTTGGTTGTGCCGCCGGTTGTGGTGGCGGCGACGTCGATGATTATACTATGGTAGTGGTAGTGGTGGAGGTGGCTGTGGTGGTGATTATGCTATGGTAGTGATAGTAGCGGTGGAGGTGGCGGCAGCAGTGGTGGTGGTGGTGGTTGTGATGGTTATGGTATGGTGGTCGTGGTAGTGGCGACAATGGTAGTTGTGAAAGTGATGATTTTTGGAGTGTTTATGAAGGAGTTGAAAGTACACGAGGAGATGATGAGAGTTTTGCAAAGTAATGCAGGAGATTTTGTCCCACAAAGTTTTGCAAAATTTTATAACTAGGAGATGTAAAGGTATTGAATTCAAATTCCAATAACTGCTTTTCTTAAGCCAACCAAGCACTAACTTTATGTAACCGCTGTAAACTTTTGTATTATGCATTATTTTACCGTATACCAAGCAGAGCCTAAGAATGTTTCATACAACATGAATAATCTTCTCCCAATGTTTTGTTTTAGGATTAGCATAATGTGTTTAGCTACACCAAGCAATTTTCAAAAGCTAAAACTAAATTATATATTGGGGGCATCACGCCAAATAGTCAGATACACATGTAGCAACTTCCAAAATTTATTCAATGTTTGGGTACATAATGACTTCAAAATTCAAGTTCTTTTATTTTAGGCAATACATCACCTCATAGAGAACAGAGCAGTGTTTAGGAATTTCTTATTTTCAATTTTATTTTGTGCCATTTTTCACTCTTAATTAAATATTCCCTGGCTATATATGGTACATTGTAAGATTTGTAGTATGCATAACTGATGAATCCATGACCACATTAAGTCTGAAAACTGTCACTTCTCCTATCAATAGGGACTACTCTCCCAATATATTAATTGGCAGTAGTTGTTGGAGATACCATTTTCGACACCTGATGAGTTACAAGTGGATACATTCTCTATTCAATCACCAAGGTGTTCCAAATCAGTTCAATGTTTGTATTGCAAACTTTCATTTGTTTGCATGCCACAATAGGGGTATAGCCTAAATCAAATTTTATTTTCAGGAAGGAAAAAAAAGTTCAGCTTCGAAAGATTTTTCAGTGAGAGAAAGCTGAATTTCAAAATAGGTAAAAATTCAATATTTTCAAAAAAATACAATACTATCAAGTCGGTTTTTCATCAGATCGGGAAGTCACATTTTTGTAAAATTTCAGAACAGTGAGTTTCCAACTTTCCATAGAAGGACCACACTGAATCAGAACAGTGATAAATATTGCTCAAACAAAACGTTTTCTAATTACAGAAATTTATCATAAGATCATAATCTAAGGCATAATCCAAGCTCTCACACCATTCCATATTTGGAAATTATTTAGTGTTTCTCATGAGATTTTCCACCACCATTTTGTATAAATAGATAAAAGGAAGAGGTGGTTGATATCAATATAGACCTATTAACAAAAGATATGGCCAAGGCTCTCACCTGTGTGTTCCTAGTTTTTCTTCACTGTGGCTTGGCCTTGCCTGCTGAAAATGGGATTTGCAGCATGATGGTGAGGAATTTTGGATACCCCTGTGAAGAGCATTTGGTAAATATTCTGTACAGCTGAATTCTGTATTTTAACCTTTAATATTGCTTTCTTGTGGGGTTGATTGGTTTCTTTAATGGTTTCGTTTAGGTGAAGACACAAGATGGGTACATTCTGAGTATGCAGAGAATCCCTGCGGGGCGATCTGGTGCAGCAGCACAAGGGATCAAGATACCAGTGCTATTGCAGCATGGCATACTGATGGTAAGTAGGATAAATGATGTACCATATGTTTCATAGCCTTCTCTTTATCTTTGAGATGCAAAAATCAATTGTACTTAATCCAGTATGATTGTGAGTTCTGTCTTATTTTTTCGGGTTCTGGATTTGGCCACATCAACTATATCATATGGTTTGACAGGATGGAAGTTCATGGCTGCTGAATTCGCCCAATGAATCTTTAGGATACATCTTGGCGGACAATGGGTTTGATGTATGGATTGCCAATGCACGTGGAACCAGATTTAGCCGTGGACACACTTCACTTAGCCCTAACCAAGCAGTTTGTTTTCTTCATCCCTAAAACTCCATTCCTTGGGTTTTGTCATTTTTAATTTTATCGCTTCATCTAGTGACGACTTAACTTTCTTTTCTTTTGTAATGTTGTTCAAGGATTATTGGCAATGGTCATGGGATGAATTGGTGACTTATGAATTTCCCGCTAATGTTCAATATGTACATGATAAGACAGGCCAGAAAGTTCAGTATGTTGGGCATTCACTGGTGAATACTAGATGCTCTTTTTAGTAATTTTAGTCCTACCCACATGTTGTCCCATGCTAATATATTTTATGACTGTAAATATGCTTAGGGAACTCTTGTTGCATTGGCTTCCTTCTCCCAAAACAAGGTGCTGGACATGTTAAGATCAGCCACCCTATTGAGCCCGATTGCTTATCTAGGTCAAATAGGTTCACCAGTCGCCCGCTATATAGTTGAAGACTTAATTGCCGAGGTATAAATGATGAGATTCAAATGTAACAGTATTTGAAGATTCACCCAAAACAAAATTATCACTAGTTTTAATTACCTTGTATGACAGGAGGACTACTGGTTGGGTATCTATGAATTCAATCCAGTAGGGTGAGTTGAGACATTTTCACTCCAACCCGTTGTTTTTATCAAAGCTTTCAGTTGGTTTTTGTGAACAAAAAAAAAAAATACATTGTAATAGTAGTTCCATCTATGAAAACAGGTCAGCTGTATCCAATTTACTTAAAACGCTCTGCAAGACACATGGGCTTGATTGCTTTGACTTAATGATTGCTGTAACAGGTACCTTTCTACATTGTTAATACGTACCTTCATTTGTAGTTTTACTCTGCCTACTGATCAAAATGTGTAATTGCACCTTCAGGCAATAACTGCTGCCTCAACTCGTCAACTGTTGCTTATTTCCTCGCAAACTTTCCGCAATCAACTGCAACCAAGAATGTAGTACACCTAGCTCAGAGTAAGTTCATATGAGGTTAAGTTCATCAAATGTTAGCTCAGACCAAGCCGCTACTTCAAGCATTTTCATAAAGTGATTTTTTTTTTTTACGTAGTGATTAGACAAGGCACCATAGCAAGGTTTGACTATGGCATCAGTAATTTCCAGCATTATGGGCAGAATCAGCCTCCTCACTACAACATGGCTAGCATTCCCAAGGACTTTCCTTTGTACATCAGCTATGGAGGTCTGGATATTCTTGCTGATGTCAGTGACGTGAAAATCTTACTAGGCAACCTCGGAAACCACAATCAAGACAAGCTAACTGTTCAGTACCAGAAAGGCTATGCTCACTTAGATTTCATAATGGCGGTGAATGCTAAGCAAGAGGTTTATGATCCTTTAATGACTTTCCTTAGGAGTCTTTGAAGAAGATCATCAAGATAGTTGACACGATTTTTTTGTATTAACTTTCCTCTTCAATTAGGATTGTTTTTAGTCTGGTATGTAGTCAACTAGCTGGCTAACTTCAATGTCAATTTAAAATCTGAGAGTTACAATTTGTTGAAGGAAGGTTTTTATTGATAGCATTTGTTTCGTTGCATTTAATCTTGTCAACCTTGATCTTCTGTGCGGCTCTTGGACTTAAAAATGAGAAATTAATACAATGCAATGTAAATGAATCAGTAAAAAAAATGGGATTCAATAGGAAGGTGGTTAAAGGAATCAAAAGAAGAAACAAAGCATCTGTAGAAAGATTTAATAATTATGGAAATTGAAATTCAAAAGATAGTACATATACCCTTTAATGTAGCGTGGTCTTTTATTTGTAAAGAAACATTATACACGTTTTAAAATTAGGACAGCCACACTTTTTGTTTTTCATAATTTTGAAAGGCGAGCAAGATTTTTATTGGATCCCAAAACCATTAAACACCTCTTGCAGGGTCACAAATCACCTAAGGGCGTATGTTTTTACCATTTGGTATTTTCGTGATCTATGTGATGCAATGATTGGATAGCAAAAATCCATGCCGTCTCATGAGGTTAAAGAGAATTCATATGAAAAATCTAAACTCATTAAAATGTTTCAACTCTAATTTAAAAGACAATTACAATTAAAGTGCATTCATATGGTATTTTAGAAAAAACTTCAATTTCTAGTGAAGAAAAAACTGAAACTGAATCTTCACGCCGATTTATATATTGTTGACAAGGCTCTTATCAGCTACTTCCAATTACGGAGAGACATGTCCAAGATAATTCTTAGGACATGAGTGTATCTAGTGTTTCCTCACTATGGGTTGGCTTGGGAAGCAAGATTAAATGTCTTCTCTAGCGATAGTGACAGTACAAGTGGCATCTGCATTAGCCTCGTCTATTGATATTGGTATTTGCAGCATGATGGTGAGGAATTTTGGGTACCCCTGCTAAGAGCATATGGTAAGTATTGTGCGTGGCTAAATTATTTATAATATATACATTTCATTTCTTGTAGGGCTAATTACTTCCATTAATTATTTGGCTTAGGCGACAACATAAGATGGTTGCATTCTGAGTATGCAGAGAATCCCTAAGGAGCATCACCTGTTTTTGAAACATAGAAATTAACTGTACTCAAGTATTAACTTACTATGCTTGTGAGTTCTATCTTATTTTTCTCGTGTTTTGGGTTTTTCCACCCATCTGAAGTATTTAATCATATGGTTTGACAGGACGGAAGTTCACGACCGCTTAATTCTCCTAATGAATCTTTAGGATACATCTTGGTTGACAATGGGTTTGCTGTATGGATTATCAATACACGCGGAACCAGATTTAGCCACAGACACACTTCACTTAGCTCTGATCAACCAGTTTGTTTTATTCATCCCCAAAACTTAATTCCTTGGGTTTGTAAATTGATTATTTCCCTTTATCATGTGAACCAACTTTATTTCTTTTTCCCTTTTTACATACTTTTTTTAGGCTTACTGGGAATGGTCATGGGATGAACCAGTTGCATATGAACTTCCTGCTTTGGTTCAGTATGTTTATACTCAGACAAGACAGAAGCTTCATTATATTGGGCACTCCTTGGTGAATCTTGATCCTCTATTTCATGCTTTCATGTGGATTTCAAATGTTGTTTTACATGTTTTAATATCTATTGCTATGTTGTATGGATAGGGACCAATGAGTGTGATTCTCATGTTCATGGGACTTCCATTCCCACCATTGATCACAAAATCAAATGGTGGGTGTGAAGTGATACATCAATTTAGCTAAATTGTAGGGGTTCCCACATGGATTCCCATAGCATAGGAATCTATGCAACCAAACACACCCTAAGTTGTTGAATACTAGTAGGTGAATGAAGATACATCGGGCTAGTGTCAATAGAATAGGCCGACGAGGACGTCGACTTTGGAAGCGTGGGGCAATGTCACGATTCTAGTCATGACCTTCCCCTCATAGACAGCTTAGGCTTTTCAAAGAATTGGTTGGTTCATGACAGAACTCTTCGAAGAAATTGCTTTTGGAAATAGGCGAAATGGCCAATTAGGTACTGTATGAGGCAATGGTGGTTTTGGTAGCATATGGAGCAAGACAAAGTGAGAACTCTGGGCAAGGTGTACAATGAAACATACCTTAATGTCGTTCAACTGTGACGGAGGGCTGAAAATATGGAAAAGACATAGTGCTTTGGTTCCCATAACTAACAAACACACGCCGGTAACGGTTGGCCACAAACTATAACATATCTGGGTTAATAAGCTAATTTTGCCCATCAATGTGTACCTTAGATTATGCATCATAATCTAGGAAATTCTTCATTAGTTTCTAGCTTCATTATTAGCTCATTCCTTACCTGTTTCTAGCCATTCTAGCGGTCAATCTAGAAAATTGGCTATGCATCGAAATCCACAATTTTCATCGCCTTCGATGTTCTCAATGTTGTCAACATAGTCCTGAATCCACAACGCAATTAGCTTCATCCATGTACTGTTAAACATTTTGGGCTTTTCCTTTCGCTTCAAAACATTTTATTAACTTTTTAGCTTCTCCCGAGTCTTGGCGTACTCGTGACCGATGGGTCCCTTTTAGTCGATCTCTCATGCTTGGACAACTTCTTCTTCTTAGGTCTTCCCTTGCCCGCCACAAGCTCGGATGGTTCGATTATTATAGTTGAACCATGGCAACTCAACTCTAGAAGTTTCTTCCTCAACACCAACTTCTCATCAGAAGTAGATTCATTAAACCTTTTCTTAAGGGCGTCGACCACTAGGTCTATAATCACATCTGCACCTTCATAAATAGGTGTTTTTCCAAGTTGCATCCAATACTTGTCTAAGGTAGCCAATGAAAGTTGTTTAGTAGGGGTTAGATATTATGTCATTTCATGAGCACTAGGTAACCCATGAGTTGTTCAAATCACACATCCACACTTGACAGGATCATTTCCCATAGATTCACACTTCCGCATTTCCAAAAGTATCAAATCAATATCCCTGTGCACCACAGACCGATTAAGTTTTCCAAAATTTTTTAACACATGCTCAATCTTCATCTTCGTCAAACTTTGTTGAAAGGATGATTCAATCTCTACGTGTTCTTCAACTTGGAGTATGCGCCCCCAACACGACCGATTATCTATTATCAGAAATGCATGAAAGTATCGGTCCATTTACTCACAGAGTACTGTTTCCGCGGATACTATACCGTCCTCAAATATTCCAAACACTTCTGGTTTGATGCCCATTTTATCTCAAACTCAATAGTTGCTTCTTTCCATTCTTCCTCTGGACTTGATCTATACAAATCCGAGAAATAATCTATAAACTCATACCATGCCTCATTATCCTTGAAGTAATTTTTGCAATTCTTCTCAACATTTGTATTTATGTGTCATGTGCACAACAATCTCCTTGCTCTAGGAAAGGCTAGCTCGATAACTTTTATCAAACCCAATTTTCTATCAGTAACAAACACGGTTGACAACTTGTCTGGCTCAAAAATCCCAATAAGTTTTTCCAGTACACAAGTGTACACATTTTTTTTTCTCACAAGACATAATAACATGCAACATTGAACGTCTTGCTAGTTGATGTGACACCCACAATTTCAAACAATGGCATTCGATAACGATTAGTTTATAGGTGTAATCCATAATCATGACGGATGTAAAACATTTCGTTAGTTGAATTGAGTCAGGATGCGTGCAGAAAATGTTTGTGACTCTATTATCCTCATCCATAGTATGCCACTCTATGTAATTACTATTGCTCAACAAATGCATAGTGTGTTGCAATGTCGTTTTGCCTTTTAGTTGGACTATCTTTATCCAATAAATGATATTGTAAATATTCTTCAAATTCGACAAATTATTAGAATACAACTCTTTCAAACCGGCCAAGATGTGATGAGGGGTGACACCAGACTTCGACATATTCTGCACATATATGATCTCCTCCACCAGCAAACGAATGGCCAACAAGTGATTTTCCTCGAGGATTATTGTGGATCCCACATGTCACATGTAATTTCCAATGGTCATTACCTTGTGTCATTCATTTTAACTGAAATGAGCAGCTACACTTCTTTGTACTGCTTGATCGAATGACATTATTTTGCCCACTGTCTTGCTTCCCTCCCATTTCACATCTAAAATGAATTATTCACTTACGGTTGTGATGAGCCAGTTCCTATTTAGTGATAACAACAACTATATTATTATCCTTACTGATGCCTTGACACCAAGCTATCAAAGCCATCTCGATGTGAATACCTACAAAATATAATGCAAAAACATGTTAGGAACACTAATAAACTTGTGAGAATGGTTATACACGAATTAACCTAACTTCTTTCGTAAAAAATAAGTCGTTATCGTCATGCACCTCTTCCAGCGCTCTTTCCTCATTGTTCATCTCATCATTACTATGAACGTTGCCATCAACATGATCGTTTGTAGGTATGTCGAATTGTATTACACCCATGAGAATGGACTACGTACAAAATAATAATAAACTTATAAGTAAAATTAACAAACAATAGCAACAACAACATTATTAAAAAAAAATTACAAATTCAAGTTCATCTCAAGTTGAGAGTGTTCCTTCAAGTGGAGTGAATTGTTCTTCCTCTTCAAATTGTTCATCTTCTTCACCCTCACACCCACCTTTGTAATCTACAAGTCTATAATTATCAATTTCACTAAACTCATCCATTTCTACATAAAAAGTTTAACCATACTCCTTTCAATTTTTTTTTGAGGAACTACAACAAAGAAAGACTAGTCAAGTGAGTGGATAGGGGATGGACCAGTCGACTAAGTCGAGAGGGGACAATTGAAAGTTTCGACGAGCTTCGTAGGAAAGAGAAAACAACGACAATGGGAGGAGAGAGACGTTTGTGAGGGAGAACAATATTCTTGCCTTAGGATAGAGAAGACTGTTTGTGTTTTTTGTGGCGGTGTGGGTTAGCAAATAATTTATTTTTTCGGTGGTGTAGGATGGTAGAATCCGTGGTATTAAAAAATCGCTGACAATCTGACATTAATTGGATTGATTTGAAATCACAAAAGTCATTGAAAGACATTCAAAAATTAACCCGACTATTATTTTTTGCATATTTATGTGTGGATGTTTGCACATATTCCGCACAGGCAAATTATTATTTGAGCAGTAAATATTTTCAGAAAGTCTATATATACATTTGTGTGAAAAATAATTGAATGGATGAAGATGAGCTGGGAACAACCTTTTGAAATTTTCACGTTAAGTGTGGTGGTATAAGTGGGTCCTGGCGGACCCGGGGGGGCTCCTGCGCATGGTGTGCTGGAGGGCGTCCTGCGTACCTGTGTGAGCCGTTGGATTTCATCCGACAGCTCATATCGATGGAATCCAAATTCAGATTTAATTAAAGTGTTGGCAAGTTTTCAAATCTCTTACAGCCGTCGGATCTGATCCGACGACTGAGATTTATGGCCTGGAAAATCCATTTGCAAACAGAGAGAGAGGGTCTGCGTTTTGAAAAAAAAAACTTATTCTCGATCTAGATCTAAGGGAGAGGAAGAGGAAGAGGAAGAGAAAGGACATCTGAGGGAAAGGAAGAGGAAAGGACATTTGAGGGTTCGCTCGAGAGGAAGAAGAAAAAGAAGCGAAAGAGGAAAGGGCATCTGAGGGTTCGCTCGAGAGGAAGAAGAAGAAGAAGAAGAAGAAGAAGAAGAAGAAGAAGAAGAAGAAGAAGAAGAAAGGGCATCTGAGGGTTTGCTCTAGATCAAAACTCTTCTTTGGTTTTCTGGTCTACTTGTTCCCTGGTTCCCTTGTTCTCTAATTCTAGATCAAAACCAGATCGAGTGGTGGGTTTCATGTTGATTTCTTATGGTGGGTTTCCAGATCTACGATTTCTCAGTGATTTCGTGTTGATTCAAAGCCATCATGTTCGATTTCGTGGTGATTGAAAGACCTTTAAGAGAAGTGAAGCAAAACCAGATCTAGGGTTCTCAGGTAACACCCTTCTTCTCCCCTTCTTCTCCATGTTGCTCATCAAGTAGTATGGTCATGTTATTTGCTTCATGTCTTCCTAATCTTCATGTTCTTTGCTTCATGCATGTTTTTTTCCCCCACTTCTTCTCTCCAATTTTCTTCACTTTGTTGTATTATTTGGTGGTGGTGGTAACAGGGATGTGGTGGCCGGTGGGTTGGTTTAGGGGTGGTGGTGGTGGCAAGGTCGATTGGAGTGGTGGTGGTGGTGAGCTCGATTGGGATAGCGCTAATTGTTCTTCTCCCCTTCTTTGCCATTGTACAGTAGTATGTTTGAGTATAGCATTTGATTAAATGTAGTTTAAATTTGTAATGTACCCATTGACTGAAATGTAGTTTCAATTCTAATGAGCTGGTTTTCAGCTTTACCTGTATCTGATTTGCAACAACACTTGATTGTTATTCAATTTTGTGATCTACTCTTTCATTCCCATACCGAAATTCTCAAGTTTTACAGGTTGAAAACCCTTCTCTTGCAACCATGGGTGTTCGACCTCAAGGTCTGACAAATAAGGCATCCAAAGACACACTCATGCAGACTGATGGGATTCCAAGATGCTTTTGTAATGTACTTATAAAGAGATTTTGTAATGAATTTCAGTATGTAATGAACTTCAAGTTATGAAGTATGAATTTTGTTGTAATTTATTTTGTTTCTGTTCCTATACTGATTCAAATAGTTCTTTGTTTCCATAGGGTAAAAAACAGGTTTTTGGAGTAATTGGGTGTGTAGGTTTTTCGAGTTTGATTTGTGATGTTTGTGTTATATTTTCATTGTTTCAGAGAAGTTGTTTCAAGTAAGGTGTTCTTGATTTGAAACACAGGTAGCTGAGATTAATTGAGCTATATGTTTGTGTTATTTCTCTTTTACTTATTTTGATTTAATTTCTGAAGGTGAAGTTGTGAGAAAAGCAGGCAGTGGAGTGAAACCAGAGGGATTAACATTTCATACCAAAATTAGCATATAAAATTGTTGTTACATCATTTTAATTCATATAAAACTGCTGTATGATTTTGTTCTTGAAATCTGCTGTTATTTTGGAATGAACTTCATATAAAACTGAAGTTTAACATTGCATTTCATACCAAAATCAGCATATAAAACTGAATTCATATAGCAACCTGAACAAAAGCAGCATTTCATATAGCAACCTGCTGAATTACCGATTCACTGAAATCATATAAAACTGATTCACATTTACTGAGTTCATATAAAACTGATTCACAATTACAACATTTCAATTCACTGAACAAAATCAACATTTAACTGATTCACTGAACAAAATCAGTTGCATTTCAAACTGATTCATAAGTGAGTCTAAATTCCAACAGCAGCAAGTCATGATCAGCAGTTCATTGATCCTAATCTTCAAATCAACACTGAAATGATCAATTCATCCAGGTTGTAAAGTCCATTTCGTTGCTTGAACTTGGTGGCTGCAAAAATAAATAATAAAGATCATAAAATAAATAATAGAGACGCAAACATACAAATTATATACATTTTTGTATAGGCACATTTGATCAATATCTCTACTCCCTTATTTCCATCTAATTAAAGTACTCTACTTGACTTCTACCTATTTTGCATTATGATATCAAACCACCTTTATGGTCTTGGCAAAAATAAAGCACTTGACAACACAATCCTTAGCGGAGTACGATCTCTTGAAGAGCTAAAAAGCTTAAGTTTTAAACAACATTTCCCTTTAGCTTATCATACTAATCATTGCACAATATTTGTTATTGAGCTTAGACATATGAAAACCACTATCTCAAAGTTGATTGAAAAAAGTGAATGTAACACGACATTAAAAGCTTATAACTGAAAATAGACATGAAATGCATAGTTGAAAATAATACTAGTACTCTGCACAAACTATAAACGACTTTCTTTTGTATACATGATTCTAACTAATAGGATGTGGAAGATAATGTTCGATTAAGAACTTATAAGAGCTACTAATGGCAGTGCTGTTTACAATCAAACAATGAGAGTCAAAATAAAGATGAAAAATACCTCATAACTGGAAAAACATCTTGGAATCCCATCAGTTTGCATGAGTGTGTCTTTGGATGCCTTATTTGTCAGACCTTGAGGTCGAACACCCATGGTTGCAAGAGAATGGTTTTCAACTTGTATAAGCAAAGGGGCAACCAACAAAAAATACACAAACAAGCAAGGAGCTCAAGTAAGCAACCAAAAAAAAAAAAAAATACACAAACAAGCAAACATGAAATCTATACAAGAAAAATCGAAGAAATTATACTCAATGTAGCTCAGTTAGTAATTAAAAAAAATCAAATTAACGTATAATTAGCACTAAATTCTCCAAATCAAAACCCAAGAACTACCCCTAACACGACAACCATAATCCTAATCGCAAAACCGACCAAAACCCCACTTCAAGTAAATCCTATTTACCAAGAACACAAAACCCAATCAGATCTGCACCAAGAAACACTCAAAATTCCGTCAATTTACCTCTTCGTCGTCATCTCTTACTCTCTTCGCCTCGTCTTCAGTGGACTCCGAGTTGGGCTTAACTGCTTCTCCAGCCACTTCGTCGTCGTCATCAGAGCAGGTGGTTCTGGCCACTGTTTCGAGCTCCTCTTGGTCTTCCTCCTCATTGACCTCCTCGTTGACCTCTTCTTCTTCTTCTTCTTGGTTCTTTGGTTCTTCGAAGTCATTTTCAGAGGAGGGTTTGGAGAGCTTCGCTATGAGATCGAACCCTCAGATCAACACTGGGATTCTCCTCTTCTTCTTCCTCTCAAGCAAACCCTCAGATGTCCTTTCTCTTCCTCTCCCTCAGATCTAGATCGAGAATAAGTTTTTTTTTTTTTCAAAACGCAGACCCTCTCTCTCTGTTTGCAAATGGATTTTCCAAGCCATAAATCTCAGCCGTCGGATCTGTAAGAGATTTGAAAACCTGCCAACACTTTAATTAAATCTGAATTTGGATTCCATCGATATGAGCCTCCGGATAAAATCCAACGGCTCACACAGGACGCCCTCCTGCACACCATGCGCATGAGCCCCCCGGGTCCCGTCCTGGCCTGGGTGTAACAACAAAGAGTAATTCTAAATGTCGAGGAAACGGGCGAGGAAATGGGCGAGGGAAGGGACGTGGCGGGGTGGAGACCGTCCACTCCGCTCGAGATGCGTGCACCAAAAACAATGGCACGCATCCCGAGCGGGGTGGACGGTCCCCACCCCGCCACGTCCCTCCCCTCGCCCGTTTCCTCGCTGTGTAGAATCACTCTAAAAAAACAGCGCTAATTCTTGTTTCCTCTCCGTCTCTCTAGCGGGAAAAAAATAGACAGTTTCCATTCTGCTTTCTTTCAAGTGTTCTGCCCAACGGTGTATTTACTCTATCTCCAGCTTCTACAAATACTGATGAATCTAACAATCTCTTTCAAATTTCTTTCTCGGTTTAATTTCGACGACGAGGAGGAAGTTAATCAGTAAGTTGATCTTGTTTGAGTACTTGTGTGAAATAATTTATTCGAGTACGTGGTGTGCTATGTTGTTTGACTGATGATTGGAGTTGGCCAAGTTTTTCTTCTTCTTCAATCTTCTTTAAAGTGTCACGATCCTAGGTCATGTAATTAACCTTCCCCTCCTGGACAGCTCGGGCTTTTGGGAGAATTGGTTGGTTCATGACATTTGGTATCAGAGCCAAACCCCACATCCAAGGTTCGAATTCCGGCAGGGGCGACCTATAGGCTAGATTAAAATAATTTAGCATTATGTATGGGCATAGTGCTAAGTTGTTGAATACTGGTAGGTGAGTGGAGCTACCTCAAAGAGAAAAAAGGAGAAGGGCTACCATCCGGCCAGTGTCGATAGAGTAGGCCGACGAGGACGTCGACTTTGGAAGCGTGGGGCAATGTCACGATCCTAGGTCATGTAATTAACCTTCCCCTCCTGGACAGCTCGGGCTTTTGGGAGAATTGGTTGGTTCATGACATAAAGACACAGGTAAGTCACTCTTCTGATAACTACCATGCTATTTGAACCATCGTTATTGAATTTCTTTGATTCAAGAATGCAAGAAAGAAATGTAACGTCTGGGGTTTCTTCTCCAAGAGTCAGGTACGGTTTCCATCTCTCAAACCAAGATTGTTCAATTCTGTTAAGGTTTTATTCTGAGATATAATTGTTGTTCTTTCTTTCTTTTCTTTTCTTTCAAAACCCCCCTTTTGAGTAGATGAATTTGTGAGCAGGTTGGTCTCATAAGGTGGTTTCTTAATCTCTATTCTTGCATTGGTTTCTATATGCTTCTAATCTTTCCCTACAGATATCTTTTTGGTTCACGCTTCCTACCAACTTGCAATCCCCAGACCCTGTCCCATGGCTCCCAATCTATTAGGAAATACATCCTATTGTTAGGAAAATATCTTCCAGTATTAGGAAATACATCCTATTGTTAGGAAAATATATTTTAGCATATTGTGTTGCAAGTTTTATGGGGTTAGAAGTTTTATGGGGTTAGGAAACTTTCCGATGGCTAGTGATTTGTTTCTTTGGTTTGGGAGGTTTCCTAGTGTATGGTGGTTTCCTATTGTATTTTGACTACAGTATTTATATTGCTGATGAATGAATGAAAGAGGACAATTTGGCCTTAAACTTATCATGGTATCAGAGCCTACCTAAAACTTTGTTCTCTCTTGATTGCTTGCTATGGCTGGTGGAGAAACTTCTTCATCACCGCCTCCAAAGATCGAGGCTAATTCACCACAGTACTATTCAACTGTGTCCAGACCAGACCCATCCAGAGTGCCTTTCGCTTTTTCGAGGCCGGAGTATGCAGAATCCATTTCACAGAGTGTACCTAAGCCACGTGGTTCACGACACCGTGAAGGGTCTCGATCAGTGGCACAGCAGAAGCCTACTAAAACCTTGTTTGTGATAAACTTTGACCCTATTCACACCAGAACTCGGGATATTGAAAAACACTTTGAACCATATGGGAAGGTTGTGCACGTGAGAATTAGAAGGAACTTTGCTTTTGTGCAATTCAATAGACAGGAAGAAGCTACAAAAGCTCTTGAAAGCACCCACATGAGCCAAATTATGGGAAGGGTTGTTTCTGTTGAATATGCTCTGTTGAAAAGCTTGCAGCCAAGTGTAAAAGCTGCCCTTCTCGCAAAGATAAGGGAATACAAATCTGATCTGAACAATTTGAAACGTGAAGTAAAAAATCTTACTTCAGAAAATCAGGCTTCGCGAGAAGAGTTGTTAGAGTCTGGAATTGCAGATACGCAAATGGTGTCTGCCGACCAAAAAGGAAGATTGTTAATGTCGACAGAGAGATTAAAAAATCAGTCCTGTGACAAAATCAAGGAGAGTAGAAGAACTATGTTGGAGACAGAAGAGTTGGGTGTTTCAATCTTACAAGATTTGCATCAACAGCGTCAGTCCCTCCTTCATGCTCACAACACGCTTCATGGTGTGGATGATAGCACATCTCTTGGGAAGCCGAACCCCACTCTTGCTGCGCAACCTCTTCCAGGTTTTTCTGCCGAATGATGGCAGGCTCTCAATCTTCACATCGGATCAGGTACTAATCGGTTGAATGGTAAGTGGATTATTGACACTGGGTGCTCCAATCATGTTACGGGAGATTTGTCGTATTTGTCGGATCTAAGAATTGTGACTCCCTGTTCTGTTGGCCTCCCAGATGGTCAAAACGTTGTTGCCTTGAAGGAAGGAATTGTCAAGCTTACTGACAAAATTATTCTTAACCATGTTCTTTATGTTCCAAAATTAAATTGTAATTTAATTTCGGCTTCACAATTGAGTGATGATATAAATTGTGAATTCATAACTAACTCCGACTTGTGTGCTATCCAGGACCGACACACGAGGGAGGTGATTGGAACGGGTGACAGAAGGGATGGACTATGCTACTTACGGGAGGAGACAAAGGTGAAAGCAGTTTCAGTTGCTCCTTCAACTTCTTTGGAGCTATGGCATCGCAGACCCATCAAACCACCTTGGTTTGATCAGTTTCAGTACTGCAACTTCAGCGAGTTCAGGTAATCCCCTACTTTCAGTGCCCGACTTTTTTATTATTTTGGTTGAGAAGTTTGTTGTTTGGGTATTTGATCTCATTGTTTTTTTTTTTGCATAAAATGGGTTTGAGAGAGATCTAAAAATCCATCTAACCACCTGTCTCATCAGTTTTCAGTACTGCAACTTCAGCTAGTTAAGGTAATCCTCTACTTTCAATGCCTGGCACTACCCTATAAAGTCACAACCATCAATGAAACAAACAATGGTATATCTTGTTGATTTACTTTCCTTACTTGGGATCAAAAAGGAAGAATCATAAAACCACACCTTGAACTTCATTACAAACACCTTAAAATGAAAAATCACAATTCACCCAGTACATAAATTACCCTACACACTGGAATTCTTCAATGGGCACTCCCTAAATAAGTAGCATTAAAAGAAAAAGAGCAATCTTTAAAGCAGCAATAACTCTATTTTTTTTCCCTCTCTTCTACAGTGAAGAATCAGCTCTAAACCCATAAAGGAGAAAATTTTACAAGTACCCTTCAAGTTATCAACTAATTCTTCGATGGGGTTCAAGCAATTTGACAAAAGAGTGAAGGACTGAATCACCTGAAGAGAGTTAACGTCGCCTCTGTGAGCAGAGACAATCTCCTTGTAGTTTGAGAGCTGAAGAGAAGAGACTCAATTGGAATTGATACGATTTGTGAACGAATGAATTGGGGCGAACATTACCTAGTTCTCTATTTCTGACCTCCTTCCACATCTGACACAATAGTCACACCGATCCCAGAGGCCCTGAACCCGTAAAGTTGAGTTCTTGAATAGAGACTATTTTTAAGGTGACAGATGAAAAAAGAAACCCCTTCTATATCCTCAACAACCCATGGTGAGGTCCAATTTTCCCTCTCTGTCTCTCTCGTGATTCGGGTTCTAGTTTGGTTATTTAATTTAACTGAACTGAGTACACTTTTCTCCCTTTCAGTGCCCATACGTAATGCTAGCGATGAACCCGTTAGGTTGCTGCACAGTATATCAGCGCTTGATATTTGTTAAACTTAAATGACATTTTTCGTGCATAAGAAAGAGATTTTCTTCCTTTCAGAAATTTCTCATAGAGTTATGTTATAGTAGATAAAGAAACTACGTAATCGCCCTTATATCCATTTAATGAGTCGATAATTGGAATCAATGTGTCTCAGAACTGAAGGTATTATTTTCAGTTTTTTCTGTTGAATGCTAACAATCTCTTTCAAGCATTTTTCTTGGTTTTATGTTTCGACGATGAAGAGGAAGTTAATCGGTAATTCATCTTGTTTGAATTCTTTCTAAGTTTACTTGGGTGATTTTGAGAAAATTTAGTTCGTTCGTTGAGTACTTGTGTGAAATAATTTGTTCGAGTATTTGGTGTACAATGTTGATTTCTCCATCGGATTGTCGTATGAAGGTGGTGATTTGGGGTAGGCGAACTTTTTATTTTTCCTTAATCTTCTTCAAAACATAGGCCAATCACTCTTTGATAACTAAATTGCTATTTGAACAATCCTTCTTGAATTTCTTAGTTTCTTTGATTTGAGAATGCAAGAAAGAAAGGTGACGATTTGGGGTTTCTTCTTCTGAGTTAGCAATCAACTAAGTTTCTGTTGTTGTTATTGTTGTTCTACTTTCTTTCTTTCTAAACCTCCTTTTTTAGTCGATGAATGTGTGTGATTAGGGGTGGGCATCCCATCCCCCAATTCCGTTCCCGTCCCAATTTTTTCGGATATTAATGGGATTGAATAATTTCATCCCGATCTAGAATGGGATGGGATGAAGATTTTCAATCCCGCCAATCCCGTCTCGTCCCGAGCTAATTTTTCAATATTTATTATTAATATTTTTATTTAATTATTTATTTTAGGATTGCAATATTAGTGTAATTGAAGAAAAATGAATTTAGTTGAAATCAGTGTAATTGATTTTAGTCTATATCTGCAACTACTTGATATTGGTTTATTTCTAGAATTCTAAATGATAATTTAATTGCAAACTCTTTAAAACTCAAAATGGGATTGCTAACTACATTGGAGAGTTTTATTTTGTGTCAAGACAATGAATTTAATGACTGTTTTTTTTTAAAGTAATAATGAAACATTCTTCTTAGCACCCCAAATCTACTCATCCTTTTGTTCACTATTCGAAACAGTAGAGCAGGTCCACCATTGCCATTATACTGTCCACCTCTTAGTCATTCAAAACTCTGCAGAAATCTTAATTACAGGGTGAATTTTAGCTATCATTTATGGTAGTTTATTATGATGTTGTGTACTCAATCTAAGGCTATCATTTATGTGTAGTTCTACAAATTGCCTTTACCTTTTTTCAACTAAGCAAATTGGGTCTTGGGTAAGCATTAATTTGTCAAAAAATGAGAGCACGCTGATCCCGTCCCGTCCCGAACCCGTTTGGGATGGGACGAGGTCCGGATGAGGTTTTTCCCATCCCGATCCTGTATGAACGGGATGGGATAAGGATGGGTCTATCTCGTCCCATCCCGTCCCCTGCCCACCCCTATGTGTGATGGTCTTGTAAGGTGGTTTCTTAATTTCTATTCTTTAATTGGTTTCTATATGCTTCTAATCTTTCCTATAGATATCTTTCTTTCTAGTTCATTTCTTCCTACCAACTTGCAAACCCAGACCCTGTCCCCTCACTCCCAATCCCGTCAAACCACCTCTCTGATAAGTTTTCAGTACTAGAACTTCAGTTAGTTAGTTAGTTCAGGTAATTTTCTACTTTCAGTGCTTGGCACTACCCCATAAAATCACAGCCATCACAGAAAATAACAAAGGTCTTTTGTTGCTTTGCTTTCTTAACTTGAGATTGAGAATGAAAAAATCATCAAACGACACATTCAATTCATTACAAATACCTTAAAAATGAAAAATCACAATTACAAAGAGTAATGTTATATTAGATAAAGAAACTAGGTAATCTCCTCTTGTGGATTTCTTCGGCTTATCAAATCTAGTATGTGATACCATTGAGAAGATTCAAGCTTTCCTACTTGGAATCAATGTGTCTCAGAACTGAAGGTATTATTTTGAGTTTTTACTGTTGAATGCTTACATGGCTTGATGCCTAGTTTCGTAACTGGATAGTCATCACAAGCTACGTATATTATGTTTTTTTTTTTTATTCTTCTGGTTTCAAATAAAAAATTGCATTGGTATGTTTTCCTTTCTACATTAGCACTAGTTAACTCACTGGTTCTCCATATTTAAAACTGTTTTCGAGTCTTTTTAAATTTACATTAATTTTATTTTAAATCTTTCTTTTATCCATTTAATGAGTCAAAATTTGCAAAAAAACTACTAGGATCATATTATTGTAATCCTTCCCGTTCAGACCAATTGAGCTCTATTATGAAGTGCTCTCTTGAGGATTTCTTAGGCTTATCAAATCTACTATGTGATACCATGTGATTTTATAGATTATTTTGATTTTTTTGTGTTGAATGCATACATGGCTGAACCCAAAATGTGGCTTGGTTTCTAGCTACTTCATTAACTGTATTAGCTGCCTATATGCTTCCCTTTCAAATCTTTTATCTTTATATAGTAGTAAAGTGGTTGCTACTTGCAAGTTTAAACTAGTGATCATACTATTGTACACCTAGTTTACTTCTACAAAAACAGTTTGTCCAGTGATAAGGAGATGCTTGATTGTCACCATTTTGTTAGTCTATTTGTTATAGATTTAAGGTCAATGTCACATGTATATTAAGTTAAAGCAATCCATTTGACAAGTTTTACATTTCTTAAGCATAGCCAGTAAGTGCCCAGTGAAGCAGTTTATTTTTGTAAGGTTTAATACATAACATGCTATCTTTATAACACATAAATAACAAAGATGATCTATGGTTTGATGCATTCACTTACTTTCATGGAAGATTTAAGCATTCCTATTAGGAAACGAATGTGTCTCAGTACCGAAAATATTATTTTATATTATTATTATTATTATTATTATTATTTTTTACTGTTGTATGCATACAAGATTTGTTTATTATTATTTTATCTTATTATTTATTATTATTATTATTTGTCGTTTTTTTATTCTCCAAAGAGTTTTTTTTGTTTGTGTCAAGCTGCAAAAGTCACACTAACTGTTTTTTTGCAATAGTGTTTAGAAGAAACATTTTCTAATTTTGAAATCATGAACCCACACCAGCTAGCCTTGTCCCTGTTGGTAAGTTTAAGTTTGGCCAGGAGTTAAGATTGGACTCCTAGTCAAGCCTTGATCATGTTGTCTTTCTCAGATGGGTAGGAAGTAGTTGTTTACTTAAGTAGTTCAAAATCGGATTTCTGATGCGAAGGAAGGATTCATCAAAGGTAGAATGCTTATATATCTCGCGTTTGTGGTTGTGTAGTTTCCTTATCTAGTCTGATAATAGTCATTGAACCGATTTGAATTCACAAACAATTGAGATTTCTGAAAAACTATTTTTTGGTGGGATTGAATCTCCCACTTCTATCACATCAAAAGACTCTGACTCTTCCTTGAGGCATTTGAATTTCTACCTTGTGGGGTCTGTATTGTGGTTGAAGGGTTTTTCCATCAAATTTACAATATTTATTTACAGCATATGTTTATGTTTTTCATGAATTAGTTTGTTCACAGAGCATATTTTCAGTTATGTTATTCATGAATTAGTTCTTTCATTTAGCTGTTTGTATTTATCATGCTTTTGCTTTCAAAGAAATCTATTGGATGTCAAATATTCTTTACAAACAATCTCTTGGCGCTTTATGATGTACTATTTCCGGTAGCTGCATTAGTTATTTTTCTTTATCAATAAAAAAAATAGGGAGTTTTGTCAAAGATACAGTTAAGAAGACACTCACTAAATCAAAGTAAAACTATAATCTATATGCACAACCTACAATAGTTTGTATGTTCCAGTTACACCTCTACAATTGTTTTCCCAAACCCAAAGCATGGCCTCACGTTGTAAGTGTACATTGGTCGATGGATCTAAAACTTACCACGAAAACTATATGTTTGCATTCCTGCCATATACTTTGCATGGATGAGTCTGTCTTGAATGCATTGTTGTCTGGGAGTGGCTGGTTTGGGCGAACAACACTCTTTGGTTCCACTGAGATAGTCGTTCATCTGCTGAGTGAAAGTCAGATATACCTCTAGCTCATCCAAAGGCTCAGAGAATGGTCATTATAGTTGAAACAGAGAATTTACATGTTTTGTTATGTGGTATATTGTCTATTTGTCCTCTTGACAAAGCCAGAATGTTGTTAGTCTGTTCTGACCATGTTATCGATCGTTAGCAATCTGCCATGAACCGTTCACATTAAGAAACATAATCTTGGCAGAATTTCTCTTTTCCAGATATTTTTGTAAAGCCTACCAACACAAATATTGGGTTCATGAGAGTTGATGGAGGGGGCTAGGTGATCATAGCAGGCTTTTATCGATAATTATTTTCCATCTGTCTATGGATTCATCAGTAGCTCTGGTTTATAGCAAACTCAGCAGCTCAATCAACTGGTCAGTTTCTCTGTCAAACAGACCTCTTCTAAAGTTTAAATTCCAGTTGGGCTGTGATCCCCAAATCACGTAGACCTTGTTTGTTTTCAGAGACTCTAAAAAGAGATAGAAATTTGTCTGTTAGTGGCCACCCAATCCAATTATGGGTACAGAAATTGATCTCATCACCTTTGTGCGCCTCATAAGGTATGTGGTTCCTGAATTTATGTTTCAGATACGTAATTCTGTTCCAAAGGGACATCCAAGAGGGTTAGAACTTAAAAGCTTCTTTGGTAAACCAATCTAGCTTCTGCGACACAACACTTCGCCAAAGGGTGTTAAGTTCCTCTCTAAATCGCCAAAGCCATTTTGATAGAAGTGATTTGTTATTCTATGAGTTTGTGAATGCGTCAACCAACTCTTTTTTTGGTTGGGTAATATGACTCCATTTGATAATGTCGTACTTTCTTACATTTAATGCCGCCACAGAAACCTGCATGGCATGCTGGCAACTGTGCTTTTATTAGGATGATGTGGACTGCTTTAGAGATAAAATTCCTCTTCTAAAGGGTCAATAATCTTCTCAAACTATAGGACCATTTGCTCTCGTCTTTGAATCTTGCTCCACAAGGAAAACTTGGGTAGCTGTAGGTAACTGACCTATCTCACAACTCAATCAGCCATCTCACTTAGATTTGGGACAAAACCATTATTAAAGATGGGAGAATTTTAGAAAATTAATTTGAGACCTGAGCAAGCTTAAAACCACACAAAAATGCTCTCCATCACCCTGATTTGGGACATTTCAGCTTCCATAAAGATGATTGTATCAATCTCTAACCTTGAAACCTTCTAATATCCCAGCCTGCTTCCCTTTCATCACCATACTCGTGAAGGTTTGTACATGATTGTAAGCAGTCCCATCTGTACTTTTGAAGTAACTAGTTGGAGATCCATTTTAGTTGATTGAAAAAGAAGTTGTCAATAGAGTAGTTTTTGCCTCAATTAATCTATGTAGATTTTTCATGAATTATTGGTGGATCTCGGTGATATTTTCTGTATCGGCTACTACAATGACCATAATGTCTTTATTTATTGTTTTAGATGCCATAGTATATTATGCTTTACATTTTTTCTTTCTTCCCTTTTATTTATCTACTTTTGTAACTGTATCTTTCTGTCTACAGTTTGCATATTCATTTGTTTATTGACATGCGTCTTTTGAACTGATCTTGAAGATTATAGTTTGGATCTAATCAGTGACCTAAAAGTTCAAGTTTTTGTCTTGTAAAGTGTTCATTTTTACAGTTAGATGTGTACAAAAAAAAAATTGTTGAATCAAAACTTGTCTAATAAATGCTGCATTAGATTACCATTGATAGTTATTATCAGTACCAAACTGTGGATAATAAACTAGTCAGGTTTGTCTTGATACTTCTAAGCTACCATGGCAGAACTAGGGAGTGATAATTTTCTCTTCTTTGAAAATTTGGTCAACCAATTGATGGCAAAATTAATCAAAGATATGAGATCAACAAATATAAAAATATTAATAATATATAAATTAAAATTGATATTTTGTTGTTGCTAGGACTGGATTGTTACGGCTCCTTTATGGGAATGAATGAAGGAGAATCTCATGATGTCTCAATCATAGTAAGGTGTGTGTTTCAATTGTGCTTGCCATAGAGCCATGTAGTACAATATCCAGATCATAAAAAATGTGGTTGAAACATCATACATCAATCAGTTGTTTCAGCACAAATTCTTTAGTTCCATTGGTGAGAGGTGACAATTTGGGGTTTCTTCTTCAAGACACAGGTATGTGTTTCCATCTCTCAATTCAAGATTGTTAAGGTTTTATTCTAAGATAGTGATTAACACTGTCTTTCTTCCTGTTTTCATTGTTGTTGTTGTTGTTGTTGTTGTTGTTTCAAGAGCAAACCCTTTAGTTCTTCCCAAAAAATAATCGGTCTTCTCTTACTCTCCCACTGATACCAAAGAAGAGCATCCCCGTCGAAAGCAATCACGGCAGCTTCAATCTTCTCGTCATTATTGTATCTATTGAGTACAAAGAATCGTTCAGCCTTCATAATCCATCCATCAGGGTTCAAACCCTCAAAGGTAGGCATCTCTAATCTCTTAGGTCTCTTATCGAATTGAAACCCTTGTGAAGAAGATCCACTCATTCCACCATTTGGACTATGTGTTTCCACATTAATTGGAGGAATCTGATCTTTTTCATTTGTAGAAACTGTTTTCGGAGTTTCTTGTTGTCTTTTCAGCATCAGTTCTAACATTTGTTTCAATTCTTGGAAACCCCCATCCAAGGAATCCATTTTCCCTTGCATGCTTGCCATAGATTCTTCCATAACCTTCATTCTTGCATTAGCACTAACACCTTTCCAGCCATCTCATAGGAATCGTGTTCTGATACCAATTGAAATGAACTAACCTTGTATCTGTCCCTTCTTGCAGGTTAGAGCACTTGAGCAAATTCCTAGTCTCCCTTTAGAGCTATTCGAGAAGCTCCAACTCTCCTTGAGCAAATGCTCAATGTACAATTTCTTTACAATTAATGCATACCTCTTTTCTCCCATTGTCTTATTATTTATAGACTAACTGAGCACCTAATCTGTTAGTGTTAACAGAGCACACTTAACAGAAACACAGTTAACACTAACAGAGCACACTTAACAGAAACACATAACAGAGTACTCTAACAGACAGCACCCAGTGACATAGTATTTCCAGTATCAACAGCATCAGCCCTTGTATGAATTTCATCAGTCCTCCTTGCTACTTTCCAGATGTGCTCTTCCTCCTAGTATAGGTAAATCTGATAGGAGGCCTATCATAGCCCCATTCTTTTGATAGATCCTAGGGGAGATTAAGTACAATAAATCAAACTGGTAAGGAATTCATTCAACTGTAAGGTAAGACCTCATTCAAGCGTACAGACTTTATTCTATTTGAGTTTAGTAAATGGTTCAGTAAAGGAAAAGACTTTATTCTATCTGAGTTTAATAAATGGTTCAGTAAAGGAAAACTGATCAAAATTCTGGCTTGTGGCAATCACACATCTTCATTCAAAAATAACCATCAATCATAACCCCAAGAACCTGTGGAGGAGAAGGGGGTTTTCCTTTCATATATATGTTGGAGTGGACAAACAACCAGCGAGAAGATTGATATATTCTCCGTAGCTTGAATAGCTAATGATATGAACATTTCTGGTATGAGTGATTGGCCAGTGACTGAAATGCTCCCATCAGGATTGCTTTTTTTTTTCCCTGGGTGCATTTTCCTTGAGAAATATAGTCTATAGATAGAAAGCTTACAAATTAGAAAATAAAAGTTTTTGTTAATAACCATATCCTCTACTTTGCATACGGGGAGGAACACATTATCATTAAGTGCACTCTCTGTGATGGGGTTAAATACATTGAATTTGGCGGAAGATGGGCCACACTTTCTTGTTTTCATGGATGAAACTACTATACATATATAAAAGAAATCGCATTTCGTTAAAACAAACCTTGATTGAGATGAAATCTGACATAGACGATAGATTATGCCTTGCTTTTCACTAGAAATAGGGATTTAGTACGCAAGTTCCATTACACAGACACTTGTATCAAAGTATTCAACACTATCTATTATTAAAAAAATAGAAGATGGGAGTAAAAAGGTTAAGATCTTACTAAATCTACATAATGACACAGATACTTGTGTCAAAGTATTCAACAGTCAACACTATTATTATTAAAATAAATAGAAGATGGAAGAAAAAAGGTTATGATCTTTAGTCATGATATAATGTCACAAGAACTTAAATATTATCAATCAAGATAATGTAGGTAGCATAACTGCAATTCTAATATTATCAATTTGTTCAGTGTGGGCAGAGAAACTTACTTGACAATGGCTCGTCTCGCTTTCCAAAAATGTTTCTGACCTATTACTCCTACAACATCATCAGGAGATATATCCAGGACTGTTATAGAGTCCACCATGGAAGTCTCAGAGATATCATCATTCCGGTCCACATCTTCTACTTGCAACACCTCATTTGCCTCGTCTTCACAAGGCTCATTAGGACTTGTATGATCATTCCTAATAGAGGCCCTCGAACAAGTTTCGTTTCTCACCAATATAACATTTCCCTTTTCTGTTAACCCCACTTGCTCAGGCAAGATAGCGTCACTAGGGGTAGTGTTTTGGAGAAACTCCATTCTATATTTGTGATGTAAGCGCATGTTATTATCATGTCCGCCTAAATTATCCATTGGATTGTCATCATGTTCTTGTATTGGTTCCTCATATGCATGGAACGATGGCTCAGCAACCATTTCTCTAATCACGTGGCAGGTAGCGTCCACCACAAGGATTTTGTATCCTATCTACATGGCCCATTCATGGAAGATGTAATCGAAGCCCATATCTAGGCTCGCACGAACTAAATCCCGAATTCAGGCTTGATACGAGTTCTCTCATAAAGAAGATGAACGTTGCACAAAAAAGAGTCGTGAAGAGAGTTACGCCTCCATAAACGCATCTCCATAAATGAGAAGACTGTTATGAGAAACATCTCCTGCCGTTGCGCCTCACATGTTTAAGTCACGCAGAGAATTAACAGCGATCATTATAAAATGTAAAGGAAACATTCGACAAAAGTATGCAATTTTAACTGAGTTTTTTTCCAAATTTTCTTCCTTTTTCGAACATCGTTGCTGACTTGAGCATTGGATTGCCTTCGACCACCAAAAAGGTGGTCATTGGCAGTCTAACATTTGTTTTGCATGTCAAACTCACATGACAACGAGATTTGGACGCATCAATTTTGACATCGTTCGTGGGGAACCACAAGTTTCCTTTCGGAAGAGAAGATTCACAGTGATAAAGCTTACCAAAATCTGATCAACGACTGACAAGCTGTCAGAACATATGACACACTCTACAAATCTTCAACCCAGCGACAATCGCAACAACCCTCCTATTGGAAACACTATATGGCAAGCAACTCACGATCAATACCCTCCTATTGGAAACACTGGGTTTCAGAGCCACGGGTGGATTTCTTAGGGTTTAGAAATAATCAAAATTTCATCTTTCTGATCTTGTTTCCGAGCTTCCTCTTCAATCCGAAGTCGGGTAATCAGACTTTCTAGAGAGAACCGTTTGGTTTTATGCCTAAGTGCAATCTTAAAGTCTTTCCAGCTATGGGGTAATTTATCTATCACAACTACTACTTGAAATTGCTCATCTAAAGTCATGCCTTCAGATATGATTTCATGAGCAATTTTCTGTAGCTCGTGAGATTGGGTTTTCACAATTTTTCGTCAGTCATTTGGTATTTCAGATAATGACTGACGACATATTTCTTTGTGCCAGTCTCCTCAATGTCATATTTTTTCCTAAGAGCTTCCCAAATATCCTTAGCAGTTTTTTCAGAACAATAATAATCAAACAATTCATCAGACAGACCATTCAGAATAAAATTCTTACACAATGAGTCATTTTCAATCCAGAAATCTAGTTCCTTAATGCGGGTTTCATCAGGTTAAACAGGCAATTCGGATATTTTGACATTACAGATATAAGCAACTTTTTGCGTAGTTAAGAAAAACAACATTTTTTGTCTCCATTTTTTAAAGTGTTGACCCTCAAAATGAAAGAGCATGTTTAGGTCCTTAGCAACAAGTTTAGTAGTAGCAGACATGGCATATATGGAAATATAATTGCTACAAATTAAAATAGGAACGAAGTTACCGAATTTTCTTGGGTTGAGTCACGGACTAGGTCGCTCTCTTTAAGACGTTTCGCGGCTCTGCCCAAGATTGTGCAAGCAGTCTGATAGCCCCGTCGTCCCCAGGATAAGACAGTCAATAATTCTGTATCTGTCTCGTTCAATCACATGCACTGATGAAGAACGAAAATCTATTCACCTTATATGTTTTGCTTTAAATCACGAAAACAATGAGTAAATTCGAAAATACAAAACAACTGGAACGCTGATAATAGACTGTTTACAAAACTAAAGCTCTCTGAAAAATGAAGATGAAAATAAATGCTTTCAATATATATTTTAACTGAGAGAGAAAAAGTATTTACAAGCTCGTAGAAAATCTTTTTTGAGAGAAAACGTGCCTTAAAAGGCGGCGAAAATCACGGAGAAAACATGGGGAGAAGAGAAAAGACTGGGTCTCCTTTGACTCAGTCTTGTGTTTCAGACCCAGTTTTGTTCTCTGAAGCAAATAAAGAAAATATATTTTATTTTTCAAATAAAATTTCAGTAAAAAGAAATGTTTCATCTCAATCCGATCCGACCTGGTTCGGCCGGTCAGACGGCGACGCACGTGTGAAGTGTACGAACATTGGTTTATCTCTTCCCTCATTCACTAAAGTGGGTACCCCTTGGGGTCCAAGCCCAAGTCCAAACACTATCTTTATTAACTCCTCCAAAGTGAGTTACATAAAGAATATAGGACTAAACAATACAGAGAGATTCAAAGTTAAGTAACCATTTTGTTTTAAAATTCAAACTAATGTTTCAACTGTTTCTTTCAATGTAAAAAATAAAAATAAAATAAATCATACAAAATCGAAACTATCACCTGACTGTAAGTAAATCTGGTCAAGGTTTGGCATCCCAGAAGTTGCAAATTGTCTTGTTTTCCATTGTCCAAAACTCAGCAACAATGTCTAGTAGACTCGCAACAAAATATACCCTTTAAAACAACATAAAAGAAACATAGTTAAGATAACATATAACCTATTTGGAAGATATGAAAGTAGTTACCATCTAATGAAAGCGCTACCATCTCTGGCTCACTTTAGCGAAGTTGTCTCTACTTTTCCAACATGGCTCTTTGTTGAATAAAAAATCAGACCAACAACATAGTATTGATCTTAAAAAAAAACTGCAAATCTTGCTAAATAGAAGAGTAATCCAACACTAGTGGCAATTAGACTACCATTGAAGAAGCATAAGCATTTAGTGGCAATTCTTATTCACTTGGCCTGGGAAGTAGGTTTGTTAAGTCAGCTTGAAGGGATTACATCATTAATGAAGGCTTGAAGGGATTACATCATTAATGAAGCTTGCGACAAATTTGCATCTTTTGATAATCCTCAAGTGTATGAGAAGCTAACTGATTTGCTAAGAATTTCTGATAAAAACCACTTCACCATTGGCTTAGGATTTCATTGTATACCTGCATGACATAAAAGAGAAGGTTTGACAAAATATCTCAATGGTTTACTTTGAATGTGTTAAGATTGAAAGGTTTAACAACAACCTGTATATGGAAGTCAATTGATGTAGCATCTTACAGACAAGGTTTTACCACAATTTTCTTATAGAGTGGTATTGAAAACTACAACATCGAGAGATACATGTGCCATGGGTCACCACTCTGTTTCTTATGAATACAAACTAACTTGGATGTGAATTGACACTTTTCCAATTTATACTATTACTCTCACCTTTGCATTTTCGATATTGTAAACAGGGCAGTGGGAGAATGAAGACCTGAAAATACCAGTCCACGATGGAAATAAACACAAGTTTCATTAATTTTATATAGGGAAAAGAATCATGCATCTCTCTAGTCTCTAGGGAGACCAACCATACAAAGGGTTCCATAACATTTTCTTACAAAAACAATTCATCCACTTCTCTTTTTACTTTTTACGTTAAATAGATAAACAAGAGCAATCATAAATAAAAGAAACACATAAGGAACCGTAAACACAAAGTCCTGAAGAAAAAATAAACAAAATAGAGAGGAAGATAGAAATGGAGAGAGGGAAGATACCAAGAAGTTGTAGTAGTAGTTGGTGTGGTGTGGTGTGAGGATTGGGTTCTTCACTTCCTCCTTCCTCCAAAACAATTTTTTTGAACAATTTTTTTGAAAAAATGAACTGAAGAGAGAGTTTTTTTGTTGCAAACCTTCAATTCTCTGAAGCTCAATGCAAATGCAGAGTGACTTCTGCCAAAATGAACTTGTAGTTTCAAAATTTGAAAGCAAAACCTTCGAATTCCTGTTTCAAAAGAGGAAATTAGAAGCCAGATAACAATAAACACTTTAGAATGTCTGTAGTTGCACATGAGGAGCGAATATGAAAATTCTTCAAAGCACTTTCAACACATACTCAATAGACCTTTATGATATATGACAATGGCTATGTAAAACAAGAACAAGAGCAAATCATTATGGAAATAGATGCCAAGTTTATATACTAATCATGCATGAACTTTGATGCTTTTACTATGTATGCAACGCTGCACTAGAGTAGCTAGATCTCAAAAGTTTTAATAAAGAACAAATAAGCAAATTCTTGGAATCCAAATCAGAAAAATTATTAATTGGGGAAAGCTAGAAGCGAAGGTTTTTCCAACTAATTAGAGCTAAACCTTCTCCGGATGAGCTTCAGTGGGAAGTGGAGAAGAAAAAACCTGAGAATCTAAATAAAGAGATACTTGAGGGGTTTTGCACGTATTATAGCCTGCATAACATTACCATAATCCTTTGTATATGCAAGTAGTACCTATATGGTTAGCATAATCCAAATTTCCGTATCCGAAGTGTTGTAGGTTGTTTTAAGCGTATAATGTGGAAAATCAGCAGTGAGCAAATCTTATAAAATTCGAAATGGAAATGACACGACTTTGAGATCATGGTGGCCTAAATTAATAAGACCCTTAGCTTGATTACTGTCCAATCACCACTGCTTTTGCATCAGAGATATAAATCATCAGAAAATATGCAAAACAAATAATCAAATTCAGATCAACATTGAGATTTAAAGAGGCACAAAAAAAAATTATATCATACTGATTGCTTTGTTGCTAAGCTAAATCTGCAACAATGTATTAATTCCCCAAACAACTAAAATTATAGACTCACTTTGTTATTATGCATGCACAAATTAGAAAAGGTAACCATCAATGACACACAAACTCACTCTTATTATTGGTTTTCAGGTTATCTTCCATAATTCATGGTGTACTAATTTATTCAAACAATTTTAGTTACTAATTTCAGGATGACGAATACTAAGAAATCTCAATCTTACAATACTTCACTACATATTCTATGCAACTAAGAGCAGCTCACATGATAACCTTCCAAGTTTTAATCCATAATATTGTTCTACAAATCAGTCGATATAACAGAGTTCTAGTTAAACTCTCAAGCAAGTTGATTGCTTGCTACCAGCTACCATCTCCAACAAATCACAGAGAAAAAAAAAACCCAACTGAATGGGATCAATAGATCTCCAATGAGTCTAGGCCACAAAATTATGTGTTTGTTAGCCTCTTCACGGATTTAGCAAAACAACTTTGATCTATTTCCATTCTCTGTCCATTTGAGTACTATACCATCTCTAGCTCTCCATTTTCTAATCACCTGAAATTGAAATCCTAGAACTTTAGAACAATAGTATCATCACTTCCTTTCATTCATAGATGAACATAGTATCATTATCTCCTATTGTCAACGATCTTTGATTAATAATAGCCCAACAAGTATTCTCAACGTCTCTTTTTGTCACCAACCAATCTGACATTCCATTGAATCTTGCACTTCCTTTCACATTCTAAGACCAATCTCCAAAGTAGTATGACATTTTAGGCGTGTTGGAGCCTTTTACTCCATCAAGCCATATCTCTTGAAACACGGAGACAATGCTCAATGAACTATAAATGACCAGTAGAGAGCTCCAATTATAGATTAAAAAAATAGAACCTTAGTCCCTAAATCACATATTGACCTCTCGAAATCGATTTTGCAACAACCTTTAGAGCCAGGGGCGGACCAAGGATTTTAGTCGAGGGGGGCGAAATGAAAAATACTGATTAATTGATAATAGTAGTTATCATTGGTAAAGCCAAAAAAAAAATTTCTACCTGAGCTAGGAACTAATAAAAAAATAAATACAACTATCAAAAATACATTTCATATACCAAATTGGATTCAGTGTAATCCAATTTTAAGCTAAAATAAGGTCATTACCTTAGCAAGGAGCAAACGAGCATAATAACTAGAATATATAACATCACAAAATAATTAGGATATGTATCTAGATGAAGCTATTTTTTTTTTGAAATTTGCAAACGTAATATGATCATAATACAATTTCATAGAAAAAATAATTTATATAAAGTTCAAATTTTGTACGAGTTAGCTAATGGTATATATTTTCATTGAATTCTATAGTTTTTATTTTAGATATTAATTTAAATAATTTTTGTTGGAGGTTTTATACCACTTGTGAAAAACAATTCATTTCTTTAATGTTAATAAGTCTTTATTAAAGTAAACATTTTTTAATGTTTGCAATTACTAATAAAATTGCATTGAAAATCAAATAAAAATGATCTCGAAGAGTATTGAACTCAAGACGTTTACCTAAAATGATCAACCTCCAACTACTACACCAACAAAGACAAATTCAAATATTTGTATAAACAATATTTATATTGTAATTTACATTATATAATCGATTTTTTTTAAAACTAACGTGTATATATATATATATATATATATATAATATTTTAAAAGTTGAGGGGGGCGTGGGGGGGGGGGGGGGGGGCAGTTGCCCCCATTCGCCCCTTAGTAGGTCCACCCATGTTTAAAGCTCCAATGAGAAATAAAAATAAAAAACACAGTTTTCGTCCATAGAGCACATTCTGCCTCTCCAAATTAATAAAAAGAGTAGAAAAAAAGTAGAGCTTCAACTACTAATCAAACACACAACCCAGTCCCTAAATCAATTTTCACACACAAAACAATCAACCAAACACAACGAGAAGAGAAAAGAATCAAGTATCCTTAGAGTCGACATTGTTGTTCGTGATGAAGTCGAAGTTGAACCGTGAGTCACTTGACGAAGCTGAAGAAGCTCCAATCTTTAGCTCTGATAGTTCTCCTATGATCCTTTCCATGCCCTGCAGAAACGAAAGGCCAAACCATCGTGAATCAAGGAGAAATTAATGGAGATGAGATCGAATCTGTAATTTTTTTTAAACCTCTGGTATGGAGGGTCACTTATGGATGCCAGCCCTTAATTACTTGTCAATAAAATTGATGCACATACTAATCGGGGTAACACGCATAAAAAAACACTTAAACAAATAAGGAAACTACCTAGTACCTAAGAGCATTTCTAATCATCCCCCTAAAGAGATGATTGAAAAGAATAGCCCTCCAACCATCCCTTTAACTACCACCTATAATAGCTTTTGGCTCAATTTTCCCTCCCCTAAAATCAATTTAATAATAAAATAAACCCTCAATTACTTTTCCCCTTCTTTAATTTGAAATTAATAATATTATATTTAATAATATTTAAGTTAATATTTAATAACACTTTCCCTATTATATATTTAATAATATAATTGAAACTAATTAATATAATTATATTAAATTGAAATTAATAATAGTATAATTGAAATTAAATTGGCATAAAAAAAGTTGAAAATATATTAAAATAATAATGAAAAAGTTAAAATAGGGGATGTGGTTGGAGTGGAGGGACCCTAAATTTAGCTTTTGATTAAAATGGGAGATGATTCATCCCCATTTTAACTTTTACCATTAGAGATGCTCTAAGCATAAAATAACTCCAAACAGCAGCAGACAATACTACTTTTCCATCCAAGACGGAACCAAATGGACCTCGGTCATAATCAACTTTCAACCACACCCTCTCACAGCGGAAAGCTTGCGACCACCAAACATTCCACTATGTTTTGCAAATCTCTACTCTGAACAGAAGCAACTTGCTCCCCTGCTTCAATACAACACCAAACAATCAGATAAAACCTCTGAAAATCAGCCCAACTTGCTCCAATCTGAACTACAACATCGTGTTCCCCTCTATACAGCAGTGTCCAACCCTGTTTCATAACTCCAGCAGAACATCGTGTTCCCCTCTATACAGCAATGTCCAACCCTGTTTCATAACTGTTGAAAATTTGGTTTTTAAAAAAAATAAAAACAAATGTGTGTTTACCTGGTTTTGAACCCTGGACCTCCCTCCTATTTTGATCTTTGAATCACTCTCTAATATATAGTCCCATATCTATTATATATCTCTGTGTGGTAGAGTATATAAGGAGATAGTTAGGACTTGGGTTTGGACCCCTTGGGGGTACCACTCTTTTATGAGGAGGGGAAAGATAGGCCCTCGCGCCCGCCGCCGCCGTCCGTCCGATCGGGTTGGGTCATTTAGAGAACAAACTATTTTTTTTGCTGAAAAATTCTTTCTCAAACGAAGAGAGGACTGAGTCCAAACGGTCTCTCTGGAACACGTCTTGGCTTCGCGATTTCTGGCGTAAATCCCGCCGCCATATCTGCTCCACGATTTGATTTGATTCTCTGCACGATTGATGCCTATGAATCGAGTCCCTATTTCATATTCGTTTGTACGTTTTTCAATCTATAAATACCATCTATTCTTAGAGTTTTATATATATAAAAAAAAACAAAAGAGAAAGAGAAACAGAGAGAGCTCTTTTGAAAACTACAGTTTTCGAAATCAGTAAAGTTTTGCAAAACAGTCTTGCATCCAGTTCTTAGAAATCAGAAAAGTTTTACGAAAACAGTCATTGTTTTGTTAGCCGAGTTTCTACTTCTTGCTGATTTATTTCAAACAGTATTGGTGATTCCGAGCAAATAAGAAGATTAAAGGGTGAATTGTATACCGTTCATTTATTGTGCATTTTTGAACGAGACAGAGAAGATTCTGGGCTGTTTTATCCTGGGGACGGCGGGGCTACGAAACTGCTTGCACAATTTTGGGCAGAGCCGCGAAACGTCTTAAAGAGAGCGACCTAGTCCGTGACTCAACCCAAGAAAAATTGGTACCATCGTTCCTTCTTTTTAATTCGAATTTACAGCATATTTTTCCAACAATTTAAAGACGAATTTCTATGTCTGCCATGAATTCTATTACTGAAATTGCTGCAAAAGACCTTAATAGGCCCTTTCGTTTTGAGGGCCAACACTTTAAAAGATGGAGACAAAAGATGTTGTTTTTTTTTACAACACAAAAGGTTGCATATGTTTGTGATACTGAAAAACCGACAATGCCTGCTGAACCTACTGAAACCCAAACTAAAGAATTAGACCGTTGGATTGAAAATGAATTTTTATGTAAAAATTTTATCCTGAATGGTCTGTCTGGTGATCTTTATGATTATTACTGTTCTGAACAAACTGCAAAAAATATTTGGGAAGCCCTTAGAAAGAAATATGACACTGAGGAGGCTGGCACAAAGAAATATGTTGTCAGTCGCTATCTGAAATTTCAAATGACTGATGATAAGTCTGTGGAAACCCAATCACACGAGCTTCAAAAGATTGCTCATGAAATTATATCTGAGGGAATGACTTTAGATGAGCAATTTCAAGTAGCTGTTCTGATAGACAAATTGCCCCCTAGCTGGAAAGACTTTAAGAATGCCCTTAGGCATAAAACTAAAGAGTTTTCCCTAGAAACCCTGATAACCCGACTTCGTATTGAGGAGGAAGCCAGGAAACAAGATCAGAAAGATGAAGTTCTGATTATATCAAACCATAAGAAGTCTACCCCTGTTTCTCTGAAACCCAATGGAAAGACAATGAAAAATCAGAATAACAATAAAAATCGGAACCATCAGAATCGGAACCAGCAGAACCGGAACAATCAGAACCGCAATCTTCAAAATCAGAATCCTCCACGAAATCAGAATGGACAGAAACATCCCTCCAAGAATGATTCAGCACAGTTCCTATGCTACACATGTGGTAGGCCAGGGCATATGGCCAGGAACTGCCGGAACGGATCTCGCCCTACACCTCAGGCGAACCTAACTGAAGACCAACTAATTGCCATGATCTCTGAGATCAATTTTGTTGGTGGATCCGAGGGATGGTGGGTTGACATTGGTACTTCTCGACATGTCTGCTATGATCAAGAAATGTTCAAGTCCTATTCTGAAGCTGAGGACAAGAAAGTGCTGCTGGGTGATTCCCACTCCACTATAGTTGCCGGAACTGGAACAGTAGAACTGAAGTTTACCTCTGGAAAGACAGTTCTCCTGAAAGACATCTTGCATACTCCAGAGATGAGAAAGAACCTAGTTTCTGGTTTTCTTCTGAACAAGGCTGGATTTACTCAAATTATAGGGGCTGATTTAGACACCATTACAAAGAATAATGTATTTGTGGGGAAAGGGTATGCTACTGATGGAATGTTTAAGTTAAATGTTGAAGCAAATAAAATTTCTAGTTCTGCTTACATGTTGTGCACCTTTAATATCTGGCATGCTAGACTTTGTCATGTTAATAAACGTATTATTAAAAACATGAGTATCTTAGGACTAATTCCAAAAT
Source organism: Berberis vulgaris (assembly GCA_963556465.1). Lineage (NCBI taxonomy): Eukaryota > Viridiplantae > Streptophyta > Magnoliopsida > Ranunculales > Berberidaceae > Berberis > Berberis vulgaris. Next base: position 96,253,608 of record OY747128.1, read on the forward strand.
TGTCCTTAAACGATTTTGAAAAGTGCAACTATTGTAGTCAAGCTAAGATAACCAAAACTCCACATAAATCTGTAGTTAGAGAATCTGAACCTTTAGATTTGATACACTCAGATATATGTGAACTTGATGGTATCTTGACTAGAAATGGAAAACGTTATTTTATTACGTTTATTGATGACTGTTCTGATTATACTTTTGTTTACTTAATGAAAAATAAAAGTGATGTCTTTGACATGTTTAAATTATTTTTGACTGAAATTGAAAATCAATATAATAGAAAGATTAAGAGACTTAGGAGTGATAGAGGCACTGAATATGATAGCAGTACTTTCATAGAGTTCTATAATTCTCAAGGAATTATTCATGAAACAACTGCACCATATTCTCTTGAGATGAATGGCAAAGCTGAAAGGAAAAATAGAACTCTTACCGAGTTAGTAGTTGCCATAATGCTAAACTCCGGTGCTGCATCGCACTGGTGGGGAGAAATTATCTTGACAGTCTGCTATGTGCTAAATAGAGTCCCCAAATCGAAAAGTAAAACATCTCCCTATGAGATTCTGAAAAATAGACAACCTAACTTGTCTTATTTGAAAACTTGGGGATGTTTAGCTTATGTTAGAATTCCTGATCCTAAAAGGAACAAGCTTGCTAGTAGGGCATATGAATGTGTATTCATAGGATATGCCATGAATAGCAAAGCTTATAGATTCTATAATCTTAAAGATCAAGTTATTATAGAATCAAACGACGTTGACTTTTGTGAAGATAAATTTCCTTTTATTTCGAGGAATAGTGGGGGTACATCCTCAAATAATGTACCCTTGATCAGGGTTAATGAAACTGATAAAGCCATAGAATTGGAGCCAAGAAGAAGTAAACGGAAACGAACTTCTAAAACATTTAGCCCCGATTACTATGTCTTTTCAGTCGAAGAGGATCCCCTTAGTTTTCAAGAGGCCTTATCCTCTATAGATGCCAATTTTTGGGAAGAGGCTATCGATAATGAAATGTACTCTCTTGAGTCTAACAGAACCTGGCACTTAGTTGATTTGCCACCAGGTTGCAAGACAATAGGATGTAAATGGGTATTTAAGAAGAAATTGAAACCCGATGGTAATGTTGACAAGTTCAAGGCTCGTCTCATAGCCAAAGGGTATAGACAGAGAGAAAATGTTGATTTCTTTCACACATATTCTCCTGTAACCAAAATTACATCTATTCGAGTGTTAATTTCTCTTGCTGCAATACATAACCTAGTTTTGCACCAAATGGACGTTAAGACTGCGTTTCTTAATGGCGATTTGGAAGAAGAAATTTACATGGACCAACCTGAAGGTTTTGTTATTCCAGGACAAGAACATAAAGTTTGCAAATGAGATGAATTACTTTATGGTTTGAAACAAGCTCCAAAACAATGGCATGAAAAATTTGATAATCTTGTCATCGCACATGACTTTAAAGTGAACGAAAGTGACAAATGCATTTACTATAAAGCTGAAAATGGCATTTGCACTATTATATGTCTATATGTGGATGACTTACTTATCTTTGGTTCTAATATCCATGCCGTGAATAAAGTGAAAGCTTTATTGTGTGCAAATTTTGATATGAAAGACCTTGGAGAAGCGTGTGTTATCCTTGGTATCAAGATTACTAGGTCTGAAAAAGGAATTTCTTTAGATCAATCACACTATATCGAGAAAATCCTAAATAAATATAATTACTCTGACTGTAAACCTGCATGTACTCCTTATGATTCTAGTGTAAAGTTGTTCAAGAACACCGGTGACGGTGTTAGACAAACTGAGTATGCAAGCATCATTGGTAGTCTTAGATATGCTACCGATTGCACTAGACCCGACATAGCTTACGCTGTTGGATTACTATGCAGATTTACAAGTAGACCTAGTATAGAGCATTGACATGCAATTGAACGGGTAATGAGGTACCTGAAGAGGACTAAGAACCTCGGATTACATTATCAGAAGTTTCCCGCTGTCCTTGAAGGATATAGCGATGCTGATTGGAACACCCTTTCAGATGACTCCAAAGCCACCAGTGGCTATATTTTCAATATAGCTAGTGGAGCTGTTTCTTGGAAATCAAAGAAACAGACCATTCTGGCACAGTTCACGATGGAGTCAGAGATTATAGCACTAGCCACGGCTAGTGAAGAAGCAGGTTGGTTGAGAAACCTGATAGCAGAGATCCCTTTATGGGAAAGACCGATTCTAGCTGTCTTGATCCATTGCGATAGTACCGCGGCTATTGCAAAAATACAGAACCGTTATTATAACGGCAAGAAACGACAAATACGTCGTAAGCACAGTACGATTAGAGAATTTCTATCTACTAGTGCTGTGAGAGTGGATCATGTACGAACTGATGCGAACTTGGCTGATCCTTTGACGAAAGGATTAGCTAGAGAGAAGGTTTTCAAAACCTCGAAAGGAATGAGACTATTGCCCTTAGTTTGATGAGTTATTCATGATGGTAACCCAACCTATAGACTGGAGATCCCAAGAAATAGGTTCAATGGGTAATAACAAGTCGTGAATGATATGATGTGAATCATGTTGAAAAAATAGCAATCCCATTCCTAGATTAAAGCATGATTTCCTGAAGCGATAGTAGGATGAGTTAAAAACTCTTAATGAGGTCTATACTCTATGTGGAGTGGAGTACCTAGCTACAGGAGTACTCTTGATAGACTCACCTAAGTGATTGTGGAAGTTTGGCCGCTTCCTATGAAATTTGTGGGCAAAATTCCTAGAGCCTTCACTACACTGGGATATACGTGCATGGCCGTAAATCACGCGCTTTTTAGACTTCACCCTAGTAAGGTTGTGCGTGTAATGTCTGTTAGAGATAGAGTTCAAAACTACGAGTTACTCTAGTATATTCTAAAGCATGAACACTACGCAAGAGTTCAAGTCGAAAGACACTTTTGTTTATGCACAATCTTATATTTGAAAGAATGCTCGATGAAAATTGGTTTTTAAAATCCAAGTGGGGGATTGTTGAAAATTTGGTTTTTAAAAAAAATAAAAACAAATGTGTGTTTACCTGGTTTTGAACCCTGGACCTCCCTCCTATTTTGATCTTTGAATCACTCTCTAATATATAGTCCCATATCTATTATATATCTCTGTGTGATAGAGTATATAAGGAGATAGTTAGGACTTGGGTTTGGACCCCTTGGCGGTACCACTCTTTTATGAGGAGGGGAGAGATAGGCCCTCGCGCTCGCCGCCGCCGTCCGTCCGGGCGGGCGGGTTGGGTCATTTAGAGAACAAACTATTTTTTTTGCTGAAAAATTCTTTCTCAAACGAAGAGAGGACTGAGTCCAAACGGTCTCTCTGGAACACGTCTTGGCTCCGCGATTTCTGGCGTAAATCCCGCCGCCATATCTGCTCCACGATTTGATTTGATTCTCTGCACGATTGATGCCTATGAATCGAGTCCCTATTTCATATTCGTTTGTACGTTTTTCAATCTATAAATACCATCTATTCTTAGAGTTTTATATATATATAAAAAAAACAAAAAGAAAGAGAAACAGAAAGAGCTCTTTTGAAAACTACAGTTTTCGAAATCAGTAAAGTTTTGCAAAACAGTCTTGCATCCAGTTCTTCGAAATCAGAAAAGTTTTGCGAAAATAGTCATTGTTTTGTTAGCCGAGTTTCTACTTCTTGCTGATTTATTTCAAACAGTATTGGTAATTCCGAGCAAATAAGAAGATTAAAGGGTGAATTGTATACCGTTAATTTATTGTGCATTTTTTAACGAGACAGAGAAGATTCTGGGCTGTTTTATCCTGGGGACGGCGGGGCTACGAAACTGCTTGCACAATTTTGGGCAGAGCCGCGAAACGTCTTAAAGAGAGCGACCTAGTCCGCGACTCAACCCAAGCAAAATTGGTACCATCGTTCCTTCTTTTTAATTCGAATTTACAGCATATTTTTCCAACAATAACTTCAGCAGAATAAATGTGTGCTCTGTTTTCTATTGGCTCAAACTCCTTCCTCACAAACTTCATCTTCTCTTGTGAACGTTCCCCCTTGGTTATCTAACATATATTGTTTGACTCCGGTCTAACCTTGCTAAAGCCTTGGCTTTATTGGGCAAAGACTCATTGCCATAAACTCTCTTCACCTGATCTGTTTGCGCCAAACTTGCTAATTCGTCCGCAATTGCATTCACCTCACTATAAACAGTTCTATAAACACTGTTGCCAAACTATATATTATTTAGTTGTATTTTATATGTAATTTAGGGTGTGAAAATAAATTTGGTATAAAAGGGGTTTCTTAGTAGTAGAAATGTACAATAAAATATAAGACCCACATACTATAATGAGGTACTAAAAAGGATAAACATAACCATGAGAAGTTTAAGGGGCTAACCATGATTTTTAAAATTGAGGGAGCAAATAAAAGTATAAAACTCATGGGATTATAATAGTTATCTCATAAACTAGTTGGAATTACTTAAAGTTGAGGGGGCAGAAAATCATTTGAAAGAGTTGAGGGGCAAAGAAGCAAATGAGGGGGGAATCTAAGAAATGGTGAAGTTTGGGACCCACTTTCACTACAAACATATATGGATTTTCAAACTTTAGGGGGGCAATTGCCCCTCTTAGGCTGCATGTGGCTCCGCCCATATCTATAAACATGGATCACGTCCATTAAAATCGTTTAATAATTACTTTAAATCTGATTCCAAATAGATTTCAATGACCAGGGAACTTTAACAACTTTATACAACCACTCTGTCACGCCCCGATTTTCGAAGAAAACGAAAATTCCAAAATTCACGTAGGATTATCCGTTTTTCCCAAAATTCGGGACGTGAAAATTCAATAACAACAGAAACAAATAGCAGCAACAACTAAACATATGAAACAAATAAAAAATCTAACCCAGAGAAGACTGACATGGCTAGCTCACTAGCGGAACTCCAGTAACGCAGCTCAAAATCTCTAAACCTGAAAGGTTAATCGGCTACATTTCAAAAGGAATGTACCCAAGAAGTAAAAACTCACTTGGGTCAGCAATAAAGCTGGTGTGAGAAATCTTCATCCCAAAATCAATAAATCCGCACATGACAACATTAAAATAAACCAAACAATAAATAACCACACCATTAGGTAGTTCCTCAATGAGGCAATGGTGTTAACATCCTAATAAATAAAATTTATGAGTTATCAATCCTCATAAGTGCAACAATAATACAATTCATAATCATATTAGACTATTATTGAAATATTAAACAAACACATTTTTCTACCTTTAGGAAGATATGTAGTTCTCATTCAATGGTTGAATGAGCATTTAGTTTCTTCCTTTAAGGTAATCATGCACATACACAAAAAAAAAAGAAATTTCGCTTCTTTTCCACAATCGCACCATGCTCCTTGTGCCGAACACACCTCACCCAAGTGTGCCTCCCTTGCCTTCGAAACCACTCGGAGCGTACATGTTCCAAGTGGGGTGCCACCCCGAGGAACATGTCCTCTCACCCGAAGTTCGATCCATGGCAAGCATTTCCTAAATCTACACGTACAACCGAACTCACATGGAACGGTGCACCGATATGCAAGCAAGTCTGCATACCCATAATAATATCACACGTATACAAACAAGTCTGTATACAAAATAAATTTCTTTTCTTTTCACTTTTTTTTTCGGAGTTGTGGAAAAGAGCATAAAAAAAAAATCCTTAAAACTCTTTTATGGTGACGCTTTTTCAACCATAAATAAATCAACTACAGTATCCACCATTCTCTTGGGGAACAAGTAATAATTGACACATTGCCAATTCACATATCTCATCTCTTTGCATCATATGAACTTAAAACTATATGCATACCAATTCACATAACAAATACAAATACTCAAGCTAAACCAAGTGCTCAGTTAAATTTTAGCCAATATACTTACAGCATACATATACACTAATTAAAATGACTAGCCCTAAGATTATCCCTCTTCCAATGTTAACAAGAAAATTGTTCACAACAGTATGGATTCAATGGTGTCAAGTGAAGCCTGCATATATTTCGATTTCTTTAAGAGTTAACAATGACAACCTTGCTTTTAAAAAAAACAATGACAACCCTTTGTCCTAAAGCTAAACATGTTCTCTCAATCGAACGTGAACAAGAAATCGAGAGAAGAAACTCACCGTAAAGATGAAGGGGATGGAGAAATCTCACAGAACTGAAAAGAAGCTAAACAAAAATAACTACCAAACTCCACATACAAGAGGGGAAATGGAGAAAACTCACAGAACTGAAAAGAAGCAGCCTTTATATTTGTTCATAATTCGGGGTTCAAAAAATACAAAATCAAGTTTATTGTCAGACATGAATCAACAAATCCAAACCTAAATCAAAATCTACTCATTCTCAACAATCACTAGTATGCGACTTAAAATACAACTAAAACTAGGTGCAACTAAATTCAATTCTAAAACATCACTCATCCAATACTTCCACTACTTTAACAACACTTAATTGCAATTGGATTTGAACTTTCAATAAAACAATAAGAATTAACCTGACTTCCACAAACTTAACTACACCAAAACCCACACATATACCTACCAAAAACATCATAAAACACTAAACAAAAAATCAAGCATTCACATTAACTAAACACACTAACAAATTCATCAAAACTCCATATACAAGAAGGGAAATGGAGAAAACTCACTGTAAAGGTAAAGGAGAGGAAGAAAACTCACTGATTCAGTTCTCCATCCATCACCATGAGCACAAGACAACTTTCCTGCAATTCAACCGCAACCAACAACTCAAAAACTTCTCAGCCACCATCACCTTTTCGAAGATCTCATATCCAGCCAGAAACTCTCCATCGTCATCGGACCACCACACAATCCTCCGCCTATGTTAATCGCCAATCACAAGCCACCAATTAATCTCTCTTGATCGCCACCCTGATTGACAGTTTTAGTCGATCCCATCACACCATCGCCACAGTCCATCAACAACTTCTCACTCACCCATCAATTTCCATCCTTCGATTTCGTCCATCGCACCTTGCCCTCCGTCAACACCACTGACGACCTTCCACCTACATCACAGGTCGATCGAACTCATCCACATCAAGTGATCAAACAATCAGTCAATCAGTTCCGCCCCCAACCTTGTTCGATCGACTGCAACAGTCTTCTCCCCTAATCGATCGCACACTCTCAGGTCTTCCATCCTTCATCGATCAAACTTCCATCACAAGTATTCCTCTATGGTTCATTGTTTCTCCAAACATTTGCAAGCAAATCCACACCAATGATTCAAAAATTGTGTGTGGGGTTGAAAAGGAAGAAAATGGGGGTTTGGGTTTCGTGGTTAGAAGAGGAGAAAACACTCTCCAACTTCTTCCCATCTTCATCACCTCGCCACTGTCAGCTAGGGGTGGGCATCCCATCCCGCGATCCTGTTCCCGTCCCGATTTTTTCGGGTCTTAATGGGATTGAATAATTTCATCCCGATCCCGTCCCGTCCCGATTTAGAATGGGATGGGATGGGATGGAGATTTTCAATCCCGCCAATCCCGTCCCGTCCCGAACTAATTTATTAATATTAATTATTAACATTTTTATTTAATTATTTATTTTAAAATTGTGGATGCCCAAATCCATGGGACGACAAGGTTGGATTCGTATTCTGAGATTATGAGAGACTTCTAAGGGGAAGACTTGTTTCATAAAAAAATCTTTGGGGGGTGGTTTGGAATGGGCTCCTACTCAAGACATGTTGCCTCATGGGGGTATGGTCATTGACATGGTTGTGTCGGTTTTGGTAGGAGATGAAATCTGAGGATCATCTCTTTTGGGGTTTCAACATGTAGAGGCACTTTTTGGAGAGGTTTGGAGTCCACTGGGCATTTAGATACTTTGTGAAGGTACAATTGTCAAACATTTTCAAAAGGGAGGAAGGTGTTATGTTTCCATATTCTATATGTACAGAAATAGATGGAACTTCAGTTCAAAGAAAGGTTTCAAGGTTCAAGCATCTTGTCATGGTTATGATTGCCATTTGGTGTCATTGGGTACAACACACCATAGACTAAAAGGGATCTGGTTAATAGATTTTCCAGTTAATTGTGAGATATTCATGGTTATGATACTGCATAACGAATTGACAATAAATGACTGCAGTGTTCTATGATACAGTGTTCTATGATACTGCAGTGTTCTATGATATTGCTTCAAATTTTGTTTGTACCAGAGTGTAGAAGCTCATTATTTATAGTTTATCACTTCTTGGATGTTGCTTCAAATTATTTACAGAATTACAGGTATATATTGCTTCAAATTTTTTGGATGTTGCTTCAAATTTTTTGGATGCCGCTGATCCCGTCCCGTCCCGATCCCGTTTGGGATGGGACGAGGTCGGGATGGGGTTTTTCCCATCCCGTCCCGTCCCGATCCCGTATGAACGGGATGGGATAGGGATGGGTATATCTCGTCCCATCCCGTCCCGTGCCCACCCCTACTGTCAGCCGCCGAAGAGGAAGTGTTCTTCCTGTCGCACAAAAGAAGGAGGTAGGAAAAGGGTTTTGGTTTCTTCCTTTTTATATATATATATATATATATATATATATATATATATGTGAGTGGTTATTCGCCCCCACCAAACTTTCGAATGCACCCACCCTCTTTCACAAAATAAAACCCTACTTATTAGTTTAATAAAAGCCCAAAACCAAGCCCAAATACAATTTGGTAGCAACCCATCAACATTAGGGTTTACAAAAGATTTTTTTTTTTATATTTATTTAATTAGGCGGGTATTACAATATATACAACTCAAAAGAATCTCGTCCTGAGATTCAGTAGAGGAAGGTAAGTAGAAAATTAATTCTTAAATAAACAACTACACATCACATGGACAAACAAATAGCTCATACATATGCCCATAACTTAATGAAGACAATCACACAAAAATATACAAATATTCAGTAAGTACAAAAATTACGGGGTGCTACACACTCTTTAACAAGAATTGAATCCATTTGTATCACCAAATGTTGCCTGCCAGCATCCCCGCACATCATAAACTTTCTAATAGAGCTATTGATTCAACTCAATTATTAGTACCATGACCAATGAAAAATTACTTTGTCATCACACAGATTCCATCCGAGTCTCGATTTACTGCTACTTTTGCCAACCAACCATCTCTTGTCGAAACATCAGTTTTTAAAGCATACCAAGTAACTGGCGGAGCTTGCCAGTAAATAACGATTGGCTGAGGTCATTGAACTAACTTTGATTTTAGACTCAAAGTCAGAATTATACCATTAGGATCTACAGGATGAGTTTTAGGAGTAAAAACTTGGGAGACTAACTTCAGCCAATAGCGAACCCGGATTATTACATAGCACGCATCCCTATCTTTTATTGTGAAAAGAACATTATTGCGCTGTAACCATAGCTCCCATAACACAAATAGCAGAGTAACATTATAAAACACCCCCAGTTGCGAATCCGAGTTAGCATGCTGAAACCATACCTGCAAAAGTGTACAGATCTCCCCGGGGCAGTGGAAATGAAACCCAAATATAGGTTTAAGGTGTTGCCAGACTCTGAATGCAATTTCACTCACAGAAAAGAAATGTTTTGAAGATTCAAAAGTTGGCCAATCACAAAGCTGCACTTAGAAACAAGATTAAAACCACTCCTCACAACATTACCAATCCCGTGACACCAATTCTGGTAAAACTCCTGCCAGATGATTACAAATTTTTTTACTAAAAATATTATACACCACGCTACAGAGACTGATAGGACGAAAATCCCCAAAGTGATCGAGAGATTCCACTTTTGGAATGAGAACAATAAAATTCGATGTAAACGTACCCCTGGCAATGACTTTTCCGACATAAAACTTTTCCCTGCTTCCTAGATATCAATTTTCACAATATTCCAACACATCTGAAAAAAAAAATGGCAGTAAACCCATCCGGCCTAGGGTCACTATCCTGTGGAATACTAAAAAATGCTTATTTTACACCACTCGTAAGCGCATACTCACCAACTCTTCATTTTTTTTTCCTTCCTAGATACATTTAGAAATACAATCTAAAAATTCCGCTCCTCGCCTGACCCCTTGAGTGGAAAGCATACTATGAAAAAACTGATTCACTTCCTCTAAAATTATTTTTATCAGAAACTATAATTTCACCAGCTAGAGTTACTTGCGATATCACCCTTCTTTTCTGTTTAATCTTGACTGAAGCGAAGAAATACTTATTACAAGCCTTACCTTCTTTTATCTCATTTTCTCTAGATTTCTGCATCCAAAAACCTCTTTCTGCAACATAGTTTTTTGTATTCCGCTTCACATTTGTGAAACTTACCATCGTCTGACTGTCTCTAGGGTCAGGTGACAAAATTTCCCACATTCTCATTTCCTCCTTAATTCTTCTAACGTTCGTAAAAACATTACCATACACCTATTTGTTTTATTTTTTTTGACCCAACTCGTGGCCTTTTAATTTTGAATGACAGACTGTCCAAAGCATCCCTACCATAAACTTTTGCATTCCAAGAATTGGCAATAAATCATTCAAAATCACCATGAAGGGACCACATTCTCTCAAATCTAAATGGGGACGTACCTGATTTAGGAGACAAATGCAACATGACCACTAGAGGAACATGATCCAAATAAATACGAAGCAAATGATCCACTTGAACCAATGGGAAGATATTGCCCAATAGGAGTTCATCAACACCCTGCCTAGATGAGCCCGTACTCGCTCCACATGACTCATGTTATTTCACCATGTGAACTTTGGGCCCTTAAATCCACAATCCATCAGTTCACATTCTGAAATACATAAGCCAAACTCTGCCATCGCATTCAAATCCAGGGTATTTCCCCTCATTTTTTCATCTACAGAAACAATGACGTTAAAGTCTTCATACACCATCCAAGGCAGAGTATAAGTTTCCACAATTTCTTCCATATCTTTCCATAAAGTTCTGCACTCTACTAGGGAACATTTCACATAAACAAACATGAACCCATACCTCCAATCATTTTCCGAGTTTGTCACAATACAATGCAATAATTTATCAGTAACTTTTTAAGACATCTAGTTCCAAATCATGTCCCCACAACATCCAAAGTTTGCCCCCAATGACTCATTTGACGCAAAATTTTAAAATGAATTTTTCTAGTGATCTCAACATGTCTGGATGCATCAATCATTGGCTCAGCTAGCGTCAACAAACGTATACTGTTTTCTGCCACTAAATTTTTTATCTGACTTACTGTAGCTCTGTTACAACCCCTCTCGCGTTCCAAAAAACACTATTGTTCGGTCTCATTGGTACCTTGGTTGTCAAATTTATGGTCTGAGGACATTATCTTAGTGGCACTACTTCATTCTTCTTTTTCTTATTTCCCCTAGGTATTTTCGCCTCATCTGACACTGCCCTTGCTTATACATTTAACCTCAGATCGTAGTGTTCACCATCTGATAGAGCTTGAAGACGATGCTCACTGATGATACACCAAAATGGTCCAAACTCTGCACCGTACATGTGTCATGATGATCTCGAGGAATAACAGGTCCTAGCTTCAGCTCAACATTGATCCGACTCAAGCGGTTCTAAGCCCCCCAATGCAATTCGCAAGACGGATTCAGATTCTTACAGCCTGCTAAGCCCACGTGTCTCACATCTATCCTCAATACTCGTAAGCCCTGCGAAGGCATGTATTTCGAGGATCAACTTCGGACGGGCAATTACAACAGCTCTTTGCTTCCAACTAGGAAGCAAATTCCAGAGTATATATCACATATGAAAATTTCTACCTATAGACTACTCTCAGAATGAGAACTATCTCCCGCGAATCTAGGAGCACAAGGCTAAAAGGGAAACTTCCCTCCATAGCACGACTCCTAATTAGAGAAGGATCTCCACGAAGATCTTCTTCCTCAACTATACCATCGATGACTTGGTCGAACCAGGACTCCAACAGTATAAATAAGCTAAGGTACACTACATATTCCCTATTTACAACATTACACCTTCCTCAGATCTCTATCTCACTTTAGCATCGTAGTGTCTTTGACCACCAAAAAGGTGGTCCGTGGCTCACGTGCGTTCTTTGTGTAGGTCATCAGGTTTGCAGGTCAAGGTCAAAGTAGGGAGGAAAAAATGACTACATTAGTTTGGCGTCGTCCGTGGCGATGACAAAGTTCCTAACTTTTCACTAGCATCATCTCTCTTCAAGATACAAAGAGATGGTGACTACCAGATCACGCAACAATGGAGAACAAGAGGACACGTCAAATGCCAAGACTGGCGCTATACCACAGTTCCCAGCTGTGCCGGCGACACACGGGCAACAGACTCACGCCCCCATGCCAGCCACAACAATGACGGACCCCAGGATAGATTTACTGTCGTCTCAAATACAGCAAATCGCCAAAGCAGTGGAAGTTTTCATACAACAAAACCCTCCACCCGCTAATGGAGATCGGGAGCAACACATGCCTCCATCTCCAGAAGACAACAGAGAGCAAGCATAATAGAGTCAATCCCCTACTAGTTCTCATTGGACTAGGGGAAGAGGCACAGCTAACGCGGAACCGACTATCAAGTCAGAGAGGCTCGACCCTCAGAACCCCCTCCGCAGTGGGGCGCACAACCCAGACATGCTGTACCGTCTTTCTATTCCACCGTTCGTGGACTATATCATGAACAAGGCTCTTCCAAATAAGTTCACGCCTCCAAAGCTCAACTTCCACGACGGGACCACTGACCCATTCGACCACTTGCGCCATTACCAACATGTAATGACACTCAAAGAAGGATCCGAGTTGGTGATGTGTAGAACTTTTCCTACCAGCCTGAAGAAGTCAGCACTAACATGGTTCCACAACCTCTCTCCTAGATCGATTGACTCATTAAATACACTGGCAAAGGAGTTCCTGATGCATTTCGTCGGAAATCAGCGCTTCTGGAAAGGCCCTCACTACATACTCTCTGAAATATAGATCCAATGAGACACTCAGAGAGTATGTCACCGTTTCAATGATGAGTTGACACTCATTTACGGTTGCAGCGACGACACAACTGTGACGAATTTTACAGTGGGTCTAAAGGAGGGAAAACTTTATGAATGCCTCTCATTGGAACCCCCTTTGGATATGAAGAAACTCCTTATGAGGGCCCAGAGGTACATCACCTTGGAAGAGTTGAGAACTGTGAAGAGGGAAACAAAAGCTGAGGAGAAACCCTCCTCTCCTAAGCATTGGAAGGAGAGAAGGAGGTGAGAGAATGAACAAAGAAGCAAGTGAAAGCGCAATGACAACAAATCAGACCATGTTTGGGCCAGGCCAGAGAAAGATTCCAATTGCATTGGATCCATATCCATGACCCCCCCCCCCCCCCCCAATTTTAGCCCATCGAATGTCCCGAATTCCATGAAAAACTGGGAAGATCTGAAGTGGCCCTTAGAGCAATGCGGAGACCCCTCCAAACGTGACAACAACAAGTATTGCTCGTACCACAATGAGGCTGGCCATGATACCAACGACTGCAAAAGTCTAATGTACGAGATCGAGTACTGGATCCGCAGGGGCAAGCTTAAGGATTCCTGGCCTATGAGAAGCGACCAGAACGACCCAGAGACTGGGGGGAGTCAGTCAAGGAAATCGAGAAATAGACTCCGGGCATAATTTATGTTCTTCACGGAGTCGGACCGGATCAAGACCAGTCAAACATGTCACGGAAGTGGACTCTACGGGAGTTGCAGACACAGCCCACAGATGAGTATAGACACATTTATAACTCGTGGGTACAAAACCCAATTCCCACCTTAACCTTCACACACAAGGACCTCGAAGGAGTTCGAGCACCACACAATGACGCTCTTTTCATATTGGTCTCCATTGCAAGGTGGGAGGTGAAGAGAGCCTTGGTAGATATAGGAAGCTCACTCAACGTCTTGTTCTACAACGCATTCCACAGTATGGACCTTGAGGAGGAAAACCCGACGTATTCAGATTACCCGCTGATTGGATTTAGCGAAGATAAATGCTTCCCAATCGGGAATATATTGTTAGCAGTGGTGGCAGGAGAGCTACAACTGAGAAATGTCATATTCCTTGACTTCATGGTAGTAGACGCACCGTCTACCTACAACCTTATCTTGGGAATACCATGGCTTCACCAGATGGAAGCAGTAGTCTCCACCCTTCACCAGTGTGTTAAGTACACTGCTAACCACTCTGAAGGAACGATATGTTGGGATCAGCCTACAACACGAGGCTGCCATTATGCTGCACTAAAGCAAATAAAATGTTCCTGGATCCAACTGGATTCCACATCACAATCTGAACTAGCGCCAAACCCAGTGACTGTGGATGCATCACTCCATTCGCATGAGATCCCAACAGCGGTGGCTCGTTTCAGAAAAGGGGACAATCAAGCGGTACAAGAGCAATCCGCTTTTCAACCCGACATGGCAGAAAGGTCAATGCAGACGGAAATACAACCCAACGACAATCCGTCGGCATGAAAATTAACTCCCACGCAAGGTTTACTCTTCAATAAGCTTAGAGACGTCAGCAAAGTTTGGCAGTTCGCTGAAAGTATCAGCGATCCAACAAGGGCCACGCGAATTCACTTAAGGGCCGGGTCGACTTCTCTCCACCAACAGTTAGTCTATTTCAGTTGTTTATTTTCTTTTCCATAGTCAATGTAGAGTTTTAATTCTTAGTAGTTTTTGTAATCATTTAAGAAATGAAAAAGAATTACGCAAACACGCTCTATTGATTATTGGAATGATGTAACAACGAGCGCCTTCAGGCGAATACAAAAGACTACATACTATGAGCATCTGAATCCGATGCGACATAAAATAAATACTTGCTTAAACAGCCTGACTACATAAGAAGACTCGGAAGCAACAACAAAGGTACCCCAAGTAAACTTCGCTCATCGACTTCTCTGAGAAACATGTCCCAAGATCATGGACAAATGTACGAAAAGGGGCTAAAAGTACAGAGCAACTTGTTGCTCCGCCAAATCACCCCAAGAAAGTGGCCGGACAATGGCAATCCAGACCTTGCAACGAGTTTCAGGCTTCCTCAAATGGCTTTTGGCCTCTTGAAGTAGGTAGAAAAGGACAGACAAAGATGGTTCCAAGTGACAAAGCAATCAAGGTCTCATAGTGTTGTCAAGCGAAGACATTTTTCCCATGCGTGATACTCGGGGTGAGTTAGATACCATGCTCAGAAGAAACGACGCATCAACCATAAGCTAGCCGCAGGAACCGTCTATCAGCGGACAGAGCGGCACAAGGTAACACCATAGTGCTAGTGAATAAGCGACAGACTCATTCGTTGGGAAGAAGTTAGGTGTTCTACCAGAGCAGAATGTCAGAACAACAAAGCCTCAACGCAACTTATGGGCGCAAATGTCACAACATTCGAAGACTCCAACGATGGAGATCTCCCTTCAGCCTTTGGAAAACACAAAGCATTTTCTTTAAGTAAGAGCATTATAGGAGATACGCTCTGCAGAAGATAATGCCTACAACGATGATGAAACACCATTATATAGACATAATGCTTCACCAAACAGGCGCTTCAACATTAAGCATTGAATAGCGTGCGAAAAATGAGGAGGCAACGATTCTCAAGGAAATCGCACAAGACCACGTTCGTCCAATCATCGAGGTTGCACACAACCCCATTAGTTGAAGGAGTGATCGGTACTCAACCGCATTAGGATCTATGCCATACACTTGTTACATGCAATCCATGCTGTACACATAGCATATTTCGTACAAGAAATTCTAGCTCTCATTTTATGGGCCCATGGGCTTGTCCTACTAATCAAACAATATTCTACCACCTGCCTGACACGAGCATTAGAAACCCTAGTCATTCCTAACATACAGATCACACCTGCATATCACCAATTGATTCAAGGTGCTCTTGTCTCTTCATAACTCGTCCGCACAACATACTCTGCTGGCGAATATTGGCTTGCATGCCCTAGTTGGCAGAGCCCCCACCTAGCAGAGCAAGCTTGGTTAGCTTTGGCTGACGACGACGACTTTCGGTTCACCCTGAAACCTAGTCCGCCAAGTGCAAACTTAGATGGTTTAGGAAGTGGGAGTCTAATCAGTGCTATCATGCTTAGTGACGACGACTCGCTAATGACCGTTGCCTCCTTCGCAGACAACGGTCGCCGAACCCGATCAGGTAAGCCTAGCTGGTGATGACTAGCAATGAAAACTTATGATCAAAGCCCAGACCTGTAGCCCCCAATGCGCGGGTGTAGATGGTTTGGAAGATGGGAGCCTAGCCAGTTTCGCTTAATTCTGAGGGTTTGCCACAAGACCACTGCTTTTCTACAGACCATGGTCTCCGAAAACTCCCAGACTTGTAGCCTCTACTGCGCGGGTGTAGATGGTTTGGAAGGTGGGAGCCTAGTCAGTCCCAAATTGATTCCGACGGCTTGACACAAGACCATTACTCTTCTACAGACCATGGTCGCCAAAAACACCCAGACTTGTAGCCCCCACTGCGCGGGTGTAGATGGTTTGGAAGGTGGGAGTATAGTCAGTTCCAAACTAATTCCAACAGCTTTCCACAGGGCCACTGCTCTTCTACAGACCATGGTCGTTGAAAACTCCTAGACTTGTAGCCCCCACTACGCGGGTGTAAATGGTTTGGAAGGTGGGAGCCTAGTTAGTCTCGAACTGATTTCGACGGCTTGCCACGAGACCAATGCTCTTATACAGACCATGGTCACCAAAACCCCCAAATTTGTAGCTCTATGCACACATGTATAGATGATTTGGAAGGTGTTAGCCTAGTCAGTCCCGAACTGATTCCAACGGTTTGCCACGGGACCATTCCCCATGATGTCAGAGATGTCTAAACTATTACCCGCTAGAGTTTTCTTCTACTAGGTACGGTCGTTTTGATGGTTGTCTTTGGGTATTGGGCAGCATGTCTTCAGGTTGAAGATTTGTGGAGTATTCCATTGATCTTCTGTTCGGGTTGCGTGAGCTTTGTTACTGTGAATCTTATTTTTTTGAAAGGAAGACTTGTTGTCCCCACAGTCGTCGCTAAACTGATGCGTCCAAAAATTGTCCTCTTGTGAGTTTGACCTATAAAACAAATGTTAGACTGCCAAGGACCACCGTTTTGGTGGCTGAAGGCACTCCGATGCATAAGTCAGTAACTCTATTGGAAGAAGAATGTAAATCTGGATAAAACTCGGTTAAAGTTGCATACCTTTGTCGAATGTTTCCTTTACCTTTTATAATGGTCGTGGTTAACTCTCTATGCGACTTAAGCATGTGAGGTGCAACGGAAGGAGATTTTTCTGTAACAGACTCCTCCTTAATGAATATGCATTCATGGAGGTGTAAGTCCCTCCACGGCTCTTTCTTGGTGTAACGTTCTTATTTTTTATGAGAGAATGCGTACCGAGCCTGGACTTGGGCTTTGATTCGTCTAGGTGTGGAGGATCTTGTTTACGTTTCCTTAGTGGTGGGCCTAGTTTGGACCTCTATAATTGGCCTCATTATTTATGGGCTTTGTGAGTTGGCCCAATGGATTGGGCATGGTATTTTTCGTGATGGGTCTTTATGCCATGTGTACGGCCGTGATGATCGGTCAATTTTGATGTATTATCAAATATGACAGACTTGCTCGTAGATGCTCAGAGATACATCACTCTAGACGAAATGCTGGCGGCCAAAAAAGAGATGGAGTCAGAGAAGAAGCCCTCTGTTATGAAGGACAAGAAAGAGGGAAAGAAGAAAGAGGACGATGACAGTAACAAGAGGAAACACACAAACAACAAACAGACTCAGGTTGCCCCAGGGAGGACAAGACCTCGAATTACGTCAGGTCCAGGTCTGTTACTCCTCTCAATACCAGTTTGTTCGACATCCTAGATTCTATCAAGGATTGGGAAGAGCTAAAGTGGTCGCCTAAGCAGCAAGGAGACCTTGCTCGGCGTGACAATAGTAATTATTGTGCCTATCATAAGGAAGACGGACATGATACTGAGGATTGCAGAAACCTCAGAAGAGAAGTTGAGTACTGGATCTGGAAAGGCAAGCTAAAGGAGTTTCTAGGCTTGGACAGGAGACAGGGCCGAGTAAAGGAAAGAGCAGACGTTGTCAATGAGACTGAAAAGGAAGATACTGACGTCATTTACATCCTCCCCAGGGTCGGTACCAAAGGAGAATAATCAAATAGGTCTCGCAAGAGGACATTGACTGAGATGCAGACACCATATAAAAATAAGGACCAACAAGTGCAGCACGCACGAGTTCACAGCCCGATCCCATCACTGACGTTTACGGAGAGGGATCTCCAAGGGTACATTCTTCTTACAATGACGCCCTGGTCATCTCCGTACTTATCGCTTAGTGGGACTTAAAGAGATCCTTGGTGGAGATTGGAAGCTTACTAAATGTCTTGTTCCACAGTGCATTCCGAAACAGGCAATTACAAAAGAAAGATCTAACGCCTGCCAACCACCCTATGGTCTGATTCAGTGGAGAAAAATGCTTCCCCATTGGGAAGATCAATCTAATGGTGGTGGCAAGAGAGCCACAACTACAAAAATACCCTGTCCAAGAGTTCATGGTAATTGACGCCCCATCCACCTACAACATCATTCTGGGCATGTCATTGCTTCATCATATGGAAGTAGTGGTATCCACCACAAATGCATAAAATATACAATCAACCATGCTCAAGGGACTATCCGAGGAGATCAACCAGCAACAAGAGACTGCCATTATGCAGCCCCAAAACAACTGAATTGTTGCTAGTTACAGCTCGGACCCACGTAACCAACAAGTCAGGCATTAGGCCTAGACAAAAGAGGAAAATCACTCTATGATGAGGAATAAAAATAAGCGACTGAAAACTGACGAGAACGTCTCGGAGCAACGAAATCGTTGAGGTTTTACAATGCTGTTAAATGGAGACATCTTTCAAGCGTGTAATGCCTTGGGTGACGTATAGATACCACCCCGATAATGAGTGTCACGACCTCCAACACTCACATCAACCATAAGCTAGATGCGAGGACCAACCCTCGATAGTAGTACATGGATGAGAGAGTGCTTGAGCATCGGAGGATGGAAGACAGACCTGACCCCCGAGAGGTAGTCCGTAAATCTTCTTCACAATATAAGAAGATATTACAAGATCTCATGAGATTAACCAGATGCCACCCAGATCAGGTGGCACCGCCTAATGGCAAGTCTTATCAAGACTCATCCTTCAGCCTTTGGAAAACCCAAAGCAAACTCTCTGGTAAGATGCATTTGATTAACATGCTCTATTATTCTCATTGTAGTGCTTGAACGAGAACGACCAGCCAATATATAGGTGAAATAGTTCACGAAGATGCCACAACAAGTAATTACTTCAACATTCAATGCCATACGGAAAATCAGAAAAACGACGGTTCCTATTGCAACTGCACAAGTCCACATCCTTTGAATTAATGACCCTGCAAGCAGCCCTATTAATGCATAAGGGACTATCTGAGGAGATCATCCAGCAACAAGAGACTTCCATTATGCAGCCCAAAAGCAACTGAATTGTTGCCAATTACAACTCGGACCCACATAACAAACAAGTCAGGCATCAGGCCTAGACAAAAGAGGAGAATTAATCTATGAGGGTGGAAATGCCCGGAAAAACAAGGCATATCTATGTGGAGATCCAAAATTCAAACCTAGCAACGCGACCCAGACTAATAAAGAGTTAAGTAACGATACTTCAACAAACATGCACCAACTCCAAGAGCTATTAATCAGCAAGGAACTGCCCGCCAATACGAAGTCCACTATTCAGTAACTTCGTTGGCTTTTAAAAATATAAAAATAAAAACTTCGCTAGAGGGACAATGCAATTTGAGCCAATACCATTTGCTCCTCCTTCAGGGTCGGATTAGCTTAATCTCCTATCGGAGTGAAATTATTTGTTACTTTGCTTTTGTTTCTTGTTTTCTATTTTTCATTTCAGTTTAGAAGAATTGTTCGTTCAAGACACATTCAAAAAATATAACAGATGTTATTGATTGCAATGAGAGTTATTATAAAACTTGTTGACCAATTAGTACATCGGTTTATATACTACAAGTATCTAAGTTTGATGCAAGCATCTATCCGCTGAAATAAGGGTAGAGACTCCGATCTACTAATCCGCTTACAGGAGAGGTGGTTAAAGTAAAGTGTTCGCTAGTGGAGACTAAAGATCGCGCTCAATTAATTGTTCTATCGAATAACCCAGAAAGACGATTCAGATGTGGCAAGTAAGGTACATTAAGAAGGCTGCGAATACTCCTTCAATTCTTTGGCCCGCCAGTCTACCTCATGAAAAGGAATAGAAGTAAGCGACATAAAACAGATGATAACATCCCGGAACAACGGAATCGTCGAGGTTTTACAATGTTGCCAAATGGAGTCATCTTTCAAGCGTGTAATGCCTGAGGTGGTGCAGAGATACCACCCTAAGAACGAGAGTCATGGCCTCCAACACTCCCATCTACCATAAGCTAGCTACGAGGACCAACCCTCGATAGTAGTACATGGATGGGAGAGTGCTTGAGCCCCAGATGATGGAAGACAGACCTGACCTCCAAGAGGTAGTCCGTAAATCTTCTTCGCAATATAAAAAGATATTACAAGATCTCATGAGATTAACCAGATGCCCATCCAGATCAAGCGGCACCGCATAATGGCAAGTCTTATCAAGACTCATTGGCGTAAATGTCAGAACATTCGAAGACTCTAGTGAGGGAGATCATCCTTCAACTTTTGGAAAACCCAAAGCAAACTCTCTAGTAAGAAGCATTTGATTAACATGCACTATTATTCTCATTGCAGTGCTTGAATGAGAACAACCAGCCAATAAATAGGCAAAATAGTTAACAAAGAGGTATCAACAAGAAGTTACTTCAAAATGACGGGAAGTCGGCAAAATGACGGTTCCTATTGCAACTGCACAAGTTCACATCCTTTGAATTAATGACCCTGCAAGGAGTACCATTAATGCATAAAACGACTATCTGAGGAGATCAGCCAGCAACAAGTGACTGCCATTATGCAGCCCTAAAGCAACTGAATTGTTGCCAGTTATAGCTCAAACCCACATAACCAACAAGTCAGGCATCATGCCTAGACAAAATAGGAGAATAACTCTTTGAGGGGGGAAGAGCCTGGATAACCAAGGAATAGCTATGCGGAGATCCAGAAGTCAAACTTAGAAATGCAAACCAGAATAATAAAGAGCTAAGTAACGATACTTCAGCAAACAGGCACCAACTCTAAGAGCTATTAATCAGCAAGGAATTACCCGCTAGCACGAAGTCTACTATTCAGTAACTTCGTTGGCTTTTAAAAAAATTAAAATAAAAGCTTCACTTGAGGGACAATGCAATTTGAGCTAGGACCATCTGTTCCTCCTTCAGGGCCGGTTTAGCTCAATCTCCGACTGGAGTGAAATTATTTGTTACTTTGCTTTCATTTCAGTTTAGAAGAGTTGTTCGTACGAGACACATTCTAGAAAAAAAACAGAGATTTTGATTGCAATGAGAGTTATTATAAAGCTTGTCGACCAACTAGTACATTAGTTAGTACATTAGTTTATATACTACACGTATCTAAGTCTGATGCAAGCATCTATCCGCTGAAATAAGGGTAGAGACTCTGATATGTTAATCCGCCTACGAGAGAGGTGGCTAAAGTAAAGCGTTCGAGATTGGAGACTAAAGAGCGCTCTCAATTAATTGCTCCATGGAATAACCCAGAAAGATGATTCAGATGTGGCAAGCAAGGTACATGAAGAAGGCTGGGAATACTCCCTCAATTCTTTGCCCTGCCAGTCTAACTCATGAAAAGGAATAGAAATAAGAAACAAAAAACTGACGAGAACGTCCTGGAGCAACGAAATCATCAAGGTTTTCCAATGATGCCAAATGGAGACGCATTTCAAGCGTGTAATGCCTGGGTGACGCAGAGATACCACCCCGAGAATGAGAGTCACGACCTCCAACACTCCCATCAACCATAAGTCAGCTGCGAGGACCAACCCTCGATAGTAGTATATGGATGGGAGAGTGCTTGAGCACCGGAGGACAGAAGACAGACCTGACCCCTGAGAGGTAGTCCGTAAATCTTATTCTCAATACAAGAAGATATTACATGATCTCATGAGATTAACCAGATGCCCACCCAGATCAAATGACCCCACATAATGGCTAGTCTTATCAAGACTCATCGGCGTAAATGTCAGAACATTCGAAGACTCCAGTGTGGAAGATCACCTTTCAGCCTTTGGAAAACCCAAAACAAACTCTCTAGTAAGATGCATTTGATTAACATGCTCTACTATTCTCATTGCAGTGCTTGAACGAGAACAACCAGCCAATATATAGGCGAAATAGTTCATGAAGAAGTGTCAACAAGCAGTTACTTCATCATTAAAGGCCATATGAGAATTCGGGAAAACCACGATTTCTATTGCAACTGCACAAGTCCACGTCCTTTGAATTAATGACCTTGCAAGCAAAACCATTTACTAGGAGAAGTAATCGATATTGATCCGTCTCAAAGAATGCGTCGTACCCCTGGCACACTGATTCATAAAGATTTTTTCTAATTGGGCCCCTCAACTAATGGGCCCAAGTTTATGCCCTGCCAGATTTGGCCGAGCACACACAAAGGAACAAACAGCAAAGGCCTCGAGCGCCCACAGAATAACGAGCACACCTACAGAGTGTTATCATTAAACCCAAAGCATCAATTCCACTATTATTCCGTTATTGTTCATTAAAGTCAGTCAATCTATTATTAGTCTGATCAATCGATCTGATGCTGGAATCAACCTGCTAGGTGAGTTAAGTAAGTCAAGACACCCAAATCAGACTTACACGCCCATGATCTTACATGCGAGCTAAGTAATTAGGACACCCATCTCAGACTTACGCGCCCAGAATTCTATATGCGAGGTAAGTAAGCTAGGAAGTCAAACTTACATACCCAAAATCTTATTCTGACCAAATCTTAGTTAGCTCCGACTGATTACAATAGCTTCTAGTCACTCAAACACCTAGCCCGCCAAAAGCAGACGACGATGGGTTAGAAAGTGGGAGATTAATCAGTGTTTGTAATACCTGACAACAATGGTTTGCCAGGGACCATTATCCAACTATAGACAACGGTCGCGGAACCTAACTGAAGCTTAATCAGTTTTGACCTATGATAATAGCTTCTGGTACAATCTAACGCCTAGTCCGTTAAATTAAAGGGGTGTCAATGGTTTAGAAAATGGAAGCTTAGTCAGCGATCTGATGTCCTATCGAGACGACTTGCCAAGGATCATTGTCCCAACATGGGAAATAGATATCAAACCTAACCAAAGCTTAGTCGGTGATGATCGATGACGATAGCTTCTGGTTTGTTCGAAGCATAGTCCGCAAATTATGGATTGTAACGGCCTAGAAAGTTAGAGTCTAGTCACCGCACTTGACACCTGAATAAAATGGATTGCCAGGGGTCACTACTCGTACACAGATAGTGATTGTTGAACCCCGATCAAAGTTTAGTCAGTGGTAACTAATGACGATGGTTTTGGAATGCTTGAATCCTAGTTCGCTGCTCGCAGATTCTGATGGCCTAAAAGTGGGAGTTTAGTCAGTGCTCATGTAGCTTGGCGAAAACGGCTTGCCAGGGATCATTGGCCAACTACAGAAATGATCGCCAAACCCCCGCCAAAAGTTTAATCAGAGCGACTGTCGATGATAATTGTTGGCTCGCTCCAATTCCAAGTCCGCCACAAATGAATCAAGATGGGTTGGAAAGTGGGAGTCTAGTCAGTGCCCTTGTCGCCTGATCAAGATGGCTTGCTTGGGACCACCATGGTCTCCGAAACCTGACCCCAGTTTAGTTAGTCATAACTGGCGACAATAACCCCCATTCCAATTAAGCCTATTCTACGAATAGTAAACAAAGACGATTCAAATGTTCGCCCAGAGTTCTAAAAACTTTGCCCAGATGACTTGCAAGGACTACTGTCCGATCATCTCCAAGAGTGCAAGATGTTTCTACCGTTTATTTAAATGCCCTCCGAGCGTTTCTCCCACTGCTCCGGAGCGCAGTTCGCTAGCTAGTCATGCCACTTGTTGATATGCTTCCTCGCAGCGTAAGAGATGTCAACCTCCTGATGCCAAGCTTGGTTGCTCATCCTTATTACATCTGGAGCAAATAGACTGATCTGAGCATCCGGATGAAAATCATTTGAAACCGGAATCACCCAAGCACCGCCCTTAGCCATCTTCACTGCATCAGGGCCTTAATCAACAACTTTCCCATTGCCTGCAACAACCGGCTCTCTTTCACGTGTCAATCCAGCATTAATTGACGGAGAAGAGAGAAGCGAGTTATTCCTTGGATCCGTCGTCAGTTAAATATGAAAACGTGAATGAGATGGAACATAGTATGAGTCACAAGAAGGAGAACCTTCACCATGAAGCTGAAGATTAGACGACTCTTCAACAGGTTCATGATCCAAAGAGAGACGGAGATCAAAGTCCTTTATTGAAAAAGGATGACCATTTGAAGCTTCCATACCCGCCTGCAACAACATCTTATTCATAAACTCTTCTTGTTTGGTGTTCAATTTGGTAATATCCTCTACGCCCACCATTTGTAAATACTCCCTCTCCAAATCAGGTAGGGAGACATGGGCCATGGCCTGAGTGTCGTGCCCCATAGAAACAACAATATCATCAGGCAATTTGCCAAAACAATCTGGTAACGTTAGCACACACAACGTGCTTGTTTATCTGAGAAGTAAGAAATTGCATCGCCCTTAAAGACACTCAGACACCAGTGTCCTTAGCCCTAATTACAATTGAATCAAAGTACCCATTTGGCACAAGATGAGTGGGTGAAATGCCGAGGTATGCAAGGAACTCCCAGATCTCCTTGATAACATGAAAGCGGACATCCAATTGAAACATACATTGGTGAAGACAAATAAACCCATTAGGAGGGTACAATGGCATAAGATCAATGCCTAAAATGCAGAACACTAGATCATTAGGAACCAAGTACCTCTTACAAAGGACATCAAGATCAGATTCAGAGAGAAACATGTCCTAAAAAAATTATGGTTCTTGGCGAATAGTTCATCGAAAAGCTGATCCCAGTCCGCCATGATAGAAAGTGCAAACTTTTGAATACGAAGGTTAAGCAAAGTCAAAAGCACAACAGACAACACGGCAAAAAAAAATCTCTGAGATCAAAAGAGTATAGGAATTATATTCCACAGGCAGGAAATCTATATAGAAAATTGAACTCCCACCTTTTTTGCTTTCAAGTTGGCACATGCTCAATTAATGCGATTCGCTGCTTGAGAAAATCACTCAGACTCAATCATCATGACTGCATACTTGTTTCATGAAATAACCTAATGGACTGATTAGACAACCCACTAACTCGGGGGGAGTAGCTAATGATACATCAAACCGTCTTCTGATCAGCATCGTACATGTGTCTTGATAATCTCATCAACAGAACGAAGCAGGCCCGATTGCACGCTCAATCCAGCAAGGCCCAAACAACACTAAGCCCTTCATTGGCAGAATCCAAATAGTGAGGTCCGAGTTGTAATAAGCCAGTAAGCCAACACGTCACGCAGTCAGGCCCAATACTCGTAAAACCTCTAAGGCAAGTATTTGAGATATCTACCCAAGACATGCAGACCAACAACACATTCGATCAGACTAGGAAACATATATCAGAGTATAAGTCGGGCAAAAAAACTTGCTTGCATGGACAACACTCAGAAAAGGAAACCTCATCCGTAGATCTCGGAGCATGAGTCATGTAGGGAAACATCCCACATGGACAACTTCCAATTAGGAAATGATCTCCATAGCAAGATCACTACGCCACCAGAGGCCTAGCCGAAAATGGACTCCTACACTATAAAAGGGAGATAATGTCGATGAACTAGAGGTACGCTACATAATCCCAGTTTACAATTTTAAACATCTCCTAAGCCTTATCTAACTTAAGCATCGGAGTTCCATCGGCCACCACATGGTAGTCCTTGGCTCACATTTGCTACCTGTGCAGGTCTAGTTAAGCAACAAGGAGCGAGAACAGAAATCGACTACATCACTTACAATGGAATTAAGCTTGCCAAGTGAATGATGGCAGATGGAAGGAGCACCCCCATAGATTCATCTTGCATATTTTCGCAAGAGTTGAAATATCATTCATACAAGATACAATTAGGAGCAATGTTCTCAAACTACATGACTCATAGTGCAAAACTAACCCAAACCATCATTTGTCTTTAATTTCTAGAAGAATAGTTGTCCTATAACCAATCTAAAATGTGAAAACATAAAATTTTGGGTTTTTTGAGTTTGATACTCATTTGTCTATATCTATTAGAGTTTGGCCATCATTTTGAAAACTAATTGAGTATAGCACTCATTTTCTTACGGAACCGTTAAGTGCACGTGATTGATCAAGGCTAATTTTTGGACCAATTTGCCCTAAACCCAAAATTGTGTCACCTCCTCATTTTTTCTCACTTTTTTATCCTTGCAACTCTTATTCTCTCTGCCAGTAGGAACCCCTCGCCCAAATCACAATCTCCATTGCCATCACCACCTTCTCCACAGACGGAATCCCCCATTGCACCTCAATTTGATCCAACATTTCCCAAGGATTCCTCCATTACTTCTCCAACAATCTCCTCATTTTCACCTCCCTAATTCCATAAAATTGGTGCAAGAAAACCCTACTCTTCACGAATTCATTCAGATCCAACAACCATAATCAACAGCAACACCAATTAACTCTCTCTATCACGATTCAACTGCCTCGCAACCACAGTCCCACCATCATCGCAGCTCATCATCCCGCGTTTCTTTTTCCTCTCCGTCTACACCGTTACATTAACGACATAGCACACAGTTTGTGCTTAATACTTATATTATAGCTTTTGTTGGAAGAACTCGTGGGAGATTCTCGAAGTTCTATCTCTGATCAACTTGTTCCAGTTTGTGGAATGAATATCATAGCTAGATGTGACTTTGAACAACTATTTCTATTGTATATAGACAAATGACTATTGTTCATGACCAATATGTTCAGATTTCCAGCTGGAGAGACTTTGAGATGATAAAATTGAGTTGATTATTTGATCAGACTTGAAGTCTTTGGGATTTCGTTTAAGTTGAATGATTGGAGCATTTTGCTTAAAGAGGAAACCGGCCATAGGATTAAGAGGTTTAAGTGAGGCGTTTCTTTTGGAGTATTCATGGGAGTAGTTGCCACTTAAGTTTTAGGAAAATTTCTATGGGTGCTTTCTCTTAGCTCTAAGCCTTGAACTATAAGTTGATTTTCCTGGATATAATTGAGGTACACTCAAGATAAATTGAGGTGGTGGTAATGGGGGTTGTGATTTGGGGGTAGGGTTTCTATTGGCAGAAAGAAGAAGAGTTGTAAGATGAAAAAAGAGAAAAGAAATGAGAGAGTGGGGCAATTTTGGGTTTTAGGGTAAAATTGTATTAAAAATTAGTCTTGACTAGTCAATCACGTGGACTTAAAGGTTTTGTTAGAAAACGAGTGCTAGACTCAATTAGTTTTCAAAATGAGGGCCAAAATATGTATAAACTAATGAGCGTCAAACTAAGAAAACCATAAAATTTTCATGGGGTCTATTTGATTCAAAAATTCAAATTGAAGTTTCTACCTAAACAAAGCGTACCAAATCAAGCAAGTAATTAGTCAGACAGTAGATGTTTATGTTTCATTTCAACACATCCTAAACTTTCCTTTAGATGAGTAGTTTAATTAAAACTAGTAATAATAAATACTAAATAAATAAATTCGGAACGGGATGGGCGAGATTGAAAATCTCCATCTCAATCCCATCCCACTCTAGATCGAGATGGGACGGGATCAGGATGGGCTTGATCAATCCCATAATGACGCAAAAAATTGGAATGTGATCGGAATCGCAGGATAGGATTCCCACCCCTACTTGAATGCATAACTTGACAAGTTGACACAAACAAACTTCTAATTGAACAAATTGTAGGTGAGTGTGGGGTCATAGTGGGAGTAAACAATGGAATGATATGCCAAATGTGCGCAAAAGAAGCTTCAACAACATACAACTTATGCCAGGGATTGGCTCATAGATTTTATTTCAGAATCTTAATTGGCACCTAAGCATCTTTCTTTCAATCTCTTCTTCGTGTTTCACAACCAAATACTAAAATTTATTTAGTCTAATTTAAAATGTGGTTACAACGATTGAAAATTTCTAAACTAATGGACTAGAATTAAGCAACTAAAAAATGGGATTATTAAAGATTATTGAGATGTAAACCAGGGCATCAAATCCATCTTAGGTTTTTCGAGAATTTTTTAAATCTAAATTACTGTTTTCATATACTGAGAAACACTAAGGATGGACAATTTCCTTACTTGCATCGATGATGCGATCGTTAATAACCTTATGATTAATCTAAATTAACAATATTTTTCAGTAAAAAGTTTAAACCGCTAACATTGAGTATCATGCGAGGACACACACAATCACAAGTTTAACACAATCAATTAAAACATGCTTCAAATATCAACAAAGGCTATTCTAATTACTGACTAGTCTAGAATTCAAGTCCGATATAACCGGTGAAAACAATTTGTCAATATAAAAAAAAGATTGTATTTAACAATTAAGCACAAAGATAAATTTAACAAGCTCTGAAAAAATCATGGTTTCATCTTCGCCTCGGCACGGGGTTTAAAAAATCATCATCGCCAACTCCATCTCCTCCTCACGTGGGTGATCCATGGTGGTGTGAAAGAATATGATGGTCCAAACAGCGAGTGGAAGAAATTTAAAAGCTGTATTCTCTCCAAAACTTCTTTTTCTTCCCTGTGTTGTGCAATCATGTTCTCCGTTTCAGACTCCCTGAATGAGGAATGACTCCCACGCCAAAGCTTTCCTGACCTCTGTTTTTTATTCCAATCGCACAAACACATGCCTAGGATTTAACAAACCCATAACAAGCTCACCCACTATCCCCCACGATTTATGAATCGCTTCACAAATTGTATCCAAAGACAACCGAAAGCTTGAAAACTTCAAAGCAATCACGTGTTTTTCAACAAAGGATTCCCCCTTACCATGTCAACATCTGTTAAAGAGAGAGTTGAGTTACCATCCTTCCGAAAATTTGTCCCTTCCATGGGTAAATCCTCAAACTTAGTTTTCTTCATCAAACCTAGAGCTTATTGACTTCGGACGAGCCACCTCCGAGCCCAATCGAGGTTGTGCCAGCCATGGCAGCCCGGCTATGCTGCCACACACAGACAAGGAGAACCCAAGTATGATTGGTTAGGATCTCCGAATCCGTCCCAAAACACACATCAAGAGGCACATAATCAATATTTTAGAACTACCCTTCGAATAAACCAAAATTACTTAGATCTATTTGCTAGGATTGAAAAGTGTTACCTGTCATGTGTGTTTGAATAGTTATTTTTTTGGAAAGTGAACAGGGACTATTAAGGATCCCCAAACCTGGAAAAAAATTATCATCAATTACAATTACATTCTCTAATACAATTTGTCATTCTTGTCATCATATCCTATCTTTTTTAGATTTTCCACAAACGAACTAGGAATGATAACCACAAAAGAGATTTTTGGATACATTTCATCCAGGAAATCAACAGCCTTGTTAGTTTCTCCATAATGGTGATGAACATTCTTAGGGTGTGTTTGGTTGCATGGAATCCTATGTCATGGGAATCCATGAGGGGACCACTACATTTTAGGCTAAATTGATATATCACTCCACATCCACCATTTGGTTTTGTGATCAATGGTGGGAATGAAAGTTCCATGAACATGAGAATCACATGCCTTGGGGGGGCCAAGGAGTGGAATTCCCATGTTCATGGGACTTCCATTCCCACCATTGATCACAAAATCAAATGGTAAATATGGAGTAATATATCAATTTAGCCTAAAATATAGTGGTCCCCTCATGGATTCCCATGGCATAGGATTCCATGCAACCAAACACACCCTTAGAGTTGTTGTAGTTCTCTTCTAATTTTCCTCATAACATGCCTGGTGTCCCATGATAGATTTTGATCCTTCAAAAGCTGAGCATACACTGTCATGGAGTTTGTGCTTATTTATAACCTGGTAATACCTAGAAGCATTGCTAACTTTAGTCTGGCCTCTATTCCTTGCAATTTGTGCTTGTTAACTGACTGTCCATGTGCTTCTCCTATGCAGGCAGCTACTGCCTCCTCTTCATGATCACGAACTATAGCTCTAAATCAACCTCTAGTGCCGCGGAGAGAGCCATCTGTATTCAGTTTATGCCATCTCAGAATCGGTTTTTTCCATGCACATTTAGTCGGAGTAGGTTGATGATAGTTCATATCCAAATTCCATTTGCTAAATAACTCCCTGCTCCGAGAATTGTCCACAATTCTGCTAGATCAATGAACTTGAGCCTTACTTCTTACAAAATTCTCCTTACTAGAGAAATACCCAACATATGCTTTTGCTGGTAAAGTCGATAGTTACATGCAGCCCATATATGATGCACTGTTGCGTTGAAGGACTATCTTCAATTTGACATCTAAATTACTGCATTGGAAATGATTGAATATCTCTTCTTTGTTTTGAATTAGTTTCTTTTATAAGTTTTGATATGTTAGAACACAATCATATGGTTTTATAAATAAAAATTTCTATCTCAAAACATTTCTTGAATTGAATGCCATCACTTTTATACAAAGGATTTTTATGTGTTTTCATCTTGTTGCTTTTAATAAAAAAATGTATGTATGTGTAAACTTGTATAGAGCTTTACTGGTTTCTCTATAGATTTCTACACTAGATCATAGCTGCCACAGATGAGTTAGACACATGACGACAATTCATGATTGAAGGAGTTCGATATATGTTTCTATTTTTTGTCACTGACAGCGTTGGGACATCGGTCCTTGGGCTTGAATCAGAGACCTAAGACCTTGCTAGTTTTCCATTGAAGTAAATCATTAATAGGTATGTTTTCAGTAGATCCTCCTCAGATGCTGCACAACATCTTTCCATTAGGATTGTTCCCTCTTCTTCCTTGCATGTCAAGTATTTGTTGAATAACTCACCCCAGGAGGGAAGAAAAAATGTAGGCGTCGAGAAACCCTCCTTGTCAACTGGGCCTAGACACTCTAGATCCTTCTCCAAACCGTTTCTCATTTCAAAGTCTAAATCTCTCATCTTTGAAATACTTCAACATCGCATTTTCGAATTATTCTGATTAGTTGTTGATGAGACATCAAACAATCGCTCGATCACAGTTGTACACATGGTATGGGATGACCCTAGCACGTAAAAGGTTTCAGCGCAATCCCACGAGGACTCATGCACAAACTATTGCTTAGCCCATAAGTTAGGTGTCCAGGCCCAAGACACGCCAGCACTAGAAGCACGAGTCTCAGAGCTCGAACCAAGGTAATAAGGCCAAGATGACAAATCTCAGAGCTGTCATAGGATCAAGATCCACTCACAAAAAATCAGTTGTAACCCAACGATGAAGTCAATTTTTGCTCTATGCCTGACATTGACTTGGTGACCTGCACAAGGAACGTACGTGAGCCATGGACCACCATTGTGGTGGCTGATGGTACTTCGATGCTTGAGTCTTGAGGAAAGCTTAAAGCTGTAAACAGGGAATTTTTAGTGTACCTTTATTCACCAACCTTCTGTCTTATTTATAATACTAGAGTCCTGATTCGGCCAAGCCATTGGTGGTGTAGTTTAGGGAAAAAGATCTTCCTCGAGGTCCTTTTCTAATTAGGAGTCGTCTTGTGGAGTGAAGTTTCCCTGTTAGACCTGTGCTCCTAGATACATGGGAGATAGTTCCCCAATGGAGTGTTGTCCATACGCGAAATTTTTCACGTACGATGTATACTCTGGTATTTACTTTCTAGTTGGAGACAAAGTATTGTTGGCTTGCCCGTCCGAAGCTGATTCCTAAGATACTTGCCTTAATAGGTCTTATGGGTATTGGGGATGGCTCTGAGACATGTAGGTTTAGTAGGTTGTAGTAATTTGGGTTCGGTTGGCCGGTTGCACTTCGCGGGCTTAATGTCGCTTGGGCCGGATCAGTGCTAGATTGATGTTTGGGCTTGTTATTCCTTGAGATCATCATGACACATGTATGATGTAGATGAAAGGAAATTTTGGTATATCATTAGCTGCTCCCCTCGAGTTAGTAGGCCACCTAGTCGATCCACTAAGTTACTTCTCAAAAAGATACTTCGTTACTTCTCAAAAAGATACGTCGTTCATGTTAATTAAGTCTGAACAGTTACTTGAGCGGTGCGCTTCATTAATTAAGCGTGCGTCGGTTAATTGAAAAAAAAAAGGTGGGAAATCAATATCTATTTAGATCTCCCTTTTTGCAGAGATTGACTATTTCATTTCGTTGTTTTTAGAGACTCCACTATGTTCAACTTTTAATTGAAAGTTTGTTCACTTTTTCCATGGCTCGCCAGAATCAACTCGACGATGAGCTTCTTGCTAAGGGCCTCAAGTTCTTTGAAGATAGGTCAGCCTCCGAATCAAGCCTGGCTGAGATTCGAAAGACATATGGGGTCCATGAAGACTTGAAATTCTTCAAATTGAGTGGTGATTAGACACCAATGTTTCCTTCAGAAGGATTTGTCTGTGTGCACTATGGCATGCTCCAGTCATGCGTCCATTTTCCTATGATTGATGAGATCTGGAGATTTCTAGAATTTCTTGGTATCTCGCCTACCCAGTTAGTACCGAATGGGTACAGGACTGTCCTGGCCATATTGATCAAGGCAAAGGATGCTGGTGTTCGAGTGACTTCGAGCTTGATCTAGTTATTAATTTCTCCTCAATTAAACAAGCATGTTTTGTGTGAGATGAAATCGTCGGATTACTTCAGGAAACTGTCGGATGACTTCAAGTTCTGGCAGAAACATTGCTTCCTAGCTCATTTGGGCCCAAAATATTTTGAGTTCAATGGTCGCCCGCTTGAGCGAGAATTTAGGTAACTTCGTAAGTATAATTTTATCTTTTGCTTTCATTGTGGTAATATCCTGATCATTGCATGTGTTCTCTGTAGGGAGGTTTCCCACTACTTTTTAATATGAGGAGGAGCCTGCTTCCAAATGGTCCGCTCTGTTGAGAAAGAAATGTGATAATGACTGATATACACATAATTCATACATTTTATACTCCTTAATTTATATATGTTAGTGTTTCGATTCTTATATTTTATAATAATTACTTCGTTTTTATCTCTTTTCAGGAATTTGCGCTTAAACGATGAAATCATATTAAGGCGACGGTGTAAGGAATTGCACTTGGTGGTACAAAGCAAAGAGAGAATCCATAAAGCAAAACTCTAAACCAAATCCATAAATCTAAGCCCAAAACCCATAAACCAAAACCTAATCCATAAACCCATAAACCAAATCCTAAGCCTAAGCCCAAACCCAATCAACCCATATTCTCCCAACATCAAGAATATTCTCC
Source organism: Berberis vulgaris (assembly GCA_963556465.1). NCBI lineage: Eukaryota > Viridiplantae > Streptophyta > Magnoliopsida > Ranunculales > Berberidaceae > Berberis > Berberis vulgaris. The sequence continues at coordinate 96,287,279 of OY747128.1, forward strand.
ACCCACTAAACAACTACCACATCTCCCAAAACATTCCATATTCTCCACCCACTAAACATCCACCACATCTCCCAAAACATTCAATATTCTCCACCCACTAAACAACCACCACATCTCCCAAAACATTCCATATTCTCCACCCACTAAACATCCACCACATCTCCCAAAACATTCCATATTCTCCACCCACTAAACATCCACCACATCTCCATATTCTCAAAACATCCACCCTCTATTCATCTTGGTTCTTAAGAACCAATCAAGAGGAATAGAAAGGGGAGGGGAAGAGAAGGGAAAAGAACATAATTGAAGATCAAAACCTCTTCCTCCTCTCAAAGTGATTATCATCACAAACCACCGTTCCCTACTCCTCTCCACTGTCCACACAGTCATCTCACGACCACCGTCATGACCCGACCAAGCAACGCAACCACCAACTCCGCCAGAGCTCGCCACCGCGCAGAAACAGTCGCGAAAACAGGGAGTTTCCTCTCTCTGTTTCTTCACTGAATTTGCAATTTTATTTGGTTTTTCTTCACTTCGTTCTTCTTTGCAGGTTCTAGGATCACGTTCAGGACGAAGGAAGCCGCGAAGGAGCGAAGAACCGCCGCGGGACAGTCGCGACAGAGTCGTGAAACAGGGCCGAAACAGGGAGTTTTCCTCCCTGTTTCCTCGGTTTGTTGTGCTGTTTTTTCGAGATTTTCTTCACTTCGTTTCTTCTTGCAGGTTCTAGGATCACGAGGGAGTCGAGGGAAGCCGCGAGGAGCGACGGAAAGCCGCCGGACAGTCGCGACAGAGTCGCGAAAAACAGGGCGTTCGCTCCCTGTTTCTCTCTGTCTGTTTTTGCAATTCTTCGGGGTTTTCTTTAACTTCATTCTTCTTTGCAGGTTCTAGCGTCACGAGGGAGACGAGGGAGACCGCGAGGAGCGAGAATCAGGTCGGAAAAGCCGACGAAATCGCTGGAGAAGACGACCGGCGCTCCCTGCTACTGTAGCGCACTGTAGCAGGGCGGGAAGTTTGAATTGTTATTTGATTTTGGCTATTTCCACCGCCAGAATTGCTCTGTACCACCACAGAGCGGTTTTGGGCCATTTCCTCGGGATTCATGCACACCCAATCGTCGATTTGTTGTTCGACACCATTCCGAGTTTGTGACGAACTAAATGGGTTGTATAAATTAATTTGATTCATTTTACTGAATTGTGTACTTAATTGTTAATTGCAATTTATTTCTGAATTTTTGATAAATTGCTTTCACCTTGCATGTTCGAGTAATTAAACTTGATATGCTTGGTAGTTAGAATTACCCTTTATCAATATTCAAAGCATGTGCTAAAAATATTAAGCTTAAACTTTGATTAAGTGTGCCCTAAAAAGACACTTGATACTTGGTAAGAGCATATTTGCTTGAAATACTTTGTTAAGGTTTAAAAGAACATGATATAATTTAAATTGAATTTTAACGATCATATATTCGGTGTAAGCAAGGGATTCTCATCCCTAAGCTTCTCGTATTTAAATTCAGTAATTTAGATTAAATAATTTTGCTAACTCATTGGTGAGTCCAAGCCCACCATTTCATTCCATCCATCTCATTTCATCTTATCATTTTATTTTTTTTTATTATCTTTAATTTAGTTTTCTTTTAAAAACACTGTAACCCCTATTTTCCATTTAAATTAGTTTAGATAATTTCTTAAATATCAATTGCATTCACCTTCTTCGTGGGATCGACCCGTACTTGCCGTTGTCTACCAGTTAGACACCGTGCACTTGCGGTATTACAAGTTGGTTTAATTAACCTATTAATTTGGGTTAGTTAAATCCGCATCAAGTTTTTGGCGCCGTTGCCGGGGAAGGTTGCATTGTAATTGAATTTAAGATTTATTTTTACTAAAAAAAAAAAAAAAAAAATCATAAAAATTCAAAAACAACTTAAAATTTTTTTTTTAAAAAAAAAAAAAAATTTATTAAGTTCTTTTTACACTCATTTTGTGTTTGATTTTGCAGATTACACGCTTCTCGAGGATATTGGACGATCCTGCAAAACATCAAGAACATTTAATTTTTATTTTTGTGAGGAGACTTGTAATTTTATTTTCACCTCGTTTTACGAGTGTGTGGTGTAATAATTTTTGAGAATTTTACTATTTTTCATTATGTTTAATCACTAAAAAAAAAAAAAAAAAAAAAAAAAAAAAAAAAAACCCAAAATTTTCTAAGTCAAAAGAAGTTATAGGGAAACAATTTTAATTGTTACCCAATAATTTTTATGATTTAGAAATCCGACTTCTAAGACCAAGACCAGTAAATTTATTTGCATGTGCTTGTGTGTTGATTGAAACGGATAAAAAGAAGTCGGACTTTTTTTTGAATTGTGCTAACTTTTTGTGCAGATTGGATTACGCATACTGTAAGTATCTCTATCACACGCAACGTATTAGCGACCAGGGTGCTTGGTGTAATTGTTTGAAATTGTGTGATTGGTTGTTAAATTTCTGTAATTGTGGATGCTAAACTTTAGTAATTCATAATAAGCAGACCCAGCTTATAAATAGAAATTGGTGGGACTTGATATCCCCACCTCATCACTCCAGCTGTGTGCAACCAATATCCTAACATAATTAAAATCAATTAGCAAGTTAGATAGAGCATTTTTTAGGTACGGTGTTCATAGGACAACCAAGACCAAGGTGAATCCAATAATTTTTGTGTTGACCAAAGCTAAAAGTGACGATGGGTTTAATCATTCAATGAACTCCGAGAGGCCACTGCCACAAGGGTAATTTACCCGGTACGCCGAGTCATAAGTAAGCTACGATCTACAAGAAGAATTGGTGTAACCAACAGTTTTTGGTTAGGAACACAAACCTCAAGTGTGCATTTAACATCACATCGTTCTCACATCTATTGGCTTACAGAGCGGTAGCACAAGGAAGTACTTAATTGGACCATTGTGACCTCCTTCTCTTGTGCGATAATCCGGTTTCTTTGAAACAAAACTCTAGCCTACTGATTTTGAACTTTGCGGTGTAAAGTGTACACTCTTAGGATCAACTTGTAGCACCCATTGCTGTGTCATAAAGATTACATAAGAAATAATTGTCCCCCAAAGATAAAAAGATAATTGATCTCAAAAACGTTGATTGCTTAGGGAGGCATGTTTCTTGTGCATTTATTGGTTGCTGATTGTGTGTGAGTCTGTGCATATTTTGTTTAGAGTTAGTGATTTAAAAAAAAAAAAAATGTAAATGAAAAATTTTAAAAAAAAAAAAAAAAAAAATGAACACAAGGGATTCTCCAGCCTATTTTTCCGAGCAAGTCAATTTATTTTATGACATGCGACGACCTGATTATGATCTATATTTAGATTATTACAACCCAGGTCTAGCCTATCATCCTGACTTCTCATGGGCTCATGGTCAGTACCAAGAAGGCCCTCTAGACACTCCTCAGACTTCTCAAGCTTTCATTCCTGATAATGAGTTAGAGGCTATAATGAACATTTTTATAAAACGAACAGGGGAAATGCTTGAGCAAAATTTTTAGGATATCGTAGAATTGACAGCTATTTATCAACAAAACTCTCAAGCTATCCGGAAACTTGAGATGACTGTGAGTCAAATAGCTGCGTCATTTCCTGAGATAGAGTCAGAAAAATTCCCTAGCCAACATATTTCCAACCCAAATGGTCAATTTGAAATTAGTAGTACATCTGAGTCGGACAGTGATGATGTCCAATTCATTACTACCTTTAGGAGTGGAAATTTGGTTGACAATCAGGTAGAAATGCCTGATATGGGTGTCATTGAGTTGTCTAGACAGGTTGCATCATCCTCTCATTCGAATGCTGATAAAGCCTCATTTATTGATGCACCTATAGATTCTGAGACACTGCAGACATCTCCTTCCCATGTTGACGCATGCCTTCCTAGTGACTCATGCATTGACCATGAACAATTACCTGACACCCTCAGGTATACATTTTCAGGTGATGAGTTGTCTAGACCAGTATCTCTATATGATTCATGTGATGAGCCTATACCACCTGATATATCCATCGTCTCATCTACGTGCATCACATTCCCATTTACTATGGCTACTTTCACTGATCCCTTGTGCTGTATTGAGGATTTCAGTTTTCACCATCCTGATGTGAAAATTATTCATTCTTCTGATGTGGAACCAGACAGAGGATGTTCCCTTTTTGGAGCACGCAATGATCATTTGTTGTGTATGACTACTGGTCATTTTTGGAATGTCCTAGTGTATTTGGTGCCCCATGTGATTGCTATATTTTGGTGGACTGATCCTCAACTGTTCAGGTTGTTGATATACGACCATGGACTAAGTATTTGTCATATTCTTCCTCTACACTTTTTGATACACCATTTTTTAGGAAGAATATTTGTCGGGCTGATGACGTTAAACCAAGCGCTCGTAGGAGGCAGCCTAGCTTTAGTTGTGTGTCTCTGCTGTTAGTCTGGATTGATTTTCGAGTACCCTATTTAGTTGTGTTTCATTCATACTCGTTAGCTCCGTAACAGTTTTGACTTACAACTTGCCATTTTTTTTAGTTTTCTTTGTTAGTGTCGAGTCTGCATTTTATCGATTTCTAATGAAAACTCCATGATTCTTATGTTTGTGAGCCTCATTGATGGATGACTTCTTGGAAATTGGTAAAATCTTCACCGTGGTAATACTGTTCTAACCTCCTCTCATGTACTTATTTCATTCATTTGTCCGAATTATTTTGTTAAACATTGAGGACAATGTTTAGATTAGGTTTGGGGGTAGGGTTCATGAGTCGGTGAATTTTTCGTAGTGTTTTCGGTGAATTTTTTCGTAGTGTTTTCGGTGAATTTTTTGTAGTGTTTTCTTTTCTTAAAAAAAAAAAAAAAAAAAATATTTGTTTCAAGGAAACTTGGTCTTTTGTGATTTTGAATGTTTTAGGCTCAAGACAATGCAAGCCGATATTGATAAAGACTTAAAGTTTAGTATGGTCCTTATGTTAGATTTAGTTCATAAGATTTTTCAACTCGATTATCTTTGCACCATGAGCAATGTTAGTATAACTTGAAGTTGATGAGTGAAGTATATACTAGAAAACCTTAGAATAATAGTGGAGACTTAACCCTGAAAGTTTTGAACCTTTCTATTTTTCTGAAGGTTATACATAAACTCTGATTTTTCTTGAGTCCATATTATCTCGTTGATGATCTCATTATTCTCATTTTTCTGATCAATTGCTTTGGGAATGACATCAAAATTGAATTATTACACTAGAACTTCTTGGCTTATTTAATTGAGATGTCATAAAACTGACCCGAACTTAGGAAATGATCTAGGCATTTTTTTCTTTAGACCATTAACTAGCCTTTTAACTTACCCATAACATTAACCTTTTTGTAGCCTTTTGAGCCTTAGAATAACTTTTATTTGTTAACCCATTAACCTTTACCCAATTTTCTCTGGGAATGTGTATGGATGGATATACTTGGTGTCAAAAGGGCATGAAGAGAAAAATATGAGATATTTCATAAGTCCTCTATGAAAAAAAAAAAAAAAAAAGTTGAAGAAAAGAAAAGAAAAAAAAAAAAAAAAAAAGATTCTTCAATGAGGATAAAGATGTGAGAATGAAGAAAAAATTGATGGTGCGCAACATTGGTTTATTCTTGATAGCCCTAATTGTTCGTTGAATGGGTATATACATTCCTAGAAACTTTTCTTAGAATCATTTGATATTCCTTATTAACCATTACCCTAGCCCCATTACAACCCAACAAAATCCTAGTTGATCTTAGGTAAAGGTTGGTTCTGTAGATGTGGAGATTTAATAACCAAGACCTATGGTGTTTGATTCAACATTTCCAAAAGTAATTGATATTCCTGTCCATGAGATCATGTTCATTCCATTCTTGAAAAGTCCGTTCTTCATATTACTATATGTGAGATGATTGTTTTCCATTATTTACTCTTTTCCTCACATATAAACTAAGTGAATTACCAAATCTCTGAGTACTTTATTGTGAGTGACATGAGAGATTTGAAGTCAAAACAAACTTTCTACAGGAGATTTAGTCGTTGTTTTGCTCTGAAATGAAAAGTTATGTTGATAGTGCTATCCACACACACACATTGAGTTGAGGATGATTGTGAATTTTTTCTAACTTTTGGAAAATATTAAAATTTTTGGAAAATTGTTGGTTCCTTGCATTTCTTGAAGTTTTAAAATAAGCTTTTTGTGACCAAGTTTTGTTGAGTCAGTAATGTTTGTGGGTAACATTTCTGGAAACCCTCACGAGACTATAACTCGTCCACTAGAGGAAATCTAGCGGTTTAAAGCCTTGTTGCACGTTTAAGGTAAGTGCAACTGATGATTCCTGCGAAAGTGAGTTAGAATTTTATTGTTTTGCTCGAGGACTAGCAAAATATAGGTTTGGGAGTATTTGATATACACATAATTCATACATTTTATACTCCTTAATTTATATATGTTAGCGTTTCGATTCTTATATTTTATAATAATTACTTCGTTTTTATCTCTTTTCAGGAATTTGCGCTTAAACGATGAAATCATATTAAGGCGACGGTGTAAGGAATTGCACTTGGTGGTACAAAGCAAAGAGAGAATCCATAAAGCAAAACTCTAAACCAAATCCATAAATCTAAGCCCAAAACCCATAAACCAAAACCTAATCCATAAACCCATAAACCAAATCCTAAGCCTAAGCCCAAACCCAATCAACCCATATTCTCCCAACATCAAGAATATTCTCCACCCACTAAACAACTACCACATCTCCCAAAACATTCCATATTCTCCACCCACTAAACATCCACCACATCTCCCAAAACATTCAATATTCTCCACCCACTAAACAACCACCACATCTCCCAAAACATTCCATATTCTCCACCCACTAAACATCCACCACATCTCCCAAAACATTCCATGTTCTCCACCCACTAAACATCCACCACATCTCCATATTCTCAAAACATCCACCCTCTATTCATCTTGGTTCTTAAGAACCAATCAAGAGGAATAGAAAGGGGAGGGGAAGAGAAGGGAAAAGAACATAATTGAAGATCAAAACCTCTTCCTCCTCTCAAAGTGATTATCATCACAAACCACCGTTCCCTACTCCTCTCCACTGTCCACACAGTCATCTCACGACCACCGTCACGACCCGACCAAGCAACGCAACCACCAACTCCGCCAGAGCTCGCCACCGCGCAGAAACAGTCGCGAAAACAGGGAGTTTCCTCTCTCTGTTTCTTCACTGAATTTGCAATTTTATTTGGTTTTTCTTCACTTCGTTCTTCTTTGCAGGTTCTAGGATCACGTTCAGGACGAAGGAAGCCGCGAAGGAGCGAAGAACCGCCGCGGGACAGTCGCGACAGAGTCGTGAAACAGGGCCGAAACAGGGAGTTTTCCTCCCTGTTTCCTCGGTTTGTTTTGCTGTTTTTTCGAGATTTTCTTCACTTCGTTTCTTCTTGCAGGTTCTAGGATCACGAGGGAGTCGAGGGAAGCCGCGAGGAGCGACGGAAAGCCGCCGGACAGTCGCGACAGAGTCGCGAAAAACAGGGCGTTCACTCCCTGTTTCTCTCTGTCTGTTTTTGCAATTCTTCGGGGTTTTCTTTAACTTCATTCTTCTTTGCAGGTTCTAGCGTCACGAGGGAGACGAGGGAGACCGCGAGGAGCGAGAATCAGGTCGGAAAAGCCGACGAAATCGCTGGAGAAGACGACCGGCGCTCCCTGCTACTGTAGCGCACTGTAGCAGGGCGGGAAGTTTGAATTGTTATTTGATTTTGGCTATTTCCACCGCCAGAATTGCTCTGTACCACCACAGAGCGGTTTTGGGCCATTTCCTCGGGATTCGTGCACACCCAATCGTCGATTTGCTGTTCGACACCATTCCGAGTTTGTGACGAACTAAATGGGTTGTATAAATTAATTTGATTCATTTTACTGAATTGTGTACTTAATTGTTAATTGCAATTTATTTCTGAATTTTTGATAAATTGCTTTCACCTTGCATGTTCGAGTAATTAAACTTGATATGCTTGGTAGTTAGAATTACCCTTTATCAATATTCAAAGCATGTGCTAAAAATATTAAGCTTAAACTTTGATTAAGTGTGCCCTAAAAAGACACTTGATACTTGGTAAGAGCATATTTGCTTGAAATACTTTGTTAAGGTTTAAAAGAACATGATATAATTTAAATTGAATTTTAACGATCATATATTCGGTGTAAGCAAGGGATTCTCATCCCTAAGCTTCTCGTATTTAAATTCAGTAATTTAGATTAAATAATTTTGCTAACTCATTGGTGAGTCCAAGCCCACCATTTCATTCCATCCATCTCATTTCATCTTATCATTTTATTTTTTTTTATTATCTTTAATTTAGTTTTCTTTTAAAAACACTGTAACCCCTATTTTCCATTTAAATTAGTTTAGATAATTTCTTAAATATCAATTGCATTCACCTTCTTCGTGGGATCGACCCGTACTTGCCGTTGTCTACCAGTTAGACACCGTGCACTTGCGGTATTACAAGTTGGTTTAATTAACCTATTAATTTGGGTTAGTTAAATCCGCATCAAGTTTTTGGCGCCGTTGCCGCGGAAATTTATAAAATCTGAGCGGCGAAATCCTCGGGTTAAGGCACCTGTTTCTATATCTGATTTAGAGAAGAACCACTGGCGGCTAGCATGGGTTGATGGCGCATCGAAGCTAAGTATCAAGCAGACATAAGCTTTGAATGAGAAGCTGATGCTGACTGGTGGCTTTTACTAATTTTTACCAATCCATGCATGTTTTACAGGAAGGTCTGGATAAGGATTTTTTTGTGGCCTCGAGTTCTCTTGTCCTACTGGTGGATCATCTGACAGTGGCCATTGCGACGTGGACCCTCCTTCTTGCAGTTCGCATTGCCCCCATCCAGTTCTTGGCTGTATATCGAGATAACAGAGAGTCAGACATACAATTTGCTTATTTTTCTCCCTTTGGATTCTACCGAGCCGGCTCAAAACAGAGGGTCGGTTGCTGGTGACAAGGAGAAGGGGGTGGATGAGGGCTCAGGTGCAGGGAAGACTGCAAAAGGCAGTGTTGGTGTAATTCCGCATTGGGAAAAACTTCATCTAGACGCGAGGATGAGTCTGTTTGCTCTGGATGTAGTAAAAATGAGCAACCAGTCCTGGCACTAGGAGGTTGACATTGATTATGCTTTGAGGAAGCATATCAGGAGACATTATAGCTGACTGGTGAACCATGCTTTAAAACAAGAAGAGGATGCGTAGGGAGAGCGTATGGATAAAGGGTTGAAACATCTTATACTGGGGATGTCGCATCTGAGCCAAGTGGCGGTCGCTGGGACGGAAGTTGAGGTGGGTCATGAGAGAGTGTACACCATGGAGCACGTCTTCTCCAATATGCAGAAGTTGTATTTTGATGCACTATTTGAGATCGAATTGTTGAGAAATTAGCTTGAAGAGAGGAAGCTGGAAAATTAGCCGCTAATGCTGAGGCTGAGAGGGTTCATTTGGAAGCCCTTGAGTTTGATTTAGTAGAGGCGTTGTTTGCAAGGAGCAGATCCATATAATAGCTGAACCTGGTCCTTCATGGCTTAGAAGTTGTGCAGGAAACTGCGGCTAAAGTACGCTCTGAGTTGCGGTCTCTTACTGGGGAAAATACCAAGAAAGAATTTGAGCGGGTTGTCCAAAGACAACGATTAGACATCGATATTGAATTCAACGTTCGGGAAGCAAGAAAAGCTAAGGAGCAGCTCCTATTGGTGTAGAATGAACTTAGGTTAGTTAAATACAACTTGAATACTGAGCAATCCAAGACTGACATACTGACAGGCAAAGTGGAGCTACTGGAGCGTGAGCTTACTAAAGCAATGGCGTGCAAGAAAAAGCTTCTCAAGGCGCAAGGCACGTTTGAATTCCACAAGATCGTGCATGGGAGGTTGGTACTGCTGGCGTTGATAAAAGAAGAGTATTCAAACTAGGACCTTTCTTACTACAGGAAGGTGTCCTTCATGGATTTCGGAGAAATCTTTGACCAGTCAAAGGAAGAAGGCGATCCAGATCATGGCACTCAAGCTAAGGCGCACACGAACACAACTCTCGCTTCTCTTCCTGTTAAGCTCAATTCCCCTGTATTTATATCTATTCCTGATGAGGAGTAAATTTTGTACATCTATACCTTTTTTTTAGTTTGTTAATCAAAACAAAATTCTTTTGAGTGAATTCGTACTCATTCTATCCGGTACCTCTATTGCATGTTTTCCCTTTCGCTTTGTCGTTTTATTTTGACGTAGGTTTTGTTGGGTTAGCGGGGAGCCGTGTGGTCTATTCGCTATTGAGAGCTCGACCGTTTATGCTGCAAATAATTTTGACCTATACTTCCATGAGGTCTCTGAGTCACCATCGTGTAGTTATGAACAATATTGAGCATTTTGTATGATTAGGCAGTGGGTCACTTTACCCAGACCGTAGCTCATCCTCGAGGTAGTCTGTTAGAGGCTCAAGTTATATATTGGACCGTCGGTTGAAGTCATTGGCATAAGTGACTGTTATAGTCGAGCACATGTTTTGTCGTCTGTAGTTAAGCAAAAGCACTTGGCTTGAGTTAGGTTTTGTAAGTTCGGGCTGGTCTCCCGTGAAGCATTCATCCTCTCTTAGCGGATTAGTTTTTGGGTCAGCTCAAGCGGCCATAGCCGATAATGAGATGTCAGCCCATGCATGCTTGTAGACGTTGGCTGAGCTCTAATTAGATTCAGTGACCACTGCGGAAGAGCAATAGTCCCGTGTCAAGCCATCGAAATCAGTCAAAACTGACTAGGCTTCAACCTTCCAAACCATCTACACTCGCACGAATCGAGCTACAGACTTGGGATGAGAAAATTTGGCGATCATGGTCTGTATAAGATCAGTTGTCTCATGGCAAGACATCGACTTTAGTTGAAACTGACTAGGCTCCCACCTTCCAAACCATTTATACCAGCGCATAACAAGCTACAGATTTGGGATGAGCAAATTCGGCGACCATTGTCTGTAAAATAGCAGTAGTTTGTGGCAAGCAGTCAACATCAGTCGGAACTTACTTGCCTCCCACTTTCTAAATCATTTACACCCACACGGAGCGAGTTACAGACTTGGGATGAGCAAATTTGGCGAGCATGGTCGGTAGAAGAGCAGTAGTCCCAAGGCAAATCATCGACATCAGTCAGAACTTACTAGGCTCCTACCCTCCAAATTATTTACACCCACACGGAGCGAGCTACAGACTTGGGATGAGTGAATTCGGCGACCGTGGTTTGTAGAAGAGTAGTAGTCTCGTGGAAAGCCATTGACATCAGTTAGAACTTACTAGACTCCCACATTCCAAACAATCTACACTCGTGCGGAGCGAGCTACATACTTGGGAGTTGACTAGAAGCTATCGTCATCAGTCATCACTAACTATACTTACTTGATCAGATTCGGCGATCATCATCCGCAAGGGGCTGATGATCTCTGGTGAGTCATCATCATCAGGCGTGAGAGAGCTAACTAGACTCCCACTTCCTAAGCTATTGACATTCGCGCACAGTGAACTAGGCATCGGGGTGAACTAGAAGCCATCGTCATCAATCGAAACTGACTGAGCTTACCTGGCTAGGTTGGGGTTCCGCCTATTACGATCGTACGAGTCTACTTTCGAAATCTGATTGCATTGTGCAGACTAGTTTCCACTAATTTCAATGAAAGTTATTTAAAAAAGAACAATTACCTTAAATCAGCTGGTGATATGTAGGTGTGCTCCGTGTGTCAAGAGTGACTAGGGCCTCTACTACTTGCGTCAGTGCACGTAGTAAAGTATCGCCCGGATAATGGGCCAAGCTGGTGGGCCCATATAAGAAAAACTAGGTCCTGGCACAGGATCATGGTGCCATGTGTACGGCATAGATTTCGAGACGGTAGAGTATCAGTTATTACCCCCAATTAATGGGGTTGCATGCAGTGTCATTAATTAATTGAATGTGGACCTGTGCGGTTTTCATGGGAACCGTCGCCTCATCGTTTCCCATACGGTATTCAGTGCTAGTAATTAATGTTGGCGCGCCTGTTCGGTAGGCCACTACGTCTATATAATGTCCTTTTTTCACTGTTGTAGGTATTATCTTTTGCAGAGTGCACTCTTCATATTTTTTACTGAAAGAATATGCTTTTGGTTTTTCAAAGGCTTATGGAGCATTTCTGTTATTTGAGTCTCTGAATGTTTGAACATTTGCAGCGATGAGTCTTGAGAAGACTTTCTATTATGTGTGGTCATCTGCTCTGGGTGAGCACCCGATTGGTTCATTGAGACCTTGTAATCTCTTCTTGTATTGCGAAGAACAAGTATACTTCCTCTCAAAGGGCGAGTCTGTCTTTTATGTGTCGATGCTCTGTCAGCGCTTTCCTCCTTCCTCAGCTAGCCTTGACACGTTGCGCTGTGCTGGAACTTGAAGTTGCAGGGCGGAGTGAAGTTGGACATGGCTTGTCGGGGTGGGCCATTGACTCCTAGATGCCTCTCTTATCCCTCAACGGGTGGGTGCACTCTATCCGTTTCAACATGATTGTTGTTCCAAAGTCGGCTGATTGAGCAGATCGAGCGCGTGAGTTGGTTGTAGCTTTGGTCGGCGTGTCACGGGGCCTTGGGTTGTTGATTTTCTACCACCTCGGGTCATCCTTGCGAGGTTGGACTGATGGAGTATTGAATTGAGTGTGCTTTTTCATACTTCTTTTTATACATTTGCTCTTGCTCGTAAATAATCTTCTCCAAAGAAATCACATAGCAGATTTCCTAGTGGGTACCGTAGTTTACTTTTGGTACCTTTGCTATCACTTCTTAGTCCTCTTCTGAAGTAGGATTGTTTAAGCAAATACTTACTATAAATCGCATCGGATTTGGATGCTTGTAGTTTGTAATCTTTTGTACCCACCATCTAGGCAAATGTTGTAAATATTTCCAACAATCAATAGAGTGTGTTTGTGTAATTCTCTTTTATTTCTCAAATGAGTCCATGTCACATTAGTTCTTAAGATTTATACCTCTAAGCTGACTAGTTCAAGTAATAGGTTTGGTTATAGGAATTAAGTTCACCCTCGCCATCATTGTCACATGTCCATAATTCTAGGGTCTGAAAAAAGCTAAACAACTGGATAGATTAACTGTTGGCAGAGTGAGGTTGATCCGGCCCTGAAGTAAATTCACATGGCCCTTGCTTGGATCGTAAGTACCTTCGGCGAATTGTCAAGTTTCGCCAACACCGTTGAGGTTAGTAAAGAGTAAACCTTATGTGGGAGGGTCCTCTTGTACTGGCTAACAGTTGTGGGATTGTGCTCCCATTTGTGATGACTTCCCTGTTTGGCCCGACGTTCAATCGGGCTAGAAAGCGCACCGTATCTGTAATGTCGGACTGTCCTCCATCACTAAGTTGAGCCACTGCAGGGTCCCCATCTGGGGGAGCAACTCCTCCCCAATTTCTGAGTCTGGCTTCTGATAAACTTGTTTGGCAGGCCTGAGTTATATCTGAGAATAATCTATTTGCTTTAGCGTATCACAGTGGCAACTCCGTGTCGTTGGTTGGTCTTCATGAATAGTTCCCTTTGAGTGGTTGGCGGTATACTTGTCACACTGATTAATGGTAGAGACCACTGCTTTCATCTAGTGAAGCCAGGGCCTCCATAAGATTAGGTTATAGGTAGACAGTGCCTCTACCACCATGAAGTCCTAGAACAAGACCTTCCTTAGTTGTGGCTCTCCTACACAACTGCCAGCTTTATCTTCCCGATGGGGAAGCATTTTTTCCACTAAATTGAATCAGCGGGTAGCCAGAAGGTGTTAAGTTCTCTTCCTTGAGGTCCATGTTGTGGCACGCGTAATAGAATGGGACATTGAGGAAGCTTCCCGTGTCTACAAAGTCCTTCTTTACTTCCCACCTTGCAAGAGAAACCAAAATAACAAAAGCGTCCTTGTGTGGTGCGTAGACGCCTTTGAGGTCCTTATCTGTGAAAGTCAAGGTTGGGATTGGGCATGTACTCACGAGTAATACACATGTCGGTCCTCACTAGTAGGTTATGTCCGCATCTTAAGAAGTGTCCGCTTTCATGACATGTTTAATTGTTCTCCTTTTGATTCGACTCCGTGAAGTACATATATAATGGCGGGAGCCTCCTTTTCGATTTCTTTGGTCCGGTCCTGCTTTTTTCGAGCTCAGAAATTCCTTCAGCTTGCCTTTTCGAATCCAATACTCGATTTCGTTCTTGAGACTCTTACAATCGTTGGTGCTGTGGCCACCCATCTTATGGAACGAGCAATAATTGTTGTTGTTGCATTTGGAGGGGTCTCTGTGTTGTACAAAAGCCATTTTAGATCCTCCGAATTCTTCATGGAATTGAGGATGTCTGTCAAACTAGAATTGATTGGGGTTATAGCTGGAAGATTTTTCTAGCCTAGCACAGCTAGAGTCCAACCTGTTGTCGCCACGCTTCCGTATGTTCCTCTCTTCATTTTCTTATTTCTGTGTCTCTCTTTTGTCTCTAGAACCGAAGGGTTTCTTTTCTGTTTCAGTTTCCTTCTTGGTCGCTATCATTTAATCCAAAGTGATGTATCGATGGTCGCTCTTTAGGAGGTTTGCCATATCAATGGGAGATTCTAGGGTAAGGAAGTTGTAAACCTTTTTCTACTTAGCCCGACAGTAAAAGCCGTAGCGGAGGTATTGTCGTTGCAGCCGTCAATGAGCGTCAGCTCATCATTGAAGCGTGTGACGTATTCCCTTAGCATGTCTTTTGTCTTTTACCTCAAGGAGAGTATATAGTGCTGGCCCTTCCTAATCCGTTGGCTGCCAACAAAGCGTGTAAAGAATGTTTTAGCCAGTGTCTTGAACGAGTCGATTGATTTTGGCGGGAGGCTATGGAACCAAGTCAGACGACTTCTTCGGGCTAGTATGGAACGTCCTGCACAACACTGATTAAGAACCTTCTTTAGGTGCCATCATGTGCTGATAATGGCGCAGGTGATCAAACATGTCACCAGTCCCATCGTAGAACTCAAGCCTCGAGGGGCTAAACTTCTTTGGCAGAGCTTCGTTCATGATGAAGTTCATGAACGGGGGAACAGAAAGGTTGTACAACACATTTGGGTTGTGAGCCCCTCGGCGGAAGGGTTCTGCGTGGCGGGTCTTGACTCGCCTGCGCCTGCTCTCTGTTATCGTCTGGAGATTGAGGTCTACACTACTCCCGATCTCCATCCACAGGTGGAAGGTTATGATGAGTGAGGATCCCTACCACTTTTGAGATTTGTTGTATCTGGTATGATAGCAGATCCACGCCGCCGCCACTGGCACGGAGGTGCAACTTTGCTCCCTCTGTGTCATCGATACCACTGGAAGTGATGGTACAGTGCCAGTCTAAGAGTTCAATGTGTTCCCCTGGTCTCCATTGTTACAGGACCTGGTGGTCACATCTTCCTGAACTCTGAAGAGAAATGATGTCAATGCTTTGCTAAGAACTCTATCATCCCCACGGACGGTGCCAAATCGATGCAGTCGATTCCTGCTTGACCTTGACCCCCTGACCTGCACAAGGAATGCACATGAGCCATGGACCATCGTTGTGGTGACTGATGGCATTCCTATGCTTAAGTCAAACAGGGATGGCATTCCTATGCTTAAGTCAAACAGGGCTTTGAGAAAGGCTTAAAGTTGTAAATAGGGAATTTATAGCGTACCTTTATTCACCATCCTTCTACCTTATTTATAGTGCTGGAGTCATGGTTCGGCCAGGCCATCGGTGGGTTAGTTTAGGGAAAGAGATCTTCTTGAAGGTCCTTTTCTAATTAGGAGTCATCTTGTGGAGGGAAGTTTCCCTGTTAGACCTATACTCTTAAATATGCGGGAGATAGTTTCCCATTGGAGTGTTGTTCATACGCGGAAGTTTCCACATACGATGTATACTCTAGTATTTACTTCCTAGTTGGAGACAAAGTACTTATGGCTTGCCCGTCCGAAGTTGATCCCCGAGAAACTTGTATCAATAGGTCTTACAGGTATTAGGGATAGCTGTGAGATGTGTGGGCTTAGTAGGCTATAGTAATTCGGGTCCGGCTAGCGGACTGCACTTCATGCGCTTTGGCCAAATTTGTGTTATAGACTGGTGCTTGGGCCTATTATTCCTTTAGATCAACATGACATGCGTGCAGTGTAGATAAAAGGACGTTTTGGTGTATCATCACCCAATCAAGCATTGGGTCCTAAATAAAGTCAAGTGTCGAAGAGACTCAATCATGCACATGTGAGATCTTATGCGAGAACTCCTCCTTCCATCACGCCCTTTATCGCATGGACATTTAGGCAGGAAACACTTCCTATAAGAAATGGCGAAAGGAGGAAGAAATGTCTGCATACACACTGCAATTTACATACAATCTTCACTCTTCCTTGCATCGATATCTGACTTAACCATCAGTTTGCCTTCGGCTACCACAACAGTGGTCCCTGACTTAATCGCTGCTCATATTTTTGCAAGTTTGATATCGTCGGGATCAACGAGGACTATCTAAACACATCAGATAAGCTGTTTATCGAGAAATGAAACACATACCTGAGACATACATCCAAAGTTCTTTCTAAGCAAAGTAGAGTATTGATAAATGGTCACCAGTACCAGATCTCAAGTATTCAACGATGTTGCCGAGCTAGACGAAGCTCTGGCTAGTAAAACCCTGCCACAGGGCCGAATCATTCTGGTCGAGGAGGCTGAACAACCATACGGTCCAGCAGCAGAGGCAACCGTGGTTTCGCTCGACATGAGTTTGATCTTGCTCCAACTAGACCACTTGACAATGGTTGTAGAAAGGATGACTAGAGAACAAAATATGAGATCTAGGGCTGCCCGAGATCAGGAAGGATCACAGATCCAGGATCACGCCCGGGAGGGCAAAAACCCCCCATAGAGCAAAGAGTTTTCCAAGAAGGAGACCCAGTGACGGATCATGGGACCACACCCTGAGAACAAATTGGACAATAGTCGAGAACACGCTCCTACTAGGAGGCATCCAAACTTGATGTCTTATACAATCTCATAGTCCCCTTATTCTCAGAAGAGATCATGAGTGTTCGTCTTCCTAAGAAGTTCATCCCGCCGAAGCTTGAGTTCTATAACGGAATGTCAGATTTGTCAGACCATTTGCACCATTACCACCGCATGATGGCGCTCAAGGAAAGTTCAGAATCCATCATGTGCCGTACTTTTCCCTTCAGCATAAAGAAGGCTACCCTGACATAGTTCTACAGCCTCCAGCCCAGATCCATTGGGTCATTCCAGGTCCTGGGAAAGGCATTTATCACCATATTCATCAGGAGCCAGCAAATTAGGTAGGGACCTCACTACCTACTGAACCTCAGGCAGAAGTAGGGCGAGACCCTCAGGGAGTATGTCACTCGTTTCAATGACGAGCTGGCCTTGATCGACGGATGAAATGATGACACATCAGCCACCAAATATTGAAAGAGCCTTAGATATTAGATACAGTACTGGATCTGGAGCGGATGAATCCTCAAAGCGAAAGAACCACACAGGAAGCGGGAGACATGACTCCCAACATGGTATGTATCCTCCACATGACAAATGGGGAGGACAACACTCAAATTGTTCACTAAGGAAATTGGTACGGGAACTGAGAGTCAAGTCACATTGCCGAGATCAACTCGTACAACATGTATGAGAGGGGAGAAAGCCTCGAAGTTAAAATTCACAGAATAGGACATGAAGGGTTTCCATTTCCCACACAACGACACCCTAGTCATCTCAGTAGGGATAGCAAACTAGGAAGTTTAAAAATCATTGGTGGACACAGACAGCTCCATTAACATATTGTTCCTATACGCATCCCTGAAAGTGCAACTGACAATAAGAGAGTTGACACATTCAAATCAAGCCATGTTTGGCTTCAATGGAGAAAACTGCTACTTGGTCTGTAAAATCATACTGTCGGTAGTTGCAGGGCAACCTGACCTATTGAGGATCCTGATGACAGAGTTCACGGTTGCGGATGCCACTTTGAATACAAAGTAATCTTGGGTCGACCTTGGTTACACTACATGGAGGCAATCGTCTCCACTTAGCATTAGGGGTGGGCATCCCATCCCGCGATCCCGTTCCCGTCCCGATCCCGTCCCGTCCCGTCCCGTCCCGATTTTTTCGGGTCTTAATGGGATTGAATAATTTCATCCCGATCCCGTCCCGTCCCGATCTAGAATGGGATGGGATGGGATGGGATGAAGATTTTCAATCCCGCCAATCCCGTCCCGTCCCGAATTAATTTTTTAATATTAATTATTAATATTTTTATTTACTTATTTATTTATTTTATGAACATTTGTAGCATTCCAGGCATTCCAGCAGTCCAGCATTCCAGCAGGCCTTCCAGCATTCCAGCATTCCAGCAGTCCAGCATTCCAGCATTCTAGCATTCCAGCAGGCCTTCCAGCATTCCAGCAGTCCAGCATTCCAGCAGTCCAGCATTCCAGCATTCCAGCCTTCCAGCATTCCAGCCTTTCAGCATTCCAGCATTCCAGCAGTCCAGCAGGCCTTCCAGCATTCCAGCAGTCCAGCAGGCCTTCCAGCATTCCAGCATTCCAGCATTCCAGCAGGCCTTCCAGCCTTCCAGCAGTCCAGCGTTCCAGCATTCCAGCAGGCCTTCCAGCATTCCAGCAGGCCTTTCAGCATTCCAGCAGTCCAGCAGGCCTTCCAGCATTCCAGCAGTCCAGTTCCAGCATTCCAGCAGGCCTTCCAGCATTCCAGCAGTCCAGTATTCCAGCATTCCAGCAGGCCTTCCAGCATTCCAGCAGTCCAGCATTCCAGCAGGCTTTCAGCAGCAGGCTTCCAGCAGTCCAAGACTCCAAGCTTCTATTTGATATGTCCAGATTAGCATGCTGATCCCGTCCCGTCCCGTCCCGTCCCGAACCCGTTTGGGATGGGACGAGGTCGGGATGAGGTTTTTCCCATCCCGTCCCGTCCCGATCCCGTATGAACGGGATGGGATAGGGATGGACATATCTCGTCCCATCTCGTCCCGTGCCCACCCCTACTTAGCATCAGTGCCTCAAATACCCCTCTGATAGCGAGGTAGAGGCAATTAGAGGCAACCAGACTATCGCTATAGAAAGTAACTATGCTTGAACCAAGCAGCCGGATAACATAGCACAAAGGTCCAAACAACGGGATCTGGATGAGGAAACCCCAAATCCAGATAGAGAGGACCAACCTTCACCTTTGGACCTCGAACATCCATCCAGCCCAAAGGGAAGGGCGAACACTAGGCAGCCAGAAAAAGAAGTTGTGGATGGCTCAGGTAACACAAAGGCAATCCAAGAAGGCTCTAATCTCAACAAAGCGTCAACAGATCAACTAGCATCACTCTTAAGAGATAAATAGGACGTCTTCGCCTGGACAATGAAAGACATGGTGGGGATCAATCCTACTTTAATCACTCACATATTGGCGGTCGATCCCTACTTGAAGTCTGTTAGAAAAAAAAAAAAAAAAAACGGGTGGTGCCCTAGCGCAACCAAACCATCAATCAAGAATTGCAAAGACTTTTGAATGTCGGCATGATAAGGGAGCACTACCCGGAATGGTTGGAAAATATAGTCCTGGTGAGAAAGAAAAATGGAAAGTGGGGGTTCTGCGTGGACTACACTGACCTTAACAAAGCCTGCCCAAAATACAGTTTACTGCCTTTCAGATTGTGGATGCAACATTTGGACACAGTCTGCTCAGTTACATGGGCACGTACTCAGGCTATAATCAGAATAGTATGCACCCGTCGGATCAAGAGAAAATCTCATTCATACGGACAGAGGCAAATAATGCTATCAGGTAATGCCTTTCAGATTGAAGAATGCAGGGCCATTGTACTAGCGTTTGGTGAACCAAATGTTCAAAGGACAAATCGGAAAAACCATGGAAGTTTACATCGACGATATCCTGATAAAAAGCCTCCACAGTTCAAATCACTTGGCGGACCTCCAAGGAGCGTTCTCTCAACTCAAAAAATATCGAATGACGTTCAAACCGTAGAAGTGCACTTTTAGGATGCAATCAAGAAATTTTTTTAGCTACATAGTCAACAAAAGGGGGGTAAAGGCTGATCAAAAACAAATTCAGACTCTTCTCAACATGAGACCACCCACAACCTTTAAAGATGTTTAGGTGTGGCTGCCCTAAATAGGTTCATCTCCAAATCTTCAGACATATGCCTCCCTTTCTTTAAAATCCTAAAGGAGAACAAGGAATTCCAATGTGGAAAACAGTTTACTGGCCTTCCCAGATCAGAAGGCATACATGGGAAGCACAGAGCTGCTCTCAAAAGCTACTCCAGGTGAGGCGCCTTACCTATAGCTCTCAGTCTCAGAGAATGCTGTCAATTCTGCTCTAGTTCGGGAGAAGAAAGGGAAACAAAAGCCCATCTGCTACATTAGCACTGGTGACTTTCTCCAAAAAACTAAGACCCTATTTCATATCTCACTCAATAATAGTCATGATCGAGTACCCACCTCGGTCGGTATTACACAGGCCAGAACTATTAGGAAGAATGGTCAAATGGTTAGTGGAGCTAGGAGAGTTTGACATCCATTACGCTCCAAGAACAGTCATCAGGGCACAAGCACTGGCAGACTTTATCGTTGAGTTCACTGGGACAGGAGAACCGAGACTGAATGACCAGCAAGGAGACAAGAACCCTGAGCCACCTCCACAAGGATGGATTTTGCAATGTGATGGGTCATCCAACGTGAAAAGCTGGGAAGCGGGGCTCGTCATTTACAACCCTGAAGCGATAACTTTTAGAAAAGCTATAAAATTCGGCTTTCGTACTTCAAACAATGAAGCAGAGTATGAAGCCTTTCTAGTCAGGCTAAAGCTAGCCAGTCAAATTGGAATAGAAGAATCCACGGTGTTCAACGACTCCCAACTAGTGATCAATCAGGTGTACGATGAATTCGATGTCAAAGAAACCCGAATGATGGCTTAGTGTAGGAAAGCAATCAACGTCAAAAGATGGTTCAAAAAAATAATACTCCACCGCTACTCCAGGGAAGATAACGAGGAACCGACGACCTAGCCGAAAAGATCTCGTCCACACATAACGACTCTACACACTCATAGAGTTCCATGAGAAGTAGGCCCTAGAAGAAGATGGCCTCCACAAAGCTCTCTCGACAATTACAGAGACTAGCTGGATGAGCCCTCTGATAAGCTAGATCAAAGAGAAAGCCCTCCCAATAGATAAACTAGAGGCCCTCAAAATGAAAAACATAGCGGTACGATACATTTTCCTCAACAACAGGCTATATAGGAGATCAACGATTGGCCTTCAGCTCAGATGCTTGACCCCGAGGTGGCAAACCAGGTCCTTTTCCAAATCTATTAAGGAATCTGTGAGAACCACCTCGGATGAAGGACACTAGCTCATAAAGCCCTCAAGTTGGAGTACTAATGGCCGAAAATACAACAAAATGCCAAAGACTTGGTCAGCAAGTGCAATAAGTGTCAAAGGTACGCTCCCTACACACATACGCCCGCATAGAACCCGGTTCCAATTACCAGCCTGTGGCCCTTCTCCTAGCGAGGGATGGACATTATGGGCACGTTCCCCATCTCTGAAAGAAGAAAATTCCTCCTTGAGGCAGTTGACTACTTCACCAAATGTGTGGAAGTGGATCCCCTTTCTAAGATAGGAGAAAACCAAATCAAGAACATTCATTTGAAGTATATCGTCGGAAAATCCTGGTCTGCGACAACGGGACTTAGTTCGAGGGTGGGGAATCAAGCAACTTTGCACCCGATTGGGCATCATCCATCATTTTTCCCCGTCGAGTCACCCCAAAGGTCAATGGACAAGCAGAAGTAACCAACTAAACTATCCTAAAAGCAATCAAGAGAAAACTCGATGCAACCAAAGGGATCTAGGTCTATGAGCTTCGTTTTTTGGGCATACCACACAATAAAAAGGACTATGACTGGAGAGACGCCACTCGCATTGGCCTACGGGTCTGAGGTAATGGTTCCAGTAGAACTAGCAAGGCCTACGTTCAGAATGTAGGAGTTTAGGATTAAGGGAAATGATGAAACTCTGAGAGTCGGCTTAGATTTACTCAAAAGCGAAGAGGCGTAGTTTCCATCATAATTGAAGCTTATCAACAAAAATGATCCAATACTACAATAAGAGGGTCAAATCTCGAGAATTCAAAGTCAGCGATTGGGTATTGAGAAAACCATAGCCGAACACAAGAGACCCAAAAGAAGGCAAGCTAAGCTCGAACTGGAAAGGTCCCTACAAGGTGACAATGATCAAAAGGCCAGGAACCTACTGGATAAAGAACCAGGATGGAGAGCGTCTGAAAAGGGCGTGGAATGTAGAACACTTGAAAAAGTATTATCAATAAGTGTACTTTCTTTAAAGAATCACATTTCATATAACTCTATATGCGGGAACATGCTTAGTCCGACTTCTGAATCACGATGGCACCCACGCAATCTGAACCTTATCCACCGATGGTTCACCGCAGGTAGGCGAGTCCCGTCCATTGACGAATCACTGCTCCTAAGATAGCCTAGTCCAACCTCAAGACCACAATGGCACACCTGCGGAATAAACCTAGTTCACTACAAGCAGGCAAAATGGTTTGACTACGGGGACCATAATGTTGTACCAGCGGCCAAGCCTAGTCCTTTTCAGGATGACAACACCTTGTTGCATAAGTGACCTAGGCCACCTCAGGAACCAAAGAACTCAAGCACGGACCGGACCCAATCCATGGATAGTCCACTGTAAGCAAGTGTGTCTAGTCCTTGGACGGCTCACCGCTCCTAAAGGAACCTGGTCCGACTACGGGGACCACAATGTCACACAAGTGGCAAAGCCTAGTCCTTTTTAGGATGACGACAGCTGGTCGCATAATTTGCCTAGTCCACCTCAAGAACCAAGGAACTCCAGCGCAGAGAATTCAATCCACGAACAGTTCTCCTCAAGTGGGCGAGTCCAGTTCATGGATGGCTCACGGCTCCAGAGATAGCCTAGTCCTCCTCGAGAACTAAAGTAGCGCACATGCGAACCTGTCCAGTCACAGACAACTGAATACATCTAAACGTTCCAGTCCATACAGACCAATGCAACACCCTGACCACCAAGATTCAACTAAACAATGAGTCAGAGTGTGGGCCAGAATCTAATCCTAAGAAGAGTAATCGATTTCTTTGTCACTCCAGTTCTATAAAGGGCTAAATAGCAGTACTTCGATAGGCTAGTGCCTACTCGAAAAGCGGCCGACTTGCAAGACATGGTCCACCTACATGAAGAGCACTTTTCAGTAACTTCACCATCGTTGGCGAATCTGGCTATTTCGCCAAGGGAACTACACAGGATGAGTTAGGACCACACACGTCTTCTTCCGGACTAAATCAACCCAGTCCCTACTTAGAGGTAAACCATCTCATCTTTTTTAACAATCTATAAGATTTGTTCGCACAAGCCAATATGATCCACAATCATTTAGAGCATAAAAGAAAAACGAATTTAGAAAAATGGACTTTATTGATTAGCAAAATGTGGTTACAAAACTTGACTGACTGGTCAATATGAAAGTTTTACACACTACAAGTATTTGAGCTTGGTGCAAAACAAGCTGCGGGTAAGGATCCACTAGAACACAAGTCAAGACTTTGCTATGCCAATCTGCCTTTCAGAAGAGGATTTGAAAGTGAAACAAAAAGCAGCAGCCCAAAGCTAGCTGTTGGTGTGATCCCTCAAAGGAGGGATGCCTGGGGTAATGAAAAATCATCTCTCGAGGGCTGCATACCATGCACACGAAGCCCCGCTTCGTCAATCTGCTTTTCGGTTGGGGCATCACCAGTGAAACACAAGAATGAGTAGTGGGAACAACTACCCAAAGTTGGCTATTATCCCCAAACTTGATGGAAGAAGACGTCGTGGGAGCACCAAAAGATGGAAGATAAATTTGGCCCCTAAGGGGAAGTCTGTACTTCTCCTTCGCGATGTAAGAAGAAATTCAAAGGTCCCACAAAAACACTAGAAGCTCACTCGATCCAGGTGGCTTCATCCAATAGTAGGTCTTGTTAAGACTTGTCACTAGAAATGTCAAAACATTCAGAGACTCCATAATGGAGATTTTCCTTCGTCTTTTGGAGAAGCCAAAGCACATTATCTGGAAAGGCACATATGAGGAACATGCTCTACAATGTTCATGGCAATCTTTGACCCCATGAGAATCACCCTATATATAAGCACGACGATTTAAAAAAGAAGGTTGCCTAGTAGTCGTGTTGGCATTAAATGCTACGTGGGGAATGAAGGGGGATGGTTCCAAGTAAAATTGCACCAGACCACATTCCTCGAATTAATGGAACTGCATGCAGCCTCATTAATTTGGGGGGAGTAGCTTATGAGACATCAAACAGTTGCTCGATCACAGTTGTACACGTGGCATGGGCTAACCCTAACACGTAAAAGGCTTCAACATAGTCACATGTGAACTCATGCATGAACTACTGTTCAACCCATAAGTCAGGTGCCCAAACCCAAGACACACCAGCCCTAGAGGCATGGGTCTTAGGGCTTGGTCAGGACAATATTGCCTGAACAATGAATCTCAGAGTTGTCACAGGCATGAGATTCACTCGCACAAAATCATCTCTAGCCCAATCAATCATTGGGTCCTAAACATTGCTAAGTGCCGAATAGACTCAGTCATGCACAGGTGAGATCTAATGCGAGATCTTCTACTTCCATCACGCCCTCAATCGCAGGGATAGTTGGGGAAGGAATACTCGTTATAAGCAGTGTTCTAAAAATCGGCCTAGGTGGTAGAAAAATGCCCAGAGTAATGGCTGGGTGGGTTCTGGGCAGTCTAGGTGGGTCTGGGCGGTCTGGGCAAGTTTGGGCGGGATCTGGCGGGGTCTGTTTTTTTATTTTATTTTTTTATTTTTAATAAGGCTGATTGTGTTCTTATTTTAATTTTCTTTCCTCTTTTTATAGAAATAAATATTTTTATTATTTTTTATTCAGTATATGTCTAAATGTAGCAAATAACGATTACTTAATGGAATTCTCAAAGGATCTCTCGGTACCAGTTTTAGTAATGTAGATTTTATTAAACATGACTGAGGTTATTAATGAAATAAGAAGAAAAATAAAAGAGTAGGTTTGGATATTTGTTCACAAATTCAACTTTGTATAAAGTACACATCATGACCAACTTCAGCCATTAATTTGAGTTTTAATAAATTTTGTTCATGATTGTTAATTTTTCATGTTTTTAAATTTTGCATATTTATCTTGGCGTTAATTTGGATGTAATTGATAATGTATTATGCTTAACTTTTGTAAATTATTAAAGTTATAATACAAACCTAAGACCGCCTAGGTGTCACCTAGGAGCCACCTAGGCCCCTGGGCGCTAGGCACCTGCTCGCCGCCCGCCCACCGCCTAGCACTTTTTAGAACATTGGTTATAAGAAACGGCGATACGAGGAAGAAATATATGCATACACACTGCACTTTACATACAGTCTTCATTGTTCCTTGCATCAATGTCTGACTTAAGCATCGTAATGCCTTCAACCACAACAATGGTCTCTGGCTTAAGTGTTACTCATTTTTGCAAGTTTAATATCGTTGGAATTAGCGAGGACGGATATGAACACATCAATTTTTATTTAAAGATTTTAGCTTGGGGGGAAAGAAAGGGTTTTAGATCCATTATATATTTTCTACATTGGGAAGTTTGACACATTTGAAGCTTTTTGGGACCTGGTCTTGGTCTTTGCTAATCATGCTTCTTTTTAGGTATTTTGTGCTTGTTGTCTCTTGTTGTTTGACTGACTTGGCATACGGTTTAACTATCTTGCGTAAGTTGTGAGTGAGAACTTCCAATCAATAACAAATTTACAAGGAAAATAACTTTTATTGGAAAGGGGACCATAGGTCCATGCAGACGAAACAACACAGGAGAGCCAAATGAGCTTAGCTGTACTGCTGCTTATCACATAGGAGACGATCCCAACTTCCAATCAATAACAAATTTACAAGGAATAGAACTTTTATTGGAAAGGGGACCATAGGTCCATGCAGACGAAACAACAAAGGAGAGCCAAATGAGCTAGCTGTACTGCTGCTTATCACATAGGAGAAACAAATTTACAAGGAAAAGAACTTTTATTGGAAAGGGGACCATAGGTCCATGCAAACGAAGCAAAACAGGAGAGCCAAATGAGCTAGCTGTACTGCTGCTCATCTCATAAGAGACGATCCCAACTTCCAATCAATAACAAATTTACAAGGAAAATAACTTTTATTGGAAAGGGGACCATAGGTCCATGCAGACGAAACAACAAAGGAGAGCCAAATGAGCTTAGCTGTACTGCTGCTTATTACATAGGAGACGATCCCAAACGAACAAACAGAGAGTAAAAAATGCAAGCCATAGTTAACCACTACGCTCCCGCTGTATATATATTGACGTCATTAATAACTTCATCCATCCTTGTTCATCACCATCTCAGCTTGGCTGGGAAATACTGCATTTCATTTAAAAAAGGCAACAACATTAAGATTTTTATTGATAAGCAACAAAACAACTAATTAAAAAGGCAATATCGCCAGAAGCAACCAAACCAACCTTTCTAATGAGGGAGAGATAGTAGGGTTTCACTTCTTCCTGGTTAATCCTGACCTTGCTCTTGCTATACAGGTCATACTTGCTGATCAAAGCCAAATATAGAATGATTAATAACGTAAAAACAACCAGGAAGGAAAAAAGAAAAGGGAAAAACACAATGTCATTCCTAATAAGGTTATAGGTAATATCAAACAATTTTGTGAGCTCATATGGATGGGGATAGAGAAGGAAAGTATACTTGAACACTTTAAGCCACTTTAGCATCTCCTTGTCCTCATCGTTCATGAAGTAGGTGTAAGTGTTGGAGCGGTGCAAAGCTGAATTATAAGAACAAATGAAACATTGTTATTGATTAATCAACTAATTGATTAAGCACTATTAACCTGACAATTATAAAAGCCAAGCTTACCATAGAAGGAGTGGAATCTGATAATAAAGAGTGCAGCTGGAGGGAGGGTCGTCTTGTTCCCCTTCGCGACCTATTGAATCAGATGAACATGTTAGCGAAAAGTTACAAATTATAGTGTAACTAGGTTTAATGGTAATGGTGTTGTGCTGCACATACCAAGTACATGTACTCATCGTGACCCCACGACATTGTGACTTTGTCAAGTCCACAGTTCTGTGAGTAGATACCAAGCTTGGTGTTGAAAATGGGGTTGTGAAAATCTGGGTTCTCCTGGAAATACTGAACGAAGCAAACAAAAGCCCTTCAGAACTAGATTTTGAAATCAACCAATGTAAACACAATGTGTTTACAGTCACTATCCAGATTCATCAAAGTACCTTGTGATGCACAACAGATTCGTGAAATTCGCATCCCAGCGGGAACGTGTCACCTGAAAGAGCGTGGTAAATGTGTGAGTCCCAGCGAAAATTATACACATTTTATCTCTAAGAATCATGTGAGCAGATAATATCAGAAACTTACCAACAACACACCATTGAGGCTGTGCTCCAAAGGATGGGTGGAGCAAAACTTTCCCTAGGTCTGTGAGATAACAGGAATATTAAATATATGTTTTATGTACGTTGATGACATACTATAATTATTAGGAGAAGATGTATGTTAGAAATTATTGTTACCATGAATGAGTGCAGTTAGATGCAACCAATCTTCCTTGGGGTAGTCTCTTCGAATGGCTTCAGCAGATTTGTTGAAACAATATGCTGTTAATTCGAAATAAATAGTAGGAACGATGGTACCAGAATTCCTTGGGTTGAGTCGCGGACTAGGTCGCTCTCTTTAAGACGTTTCGCGGCTCTGCCCAAGTTTGTGCAAGCAGTTTCGTAGCCTCGCCGTCCCCAGGATAAAACAGCCCAGTATCTCTGTCTCGTTCAAAAATTGCACAGTATTTGAACGGAATGCAAATCACCCTCTTCTTAATTGCTCGGAATCAAAATCAGCATGAACATGTATAAAACACGGTCTGTTGCAAGAACAGATCTAAACTCGGACTGTTGGCAAGAACAGATTCGAACCAAGTGGGAAGACTCTGGACTCTGTTCCAGATTTTGCAAGAACAGATTTCGATGCTTGCAGGAACTCTGTTTTTTGAAAACCAGTTTCAGAATAAACTCTCTGTTTTGCAAGAACTGGAAGAAGCTCTAACTCACACAGATTTCGAAATACAGTAAGAGCTGGAAGGAAAGACTGATTTCGAAAGATTGCTTCTGTGATGCGAAAGGAGCTCTTGCAAGAGCTGGAAGAAGCTCTGATGCGAGAACGAAGGTTGCTTCTCTGTTATTGTATATACTGAAGCTCTGATTAGAAGAGAGTATTTAAGGAATGAAAGCCGACAAGAGATTCGTTGGCTGCTGAAATTGCGGAACCGAAAGCAGATGAACAGATGAAAAAAGATTCTGCAACAAGGACCGTCCACTTAAAAGCAAATTTTGCAAATGAAATTTTAGCAAAAAATACTTGGCTTTCTAAATGACCCGACCCGACCCGACCGGACGGACGGCGGCGGCGGCGGGCGCGAGGGCCTATCTCTCCCCTCCTCATAAAAGAGTGGTACCCCTTAGGGGTCCAAACCCAATTCCTACATATCTTCTTATATACTCTTTCTCAAAGAGGTATATAGTTGATATGGGACTATCCATTAGAGTGTAATTCAAAACAGGGGAGAGGTCCTGGGTTCAAAACCGGATAACCACATATTTGGTTTTTCAATTTTTGTTAATTTTTTAAAAAGCCAAAATCTCAACAATCCCCCACTTGGATTTTTAAAACAATTTTCATCGAGCAATCTATAACATATAAGATTGTGCATAAACAAAAGTGTCTTTCGACTTGAACTCTTGCGTAGTGTTCATGCTTTAGATTATACTAGAGTAACTCGTAGTTTTGAACTCTATCTCTAACAGACATTACACGCACAACCTTTTCCTGGGTGAAGTCGAAAAAGCCCGTGCTTTACGGCCATGCACGTATATCCCAGTAAGTGAAGGCTCTAGGAATTTTGCCCACAAATTCCATAGGAAGCGGCCAAACTTCCACAATCACTTAGGTGAGTCTATCAAGAGTACTCCTGTAGCTAGGTACTCTACTCCACATAGAGTATAGACATCATTAAGAGTTTTAAACTCATCCTTCTATCGCTTCAGGAATTCATGCTTAAATCTAGGAATGAGATTTCTATTTGGTTAGCATGATTCACATCATATCATTCACGACTTGTTATTACCCATTGAACCTATTTCTTGGGATCTCCAGTCTATAGGTTGGGTTACCGTCATGAATAACTCATCAATCTAAGGGCGTTAGTCCCATTCCTTTCGAGGTTTTAAAAACCTTTTCTCTAGCTAATCCTTTCGTCAAAGGATCAGCCAAGTTCACATCAGTTCGTACATGATCCACTCTCACAGCACCAGTAGATAGAAATTCTCTAATCGTACTGTGCTTACGACGTATTTGTCGTTTCTTGCCGTTATAATAACGGTTCTGTATTTTTGCAATAGCCGCGGTACTATCACAATGGATCAAGACAGCTGGAATCGGTCTTTCCCATAAAGGGATCTCTGCTAACAGGTTTCTCAACCAACCTGCTTCTTCACTAGCCGTAGCTAATGCTATAATCTCTGACTCCATTGTGGACTGTGCCAAAATGGTCTGTTTCTTGGACTTCCAAGAAACAGCTCCACCAGCTATATTGAAAATATAGCCACTGGTGGCTTTGGAGTCATCTGAAAGGGTGTTCCAATCAGCATCGCTATATCCTTCAAGGACAGCGGGAAACATTTGATAATGTAATCCGAGGTTCTTAGTCCTCTTCAAGTACCTCGTGACCCGTTCTATAGCATGCCAATGCTCTATACTAGGTCTACTTGTAAATCTGCATAGTAATCCAACAGCGTAAGCTATGTCGGGTCTAGTGCAATCGGTAGCATATCTAAGACTACCAATAATGCTCGCATACTCAGATTGTCTAACACCGTCACCGGTGTTCTTGAACAACTTTACACTAGAGTCATAAGGAGTACATGCAGGTTTACAGTCAGAGTAATTATATTTCTTTAGGATCTTCTCGATATAATGTGATTGATCCAAAGAAATTCCCTTTCCAGATCTAGTAATCTTTATACCAAGGATTACACTCGCTTCTCCAAGGTCTTTCATATCAAAGTTTGCACATAATAAAGCTTTTACTTTATTCACGGCATGGATATTAGAACCAAATATAAGCAAGTCATCCACATACAGACATATTATAGTGCAAATGCCATTTTCAGCTTTATAGTAAATGCATTTGTCACTTTCGTTCACATTAAAATCATGTGCGATGACGAGGTTATCAAATTTTTCATGCCATTGTTTTGGAGCTTGTTTTAAACCATAAAGAGATTTATCTAGTTTACAAACTTTGTGTTCTTGTCCTGGAATAACAAAACCTTCAGGTTGGTCCATGTATATTTCTTCTTCCAAATCGCCATTAAGAAACGCAGTCTTAACGTCCATTTGGTGCAAAACTAGGTTATGTATTGCAGCAAGAGAAATTAACACTCGAATAGATGTAATTCTAGTTACAGGAGAATATGTGTCAAAGAAATCAACATTTTCTCTCTGTCTATACCCTTTGACTACGAGACGAGCCTTGAACTTGTCAACATTACCATCGGGTTTCAATTTCTTCTTAAATATCCATTTACATCCTATTGTCTTGCAACCTGGTGGCAGATCGACTAAGTGCCAGGTTCTGTTAGACTCAAGAGAGTACATTTCATCATCTATAGCCTCTTCCCAAAAATTGGCATCAATAGAGGATAGAGCCTCTTGAAAACTAAGAGGATCCTCTTCGACTGAAAAGACATAGTAATCGGGCCCAAATGTCTTAGAAGTTCGTTTCCGTTTACTTCTTCTTGGCTCAGATTCTGTGATTTTTTCAGTTTCATTAATCCTGATCAAGGGTACATTGTTTGAGGATGTACCCCCACTATTCCTCGAAATAAAAGGAAATTTAGATTCATAAAAGTCAACGTCATTTGATTCTATAATAACTTGATCTTTAATATTATAGAATCTATACGCTTTGCTGTTCATGGCATATCCTATGAATACACATTCATATGCTCTACTAGCTAGCTTATTCCTTTTAGGATCAGGAATTCTAACATAAGCTAAACAACCCCAAGTTTTCAAATAAGACAAGTTTGGTTGTCTATTTTTCAGAATCTCATAGGGAGATGTTTTACTTTTCGATTTGGGAACTCTATTTAGCACATAACAGACTGTCAAGATGATTTCTCCCCACCAGTGCGATGCAGCACCGGAGTTAAGCATTATGGCAACTACTAACTCAGTAAGAGTTCTATTTTTTCTTTCAGCTTTGCCATTCATCTCAGGAGAATATGGTGCAGTTGTTTCATGAATAATTCCTTGAGAATTATAGAATTCAATGAAAGTTCTGCTATCATATTCAGTGCCTCTATCACTTCTAAGTCTCTTTATCTTTCTATTAAATTGATTTTCAACTTCAGTCAAAAATAATTTAAACATATCAAAGGCATCACTTTTATTTTTCATCAAGTATACAAAAGTATAATCAGAACAGTCATCAATAAACGTAATAAAATAACGTTTTCCATTTCTAGTCAAGATACCATCAAGTTCACATATATCTGAGTGTATCAGATCTAAAGGTTCAGATTCTCTAACTACAGATTTATGTGGAGTTTTGGTTATCTTTGCTTGACTGCAATAGTTGCACTTTTCAAAGTCATTTAAGGACAATTTTGGAATTAGTCCTAAATTACTCATGTTTTTAATAATTCGTTTATTAACATGACAAAGTCTAGCATGCCAGATATTAAAAGTGCACAACATATAAGCAGAACTAGAAATTTTATTCGCTTCAACATTTAATTTAAACATTCCATCGGTAGCATACCCTTTCCCCACAAATACATTATTCTTAGTAATGGAGTACAAATCAGCCCCTATGATCTGAGTAAACCCAGCCTTGTTCAGAAGAAAACCAGAAACTAGGTTCTTTCTCATCTCTGGAGTATGCAAGACGTCTTTCAGGGTAACTGTCTTGCCAGAGGTAAACTTCAGCTCGACTGTTCCAGTTCCAGCAACTGTAGTGGAGTGGGAATCACCCAACAACACTTTCTTGTCCTCAGCTTCAGAATAGGACTTAAACATTTCTCGATCATAGCAGACATGTCGAGAAGCACCAGTGTCAATCCACCATCCCTCGGATCCACCAACAAAATTGATCTCAGAGATCATGGCAATCAGTTGGTCTTCGGTTAGGTTCGCCTGAGGTGCAGGGCGAGATCCATTCCGGCAGTTCCTGGCCATATGCCCTGGCCTACCACAGGTGTAGCAAAGGAACTGTGCTGATTCATTCTTGGAGGGATGTTTCTGTCCATTCTGATTTCGCGGAGGATTCTGATTATGATGGTTGCGGTTCTGATTGTTCCGGTTCTGCTGGTTCCGTTTCTGATAGTTTCGATTTTTGTTGTTATTCTGATTTTTCATTGTCTTTCCATTGGGCTTCAGAGAAACAGGAGTAGACTTCTTATGGTTTGAAATAATCAGAACTTCATCTTTCTGATCTTGTTTCCTGGCTTCCTCCTCAATTCGAAGTCGGGTTATCAGGCTTTCTAGGGAAAACTCTTTAGTTTTATGCCTAAGGACATTCTTAAAATCTTTCCAGCTAGGGGGCAATTTGTCTATCACAACAGCTACTTGAAACTGCTCATCTAAAGTCATTCCCTCAGATATAATTTCATGAGCAATCTTTTGAAGCTCGTGTGATTGGGTTTCCACTGATTTATCATCAGTCATCTGAAATTTCAGATAGCGACTGACAGCATATTTCTTTGTGCCAGCCTCCTCAGTGTCATATTTCTTTCTAAGGGCATCCCAAATATCCTTTGCGGTTTGTTCAGAACAATAGTAATCATAAAGGTCACCAGACAGACCATTCAGGATAAAATTTTTACATAAAAAATCATTTTCAATCCAACGGTCTAATTCTTTGGTTTGGGTTTCAGTAGGTTCAGCAGGCAATGTCGGTTTTTCAGTATCACAGACATAAGCAATATTTTGTGTTGTTAGGAAAAACAGCATCTTTTGTCTCCATCTTTTAAAGTGTTGGCCCTCAAAACGAAAGGGCCGATTAAGGTCTTTTGCAGCAATTTCAGTAATAGCATTCATGGCAGCAGACATAGAAAACCGTCTTAAAATTGTTGAAACAATATGCTGTTAATTCGAAATAAATAGTAGGAACGATGGTACCAGAATTCCTTGGGTTGAGTCGCGGACTAGGTCGCTCTCTTTAAGACGTTTCGCGGCTCTGCCCAAGTTTGTGCAAGCAGTTTCGTAGCCTCGCCGTCCCCAGGATAAAACAGCCCAGTATCTCTGTCTCGTTCAAAAATTGCACAGTATTTGAACGGAATGCAAATCACCCTCTTCTTAATTGCTCGGAATCAAAATCAGCATGAACATGTATAAAACACGGTCTGTTGCAAGAACAGATCTAAACTCGGACTGTTGGCAAGAACAGATTCGAACCAAGTGGGAAGACTCTGGACTCTGTTCCAGATTTTGCAAGAACAGATTTCGATGCTTGCAGGAACTCTGTTTTTTGAAAACCAGTTTCAGAATAAACTCTCTGTTTTGCAAGAACTGGAAGAAGCTCTAACTCACACAGATTTCGAAATACAGTAAGAGCTGGAAGGAAAGACTGATTTCGAAAGATTGCTTCTGTGATGCGAAAGGAGCTCTTGCAAGAGCTGGAAGAAGCTCTGATGCGAGAACGAAGGTTGCTTCTCTGTTATTGTATATACTGAAGCTCTGATTAGAAGAGAGTATTTAAGGAATGAAAGCCGACAAGAGATTCGTTGGCTGCTGAAATTGCGGAACCGAAAGCAGATGAACAGATGAAAAAAGATTCTGCAACAAGGACCGTCCACTTAAAAGCAAATTTTGCAAATGAAATTTTAGCAAAAAATACTTGGCTTTCTAAATGACCCGACCCGACCGGACGGACGGCGGCGGCGGCGGGCGCGAGGGCCTATCTCTCCCCTCCTCATAAAAGAGTGGTACCCCTTAGGGGTCCAAACCCAATTCCTACATATCTTCTTATATACTCTTTCTCAAAGAGGTATATAGTTGATATGGGACTATCCATTAGAGTGTAATTCAAAACAGGGGAGAGGTCCTGGGTTCAAAACCGGATAACCACATATTTGGTTTTTCAATTTTTGTTAATTTTTTAAAAAGCCAAAATCTCAACAATCCCCCACTTGGATTTTTAAAACAATTTTCATCGAGCAATCTATAACATATAAGATTGTGCATAAACAAAAGTGTCTTTCGACTTGAACTCTTGCGTAGTGTTCATGCTTTAGATTATACTAGAGTAACTCGTAGTTTTGAACTCTATCTCTAACAGACATTACACGCACAACCTTTTCCTGGGTGAAGTCGAAAAAGCCCGTGCTTTACGGCCATGCACGTATATCCCAGTAAGTGAAGGCTCTAGGAATTTTGCCCACAAATTCCATAGGAAGCGGCCAAACTTCCACAATCACTTAGGTGAGTCTATCAAGAGTACTCCTGTAGCTAGGTACTCTACTCCACATAGAGTATAGACATCATTAAGAGTTTTAAACTCATCCTTCTATCGCTTCAGGAATTCATGCTTAAATCTAGGAATGAGATTTCTATTTGGTTAGCATGATTCACATCATATCATTCACGACTTGTTATTACCCATTGAACCTATTTCTTGGGATCTCCAGTCTATAGGTTGGGTTACCGTCATGAATAACTCATCAATCTAAGGGCGTTAGTCCCATTCCTTTCGAGGTTTTAAAAACCTTTTCTCTAGCTAATCCTTTCGTCAAAGGATCAGCCAAGTTCACATCAGTTCGTACATGATCCACTCTCACAGCACCAGTAGATAGAAATTCTCTAATCGTACTGTGCTTACGACGTATTTGTCGTTTCTTGCCGTTATAATAACGGTTCTGTATTTTTGCAATAGCCGCGGTACTATCACAATGGATCAAGACAGCTGGAATCGGTCTTTCCCATAAAGGGATCTCTGCTAACAGGTTTCTCAACCAACCTGCTTCTTCACTAGCCGTAGCTAATGCTATAATCTCTGACTCCATTGTGGACTGTGCCAAAATGGTCTGTTTCTTGGACTTCCAAGAAACAGCTCCACCAGCTATATTGAAAATATAGCCACTGGTGGCTTTGGAGTCATCTGAAAGGGTGTTCCAATCAGCATCGCTATATCCTTCAAGGACAGCGGGAAACATTTGATAATGTAATCCGAGGTTCTTAGTCCTCTTCAAGTACCTCATGACCCGTTCTATAGCATGCCAATGCTCTATACTAGGTCTACTTGTAAATCTGCATAGTAATCCAACAGCGTAAGCTATGTCGGGTCTAGTGCAATCGGTAGCATATCTAAGACTACCAATAATGCTCGCATACTCAGATTGTCTAACACCGTCACCGGTGTTCTTGAACAACTTTACACTAGAGTCATAAGGAGTACATGCAGGTTTACAGTCAGAGTAATTATATTTCTTTAGGATCTTCTCGATATAATGTGATTGATCCAAAGAAATTCCCTTTCCAGATCTAGTAATCTTTATACCAAGGATTACACTCGCTTCTCCAAGGTCTTTCATATCAAAGTTTGCACATAATAAAGCTTTTACTTTATTCACGGCATGGATATTAGAACCAAATATAAGCAAGTCATCCACATACAGACATATTATAGTGCAAATGCCATTTTCAGCTTTATAGTAAATGCATTTGTCACTTTCGTTCACATTAAAATCATGTGCGATGACGAGGTTATCAAATTTTTCATGCCATTGTTTTGGAGCTTGTTTTAAACCATAAAGAGATTTATCTAGTTTACAAACTTTGTGTTCTTGTCCTGGAATAACAGAGTGGTACCCCTTAGGGGTCCAAACCCAATTCCTACATATCTTCTTATATACTCTTTCTCAAAGAGGTATATAGTTGATATGGGACTATCCATTAGAGTGTAATTCAAAACAGGGGAGAGGTCCTGGGTTCAAAACCGGATAACCACATATTTGGTTTTTCAATTTTTGTTAATTTTTTAAAAAGCCAAAATCTCAACAAGATTGAAGAAGGTGTTCGATCTGAGGCTCATCGAGATCTGGGTCGCTCTCGTCAATAAATTCATTAAGGAGCTCACAACATTCCCAGATGCTCATCTCTGCCTTATTCAGTTGTGCATAATCTTCCTTCTTCTTAACTGCCTGATATTTCAATGATTTTTTGTTAGAACAAAAGCTGAACAAAATTTTGACTAAACCTTCAACAATTTGGTAAATGCATGGAGAAAAGTTTACAAATTCGTAGGTCTGGTTAATGTGTTGTGTCTTGTAGAACTGCTCAACAGTGTTTTGTCTCGCGCTCTCCTTATTATAGTCCCTATTAATTTAGAAAAAGTAAAATGAGATCAATGAAAGAGTGTTAAAAACTTAAAACCACCATTTCTCTTCAATGAAAGAGTGTTAAAAACTTAAAACCACCATTTCTCTTCAATTGAAATAGTTAAGAGACCTGAAAGAGTGACCGAAGGCATTGATTTCAGGAGCTTCAAAGCCTGTATCTAGCGTTAATTGCAAATGATGTTCTTTAATTGCTTCTTCATCTTCCAACACATTGTTTTTGTTCTCAGCTTCATTTACTTCAATTCCTGGCTCTGCAATATCAAATCACATTAGCCCAACAAAAATCAAGAAGAAAAAAAATAATTTGAAATGAGAAATCTTTTATTTATTTATTTTTTACTGAAAGATGAAGACACTGTTGTATAATTATCCTAGAAACACGCCCGAACCTAATTGGTACTTGCAAGTAAAAGTAAGAGTCTAGCAATCAGTAACAGTAAATAGACAAGATATACGTGGTTCGGCAATGTGCCTACATCCACGGGACAACGACGAGCTTCTTTATTATGAAAGAGTAATCTGAGAAGTACAAACTCTTGAGAACAGTTTCCAGTTCTCTCAACTCTCAATCTGAAAGTAATCCGTTATACTCACGGATTGTACCGTTCTTCCCTACACAGCCCCAATATTCTGTCTTCTCTCGATAAAAATCAGCCCCCGCCTGCACCTTCACCTCGCCGACCAAGTCCCAGCCGAACCATCGGCTCTGATACCAATTGTTGGAGTGTCGCGCACATGCACTTGCGCACACCCTTTGGTCCACTATACATAGCAACGATATTGTCCCCAACTTAAACACCACCTATCGGGTCGGGCCTTCCATCTGGGCCTAGGTGGTGTGGGGTTTTCTCTTAAAAGGCCTCGTTACTATTAGGGAGTGGACCATTCCTTTATAAACCTTAGTGACAACTCTGCCTTACTTGATGTGGGACTATTCAAGCCAACTTCATCCCAACAGACACGGATTATTGGAGAGTTGAGACAACTCTTGTGCCTGGTATTTGGATAAAGAAACTTAATGAA
This sequence comes from Berberis vulgaris, assembly GCA_963556465.1. Lineage (NCBI taxonomy): Eukaryota > Viridiplantae > Streptophyta > Magnoliopsida > Ranunculales > Berberidaceae > Berberis > Berberis vulgaris. The sequence goes on from OY747128.1 coordinate 96,325,010, forward strand.
TCTGCATGTCGATGGTTAAAGTTTATCCGCTAACTGACTTGGCCAAATCAAGATGAAATTGAAACTCGGTTGAATCCGGTCAGCAAGAAAAAATTAATAGTATTTATATTCCAAGCTTATAATTTATAGGCATAACTAGAAAAGTTATGTTCAAGATCTTAATGCAATATATTGATTGGTGTTAGATTTCTGTTTTTTTTTTATAGTTAATTAAGGAAAGACAACCGACCTTTATACTTATCAAAAATGATTTTCGTCTACTATTTTGGATTCTACATCTTATTAAGACACATGCGCGTCACATCTATATTTATTTTGGATTCTATGGGTGTGTTTGGTTGTATGGAGTCCTATGCCATGGAAATCCATGAGGGGACCCCTACATTTTAGGCTAAATTGATGTATAACTTCACATCCACCGTTTGATTTTGTGATCAATGGTGGGAATGAAAATCCCATAAACATGAGAATCACATGCTTTGGGGGACCAATGCGTGAAATTCTCACATTCATGGGACTTCCATTCTCACCATTGATAACAAAATCAAATGGTTGTCAAATGGTGGATGTGGAGTGATATATCAATTTAGCCTAAAATGTAAGGGTCCCCTCATGAATTCCCATGGCATAAGATTCCACGCAACTAAACACACCCTATGATGGCATGTTTTTGTCCTTGTTAAGTTGACGACCTCAATTGCTTATCCTTAATTATTAAGCACTCTGAAGTACACAATATATATTTAAACTAGTACATTTCTAGTTCTTGTGAGTTATTCAGTTTGATCTCTATCTTTCTATTGAGATTCAAGGTATATGAACAATATAAAGAAAAATAAAAATGTAATCTAACTACAATTTGTGAATTCCATAATTAACATAGTAGACATGGCTGTAAACCTTTTGAATCTTGCAATCACTAGACGATTTTGGGTACAAAACCATGCATGGTTGCAAAATTGTAATGAAGTAAGGTTTGGCAAAAAAAAACAAGCCATAAAACTCACCTAACTCAAGAACATCTGTTAATGCAACGTTCAATGCTGATTTGCCGGAACTTAAGCCATGTGGCAGATGGGTCTCACCTTGCTGATTAAATCGTGAATAATTTATCTGAATTTGAATAAAACACCAAGTACCACTCAATAAATACATCCTCTATTACCTATTCAGTAGTCACTAATATATATCATAACTTTTTCAACAGTAAACTCAGGAATATAAACAAAGTTATGGTCGACGAACTCCTTATCATAAGGCTATATGGTGATTCAAGCCAATTTCTTAGCAAACATTATAGGTACACACTTGTTGCTTGTGATGCTACAATCTTAGGCGTCCAATCTGTTGCTATTCAAATGTTTTGAGTTGTTTTTTTTTTGCCAGAAAATTGAGTAATTATTAAAAGATTGTGTTTTGCTGCAGAACTTGGAACACCGAGGCCCTACAAAAGGTCTGCAATGTTTGCTATATAACCTTAAGTTCCCACAAGGTCATAAATGATAATGAAAGAAAATAAAGGTTTTTCATGAGTTTGAACAAGAACAAGAAAAAGAAAAGAAGTTATTCAAGTGCAAACCTGATCAGGTCTCTCATTTGTAACTCTGATGCTTGTTTTGATGTAGCGAAGTTCACGTTGAAACGAGAGGTTGGAAGTAAAAATGGAGTGGTTTTGAGTCAAGACATTGCCAATGCCAGAGCCAGAAGAAGGTGATCTCAAATGAAGGTTGGTTGCTGCAAAGCTTGCCGCCTCCATTTTTCAAGCTGCGCTAATGAAGTGCACAGTTGTGGAATGGAGGACGGTTTGCAGTCCCTAATCAGTGCACTAAACTCAATAGCTTTTGCTTTACACAGAGATAACAACATATATAGCTCATAGTTCATGGCTATATATAGTGCCACTTCTGGTTCTAAGTCCACATAAACTTGTTCGCACACCTATCATGTGCTTAGAGTTTTCATTGTTTTTTATTTGTTAAAATTTCACTTTTTTTTTTTACCAGATATTTGGGAGAGAAAATGTGGTCCTTATACTGTAAATGCATCCCACATGGTAGGTCCTCTTAACATTACATGGATGGAGGCCCCTTAATTTTCACACTTGATAAGCTATTCGAAATATGGAAAGGACCCCAAGATTGCCAGTTGACAATATCTCAGGGTGGACATGTACGGTAACATTTCACATGTTTACTGACGTGGCATGATTATTTGCTGTACAACCCTTGTCGGTGCGGTGCCCCCTTCTCATTTATTGCGATATCTAATATAAAGTAAAAAAATATTTCATGAAATACACGTTATTTATGTTGTATATATATGCGCATGTGTGTACGTGTGAAAAACGATACTACTAATTTACACAGGGTATCCAAGCATTTTTGTCATGTGAGAACTACTGCGCGTTTTGAAACCAACTTTTGGGAGATCGAAGGAGACTTGTAAACATCCATAATCCATATATTGCATTGAGATGTAGCTTTGAGTCAATAATTGCATTTAGAAGAGTAAATGAAATTGGTTTAAGTACGTAAACATACACTATTAATATAAGAATAATTTAATAAATTATTGTTAATGACATGACAACTCAGCGGTCCTACTATAATAAACACCCTGCTTGTCTTAAAAAATATATATATATATATTTAATAATCATCTAAACCTACTTTTGGGATATTGATAGAGACCGTATAAAATATATAATGTCCATGTATTGCATTGAGATATATGTTGGTGCCAATAATTGAGTACAAAATTATATTTTGTATGCACTTAAAATTCAACAACACTTTTGTAGGTGGAGAAGGGTGGATGACACACAGTACATCTAACAGTCTTCTACAAGCTTCCTGAAAATGGATAATAGCAAAAGAGATTGGGTGTTTGTTTGCTGGAGAATGAACCTAGTAGAAGACAATTGTGGCAAGATTTTGCAATGGTGGAACCCGTTGTTATGGCGTGAGGTCACCAATGCATGGCCCGGTTTATTGTTTCGAAAATTGCTTCCAATATCTTTTGACTATTCGGGAGAGAGGTGTTGACTCTTTTTTCAAGAGAGTTGTGGTGCAGAGGCCCTGAAATAGAATTTGTGCGAGGAGAGGGGGAGGACAATTTTAGTCGTTCCACTTATAGTATTAATATTTTTGTTGATGGCTCTAACCTACCGTTCTTAGGTCGAGTCTGACTCATTAGATAGTTGCCATGGTAATTTGAACTATTTCAAAAAACTTACACGGGTCTTCTTTTGATTTTCTTCGTTTGTGAGACCTTAGTCTGGATGCATAGGGGAGTCAACCTACGAGCACGGAAGAGAAGAGCGTGGGTACTGCTGACTGTGGTAAGATACTTTTTACTCAGGGATACGTAACTACTTACACACGTAGAAAAATAATATATAATGACATTTTATCTCTTACAGATGTTTTAAATTGATCATTTTTTATATTTCGCAATCGAGGATTCGATCGATTATAGTCAAAAAGAAGATTACGGTCGTGTGAGTCATTTTTGTAAGAATGTTACTTTTGTTAGGGTACCATTGCCATTTAGCACAAAATAAAATATAACAAACCCCAGTCATCTCTTCTTCCCAGTTGCACACTTAAAAGGTTTTTTTTTTATTTTCTTTTAATTTAATATATTTGGGGCGAATTTTGGTTTTTCATGAAATCCATCACCACTTTTATGTAACCAACATCCACCCCATATCAGTGCAGGTGAGAAGAAGTGGAGGTGAAGGGAAAGAAGAAGAAGGATGGTTGTGTTATTGAGATCTGAAGTGAAGGTGCATGGTGGGGATTTCTTATTTGATCCATCTAATTAAGGATCTTAGTTTAGGGGTTTGAGTATATAATTTATGGTTTCAATTAAGTTCTTAGGGATTTCTACACCCTTGCCTTTTTTTTTTTTTTTTCCTACACCCTTGCTAAGAGCGCACAACAAGCGCTAATGCGAATTATGAGAAAACGCACAACAAAGAGTAACATGGAGTGCATAGCCAGCATTCGGGACTAGTCATCTATAATAAGGCACTTAAACCAGGGAATATGCCATATTTTCATACTTCTAAAAATTCAAATGTGCACTATGAACAAATATTTGCTGTGATAGCTCATGAGCATCTTGGTAACATGGAAAGAGTGGGCGCAAAAAACTAGGTTTACCCAATAAGGCTCTAAAGTCCACATAGATCTTGGGTTTACCCAATAATGGCTCTAAAAAAGACAAAACCTTATTTTCAAGACCCAAATCCGGTAAATAATCACAAAAGTGCTAATGATAGTGTTTGTGTAATTTTGTGGTAGACAACATAATTTCTTGTTAGAAAACATTATTTGCAAACACCAGCTATTTAGCTCTGTCGTTTGAAGTAATTATAGCACATTTTATGTGAATCCTTTTTTCCAATATAGGTCCTATAGTCATGTCAGGATGTGATACCATTCCAAATTTTTTTTGTGTAATTTGCGCATGCATGGTCTCATATAACACCCAAAAAGATTTTGTTTTTGCCTGAAAAAAAAAAACACCTCAATGAAGTGGAAGAAAAGAAAAATAGTAGACAGTGAGGAAAATGGAGTACCCCCAAATAACAACAATATATTTTTTTTGTTAAGTAGTTGTATTAATCGAAAGATAAATTAACGTAATAACTAAGTTGCTAATAACATCAACTTAACATAATTTAATTACCTCAGAGAAATTAGAAATTAATAACACACTTTACTTTGTCTCAAATTGGTATATTTGTTACTGGAATAACAACATATATACATAGGTAAAGATGAGGAAGATAATTCAACATTTTTTTTTTTTTTTTTTTTTTAGTTATAAAACTCTAGGAGGGAGGGAAGGGCAGATAAAGGATGTCAGACCTTTATTCAATATCAAAAGCGATTTACAGTCTATTCGGTGGTACCTTACGACTTTACCCAATTCAAAAAATCGAAAATTGAATATACTAACACAAAGAAAACTAAATTTCCTCCAAGCCTACACTCTTCCAAAACCAACCTTCACGACAAAGCAAGATTAACACTAAGCAAGGAAAAACAAGCAGCCATTCGGAGAAGAAGATAAAAATTCCCTCAGCACCCCTTTTCTTTATTCTATCTCAACGCCTTCCATGTCAAGAGATACGAACATTGGGCGTGCGGGACTTATCTAAATTGATCTATCCCAAAATTTTCTTTGGAAGCTGTGATATCTCCATCTCCCTAGTTTACCCTTCCTACTGCGCCCTTTAAGCCAGTGAGTCATCATTGCATTTGTTTCCCTATACACATGATAGCAAACAACCCTTCTTCCGCCCTACAGATGATATATTTTATCCCATAATTTTTCTAAAAACCATGGAGTATCTTAAAATTTGTACAAAACTAATCATTAACCAAAGCCGAATCCGTTTGAACAATGATCTTTACAAACCCCATTCTATAGCATAACCTGGGTCCTTCTAAAAGTGCAAGAGTTTCTGCCTTATTATTCATGCATTCGCTAAAGAAAAATTGGTGTGCTACCGAACAATCTCCCATATGGTCTCGAATGATCAACCCACCTGCTGCTAAGTTATTCTTGGATGACCCGTCAACATTCAAAGCTACAAACCCATCAGGAGGGAATGCCCAATAAATAATCATATTCACCCTCAGGACCACTGGTAGCACATGCAATCCAACAGCTATTACCACATCCCCTTTTGAGCTAACTCTCTTCGAAACAAAGATTGAATTAATAAGTTTTAGCCATCTTCTCACAACTATAAAGGAATTCGGAGAGGCATCTTCATACAAACACTTATAATGTTGTTTCCAAACCTCCCATATCACCAATAACATCATAAGAAATAAAACACCCTTTTATGGGACTCCATTTGCTACCAGACTGAGAGAAGTATCAAATCTTTGTTGGCTTCCTAACATGAATGTCAAAACACCTTCAAAATGATCTCATACTTTCCAAGCCAAACTCCCTTCTATAAACAAATGATTTAAAGATTCGATCTTTGGATCTAGGTAGGATCTACGTTGATGCAGATTTAACTAACCCAAATAAATAGGTTAATTTAGCCCACTTGTAATAACCGCAAGTGCACGGTGCCTAACTGGTAGACAACGGCAAGTACGGGTCGATCCCACGAAGAAGGTTGATTAAATTGAATTTAAGAAATTATCTAAACTAATTTAAATGGAAAATGGGGGTTACTGTGTTTTTAAAAGAAAACTAAATTAAAGATAAGAAAAATAAAACAAAATAAAATGATAAGATGGATGAAATGAATTTTTCGTGGTTTGGATTCACCGATGAGTTAACAAAAACATATTTAAATCTAAATTACTGAATTTAAATACGAGAAGCATTAGGAATGAGAATCCCTTGCTTACACCGAATATATGATCGTTATAATCCAATTAAACTTATATCATGTTTCTATCAAACATTCACAAGTTATTTCAAGCAAATATGCTCTTACTAAGTATTAAATGTCTTTTTAGGGCACACTTAATCAAAGTTTAAGCTTAATAATGTTTTAGCACATGCTTTGAATATTAATAAAGGGTAATTCTAACTACCAAACATATCAAGTTACTTACTCGAAAATGCAAGGTGAAAGCAAATTATCAAAATTCAGAAATAACTTGTAACGACAATTAAGCAAACCATTCAGTAAAATAAATTCAAAATAATTTTTACAGCCCAATTGGTTTGTCACAAACTCGGAATGGTGTCGAACAGCAAATCGACGATTGGGTGTGCACGAATCCCGAGGAAATGGCCCAAAAATCGATCTGTGGTGGTACAGAGCAATTCTGGGGGTGGAAATAGCCAAAATCAGTTTTTATTTCAAATTTCCCTCCCTGCTACAGTGCAGGGAGCTGCCGATCATCTTCTCCAGCGAATTCGTCGGCTTTTGCGGCCTGATTCTCGCTCCTCGCGGTCTCCCTCGTCTCCCTTGTGACGCTAGAACCTGCAAAGACGAACAAAGGTGAAGAAAACCCCGTAAAACAGCAAAAACAGAAAGAGAGAAACAGGGAAGAAGGTCCCTGTTTTTCGCGACTCTGTCGCGACTGTTCGCGGCGGTTCTTCGCTCCTTCGCGGCTTCCCTCGACTCCCTCGTGACGCTAGAACCTGCAAGAAGAAACGAAGTGAAGAAAACCAAAAAAAAACAGTAAATGAAATAGCGAGAAACAGGGAAGAAACTCCCTGTTTTTCGTGATTCTGTCTGCGCGGTTGCGAGCTCTGGCGGAAGCAGTGGTTGCGGTGATTGGCCGGGTCGTGACGGTGGTTGTGAGAGAAGGATCTCCAGACTATTTGAGGCCGAAAGAGGGGAGGAGCAAGCTCTGTTTGCGAGGTGAAACAGAGTCGCGGTGCGACTGTTCCGCGGCGAGGACGGTGGTTCGTGACCTGTTGTGGTGCTGTTCGGCGGCGGTGGTGGTGGTTCGTGACCTGTTTGGACAGTGGAGAGAAGTAGGGAGTGGTGGTGGAGTTGGAAAAGTGGTGGCTTGTGATGAGAATCACTTTGAAAGGAGGAAGAGGTTTTGATCTTCAATTCTATTATTTTCCCTTCTCTTCCTCCCTCCCATTGCTATTCCTTTTCATAGATATTTATAGATGGAGAACAAATGAATAGCAAGGGATGTTGGTGGAGAACATGGGATAGAACATGGGATAGAACATGGCTATTAGGTGGATATGGGATAGAACATGGGAGAACATGGATGTTAGGTGGATGTTGGTGGAGAACATGGGGTGTTAGGTGGATGTTGGGTTTGTAATTGAGATTGGGCTTAGGTTTTGGTTTATGGGTAGGCTTAGGTTTTGGTTTATGGGTTTATGGATTTGGTTTATAGGTTTTGGTTTATGGATTTGGTTTATAGGTTTAGGTTTATGGATTTATGGATTTGGTTCTCTCTCTGCTTTGTACCACCAAGTGCAATTCCTTACACACTCGCCTTAATATGATTTCATCGTTTAAGCGCAAATTCCTGGAAAGAGATAAAAACGAAGTAATTATTATAAAATATAAGAATCGAAACACTAACATATATAAATTAAGGAGTATAAAATGTATGAATTATGTGTATATCATACGTCTGGAAGCTAAACCAAACCCCAACAAGGTAATTGCCCATCAATTGGCACCCCCTATAGAGAAGTTTCCAAATGAAAACTAATATTCCCGTAGGGACTAAACTCATCCAAATCTTATTAAACAAAGCCATTTCTGCCCCACTGCCCCTGAGCAAGTCATTAGCAGACCATGTAGAAAAATACTTATTTGCACTGGGATTCCATACACACGAGTCAGCCTTATTCACCTCTCCTCTGAGGCTTCCTTCTAATAATTCAATATCTAAGCTACCGAGCGAAAAACTAAACTGCATAAAATTTTCACTCTTTACCTCCTCAATGGAAGGTCAAGTACCCTATGCACTTATCTCCAATGGCTTAGAAAATACAACACATAGTTTTAGTTCTCGTTAAATAATCATGTATTTCCTTGACCAATCCGCCAAAACGAGTTGGCCAGAAATATATCATTGATTTTATATACATCTATCATCAGCAAAGATGCATTGCATTTAATCACCTACTTACAAAAAATGACACTCTGCTTCCAATATTTATTTCTCATAAATACCACCCACAAGGAATTAGCATTTTGCATATTCCACAAAGCTTTAATTCTAAAGGCTTTAATATAACCAACAAGAAATCTCTCACTCCTAAGCCTCCTTCCCTGACTGGGCGTGGAACCTTATCCCAACCCAACCCAACCCACTTTTTTCAATCTGCCTTCATAGTCTCTCCAAACGAAATCTACCATAATTTTTCAGATCTTGAACAAAATTTTTTGGGGGCATGCATAGCACTAAGAATATAAACCGGGATGGAGCTCAACACATTTTTAATCAAAACCAATCTGCCTCCCGGGAAAATAAGTTTAGCCTTCCATCCACCCGTCTCTGAACTTTGAGAACAAACTCTTAAAAATATGCTATCTTACATCGACCTTGATAGACCAAACCCCCTAGATATTTCATAATAGCCTCTTTCTATTGAAATCCCATGTGGGATTTGACTGCCACAATTTTTTCAAGTTTGACCTTGTCATCTAGCATAAATGAACTTTTATGATCATTAATTTTTTGACCTGAGACTAAACAATATTTCTCCAAAAATTTCATACAACCCAGCAGAGACATTTTCTTTCTATTTAAGAAGATCAGGGAATCATTAGCTTAAAGTAGATGTGTGACAAGCGCACATGCCATTAGAGTATAATAGTAACCAATCTCTCCCTTCTAGAAGGCCTTGGATAAACCTATATTGAACGAGGACTTCTGACGCAATAGTAAATAACAAAGGGGAGAGAAGATTCCCCTGCCTCAATCCTCTAGTAGACTTGAAATACCCATTGTATGTTCCTTGTAAAAGAACTTTGAAGCCACAATTAGTAATACAATTAGAGATAACATGGCAAACCCTATGATTGAAACCAAACCTCTTGAGAACTGAAATAACAAATCCACATTCCAGTCTATCATAGGCTTTCTCTTTGTCAATTTTGAGCACCACATACCCACCAAAGGGCTTTTTCCCAATGTCCCTAATCAGCTCCTGCGCAAGACTAATGTTTTCTACAATGGACATCCCTCTAACAAAAGCACCATTTTCCCATGACATCATCTCAGAAAGCAATAAAGCCAACCTATTGCACAGTATTTTACTGAATATTTTATAAATGACATTGTAAAGGCTAATCAGTCTAAAGTCCAAAAAAGAACCTAGGATAAGGGCGATTAGATTAGTAGAGAAGGCTCCTGGCAAGGCGTCAACCTAAAAATTGAATGCTTGCTTCCCGAATATCCGTACCAACTGTATCCCAGCAAGACTGAAAAAAACCTGAAGTAAACCCACCTGGGTCAGGGGCATTATTCTTCGAAATACTAAACATAGCCTGTTTTATCTTTTCATGATGTCTGCTTGATTAAATCATCATAAATGGAGGAATAAATTACACTAGGAATATAGTCCAGCAACTTCTGATCCTCCACCAGATTATCCTAAAAAGTCTCGAAGAACCCATTTGTTTCACGCAAAATTTCCTCAACATTTGTGATTTCTGAACCAGAGGGAATCATAGTCTTTTAAATCCTCCACCATCATTCGAACCAGAAAGTAAAATAACTTCCCACTGCTACATTTCATCTTCCAGTGATCTTAGTCTACTAAAAACATTACTAAAGACCTCTTTATTCCATATAATAAGCTTCATACGAAGCATTTTGAGTTTTACATCAATCTTATCAAGAGCTCGTATACTTCCCCAACAACATTCTAGGCAGAATTCACTAGATCATCAAATGTAGGGTGAGTAGTCCACATATTAATAAATCTAGATGGGAAAATATATGCTCAATTCTGAATAGGCATAGACATTTGCATAGGTGTATGATCTGAAAAGGTACAGTGCAAATGCTACACTATGGTGTTCGGCATCTGAGACAACCACTTTTCATTAACTAGAATTTTGTCAAGCCTTGCTCAAATTTTGTTTCTTCTATGCCCTATAATTACATTAGGTCATCCGCGGACTCGAAAATAATCCAGTAAGCCACAATTCCCAATATAATCTGCAAACTCATCCATGCTAGACATAGAAGGTGGGTTGCCTCTTATTTTATCATGCCCGTTAGTAATCGTATTAAAATCCCCCCAGCAGCCAAGGTTCATCACAACCCAAGGAAAAATTTTCCAAATTCATTCAGAGGCCACGTCTTTCCTCCACCGTGCATTTGACATAAACAAAAGAAATCACAAAAGTCTGGGCATTGGAATTATCCATGACCCTTCCCTGAATAATTTGGTCTGTCATACCAAGAACTACAAAAGATATATCATTCACCCAAAAAATCCAAATCTTACCTCCAACTACTCTATTAGACACAAAACCTGGTAATTTGACTTTACTCCCAATTTTCAATACATGTTGTCATCAATCATAGGCTCTACAATCATCAAGATTTTGACATTTTGTTCGACAATTATCTTCTTTAATCTACAACGAGTAGCCATGTTCCCAACTCCTCGAGCATTCCTAGACAATGTGGTCAATCATTAGTAACCATGAAGGAAGCAACCATCTGTCTAGTTAGTCGTCTTTTCCCAAGTGCTGCCAGTACTTTAATTTTCTTCTTAGTAGATCTGCTAATTTCTCCATCTGAGTGGGCTCCCAATTCCATATCACTAATCAGGCATGCCTGCAGTCCAAGTTCTGAGTCTATCAGTAACTCTTGACTGTCCACGCTGACACATTCCAAAGTATTAACATTCAACATTTTTTTTCTGTTTCGTCGACCTTTTGGACTTATGATCACATCTTCTATCTGCAAACCTGCGATCTCCGAGTGGACCTCAATAGGTCCCTGCATCAATCCCATACCCTGATTGTCCTACACTACAATAACGTCCAACACCTTCCTCCTTGGCATCTCCTCGGCCTCCAAGGCATCCATAGCCACATCGATCAGTATCATTCGCCTCTTGAATTTTCTCTTCTGTATCCATTCAACCAACTTTCGCATTATTAGAAAGTTCATATTTACTCACCTGTTCTTGTCCCATTGCTTGGATGGCTTTATTTATACCACTTAGCGAATACTCGAGACCCAAGCAACCGTCTTTGAATTTTTTAAAGAAACTAGCATGCAAGCGACTAATAGAATTGACATCCACTTCACTTTTGTGTCCAACCGACTGATTCTCCAAATCATTTTATGCATCTTTGTTACCACCCATAACAAGCAAGCTAGTAGTAGGACCTAAAAGAAAAAGTGAGTTATGCATGTGTACATCTTCTAGAGATTTTTTAATTTTCACAGGCACCTTTGCGTAAGCAAGACTGCCTCGTCATCCTCTAGATTGCCCAAGGTTGCAAACAAGTTTGAGACTTCCATGTTTTTCGTACTTACCACTGGCACGTTTCCCTTTACTGGCTGACACAAGATCTCCTGCCCCTTAGAATCCTTTACTCCACTGACACTCGCCATGTTAGTCTGAACTTTACCGCTAGTATATATTTCACAACAAGCCTAAAGACTTGCTTCACACTCTGTTTTACCTTCTTCTGGTTTTCAATGGTTTGGCATTTCCTTTCCCATTTGTCGAATTTATGTTTTTATTTGAACCAAGCTTCCTCCTGCAAACCGAAACATTATGACCAACCAAATAACATACCTCACAGTATCTAAATCTTGGGAAGATAAGTCTTTGTCAGAAACCTTTATTCCTTGATCTCTCTCTATCCAAACTCGCATTGGAAGAGGCTCTGAAAGATCCATCTCGACACACATCCAAGATACCGTAGGACGCGATAAACACCTAGTGTTGTCATCCATACCCAAAAATCCTCCAAAAAAGTTACCAATGCCCTTCAGTAATGGATGGTGAAATTGAAGCGGGATGTCAGGGGGTGCCACCCACAATGGAATGACCATTGGATCAATACGCAAACTACGTGTTGCATGTCAATGGATAGCTTTGAAGAGAACTCCCATAATCATGAAGGAGTCTCTAGACAAAACATTTTTTGCTTCCTCATTTGATTGTAAACGCAATGTTACGTACCTAGAATCCAGCAAACCCATAGATAAATCACCCAAAATTCCTTACGATCTATGAATCGAATCGTGAATCGCTTCAAGGGTAGATTTATAGTTGGAAAACTTGAGCACTATCACATGGTTCCTCATAAAAATTTCACCATTATTAACATTCCCATCTGTTAAAGCAATGGCTGGAGAACCCTCCTTCCTAAAGTTTGTTCCCTCCACTGGAATCTTTGTTGTTGTAACCTTCAACATGCTGCCCAAACACATGCACAAAGGTTCGAGTAGAAGAAGGCAAGCCGCCCTCCCCACCGAGCTGCCTCCATGGACGGCTGGAGGAGCCACCATGAGAAGTTGTGCGAAGCCCTTGAGAGTGGATGTCCAACCAACTGAGCTACAATTGATGAAAGTTTGGAATTATATTCATCAATTGTAGCTCAGTTAGTTGGACATCCCATCAATTGTAGCTGTGAAAGTTTGGAATTATGTTCATCAATTAAGTCTTCATCATCATCATCATCATCATTATTATTATTATTATTATTATTATTATTATTATTATTATTATTATTATTATTATTATTATTATTATTATTATTATTATTATTATTATTATTATTATTATTATTATTATTATTACTATATAACCTTGCTCAAAACGTGCCTCTTCCAAAAGTGACCTCAGTTTCTCAAAGAAAGGGAAGGGAAGCCAAAGGTGAACTCAAAATAGCCAGAGGTTTGTGTGGAGGGAAGCCAAAGATTAGATGATCCATCATGAGCTCAGAAAAGTTTCAAGATTCTGTTGCATTTGGCCTTTCTCTTTAATCAACAAATGATCCTTCAAATGCCATTGTGGTGTGCATAGTTTCTATAGATTTACAACTAATTGATGAAAACACAATAAGAACACCAACAATCAACTCAACTCGAAAAACAGAAGGACCACTATTGGAAAAGTAATAGGCATGTCCCATGGAATAATAAGTCCTACTATTGGAAAAGTAATAGCATGTGGGCAGTGTACAAGTCGGTATCACCAAACCATTCATTCATCCAACTGGGCTTCAATAATGCGCCTGCCAATTTTTAACCTTGACAACCTCACATGTATGCAGTAAGCCACAATTCCCAATATAATCTGCAAACTCATCCATGCTAGACATAGAAGGTGGGTTGCCTCTTATTTTATCATGCCCGTTAGTAATCGTATTAAAATCCCCCCAGCAGCCAAGGTTCATCACAACCCAAGGAAAAATTTTCCAAATTCATTCAGAGGCCACGTCTTTCCTCCACCGTGCATTTGACATAAACAAAAGAAATCACAAAAGTCTGGGCATTGGAATTATCCATGACCCTTCCCTGAATAATTTGGTCTGTCATACCAAGAACTACAAAAGATATATCATTCACCCAAAAAATCCAAATCTTACCTCCAACTACTCTATTAGACACAAAACCTGGTAATTTGACTTTACTCCCAATTTTCAATACATGTTGTCATCAATCATAGGCTCTACAATCATCAAGATTTTGACATTTTGTTCGACAATTATCTTCTTTAATCTACAACGAGTAGCCATGTTCCCAACTCCTCGAGCATTCCTAGACAATGTGGTCAATCATTAGTAACCATGAAGGAAGCAACCATCTGTCTAGTTAGTCGTCTTTTCCCAAGTGCTGCCAGTACTTTAATTTTCTTCTTAGTAGATCTGCTAATTTCTCCATCTGAGTGGGCTCCCAATTCCATATCACTAATCAGGCATGCCTGCAGTCCAAGTTCTGAGTCTATCAGTAACTCTTGACTGTCCACGCTGACACATTCCAAAGTATTAACATTCAACATTTTTTTTCTGTTTCGTCGACCTTTTGGACCTATGATCACATCTTCTATCTGCAAACCTGCGATCTCCGAGTGGACCTCAATAGGTCCCTGCATCAATCCCATACCCTGATTGTCCTACACTACAATAACGTCCAACACCTTCCTCCTTGGCATCTCCTCGGCCTCCAAGGCATCCATAGCCACATCGATCAGTATCATTCGCCTCTTGAATTTTCTCTTCTGTATCCATTCAACCAACTTTCGCATTATTAGAAAGTTCATATTTACTCACCTGTTCTTGTCCCATTGCTTGGATGGCTTTATTTATACCACTTAGCGAATACTCGAGACCCAAGCAACCGTCTTTGAATTTTTTAAAGAAACTAGCATGCAAGCGACTAATAGAATTGACATCCACTTCACTTTTGTGTCCAACCGACTGATTCTCCAAATCATTTTATGCATCTTTGTTACCACCCATAACAAGCAAGCTAGTAGTAGGACCTAAAAGAAAAAGTGAGTTGTGCATGTGTACATCTTCTAGAGATTTTTTAATTTTCACAGGCACCTTTGCGTAAGCAAGACTGCCTCGTCATCCTCTAGATTGCCCAAGGTTGCAAACAAGTTTGAGACTTCCATGTTTTTCGTACTTACCACTGGCACGTTTCCCTTTACTGGCTGACACAAGATCTCCTGCCCCTTAGAATCCTTTACTCCACTGACACTCGCCATGTTAGTCTGAACTTTACCGCTAGTATATATTTCACAACAAGCCTAAAGACTTGCTTCACACTCTGTTTTACCTTCTTCTGGTTTTCAATGGTTTGGCATTTCCTTTCCCATTTGTCGAATTTATGTTTTTATTTGAACCAAGCTTCCTCCTGCAAACCGAAACATTATGACCAACCAAATAACATACCTCACAGTATCTAAATCTTGGGAAGATAAGTCTTTGTCAGAAACCTTTATTCCTTGATCTCTCTCTATCCAAACTCGCATTGGAAGAGGCTCTGAAAGATCCATCTCGACACACATCCAAGATACCGTAGGACGCGATAAACACCTAGTGTTGTCATCCATACCCAAAAATCCTCCAAAAAAGTTACCAATGCCCTTCAGTAATGGATGGTGAAATTGAAGCGGGATGTCAGGGGGTGCCACCCACAATGGAATGACCATTGGATCAATACGCAAACTACGTGTTGCATGTCAATGGAAAGCTTTGAAGCGAACTCCCATAATCATGAAGGAGTCTCTAGACAAAACATTTTTTGCTTCCTCATTTGATTGTAAACGCAATGTTACGTACCTAGAATCCAGCAAACCCATAGATAAATCACCCAAAATTCCTTACGATCTATGAATCGAATCGTGAATCGCTTCAAGGGTAGATCTATAGTTGGAAAACTTGAGCACTATCACATGGTTCCTCATAAAAATTTCACCATTATTAACATTCCCATCTGTTAAAGCAATGGCTGGAGAACCCTCCTTCCTAAAGTTTGTTCCCTCCACTGGAATCTTTGTTGTTGTAACCTTCAACATGCTGCCCAAACACATGCACAAAGGTTCGAGTAGAAGAAGGCAAGCCGCCCTCCCCACCGAGCTGCCTCCATGGACGGCTGGAGGAGCCACCATGAGAAGTTGTGCGAAGCCCTTGAGAGTGGATGTCCAACCAACTGAGCTACAATTGATGAAAGTTTGGAATTATATTCATCAATTGTAGCTCAGTTAGTTGGACATCCCATCAATTGTAGCTGTGAAAGTTTGGAATTATGTTCATCAATTAAGTCTTCATCATCATCATCATCATTATTATTATTATTATTATTATTATTATTATTATTATTATTATTATTATTATTATTATTATTATTATTATTACTATATAACCTTGCTCAAAACGTGCCTCTTCCAAAAGTGACCTCAGTTTCTCAAAGAAAGGGAAGGGAAGCCAAAGGTGAACTCAAAATAGCCAGAGGTTTGTGTGGAGGGAAGCCAAAGATTAGATGATCCATCATGAGCTCAGAAAAGTTTCAAGATTCTGTTGCATTTGGCCTTTCTCTTTAATCAACAAATGATCCTTCAAATGCCATTGTGGTGTGCATAGTTTCTATAGATTTACAACTAATTGATGAAAACACAATAAGAACACCAACAATCAACTCAACTCGAAAAACAGAAGGACCACTATTGGAAAAGTAATAGGCATGTCCCATGGAATAATAAGTCCTACTATTGGAAAAGTAATAGCATGTGGGCAGTGTACAAGTCGGTATCACCAAACCATTCATTCATCCAACTGGGCTTCAATAATGCGCCTGCCAATTTTTAACCTTGACAACCTCACATGTATGCAGCGAAGGTGGATCGAACTTGTGCCGATTCTACTACAGTGGTGGTGGTGGTGGTTATGACATGATAGTTGTTGTGGTAGTAATAGTGGTGGCGACAATTATGGTTGTACTGATATTCTTGAAGTTAGTGGTGGTTGTAGTGAATATGCTATGGTATTGATAATTCTGAAGGTGATGGTGGTAGTAGTAGTAGCAATAGCAGTGGTGGTGATTGTGATGGTTTTCATAAAAGTAGGAAAGAGTAAATCAATTACGACATAAAATAAATAAATGAAGAGCATAATTTTCATACCATTAGCCCAAGTGCAGATGTTGATTGTTGTCGTTCAATTAGCACACGAGTAATTTTTACAAAATATTAGGTTGATATCACTATGAAAAACTCCAACACAATCGTCATCATTATATTTTAATAGTTTATCTTTTAATAAAACTTATTTATTAAAATAAAATAGACACTTATGGTTTCGTTTCGTTCCATTCAAAGGATACTGAGGAAGCTGCCTTTCAAAGTGGCCTTATCACTGATGTATAACTTATCAAATATAAGGTGGGATGGTGGTTGATATCAACCCCCACAAAACCACCCAAGACATATAACTTATCACTTCATATATATATACATTACATTTGATAATGAAAGAATTAAATAAAGAAAATAATTTATCTGTGACCACAGATTTTGTGGAGGTAAGTTTCCCTATTCATAGGGAAACATATGCTTCAATTGTTTTCCATTTGGTTATGAGCACCCCACGCCACATCTTCGTTGCTCTACCTCCATCCACTCATGTTCCATGTCGTCCAGTTGACAGGGAAAATTATTAGGAAACCTTCCTGGAAACCTGTCAAAATGCAGCTCCATTATAGGCCAGAACCACACCCATTAATATCCAAAATCTAAAATAATAATAATAATAATAATAATAATAATAATAATAATAATATCAAAATTTTCAATTATTGACAGTTTTAATGAACATTTGTTATACAATATCTAATAAAGTTATATCCATATTGTTTGAAAAAAATTATTTGCATTTATTGATTTAAAATTTCAACTTTACTTGCTGGGTTCACTGACCATGGACTTTGTGCACGCCTTAAGTTGTATGTATTCCTTACAAGATGACCTTGTGAGTGTTGGAACAATATGTAACGGTGTTAAAAAGGGATGGAATGTAATCCGATGCTTGCTAAATGCATTGTTCTTAAGACAATATTTGACCTGTCGAATTCGTCTATGTTCCTAATGCACTCTAAGACAAAACTCAGGCGAGCATGAAGGAATGATGAATTGCTATATCTTTACGATATTTTAAATGGTCAGTTTGACATTCTACTTATAGTAATTGAAACAATACGTACCTATTGTCAGAAGACACCAAGACCTGCCAAGAGACCCAAGCCCAAGCCCGACCCGAGTTGGTCAGACGACAATGCATGTGGTGTATTTAACATTGTACATAGTCTCTGATCATAAGGGCCTATTGTAACCCTTGGGGCACACCTTATGTAATAAATACAAATATTTAACACAAGCTAAAATTACTTTACATATTAGATTTGGGACTAAAACATTTGTTAACTAAAAAGGAACTTATGTAATAAGTTTATATAAATAACGATTTACCTCATTTATCCTTATGGAAATACATAAATTTCCAACAATCCCCTCTTGAATGAGAAAATCATGACATCTCAAGAGTACGTGGATTAATGCCACACGAAGATATGTCTATCACTTTGAACCTTCCTTAGTAAAAGAGTATCGAAATTACGTAACTTATCAGTGAATTATTTCATCTTGGACTGTCAGTTGTTGATATACAACCAGTCAATGAACTTTACATGACATTATTTCATTCAAATTCTATCATCGGTTGTGTTCATTTTGGTCCTGAACAATATCGATTTTGTAAGTAGTACTATAGATTTAGGCCTGATAAAAATCTCGTAGAGCCGACCCAGCTCACACTTACATAGGTAGCCGCTTCTATTAGAAGTATTCTACAATACCCCACTTGCCTTTTGCAAGATATAGACGTCATTAAAATTAGTGTATCATTGTTTATCCTTTTGATCACAGTAGGTTTGCACTTCGTACATCATAGGAATGGAAAGAGTATTATACTCTGAAGTGCTTAACAATGTGTCACGCCCCGATTTTCGAAGGAAATGAAAATCCCAAAATCCACTTAGGATCATCCGTTTCCCCCAAAACTCGGAACGTGAGAATTCAATAATAACAGAAACAAATAGCAGCATCAGCTAAACAACTAAAACGAATAAAAAGTCTAACCCGGAGAAGACTGGCATGGCTAGCTCACTAGCGGAACTCCAGTAATGCAGCTCAAAATCTCTAAACCTGAAAGACTACTCGGCTACATTCCAAAAGGAATGTACCCAAGAAGCAAAAGCTTACTCGGGTCAGCAATAAAGCCGGTGTGAGAAATCTTCATCCCAAAATCAATAAACCCACACATGATAACATTAAGATAAACCAAACAATAAATAATCACACCATCAGGTAGTTCCTCAATGAGGCAATGGTGTTATTATCCTAATAAATAAATATGCATCATTTATCACTAATAAATAAAGTTTATGAGTCATCAATCCTCATAAATGCAACCACAATACAATTCATAATCATATTAGACTACTATTGAAATATTAAACAAACACACTTTTCTTTCTACCTTTAGGAAGACATGTAGTTCTCATTCAAGGTTCGAATGAGCTGTTAGTTTCTTCCCTCAAGGCTAACCTAGTATAAGCTAAAATAATCTATACACAATTTCATGGCATGCTCAATTCAATGGTTTAATTTAATTATTTGTTTTTGATTTCTAATCCTTGGCTTCTTTTCCACAATCGCACTCTCCTCCTGTGCCGAACACACCTCACCCAAGTGTGTCTCCCTTGCCATCGAAGCCACTCGGAGCGTACATGACCCAAGTGGGGTGCCACCTCGAGTGTCATGTCATCTCACCCGAAGTTCGATCACTGACAAGCATTCTACACGTACAACCGAACTCACATGGAACGGTGCACCGATATGCAAGCAAGTCTGCATACCCATAATAATATCACACGTATACAAGCAAGTCTGTATACAAAATTTTCATTTCTTTTCACATTTTTTTTTTCTCTGGAGTTGTGGAAAAAGAACATTTACCAAGTATTTTATTTGAGTCATTATTTTTCCAAATCAATTAACGTCACATCACATTCCCTTTACAAGAACCATATATACATAAAACATTACCAAGGTGATATTCACAACATGACAAAATCTATTTTGCCATCTCCTTCAGAAAAGAATGAAAAACAAGTGTGTCGCAAGCACAAACATTCTTTTAACATAGTCACATACGCGTGACAAGAAAACAAGTTTCATTACTGGCTATACCCCAAATTATGATACCCTGAAATAAATACACATAAACACTTACCCAAACAAATACAACTCCTCCGACTGACTCAATTTGCTTGCTTGCCTTAAAAATGACAAATTTTGAGCTCAAAATGAATATAAGATGATAAAGACACTTTGTCTTGCCTAACAGAGTCACTATCATTAAATTACTTCACTTCAAGGACCAGTGATATAACTCCAGATCCACATCACCAACCACTCTCACACCACATTCCCACAGAAGCAATCAAAATTGTGATAAACACAATTCCCACATTCCCACATAACCAAGATCTAAATTGCAAAAATCATAAACACAAAGATCCAAGAAAAACTCACTGTAAATATGAAGGGGATGGAGAAACTCAAATTTCAAACGGCATTTTCAAATGAACCCAGAGAAGAAACAAAGCAGCATTTTCAAATGAACCCAAAAACCCCAATTTTTAATCCATCCAAACCTCCCTAAGATGACAATACCAATCACAACATCAAACCCCTAAACACACTAAATCGCCAGTAAGCCATCAAACACACCAAAATCAACAAACAAATATATGGGTATTTCAAAAAAGAGGAACTCATAAAGAGAATGAAAGAAGACTCACCACCTCATCCACACAGAGAGAACTTCTTGATGAAACCATCTTTTTCTGTCCATTTATACATACCCATTCAATAATCTCTTAAAGGTAAATAATATTGTGGTTCAAATAATTAACAGTTATGCACTTAGCAACACAATACTTACTGAAAAATACTCCCAAATTGGGGAAACCCCATTGAAGGGAAGGTTTGGGAAAAAGGGTTTTAGTGCTACAAAATTTCATCTTTGAATAGAAAAACAAAAAGGGGTGGAGAGAAAAACCTCTCAGTCCAGCTTTCTACACATTGAAAGTAAATTGGTCCTTTCATATACATAATCACATTGTCCTGGATTGTTTTGCATAATCGATTTAGGTTCGACTTACATTGGAGGCCCTCCCAAGTTGATAACAACACAAACATGGAATCTAAAGGAAACCCATGGAATACCATACACTGATCTCAACATATCCAACAGAAATCACCAACAAAAACACAAAAACAAACCAATGGGTATATAAGGATGATCTTTGGTCTAACTGGTACTCATCATTGAAAACAAGTGGGTATAAAATGGCTACTCCTGATTATGAAGCAAAGTGACACAAACTCACTAAATTTCTTACAAATCACAGCATAAGTGAAGGAGACGAAAAATCACATACAAGGAAGGAATGGAGAAAACTTCACAGTAAAAGTAGAGGAGAGGAAGAAAACTCACTGGATTCGTTCCAATAAGCAGCAACTTCAAACTTCGGCAGAACCAAAGTCGCATTCAGCAAACGAGCAACACCAACACCATCACCACGCACTACCACTTCTTCCACAGGGTCTTTGAAGTCGATCTTCACAGAGTCTTTATTGAGAATTGCAATCGAACTTCATCAATCTCCACAGAAGCTTTCTTGCGATCAAACTCCATCGATCTGTTAATGGTTCACTCGCAAATCAGACATCCTCACAAAGTCTTTGTCACATTCAGTCTCCTACAGAAATCGATCTCCAGATTCACACAACTCGCTGAAGGCGAGATCAGAGAGGATCGATGAGAGAAAGAGAGATTCGCCACAAACCAACCAACCTCTCGACCTTCTTCCTCCTATTATCATCGTCTCACCATATCGCCTTCTTCCTTTCTCCATTACTAGCCCTCATCCACATCACGATCCTGTTTCTCTTTCTCTCCCACATCTCTCACAACCAACCACCGCCAATCTAGCCGATATCTCGACACCCACAAACACATCGCCACCTCTCTCTATCGCATCTCTCTGCCAATCAGTCACAGCCCCTTCCTCTATTCGTCTTCGCCTTGCTTCTGCTTCCCTTGCTTTCTCTTGTTGCTAGCCATCGAAGAAGAAAAGAGAATGAAGAAGAAAAGAAAAGAGAAAAAAAAAAAAAAAGGAAGAAATAGGGTTACTCTTTATAAGGTGGGTGGCTATTTGCCCCCACCGAACTTTCGAACACACCCCCTCTTTCACAAAATAAAAACCCTACTTATTAGTTTAATAAAAGTCCACAACCAAGCCCAAATACAATTGGGTAACAACCCATCAACATTAAGGTTTACAAAAGAAATTTTTATATTTATTTAATTAGGCGGGTATTACAATATATACAACTCAAAAGAATCTCGTCCCGAGATTCGGTAGAGGAAGGTAAGTAGAAAATTAATTCTTAAATAAACAAACTACACATCACATGGACAAACAAATAGATCATACATATGCCCATAACTTAATGAAAACAATCACACAAAAATATAAATATTTTTAGTAAGTAGAAAAATTACGGGGTGCTACAATATATACAACTCAAAAGAATCTCGTCCCGAGATTCGGTAGAGGAAAGAAAGTTAAGCGAATTTCAAAAATGCAACTTGTCAAACGAAAGAAGATTTTTAAAATAAAAATTTTCAATTGAATTTTAGTTGCATAAATTTTTATTGTCATTGAAAAAGTAGTGGTGTTACAATATATACAACTCAAAAGAATCTCGTCCTGAGATTCGCGAAAAGGGTTAACTAAAGATTTTAAGATAACAAACTACTACAAGAAAACGACACGAAATAATGTCATCCACTATTGACATTAAAATAAGTTAGTCACAGAAATATCATATTGAGATTCACGAAGAAAAAGAAACAACAATAAAAGTTCAAGGTTCACCCTTGTCACTTTATCTCTAGACAGTCACACTACTACTCTCCCATATCCACATTCCGAGGATCACCTAGACTCTACCCCAGCCTAGGCTAACCAAATGCTCTGATACCAAAATGTCACGCCCCGATTTTCGAAGGAAACGAAAATCCCAAAATCCACTTAGGATCATCCGTTTCCCCCAAAACTCGGAACGTGAGAATTCAATAATAACAGAAACAAATAGCAGCATCAGCTAAACAACTAAAACGAATAAAAAGTCTAACCCGGAGAAGACTGGCATGGCTAGCTCACTAGCGAAACTCCAGTAATGCAGCTCAAAATCTCTAAACCTGAAAGACTACTCGGCTACATTCCAAAAGGAATGTACCCAAGAAGCAAAAGCTTACTCGGGTCAGCAATAAAGCCGGTGTGAGAAATCTTCATCCCAAAATCAATAAACCCACACATGATAACATTAAGATAAACCAAACAATAAATAATCACACCATCAGGTAGTTCCTCAATGAGGCAATGGTGTTATTATCCTAATAAATTAATATGCATCATTTATCACTAATAAATAAAGTTTATGAGTCATCAATCCTCATAAATGCAACCACAATACAATTCATAATCATATTAGACTACTATTGAAATATTAAACAAACACACTTTTCTTTCTACCTTTAGGAAGACATGTAGTTCTCATTCAAGGTTCGAATGAGCTGTTAGTTTCTTCCCTCAAGGCTAACCTAGTATAAGCTAAAATAATCTATACACAATTTCATGGCATGCTCAATTCAATGGTTTAATTTAATTATTTGTTTTTGATTTCTAATCCTTGGCTTCTTTTCCACAATCGCACTCTCCTCCTGTGCCGAACACACCTCACCCAAGTGTGTCTCCCTTGCCATCGAAGCCACTCGGAGCGTACATGACCCAAGTGGGGTGCCACCTCGAGTGTCATGTCATCTCACCCGAAGTTCGATCACTGACAAGCATTCTACACGTACAACCGAACTCACATGGAACGGTGCACCGATATGCAAGCAAGTCTGCATACCCATAATAATATCACACGTATACAAGCAAGTCTGTATACAAAATTTTCATTTCTTTTCACATTTTTTTTTTTCTCTGGAGTTGTGGAAAAAGAACATTTACCAAGTATTTTATTTGAGTCATTATTTTTCCAAATCAATTAACGTCACATCACATTCCCTTTACAAGAACCATATATACATAAAACATTACCAAGGTGATATTCACAACATGACAAAATCTATTTTGCCATCTCCTTCAGAAAAGAATGAAAAACAAGTGTGTCGCAAGCACAAACATTCTTTTAACATAGTCACATACGCGTGACAAGAAAACAAGTTTCATTACTGGCTATACCCCAAATTATGATACCCTGAAATAAATACACATAAACACTTACCCAAACAAATACAACTCCTCCGACTGACTCAATTTGCTTGCTTGCCTTAAAAATGACAAATTTTGAGCTCAAAATGAATATAAGATGATAAAGACACTTTGTCTTGCCTAACAGAGTCACTATCATTAAATTACTTCACTTCAAGGACCAGTGATATAACTCCAGATCCACATCACCAACCACTCTCACACCACATTCCCACAGAAGCAATCAAAATTGTGATAAACACAATTCCCACATTCCCACATAACCAAGATCTAAATTGCAAAAATCATAAACACAAAGATCCAAGAAAAACTCACTGTAAATATGAAGGGGATGGAGAAACTCAAATTTCAAACGGCATTTTCAAATGAACCCAGAGAAGAAACAAAGCAGCATTTTCAAATGAACCCAAAAACCCCAATTTTTAATCCATCCAAACCTCCCTAAGATGACAATACCAATCACAACATCAAACCCCTAAACACACTAAATCGCCAGTAAGCCATCAAACACACCAAAATCAACAAACAAATATATGGGTATTTCAAAAAAGAGGAACTCATAAAGAGAATGAAAGAAGACTCACCACCTCATCCACACAGAGAGAACTTCTTGATGAAACCATCTTTTTCTGTCCATTTATACATACCCATTCAATAATCTCTTAAAGGTAAATAATATTGTGGTTCAAATAATTAACAGTTATGCACTTAGCAACACAATACTTACTGAAAAATACTCCCAAATTGGGGAAACCCCATTGAAGGGAAGGTTTGGGAAAAAGGGTTTTAGTGCTACAAAATTTCATCTTTGAATAGAAAAACAAAAAGGGGTGGAGAGAAAAACCTCTCAGTCCAGCTTTCTACACATTGAAAGTAAATTGGTCCTTTCATATACATAATCACATTGTCCTGGATTGTTTTGCATAATCGATTTAGGTTCGACTTACATTGGAGGCCCTCCCAAGTTGATAACAACACAAACATGGAATCTAAAGGAAACCCATGGAATACCATACACTGATCTCAACATATCCAACAGAAATCACCAACAAAAACACAAAAACAAACCAATGGGTATATAAGGATGATCTTTGGTCTAACTGGTACTCATCATTGAAAACAAGTGGGTATAAAATGGCTACTCCTGATTATGAAGCAAAGTGACACAAACTCACTAAATTTCTTACAAATCACAGCATAAGTGAAGGAGACGAAAAATCACATACAAGGAAGGAATGGAGAAAACTTCACAGTAAAAGTAGAGGAGAGGAAGAAAACTCACTGGATTCGTTCCAATAAGCAGCAACTTCAAACTTCGGCAGAACCAAAGTCGCATTCAGCAAACGAGCAACACCAACACCATCACCACGCACTACCACTTCTTCCACAGGGTCTTTGAAGTCGATCTTCACAGAGTCTTTATTGAGAATTGCAATCGAACTTCATCAATCTCCACAGAAGCTTTCTTGCGATCAAACTCCATCGATCTGTTAATGGTTCACTCGCAAATCAGACATCCTCACAAAGTCTTTGTCACATTCAGTCTCCTACAGAAATCGATCTCCAGATTCACACAACTCGCTGAAGGCGAGATCAGAGAGGATCGATGAGAGAAAGAGAGATTCGCCACAAACCAACCAACCTCTCGACCTTCTTCCTCCTATTATCATCGTCTCACCATATCGCCTTCTTCCTTTCTCCATTACTAGCCCTCATCCACATCACGATCCTGTTTCTCTTTCTCTCCCACATCTCTCACAACCAACCACCGCCAATCTAGCCGATATCTCGACACCCACAAACACATCGCCACCTCTCTCTATCGCATCTCTCTGCCAATCAGTCACAGCCCCTTCCTCTATTCGTCTTCGCCTTGCTTCTGCTTCCCTTGCTTTCTCTTGTTGCTAGCCATCGAAGAAGAAAAGAGAATGAAGAAGAAAAGAAAAGAGAAAAAAAAAAAAAAAGGAAGAAATAGGGTTACTCTTTATAAGGTGGGTGGCTATTTGCCCCCACCGAACTTTCGAACACACCCCCTCTTTCACAAAATAAAAACCCTACTTATTAGTTTAATAAAAGTCCACAACCAAGCCCAAATACAATTGGGTAACAACCCATCAACATTAAGGTTTACAAAAGAAATTTTTATATTTATTTAATTAGGCGGGTATTACAATATATACAACTCAAAAGAATCTCGTCCCGAGATTCGGTAGAGGAAGGTAAGTAGAAAATTAATTCTTAAATAAACAAACTACA
The DNA here is from genome assembly GCA_963556465.1 of Berberis vulgaris. NCBI lineage: Eukaryota > Viridiplantae > Streptophyta > Magnoliopsida > Ranunculales > Berberidaceae > Berberis > Berberis vulgaris. The sequence goes on from OY747128.1 coordinate 96,351,637, forward strand.
CATCACATGGACAAACAAATAGATCATACATATGCCCATAACTTAATGAAAACAATCACACAAAAATATAAATATTTTTAGTAAGTAGAAAAATTACGGGGTGCTACAATATATACAACTCAAAAGAATCTCGTCCCGAGATTCGGTAGAGGAAAGAAAGTTAAGCGAATTTCAAAAATGCAACTTGTCAAACGAAAGAAGATTTTTAAAATAAAAATTTTCAATTGAATTTTAGTTGCATAAATTTTTATTGTCATTGAAAAAGTAGTGGTGTTACAATATATACAACTCAAAAGAATCTCGTCCTGAGATTCGCGAAAAGGGTTAACTAAAGATTTTAAGATAACAAACTACTACAAGAAAACGACACGAAATAATGTCATCCACTATTGACATTAAAATAAGTTAGTCACAGAAATATCATATTGAGATTCACGAAGAAAAAGAAACAACAATAAAAGTTCAAGGTTCACCCTTGTCACTTTATCTCTAGACAGTCACACTACTACTCTCCCATATCCACATTCCGAGGATCACCTAGACTCTACCCCAGCCTAGGCTAACCAAATGCTCTGATACCAAAATGTCACGCCCCGATTTTCGAAGGAAACGAAAATCCCAAAATCCACTTAGGATCATCCGTTTCCCCCAAAACTCGGAACGTGAGAATTCAATAATAACAGAAACAAATAGCAGCATCAGCTAAACAACTAAAACGAATAAAAAGTCTAACCCGGAGAAGACTGGCATGGCTAGCTCACTAGCGAAACTCCAGTAATGCAGCTCAAAATCTCTAAACCTGAAAGACTACTCGGCTACATTCCAAAAGGAATGTACCCAAGAAGCAAAAGCTTACTCGGGTCAGCAATAAAGCCGGTGTGAGAAATCTTCATCCCAAAATCAATAAACCCACACATGATAACATTAAGATAAACCAAACAATAAATAATCACACCATCAGGTAGTTCCTCAATGAGGCAATGGTGTTATTATCCTAATAAATTAATATGCATCATTTATCACTAATAAATAAAGTTTATGAGTCATCAATCCTCATAAATGCAACCACAATACAATTCATAATCATATTAGACTACTATTGAAATATTAAACAAACACACTTTTCTTTCTACCTTTAGGAAGACATGTAGTTCTCATTCAAGGTTCGAATGAGCTGTTAGTTTCTTCCCTCAAGGCTAACCTAGTATAAGCTAAAATAATCTATACACAATTTCATGGCATGCTCAATTCAATGGTTTAATTTAATTATTTGTTTTTGATTTCTAATCCTTGGCTTCTTTTCCACAATCGCACTCTCCTCCTGTGCCGAACACACCTCACCCAAGTGTGTCTCCCTTGCCATCGAAGCCACTCGGAGCGTACATGACCCAAGTGGGGTGCCACCTCGAGTGTCATGTCATCTCACCCGAAGTTCGATCACTGACAAGCATTCTACACGTACAACCGAACTCACATGGAACGGTGCACCGATATGCAAGCAAGTCTGCATACCCATAATAATATCACACGTATACAAGCAAGTCTGTATACAAAATTTTCATTTCTTTTCACATTTTTTTTTTTCTCTGGAGTTGTGGAAAAAGAACATTTACCAAGTATTTTATTTGAGTCATTATTTTTCCAAATCAATTAACGTCACATCACATTCCCTTTACAAGAACCATATATACATAAAACATTACCAAGGTGATATTCACAACATGACAAAATCTATTTTGCCATCTCCTTCAGAAAAGAATGAAAAACAAGTGTGTCGCAAGCACAAACATTCTTTTAACATAGTCACATACGCGTGACAAGAAAACAAGTTTCATTACTGGCTATACCCCAAATTATGATACCCTGAAATAAATACACATAAACACTTACCCAAACAAATACAACTCCTCCGACTGACTCAATTTGCTTGCTTGCCTTAAAAATGACAAATTTTGAGCTCAAAATGAATATAAGATGATAAAGACACTTTGTCTTGCCTAACAGAGTCACTATCATTAAATTACTTCACTTCAAGGACCAGTGATATAACTCCAGATCCACATCACCAACCACTCTCACACCACATTCCCACAGAAGCAATCAAAATTGTGATAAACACAATTCCCACATTCCCACATAACCAAGATCTAAATTGCAAAAATCATAAACACAAAGATCCAAGAAAAACTCACTGTAAATATGAAGGGGATGGAGAAACTCAAATTTCAAACGGCATTTTCAAATGAACCCAGAGAAGAAACAAAGCAGCATTTTCAAATGAACCCAAAAACCCCAATTTTTAATCCATCCAAACCTCCCTAAGATGACAATACCAATCACAACATCAAACCCCTAAACACACTAAATCGCCAGTAAGCCATCAAACACACCAAAATCAACAAACAAATATATGGGTATTTCAAAAAAGAGGAACTCATAAAGAGAATGAAAGAAGACTCACCACCTCATCCACACAGAGAGAACTTCTTGATGAAACCATCTTTTTCTGTCCATTTATACATACCCATTCAATAATCTCTTAAAGGTAAATAATATTGTGGTTCAAATAATTAACAGTTATGCACTTAGCAACACAATACTTACTGAAAAATACTCCCAAATTGGGGAAACCCCATTGAAGGGAAGGTTTGGGAAAAAGGGTTTTAGTGCTACAAAATTTCATCTTTGAATAGAAAAACAAAAAGGGGTGGAGAGAAAAACCTCTCAGTCCAGCTTTCTACACATTGAAAGTAAATTGGTCCTTTCATATACATAATCACATTGTCCTGGATTGTTTTGCATAATCGATTTAGGTTCGACTTACATTGGAGGCCCTCCCAAGTTGATAACAACACAAACATGGAATCTAAAGGAAACCCATGGAATACCATACACTGATCTCAACATATCCAACAGAAATCACCAACAAAAACACAAAAACAAACCAATGGGTATATAAGGATGATCTTTGGTCTAACTGGTACTCATCATTGAAAACAAGTGGGTATAAAATGGCTACTCCTGATTATGAAGCAAAGTGACACAAACTCACTAAATTTCTTACAAATCACAGCATAAGTGAAGGAGACGAAAAATCACATACAAGGAAGGAATGGAGAAAACTTCACAGTAAAAGTAGAGGAGAGGAAGAAAACTCACTGGATTCGTTCCAATAAGCAGCAACTTCAAACTTCGGCAGAACCAAAGTCGCATTCAGCAAACGAGCAACACCAACACCATCACCACGCACTACCACTTCTTCCACAGGGTCTTTGAAGTCGATCTTCACAGAGTCTTTATTGAGAATTGCAATCGAACTTCATCAATCTCCACAGAAGCTTTCTTGCGATCAAACTCCATCGATCTGTTAATGGTTCACTCGCAAATCAGACATCCTCACAAAGTCTTTGTCACATTCAGTCTCCTACAGAAATCGATCTCCAGATTCACACAACTCGCTGAAGGCGAGATCAGAGAGGATCGATGAGAGAAAGAGAGATTCGCCACAAACCAACCAACCTCTCGACCTTCTTCCTCCTATTATCATCGTCTCACCATATCGCCTTCTTCCTTTCTCCATTACTAGCCCTCATCCACATCACGATCCTGTTTCTCTTTCTCTCCCACATCTCTCACAACCAACCACCGCCAATCTAGCCGATATCTCGACACCCACAAACACATCGCCACCTCTCTCTATCGCATCTCTCTGCCAATCAGTCACAGCCCCTTCCTCTATTCGTCTTCGCCTTGCTTCTGCTTCCCTTGCTTTCTCTTGTTGCTAGCCATCGAAGAAGAAAAGAGAATGAAGAAGAAAAGAAAAGAGAAAAAAAAAAAAAAAAAGGAAGAAATAGGGTTACTCTTTATAAGGTGGGTGGCTATTTGCCCCCACCGAACTTTCGAACACACCCCCTCTTTCACAAAATAAAAACCCTACTTATTAGTTTAATAAAAGTCCACAACCAAGCCCAAATACAATTGGGTAACAACCCATCAACATTAAGGTTTACAAAAGAAATTTTTATATTTATTTAATTAGGCGGGTATTACAATATATACAACTCAAAAGAATCTCGTCCCGAGATTCGGTAGAGGAAGGTAAGTAGAAAATTAATTCTTAAATAAACAAACTACACATCACATGGACAAACAAATAGATCATACATATGCCCATAACTTAATGAAAACAATCACACAAAAATATAAATATTTTTAGTAAGTAGAAAAATTACGGGGTGCTACACAATGAATTATATATCACTAGTTTTCCTTTTGAAATAAGTCAATGGGATCTCCAATCACTTAGTAAGGTTTCCGTATATGATAATTTGTATGTATTAGGCTTTTAAACCCTCTCCCCTCAAAGCACAATATATATGCTCTCTTGATAAACCTTTAGTAAATGGATCCGCAAGTTATTTTTTGATTTCACAAAATCAATGAACATAATACCAGTAGAGAGAAATTGTTGCATGGTACGATGCCTTCGACGTATGTGCTGTCATCTACCGTTGTACATTGAATAGTGAGCTCTACGTACATATAGATGTTTGATTGTCACAATGTATGCATATGGCTGGTATTGGTTATGGCCATAATGGAATATTTTCTAAAAATTGACGAAGCCACTCTGCTTCTTCCCTAGTCTTATCTAAGGCTATGAATTCAAATTTCATTGTGAATCTAGCTATACATGTTTTCTTAGAAGAATTCCACGATACGACACCGTCTGCCAAAGTAAATACATTACCAGTGGTGGTTTTACTGATTCAAAATCAGAAATCCAATTTGCATCACTGTATCCCTCAAGGACACTAGGATATCTGCCATAGTGTAATATATAGTTTGATGTATTTTTCAAATACCCTAAAACCTTAAGCAAAACATTGCAATGAGCTTTACTTGATTTACAAGTATATCTACTTAGTCTCCTCACAACATAAGCTATATCAGTTCTCGTACAGTTCATCATGTACATTAAACTTCCACGCGAGATACTTAAGTTGTGAAACATTTGAACTTGTATGCTTATGTTGCACCTGGGATGGATGGAATTGATTATTAAATTTCTTGATTCCATATTGTTTGTACTTGTCTATTACATTCTTAACATAATGTGATTGAGACAAAGTTAACCCATCAAGTGTTCACAATATTTTGATTCCCAAAATTACATCTGCATCACTTAAATCTTTCATATCAAAATATTTAGTGCGCACAAGTTTGGTGGATTTAATCACTTGATTATTAGTCACAAAGATAAGCACATCATCAACATAAAGACAAACTATCAGATAAGCATTATTGATTTTCTTTATGTAGATACATTTGTCACACTCATTTATGTTGAATCTATTTTTCAACATGACTCCATCAAACTTTTCATGTCATTGTTTGAGAGCTTATTTTAGACCATATAAGGATCGAAATAGTTTACATACTTTGTGATCTTGTCCTTTGTCTCAAAACCATTCCGATTGATCCATATATATTCCTTCATTTAATTCTTCATTCAAGAACACAGTTTTTACATCCATTTGGTGAATTTCTAAATTGTAAAGTGTTGTAATAGCAACTAAAATCCTAATTGATTTTATCCTTGTCAACAAAGAATAAGTGTCAAAATAGTCTAAGCCCTGTTTTAGACTAGACCCTTTAGCTTCTAATCGAGCTTTGTATTTATCAATGGAACCATCATGTTTTATTTTATGCTTGAAGATCCATTTGCATTTAATTGGTTTATGTCCAGGAGAAAGATCAACCAATTCCCAAGTATGATTGTGCATAATGGATTCTATCTCACTATTATAGTTTCCTTCCAGAAAGAAGCTTCAGGAGTAGACAATGTTTTTTTTTATAAGTTTGAGGTTATATTTCTAACATATAAGTTAGAAAATCTGGACCAAATGTTTTGTGTTTTTTAGCTCTCCTTCTACGTCTAAGGAGTCATCATTTCCATTTTCATTGGATTGATGTTTTGCTCGCTCCCTGCATTTGACACCTCATGTGTTCTTTTTGAAGCATTAGATGACTCGGAAGACATAAGTGGTGTTGATTCTATGTAATCCTTTCTATGAGAAATGCAGTCTCAAAAAACACTGCATCTCTAGAATCAATGATTGTATCAACATGAATATCACTGATATTAGATTTAAACTCAGAAAACCATTATGTACTGCTATTTTTGGCATTTCCTAAAAATTAAGAATCAATAGTTTTTGCTCCTAGTTTGTTCCCTTTTTGTGGTGGAACAAAAACCTTCGCTAAGCACCCCCATACTTTAATGTGTTTATAGGATGGTCATCTACCTTTCCATATCTCATATGGTATTTGATCAAGTTTCTTGTGGGATACTCGTTTTACAATATGACTTGTCATATAAAGTGTTTCCCTCCACAAGTTCTTAGGTAGACCGGAGTTCATAAGCATGGTATTAATCATGTCTTTCAAGGTTCTATTTTTCCTTTCAACAAATCCATTTGATTGTGGTAAGGAACAATAGTTTAATGTACAATACCATTTTTATCTTTTTATTTAACTGATTTTTTTACTTCAGTTTTGTTTTTACAAACACATTGATTGTTTCATCTTTGCTATTTAATAAATACACATAACAATACCATGAGCAGTATTCGATAAATGTGATAAAATATTTCTTCCCACCTCGAGTAGGAATTGATTTGAAATCAGATAAATTGTTGTGTACTAAACCCAAATATTCAGTGTTTATTTGTACTGAATGAAAATGATGTTTAGTAAATTTGGCTTCTACACAAACATCACATTTGTGTTGTGATTTATTATCAAATATAGGGATTAACCCTAGACTAGCCAACTTCTTCATTTTCTTAAAATTCATATGACCCAGTCTATCATGACATAGTAATAAGGACTCAAGCAAATAAAAAACAGATTTTGAATTATTAATGACTATTACATTGGCCTTGAAAATACCATCTGTAAGTAGGGGTGGGCATGAGACAAGATGGGATGGGATGCCATCCCATCTTGTTTGTTTGGGATTGGGATGGGATTGGACGAGGCGGGATAGACCTCATCCCGATCTTGTGCCATCCCAAACGGGTCTGGGACTGGATGGGATAAGCACGTACTAAATTTTGGATTAAAAATATAACATGCAAGATAAAAAATTTAGGATTTACCAAACACACAACTCTAAGAACAACTATATAACTTTAAGCCATTGACTATTATTTCCTCATTTCATTAGCTTTTACTTCTTTATTTTAGAACCACTATTGAAGATAACCATTTTTTTGTACATTGTTAACGAAAATGATCAACGAGTTTGTCATTTAAAAACTACGAGGAGCATACATTGTTATTGTCAAGAGTTTGGAAAATAAAAAATAAATAAAAAAGGGAGAGGGTTTGAGTTAGATTCATTATCTAGGTGAGTTGCATGGAAGCTTGTGAGAATAAAATAGCCATGTCAATAAATACAACAACAAATAAAAGTCATGTCAACAAATAGTTTCATACTATATATTTCATATTAAATATAAAAAAAATCAGTTCGGGACAGGATAGGATGAGCGGGATAGAAAATCTTCATCCCAATCCCATCCCACTCTAGATTGGGAAGGGACGAGATTGGGATGGGATTGATCATTCCCAATAGGACCCGAAAAAATCGGGACTGGGCAGGATCGGAATGGGATGCCCACCCGTATTTGTAAGGTAACCACATCCCACATATATTACGTTTTTGTAAAGGACAAATTTTCCTAACTCAAAATTGTTTTTTGAAAATATTTTCTATCAGAAGAGATCCAAAGATTAAATTCTTCTTTTCCTCTGGAACATGCATTACATCTTTCATGGTGACGGTCTTGCTTGAGGTATATTTTAATACCATAGTTCCCTTGCCTTCAATTGTCGAGACTGATTCATTTCCCATGAAGACCTTGTCATCGTTATTCAACTTCTCATAAGTTGATAACATGGTCTTATCGCTGCAGATGTGGCGGGTGGCACCGGTGTCAAGCCACCATGTGCGAGGATGATTAACGAGATTAACGTCAGATACATTGACATTAAATTTCTTTAATCCAACATCCTCCATTTTGTACTTCTTTTTATAGTACTATAGTCTTTGTACAAATGTTTATCCAGCGAATTCAGGACGTAGTTTCAACACAAGAAGTTAGAATGCCTCCAAGCTTCAATTGCAAGGAACATTTCCTTCTGACTCTCTTGGGTTTCTCCATCATTTGGCGTTGGTCCATCTTCGGTAAGAAACTGTCACACCCAATGTTATTAAGTAAAAAAACATTTGGCTCTGCCATGTTTTAAAATCAACTCCTTTGAATTTCCTAGCTGGCTTATCATGAGTAAAAACTTTTGCGAATCCAGAAGTCAACCTAGCAATTAAACTGGTTGTGCTATTACCTCTCAAATTTCTATTTTCTCATGCAGAAAAAACACAATTTATCTATTAAGAATAATAATACAAATTAATCAAAGTTTGTCACACAAAAAATTAATTAGACTAAGTTGTGTACAAAGTATCTTAATCAGAATTCTAAAATAATATAAACTCTTAAACTTACTATACAAAACAATACATTGAAATTAATTGTACAAATAAAATGTATTGTACAAAATAATATGTTTAATATATCTGTACATATTTTACTGCTGAAATAGATTCAAAGTCTGTAATAAAACCCAAATACTTTTTTTACAGAGCGGTATGCTCTGGATGTATTTGATAAATCAAATGCCTTTTTAGCAGAGTGATGTGCTCTGGATTTATTTGATTAGAGTTATAAACAAACTCCGAAACTGATACAAATTGTATAATATTGTTTTAACAGTCTTAGAGGGGATGTGATGTAACTAAGGCTTGCTGAATGCAATGTCCTTAACACAATATTCGACACATCTCGGTGCAAGGTTGATGGTCATAAGTCTCATAAGATACAACATATTATTCTATGTTCCTAATCCACTCTAGGAACTCAAGCGAATAGATATGTGAATTGACTTTTTGAGATGAACAAGAAGGAACTTGTTTGTTTTGAATGTAAACTATGTTTCTGTCTTCTTCTCTGATTGTTGGTTGTTGTTGTAATGATGAGTCGTTATATCTTTTCGTTATCTCAAATGGCCAGTTTGAGATTCTATTTTTAGCAAATAAAACATTATGTACCTACAACCAGAAGACACCAAGACCTGCCAGCAGACACATCTACTGGCTGGTGGAAACTAAGAAAATCCTAACTGATTAGGAGTTTGTCCAAAAAGATATAAGGGCCCAAGCTCAAGCCCGACTCGAGCCAATCGGTCGGCGGAACATGTGGTGTATTTAAACAAGCTAAAATTATACACAGTCTTCGATCATAAGGACTTATTATACCCCTTGGAGGATACCCTATGTAACAAATACATAGTATTTAAACAAGATCAAATTACTTTACATATTAGATATGGGACTAAAGTATTTGTTAGCTAAAAATGACTTTATGTAATAAGTTTACATAAATAACGATTTACCTCATTCAACCTTATGGAAATACATAAATTTCCAACAATCCTCTCTTGAATGAGAAAATCGTGACATCTCAAAAGTACGTGGATTAATGCCACATAAGGATAGGTAGCTTTTACTTTGAACCTTCCTTAGTAAAAAAAAATATCAGAATTACTTAACTAATCAGTGAATTATTTTGTTTTGAACTATCACTTGTTGATGTAAAACCAATTAATAAAATTACAAGTCATTATTCCATTCAAATTCTATTCTTGGTTGTGTTCGTTTTGGTCCTGAACAATTCTCGGTTCTATAAGTGCTACTAGAGATTTCAGCCTGATAAAAATCTTGTGGACCCCGACCCAACTCACACTTACATAGTGATCGCTTCTATAAGAAGTGTCATACTATACCTCATTTGCCTTTTACAAGATATAAATGTCATTAAAAACAATGTATCATTGTTTATCCTTTTCATCACAGTAGGTTTGCACTCGGTGCTTCATAGGAATGGAAACATTATTATATTTTGAAGTGCTTAACAATGAATTATCCATCAGTAGTTTTCCTTTTGAACTAATTCCATGGGATCTCTAATCCTTTAGTAAGTTTTTTTGTATATGATAATTCGTGTGTATTAGGCTTTTAAACTCATTCCCTTCGAAACGCAGTCTATACGCTCTCTAGATAAACCTTTAGTAAATGGATCTGCTAGGTTATCTTTTGATTTCATAAAATCAATGGAATAATGTCAGTAGAGAGCAACTGCTGCACGGTACAATGCTTTCGACGAATCTTTCGTGATTTACCATTGTACATAAAATTGTGAACTCTACATATAGAGACTTGATTGTCACAATGTATACATATAACTGACACTGGTTGTGTCCATAATGAAAAAAAACTTTGCAGTCTACCTTCAAGCTTGCCTTGTCGTGGACTAATTAGTTTTCCAAGAGGCACCAAAACTGTATTGGACTCCAACAAACTTTACCCAAGGTTACATATTGGACCTCCTTTCTGTCAAAAAATAGTAATTAATGTTGGACTTGCAGGCTCAAATGTGATGATTATCTTTAATTAATAAGTATAATAGGCTTTGCATCAAAGAAGTGAGCTGAGGCCCTAGTGGATGGTGATGTATCACGATCTGCCTGATTGATCTCGATGATCTCGAACCTGCAAAAATGAACAGCATTTGGGGTGGCCGAAGGACCTTTGATGGTTAAGTCAAATCTCGATGTAAATATGAGCTAAGTCTATATATAAACCCTTATGATCTCCTTTCATTGTCTCTTATAGCGAGTGTTCCCTCACCAATTTTCCTTGTGATCTAGGGCGTGATGGAGGGAATAGATCTTGCATTTGATCTTACCTGTGCATGACTGAGTCTCTTCGGCACTTTTCTCTGTTTTTGGCCCAATGCTTTATTGGGCTAAGCTCTAATTTCTTGCGAGTGGATTTTGAGCCTTTGATAGCTCCGAGCTCTGCATTTTGGGCTAAGCCCTAAGACCTATGCTTATTGGGCTAGCGTGTCTTGGACTTGGGCACCTGATTTACGGGCTGAACATCGGTTTGTGAATGGGTTGGCTTGGGACTATGCTGGAGCCTTTTATGTGCTAGGGTTAGCCTATGCCACTTGTATGGCTGAGATCACGTGACTGATTGATGTCTTATTAGCTATTCCCCCTAATTAGCGGGTATGTGTATTGGGCCATTAACTGTCTAAGCGTAGGGGTCTACACGAGGTCGTGATGATATATTTTGGCGCCTTTTCGGCTCCTTTGTTGCAATTATTTCTTATGTAGTGGTTTTTGGTGATTACTTCCCTTACAAGTCGAACTTCTATGAAGGAGTCTGAACTTTTTCCCTGCCAAGTTCTTGTTTCTTTGCCAAGAATTCTCTACGGTCTGGTTAGGTACAAACTTTTTTCCGATAATGATTGCTCGATTCTCCTAGCCGTCTCGCAACCTGTACCTATATTTTTTGAATGTCAATGATGTCGGAGAGGGATCTCACCAACCTTCGCATCCGATATCAGATCCTTGGTGCCTTGAAATTGGAGCTCCTGTGTGATGGTGAATCTTTGATAACCCCAAGGGAGGAATACATAGCCCTGTATAAGGCCATGTTCAGAGTGGGCATGTTGTTCCTTGTTTCTGAAATTATTTGGAGATTCTTATCATTTCATGGTATTTCTCCAGCCTGGTTGGCACCAAATGGGTGGAGGGTTCTGATTGCCACCCTGGCTAGGGCGAAGGCTGTCCGGCTTCACCTAATTTCTAGGTTGATTTTTTCCATGGTTCCTATCAGGACGAGCAACCATGGCACTTGTTGGCTGGTAAAGCCTTCTTGCTTTAGTGGGCATTCAGATGACACCAAAAATTGGCAGTGACACTGCTTCTATGTTTTTGTGCGGTCTGGGTATTTTGACCATGAGAATTGGTTGGTCTATAGAAACTTCAAGAACGCCGGTAAATCCTCTGAATTTCTCGTCTGTTGCTCATGGCATAACACATATTGCATCTCTGACGTGTCACTTGTTTTACTACCAAGAGGCATGATGTTGTTGCTCTTTCTCCCTGCTGCTTATGCCTCTTTCAGACGCACTTACTGCTACATTTATCGAGCATAATGGTCTATTCACCAAATAGGTTAGTAGGGTGGGCCAAGCGTTGTTTGCTCTGACTGGTTCATCCTCTGACGCCAGAGTGTTCGGTGCACAGAAGAAGATAACTGTAAGGGAGTCAAGTTCGTCCAAGAGGAAAGACGTGTAGGGGTTGCTTCCCTCAGCTAGCAAGTCCAAAAAAGTTAAGTTGGGGGTTGCGCAGGCTGCCCTCACTGCTCCGTTATCTATCGCAGAGAGGGAGTTCATTGAGTAGTCCTGGTCAGTGACGACTTTCCGTGCTTATAAGGAGATAGTGTCTAACCCCGACAATCTTCCTCCGTGCCCTCTTGCTCCGATGTCTTCCCTCGAGGGGGAACACCTTAGTCTTGTTGGGATGGAGGACCTTAGCAGTCTAAATGAAAAGCAACTCGAGCTTGTCAATGCTCGTCTTTTTAGGCTACCATGAGGCTCTTTACTGGTCCTGATTCGTGCATGCATTCTTGGGCTCGCTCCATTTTCTTGTTGCTTGCTACTGCAAAGGGAAGGGAGTCGCTGAATTTCCTCATTCTTCGAAGGTTGTAGCTGCGAGAGAGGGTGGGACTCATCCCTGACCCCCCATGTTCTCCATTCTGGCGCTCACATGCTCGAGTGTTATTCACCTCGACTCTGATGGCCGACATGTGTGGTACTAGGAGGTTGACTAGAGGAACGAATCCCAGCAGCCCCTGAGGAGTTCTTTTTCCTGTTTGGCTGATTGTCCGCCATTGGACGAGATACCCGTGGGCACTGATATCATAGCATGAAGCGAAGGCAGAATGATTTGCCTTGGCTTGGCTTTAAGCAAAGCACAAAGTGATGGCTTTACGCAAGTAAAGCGACCCTAAAAAATGATTTTAATATTATATAAAAAAAAAAGGTAAATATATGCATTTTGATTGTATCTAAGCTTAGAAATATATGCATTCTGTTTTTATACTAGATTTAGAGGTATGAGCTCAAGTCAATGTAAGTGTTTATATTGCTTTTAATGTTATGATGTTTATTATCATTCACTGCAACATCGTACTTCAAACCAATATCTTCTCAAGAACTACTTTCCCTTTCCCCACGATTTTTTTCCATAATCAATCACATCAATCACCTTAATGCATACAATATTTATACATAGATACTCAATGTATAGATGTGGGTTACATTTTCAGGGTCATCATCGTGGAAATTTCGGTGAAAATCTTTTGAAAGTAAAAAGATTTGTACCTCAAACACGCTCTCCAACCCCTGCTCTGTTGAAGCTATCTGATTCAACCGTGAAGCTCTAAAGAGAGAAGAAGAAAGAAAAAAAAAATGCAAAGATGATTACTTGACCAAGCTCGGGGGAGTTCGAGAGGATCAGGACATATTGATAGCTGAGCAAGCGGAGGTTGTTGACCATCTGTCATCTGCCCAAACATCTGTGTTGAAATCCAGAGTGTTCTGGATCACGAAAGTGCTGAGTTTTCTTGGCAAAAGGAACTCTATGACGTTGTTCTGCTGCAAGTGTCCTAGCTTCCTCAAGAGAGGAACTACAAGCGTGCAATTTGAATTGCAGCTGAGCATAGGTTGGTATACAGTGAGTGTGGCCTGTCTAGAGTGCATGGAGAGTTGTCTGCCTTGAATATGCAGTAGGCTGTCAAGGAGAAGGAGTTCCTTGATGTTGTTGAAATTACTGTCTTTAGCAAAGTTTTGCTAGTAGGCTGGACTTGTTGGACCACATTGGGCAAGATCATGCGAACTGGGACATTTTTGCCTCTAGGTAGCTGGCATTTGCCCGCTTTTAGGAAGAAGATTGTTCATCTTCTTCCCCATAGAGTGGTCCTGAGGTCGATCCGCCTATTGTAGGGATGACCGTCGATCCTGTTGTTCCAAAGCCTTTTGCTGACACTGGGGCCATTCTAGATTAGCAAGAGAATGTTCTTGACTCCACTCCCACTGCATGAGTGGCATTGTAAAGAAAGAAAAATTTATTAATGAGAAAATTTCCCTTTTTCTTTTTGTCTGTGCATGTCCTTTGCCATTTCCAATTCTTGCTTAGATTAGGCCGAGCAGGCAGGTGTATCTAACCCCACCTGAAGTAGGGCTTTAGACTAGACTAGATCCCATTCTTAGCTTGTCCGTGCTCATATTCTATCAACAATAATAACCAAATCTTCTGTGAAAGTTAAGTTTTAGGATAATCACATTTGTTTATGCAGGCCGTCCTCCCTTAGTGATGTAATTATTGTATCCCTTAAAAGTTGAGCTTTTGTAGGAGTTGTTTTCACGTTGAAGACTATACTTCCTTGCTAGTATCTGACCTTTGTAGTGTTTAGTTTGCCTGGTAAACCATCTACTGTTAGACTAAAGTTCGGTATTATATACATGCAATCTTGGTTGTCCTGAGGATGACTATGAATCAAAGAGGAGTTGTCTCTGCCTTTTTGGTTTGGGCTCCCATAATACGTCCCATTCCTAAACGGGAATTAGGTTGTTGAGGAGTCATCTTCGCCCAAATGGGATCTATTCTTTGTATTTATCTAGCTCGATCCTTGAGAGGTCTTGAGCTGAGAAAAAGTAATTTACGCTTGAAAACCATTTTCCCTAAACAAGCTAGGCTCCTATCCTTTTCTAGCTCAGTCCTTGGTAGGACCTAAGATGGGAAAAAGTCTTTCGTGTTCGTCTAGGCTGGACTATATAATATGCCTCAATCCTGAATGGGAGTTGGGTTGATGAGGAACCATCTTTGCCTGAAAAAGTTAGACTCCTGTACTTCTAAGGCTTAGTCCTTGGGAGAACCTGATATGTGAATAAGTCTGTTATGCCTGCATAGGCTAGACTTTATAATATACCCCAATTGTGAACAAGAAATGGGTTACTGAGGAACCATCTCTGCTCGAACAGGCTAGGCTCATGTAGTCCTCTAGCTTAGTCCTTGAGAGGACCTGTGCTGGGAAGAATTCTTTTTCGCCTGCGTGGCTAGACACTACACCAAAAGGCCTGTTTAGCTACACGGAGGTGGCCACGGCTCTAAACCGTTGGTTTATTTGCCACGGCTAAAAACCGTGGCTATAATGGCCAACGGCCTAAAACTGTGGCTAAAAACAGGCTTAGCCATGGTTCTAAACCGTTGGTGTGTTTGCCACGGCTAAAAACCGTGGCTATAGTGCCCAACGGCTTAAAATCGTTGCAAAAGTGCACGTGTGTTGCACGTGGACGTGTGGAGAAGTAAGTCGATTTCTCGCGGGCAAAATTTTGCGAAAAGAATTTGGTTCCCGCTCCATCTCCCCCCAACTCTGCACTTTTCAACCCTTAATTTGCTTCAAACCCTAAAATTTCAAGGAGAGGGAAAGAGAGAAGGAAAAGGAGAAGGAGAACGAAAGAGAGAGGGCGAAGTCGAGGA
The DNA here is from genome assembly GCA_963556465.1 of Berberis vulgaris. Lineage (NCBI taxonomy): Eukaryota > Viridiplantae > Streptophyta > Magnoliopsida > Ranunculales > Berberidaceae > Berberis > Berberis vulgaris. Next base: position 96,367,156 of record OY747128.1, read on the forward strand.
GGAGCAATAGTCGGTCGAGAAGGCAATACGAAGAGTATAGAAGGCAAGACAGAGAGAGCTTCTTCTTCTAGGGATCGGTTCTTCAATCTGTGACCCTAGACTTCGTAAGTTTTCTTTGAAAGATCGCTATCTGCTTGTTTAGATCTTCCTTCTTAAGCTCTCTAATGTGTGTGATTTTTAGCTTCGATTAAGTGAATGTAGTTCAATCTATACTCTGAACGATCAATCGTTGAGTTCTCTCTCTGCTTTTTTGTACTAATTTTTAGTTAGCTTGAATGAAATGAAGACACAACTTAGGTTTGCTTAACTAACACCTTCTTCATTCTTGTTTTGTTACATTTTCTAGTTTCAATCTCTGCAATTTCGGTGTTTGTTTCGATGGATTGATTGGCATTGCTTTATGTTCTATTTGTGCAAGTTTCGGATTTCTAAAAATTTAGAGAGACTCTTTGTAATTTTAGAGCTACTTTACATTTTTGCATCTTTATGTCATAAAAGATTTTCAATTCAGCAATGCTGCTAGTGTAATCTTTTTGAACAATTTCAGATCTGATTCATTGTGTGTGTCAATTGCAGCTCTGAAAATCTTCATCTTCACGCATTCTATTACTGTATTTTGCGTCTTCCTTTAGAAAAGAATTTGGAGTTAAGAACGATTTGTGAAGAAAATGGGGCGGATGTTGGCTCCGTTGGTGGGGATACTTCTTCTATTGTGGTGATTGGTATCAGTTGCTAGTCTATTTTATTTGGTAATTGAACATGAGTTTCTAAAATTCCAGCTTGAAGGCATTGTAGTAGACCAGAAGAGAGCCAAAGAGAGCTCTCAAATTGTTACTGAGGAACAAGTGTCTCTAGGAGAAAGTGGCAGCCCCAACAGAATATCTGAAGGTATACACTACACCAAAAACCCCCATTAGCAACGGTTCTATGCCGTGGGCGCAAGCCATTGCCACGGCTAAGAACCGTGGACTACAGGGGCGTCGCAAAATTATTTGTAACGGCTATAAACCGTTGCTAAACATTGTAGCAACGGTTTTATGCTTGAATGGGGGGCGTGATTTTCAGAAATTAGCAACGGTTCTAAGCCGTGGCAATAATAATAGCAACGGTTTTAAGCCGTGGCAAAAATAGCAACGGTTCCAAGCCGTTACAAAGTGTAGTTATTAGCAACGGTTATAAACCGTGTCTAACAAGATAGCAACGGTTTTTAGCCGTGGCTAAACCTAGCCACGGTTATAAGCCGTGGCAAGGTAGCCACGGTTTTTAGCCGTTGCAATAGTTAGCCACGGTTTAAAACCGTGGCAAATTTTTTTTTTTTTTTTTATTTTTATTTATTTATTTATTTTTTGCTATCAAATGACTTTGAATCATTGAGTCAAAATCTATCAAATAATAGAGGCAAAGTAATGTAATTAATGGAGGCAAAGTAATGTAATTAATAAGAAAATGTATTACATTGAGTCAAATAATATCTCAAATACAATGACACACACAAACTTAAATATCTCAAATACAAAGAAAGTGGAACAATGCTGCTGCTACGAGAGACGCAATGCTGAGTTCTGTTATTGCTTTAGCAGCTTCAAATATCACCATTTCCGCTTTGTGTCGCAGACAACTCTCCAGGTAATCATAAAATGGTGTGTATTCATTCTTTCATTCATTAAAAAATCTCAACTTCACGAGCCTAAAAAAATTGGAAACAAGAAGGTGCAGTCCTGTGAGATGTCTTACAATGAATTATAATCAAACAATGATCACAATCAAGAAACAAATCAACCCAGAAAATGAAGTGAAGCAAGCTAATCAAAGATCAGTTTGATCAGTCATATTCAATATTCAAACAAATTTAGTCAATCTTGTTTCATGTCTCTTATCCTTCAAGGTTTGGTCTTCTTGACATTTGGGTTACGTGCTAGTAAATTAATTAACAAAATTCCAAATATTTAAATCGAACAATTTACTATCATGAAGGTCTTCCAATAAATTTTTGAGTTTTGAAACATGAAACCTTTCGTCAACTGATACTTTCAAAATCACATTAAACAACTAAAAACCTAAGGGAAGTTGGCACTTCCAATCATGAAGAGGGACAATTTTAGATAAACGTGAGCTGACAATGTGTTAGTTGTTGAGATGACTCACTGGGATAGAATCTAAATGAGACAGCCGCCTCCCAAGTCCACCACCCTCTTTAACACATTCTTCTGCCAGGATACTAGCAATGGTCCTATCTTCGTCTGTATCTTGAAGGCTGCTATTTAAACTTGAGCTAGAACTTCCATATGAATTACTATGGATTTCATTCATGTAAGTGTAATGAAAGCTCCTACCATATATTACCTGTAAAGAAAGAATGGGAGACATAAGAGTCAACTCCTAGCATATATGAAGCTAAAAGACAAGTGCTGGCCTTAGATAGTAGAGCCTGAAATTTGCAGCACAGCACTAATCAGATATGCACTAACAGAGTCGCATGACAAAATCCAAAATTCAAGTTACAATGTACAACTCACCCTGTTGATCGCTCTACCACATAATTGGCCATGTAGAGACCGATAATAGTAGCCCATAATGAATATATGGGAGAAATATCGTCGGATGGACCAGAACATGCATGCCCCGTTGCAACCTAACTGAATGCAAACGATTGGAACAAAAACACCTCAGATATAATGACCACCAAGAACACCTAACATAACAGTTTAATAAGATGAGAGGGAGACTGAACAATACCTCTCCATAAATGACCCATTTAGACAAAAGGGGGTAGTCACTGGCAGATCCAACTGGAGCAAACCACAATGAGCATACTTGATCCTTCAACTCATTAACATGAATGAGCTTGGCTAGCCACGTTTTTCTTCCTTCTTTGTTCCAAAATGAAGAAGAAAACCAGCTGGCATTTTTCTCTTCAAAAGATTTCTCTCTCAGTATAGCCCGATTACCACAGTGACTATAAAATACACAAATGCTATACTTAGGACCTGCAAAGCAAAAAGCTCGGTTTTTAGATGGATGCAAATTGACGAAATGTTACAAATTAATAAAGTACCTCCAACACTTACTGCACAGTTTTGAACAATCGTCAGGATTTCAGGCTTCTTTCCAGCCATGTGAGCAACAACCCCAATATACCAAAGGCCAAGAAATACAAGATGAAAAAGACAAGTGCTGGCCTTAGATAGTAGAGCCTTAGATAGTCAACTCCTAGCATAAATGAAGGTCTCCTTACAACACTTAATCCAGAAACCTGCAATAATAATTTATACAAACAATCTCAAACTATAGTTCTCTTAAGACAAAAATAAAAATAAACACACTTTTTTTTAGGTGATTTGAAGTAAAAAGTGCAGTGTTTCTACTTAGAGATGTATACATGTCTTTCATTAAGCACAAATACAGAAATACTGATATTGTCGTTTTCACATTTCATCCACTAAAGTGCAAGGCCCATGCTAAGTTGCTAATTATAACAGTTCATATAACTTTGTCACCAGAAGCATTCAAGTATTGGGACAAGCGAGTCTCATGATTTGGTAGAAAGACTATATTCGCACAACAATTAAAGGTAAGAAAACAAAATATAAACACAGAACACTAGATGAGTATTTTGTTTGATTATAGAGACTGTACTTGTAGAACAGAGTATTTTCATAATGAAAAAAAAATGTACTCCCTCTTTTAGAGTTCTATTCATCCATGAGTTTGATCTGGCAACAGGAAGGTTGACTGAAGTAACTGCAAGTGTGCATCCATGAACTCGCAGAAGGAAATGTGAAGTTCTTGGTGTTAAAAGCAGTTTTTGAGTGCGCCAAATATGTGACAACAATGCCATAGATTAAAACTATAGGTAAGTTGCATATACTCCGTTTCTCAAGTCAATTTATAAAATATGTCAGCAGTTGCAATATTTATCATAATTGGAATGAGGTATCTAGCTTGTGGGCTTCTCTAATAACTTACGGTGATTCCTCTTATCAGTTTCCCTTCAGTTATAATTTTACACAAAATATGAAACTTCCTTTTTCTGCCACCTTCATCAATGGTAGCAAATGAAGCAACAGCATAGCTATGGCATGTACCATGTTAGCACATTCATTATCCACAGAACTAAAAATGTTTACGTTGTAATGACTGAATTCAGATGCATAAACTTGTATTTGTGCTTAGTTTTATTTACTTATTTATTCATTGTGCTATGATCAATATTCATTGTAAAGACTGAATCCAGATGCAATAAGATGACACCTCCAACAGATCATTTACATATTTGAGACTTGAAGAATTGAGTTGGAGTATAAGAATATTGTAGTAGTATTGCAGACCTTAGAACATGCAGCATCCAAACTTCATGAAATCCTACCAATTTTAATACCAGGCAGACCTTAGAACAATAGGTAACTAGTTATAGAACTTGCTTAGAAGTCATTTATAGATCATTTGTGATTAAAACTTGGCAGCCTCTTATTTTGAATGCTTCATACTAAACAGACATCATAAAAGAGAACTAAAAGAGTCAAGAACTATTATTTTACCTTTCCCTACAATAGGAGATGCAGTCATGCCAAATATTTTACCTTTCCCTTCATACTAACCTTTTGTGATATTCAACTCCTTTGAGCAATCTTGTAGATTACTTTGGAGTTGGTTTATGGCTTCATCCTTCCTTGACATCTGTTTCGTCATAAACAAAGAAAGAAAGAAACTATCAGGCTCTGTTTCGTCAAAGTTAGTAAAGAGCTATACGATGTATTTTGCAGAATCTCTACTAGCAGTCCAAGTAAAAACCTTTAAAACTGAAAAAAAAATTCCTGGAATAAAATTTTTTTAACATGAAAGCAAGGAAAGAAGCAGAGTTCAAACCAGAGTTGCCAACTCAAACTGCAGTCCCAACTCTTGCATTCAATAAAGACCAGACTGCTTCCCTAGCAAACTCATCTGCTCATAACCTGAATCCATCAAATTCCAAGCTATAAGAATTCTTTCAAGCATTTTATCAAACTGTTGCACACTAACTAGATTTTGCATAGAAACTGAAGATCAATTTGGACGAACAAATTCAAACCAAACCCATGAACAAAAACATGAGAAGAAATGGTGCCCAGCACCCGTCAGCATTGACCTTATCGAGATAACCAAGTCCCAGTAATGAATTACTTCTGAAATATTGCACACTTAAGATTTTGCTTGTGATAGTAAGCAATTCTATTTTGCTGCATATCACGACTATTGAATTATGTACTGCCTAAGTGTCATAAGAATGATATCTCCACCAGATAAACTGGTATGTTGGGAAGCTAAGACACATGGACACTAAATGGAGTTTCTGTGTCCATATTGGACATAGCTCTGTACATGTCATGGAGTTAACATGGTATGAAAACTTCTTGTACACTTCTCAGACATTTCTTAGTTTCGTTTTATGTTTTTTATTTATGGTTATACATTTTTAATGAAATGAATGTTAGAGAATACACTTCTCCAAGACCATTTCTACAATTATTATCAATCTGAATAATGAATAAAAAGAACAAGATTAGGGCTCCTCCTACATAATCTCTTGCTTTCATAAATTGTATGGACAAACAATGGACATAATACTATAAGATTTTATCATAGGAACTTTTTGTTCATTTGGTTTCATTCAAGAAAATGGCGGCAGTAAGTAGTGGACCCATTTAGCTAACACCTGAAGTTTTGATTCTAACCTCAAATCTGATCCTAAGTAAAGCTGCAAGTTGGGCAGGTTCTACCCAACATTTACACAGCAACGAGCCTGTTGAATCTTTCCAAACTTGCCAAAATAACAATTGTACCAATGACATTTATTTTTAATAGGAAAACTGCATGAAATTAGACAAATGCATGCCAACAGGAAACATACAAAAATAGAAACTTTGGAACTAAAGATAAGAATGGATACCTCATCCTTTTGGCCAGACAATGCCTTCGCCAAGGCGTTCACTTCAACAACCTTCTGTGCAGCAAATGCAAGCCATGATTTGATTTCATCATCTAGCAAATGCAGCGTCTCCCAATGAGAATTCACAGTAATATCTGCCCCTGCAAGCTGCAAATCCGATATCATCAAAATTTATCAAATGAAGGGAGAGATACAATTATGCTTATACTATTGTATTCATGCTGGGTCTTCATTCAATGATACCATGTTTAACAAGGCAAAACACACGGACAAATTTTGTATCTTCTATGCTCTACATGAATGCAAAAGATTGAAAGGTTTCCTCAATGATACCACATCTTCTGATATGTAATTGTACTTAATCATCTAAAATTGAAAGGTTTCCTCAAAATGCTGCAAAGTGAAAGGAAGAAAAATTTAACTTTGTACTCAAAGCATATTGAATAAGAAAAAGGAAAATAATTATATAATATTACTAGGTTTCCCATCACTAAATGAAACTACATTTCTGAATACATCGGAGAATAATAATGTCAATCAAAAATTAGTTTAGTGTAAAAAAATAACTTAGCCAAACTGTATGAAAATTTAAATAATTTACCCAAAGGGAGCTCCTCCCAAGTCACTGGAGATGATACTGCAGGAACAAAGTATCAATGTTAACATCATGGTCCAAATTCATATGAGGACTTAACCACAAATACAAATTTTGCTTCCCAGAACAAGGATAGTGGCTAATGCCACATTAATTTATCAAAATAATTACTGAAATGAAACTATCTTCATAATAATTACTTTAAAATTTATTATGATGATTATAATAATGATGATGTTTGGAGATGGTTATAATGATGATACTGACGCATTCGTGAAGGCATGGAAAACTGCTTGTGCCACTGAAGGTGGTGTTCTTTATGCTCCTGCTGATCATACTTTCACTATCAGTTCAACCATCTTTTCTGGCCCATGTAGACCAGGCTTTGTGTTCCAAGTAAGTTCTTCCCATTCACTTGAGTAGTTAACATTTTATTCAAAGGAAATCGAATTCCTCACTAACCCAGTGAATGAAATTAATCAAACATGACTAATTTGAAGGGAGGAAATTAGTAAAAGCCGGTAAGGAATGGAGTGCTAATGGAACACATTACTAAAAAAGTGGTGTTATTTTGTTAGCTTGATGGAGTTCTTATGGCGCCGGATGGACCAGAATGCTGGCCTAAAGAAGACAGTCATAACCAATGGCTTGTGTTCTACCAACTTGATCGAATGACTCTTACAGGAAGTGGAACCTTTGAAGGGAAGGGAGAGAAGTGGTGGGAACTACCATGCAAACCTCATAGGGTATGTCACACTAAGATTAACTGCACATGTTCACACCAGCAGAGAGACACCAGGCATCTATCCAAGATGCGTTCAACCTCTGTGGTGGCTTGAACGTGTGACCATGAAGTGGGAATAGTAAACTTCAAACCTTACCTGTGGGTGGTGTGCGTCACATATTGCATCGAAATCTGCCTGCACTTTCTTTAAGTGCAAGCGGGCCACTAATTCAGCTGCTTGAACTGCATCTTTTCCTGCTGCCAACTCATCTGTCAGCTCAATAACGTCCTGTCGAAGACCGTTAAGGCAGTCGTTGTACTCCTGTGCAACAACCCTCCACTCTTCCTATTGCAAATGCACATAAAACACTAGAATAAATCAACATGCCCATTGTCTAAGGAGCATCACGACTAATATACAAACATCTAATATACCTGTGTCAACTCTCCAGCATCAGGCAAGTGCATGTTCAGATGGTTACAGCAGTCTTTCGTGAGTATGAGCTTCAAGTTGTTGCAAGCTATATAACAAAAACAGATAGGGAGAAGGTAAAGATCATGCTCATATAAGCCTACAATACAAATGGATACTGGCATCATTGTTTTAAAAGCAAATTACCCGATACAAAAGTAGCGATGAGAAACAGAAATGGGATGCTGGCGAGAAGGTTCCCAAGTAGAAAAACAATTGGTCCTGAGTGCTGGTTTGATTCCTCACTGGCATATATCTAAAGAACAACAAGAAATAGGTTATTGCATTACAGAAAAGAGGAAAAGAAAAAACAAAAACAAAAGCAAATGCTTAATTATCTTCATGCAAGAAAAGATTTTTCCATTCCAGAAAAGATTTTTCTAAAAGTAATTACGTAGATTGCAGTTCACGCAATGAAAACCATATTGCATCATCAACAATAAACATGTCTGAGTCTGCTTGGATGCAGAAAATCACAAAACTTAAAAAAAGCACATACTTGTGCGTTCAGCATAACATTTAGCAAACATGAAGAACAACACATCCTGTTTTACATCGTGAATTATGAGATGGAATACCCTCTGTCAGGAAATCAAACTCCCACCAGTCAGGAAATATGAAACATCATTACCTCTGAAATGCTGCTTCCGTGACAGATTGTGGGATCTTAGCAACAAAGATCCGAGTTGCTTACTTTGTAGATGATCTCATCTCTTCCTGTCAACAAATAAATATGAATACCGTTCAATGAATAGAGCATAGATCGAAAGAAAACTCCAAACAGTCATCAAAACATAGCTCGAAACCAGAGCATTCCCAAATCCCAACATAGCTCGAAATCAAAACATACATCTCTGTTTTATATACTGAAAAAACATCCCAAATCCCAAAACTTTACCAAGTAAGAGTGTCTCATTGATAAGAACTGAAAACTTGTCATCATAGATTGCTGGCCTCTAAAGGTATTAACATCTTCAATAAAAACCATGTTATAAAATAGTAAAATATTCACCTGCCAGTTTTTGCACATGGCTATAATCCTGTCAAAGTCGGCATTTATCGCACGTAGAAAATGATCAGACGGGCTTTGCATTATTGGGCAAGGAAATCCGGCATTGGAGAAATGCTTCATCAAAATGAAAAGTTCAAAAGTTATATTCATCATACAAAATAAACAAATTAACAAACTATGTTGTTTATTGAAAGCTCAATGATATCAAAAGCATTCAATGCAGAGGCATAGGTTCAACAAGTTGTGCAAATTCAATTTCAATCTTTCTCAGTAGTATCAATGGCGGATTCAACCTCCTTAAATACTGCGTCATTCACCAATTCTGTCATGACAGAGTCAAAACCAGTGATGTTTACTCATGCTTTATTTGTAAAACTGGATGAACACAACTACTTGTTGTGGAAACAACAAGTGTTGGCAACAATCAGCGGTCACAAACTTCAGAAGTTTATTGAAAAAGGTTCATCTCCATCACGATTTCTATCAGCTAAAGATCAAGCAAACAATAATGTCAATCCAGAGTTTATCAACTGGGAACAACAAGATCAACTCCTGTTCTCATGGCTTATTTCTTCTATGATCGAATCATTGCTCACAAGGTTAGTAGGTTGTGAAACATTTGAACATTATTGGAAGATTCTTGAAACATTCTTCAATTCTCAAACCGTTGCCAAAATCTCTCAGTTTAGGACTCAGTTACAGAATTTCAAGAAAGGAGATCTTTCTATTAATGACTGTCTACTGAAACTGAAGTCTATCATTGATCAATTAGCATCTGTAGGGCATCCACTTTCTCCAAAAGATCATATTAATGCAATTTTTGATGGATTACCACAGTCATATGATACATTTGTAGTCTCAGTGAGCTCTAGATCTGATGCATATAGTGTAGCAGAGGTTGAATCACTTTTGCTTGCTCAAGAATCAAGAATTGAAAGACATATGAAGGATCTTGACGTGTCTAGTTCTAAAAATGTGGCTCACACCTCATACAAACCCTCTCATAGATCTTTTGTGTCAAACTCACATGATTGGAGACCTCAATTCAGATCTCTATTCAATCACTTCTCGCCTAGAGGTGCAAGATCTGGATCTGGGAGAGGTTTTAGGCCCTCTGGTTATCAATCCAATCGACCTCAGTGTCAAATTTGTGGCAAACTTGGATATCTTGCATTCAAATGCTATAATAGGTTTGACAATAATGTTCCAAATCCATGGAGCTCCACTCCCCAGACCTCATTTTCAGGCACACCTTCTCAGACAGCAAATCTACAACCTCATCATGTTTTCTCTGCATTTTCCAGTCAGTCTACTCATCCTAGTTGGGAAGCAGAATCTCAGTCTCAGATGCAAACATGTGTTGCTTCATCTACATCATCTGATCGTAGGTGGTATCCTAATTTTGGAGCAACAGATCACTGCACTCCATATACTCAGAATTTGACATCTTCAGTTCCTTATCATGGCAATGAACAACTCTTTTTAGGGGATGGTACTGCATTACAAATTCAAAACATTAGTCAGTCTACCTTACACTCTTCAAATTCTTCAAGAACATTGCTTCTTAAGAATGTTCTTCAAGTTCCTAAAGTCACTAAGAATTTGTTAAGTGCTTCTAAATTTGCAAGAGATAATGGAGTTTTCTTTGAATTTCACTCTAATTTGTGTTTTGTTAAGGATCGGGTCACCAACCAAATCGTCTTGGAAGGGAAGCTTAACGAGGGGTTCTATGTCTTCCCATCCATGCCTCTTGCTGCTCCAGAGTTAGAGTCTTCCAGTTTAAATCAAAGCATTCAAGTCAATACAAATTCTTCTTGTTTCAATCAAAAAGTTTCAGTCAATACAACTACTTCTGAGTCATCTTCATCTTTGTATCTTTGGCATGCTCGATTAGGTCACCCTTCATTACCACTTGTGCAAAAGATATTTACCAGATGTAACATTTCTGTTTCAAATAAGGATAATGTTGATTTGTGTTCCTCATGTTGTTTAGGAAAAATACACAAATTCCCCTTTTCTAGTTCTTCTACTGTATACAATAAACCTTTAGAACTCATTCATACGGATCTATGGGGTCATGCTTCCACTGTGTCTTCTTCTGGTTACAAGTACTATATTCACTTTATTGATGCATATAGTAGGTTCACTTGGGTGTATCTTTTACAAAACAAATCAGATGCTTATCATACTTTTCTTAAGTTCAAATCACAGGTTGAATTGGAATTTGGTATTCCCTTTAAATGTATTCAATCTGACTGGGGTGGGGAATATAGATCATTTTCAAAAAAATTAGCTCAACATGGTATTTGTCATCGACTGGCTTGCCCCACCACACATCACCAAAATGGAGTTGCTGAAAGAAAACATAGACATATCATTGAATCTGCATTGACCCTTCTGGCTCATGCTTCTCTTCCTATGAAGTTTTGGGATGAAGCAGTAAGGACTTCAGTCTACCTTCTTAATCGGGTTCCTTCTTCTGTTTTAAATTACCTCTCTCCATTTGAGACACTTTATCACAAGGTTCCTGATTATCATAATCTCAAAGTCTTTGGTTGTTCATGTTTTCCAAATACAAGACCATACAATTTTCACAAACTTCAATTCAGGTCTGTTGAGTGTACACTTCTTGGTTATAGCTTGCAACATAAAGGGTATAAGTGTTTATCTCCTAATGGCCGCATATATATCTCCAGGGATGTTCTATTTAATCAGAACTCCTTTCACATACAAGATTGAGTACCAATTCTTCAATATCTACTTCTCTTTCCCCTGCACCTATATCTATTTCTCCTATAACTAATGACAATAATACACCTAGTGCCAGTACTGCACCTATTGACAGTAGTGCTTCTCCTTCTAGTCCAGTGGTTACTTTTTTTTTCTTTTTTCGGAAGGCAAGCAGGGTTTTAAGGATCCCAGAACCTATCAACAGGGCGACCTATAGGTCAACACCCTTAAAGAAAGTAACCATGCCGCAGGTGGGATTTGAAGCTAGGACGTGGGGAACAAACCCACACTGCCCTAACCACTAGGCCATAACACCATTGGCTCCAGTGGTTACTTCTCCTAACCCAGTGCTACCTCATTTATCCACCCAAGATAGGAGCTCTCCTGCTGCTCCTACTGCTGTTCCTACTACTGATCCTACTACTGCTTCCGGTCATCCAATGGTAACTAGGTCGAAAGCAGGTGTCTACAAGCCCAATGTGTACATAGCTTCAGCTGAACCCTCTAGTTTGAATGAAGCCTTAGACACTCCTCATTGGTTTGCTGTTATGCAAGAAGAATATATGGCATCGATCAGGAATAATACTTGGTCACTGGTGGACCTTCCCCAGAATATATAGGTCTATTGTTGGTTGTAGATGGATTTTCAAGATCAATGAAAATTCAGATGGCACGGTTCACAAATACAAAGCTCGCTTGATAGCTAAGGGATTTCAACAAGTTGTTGGGTTTGACTATGCAGAGACATTTAGTCCAGTTGTTAAACCCTCTACCATCCGAGTTATGCTCTCAGTGGCTGTCACGTATGCTTGGCCAGTGTTCCAACTGGATGTCAACAATGCATTCTTAAATGGAGATCTGCAAAGAAGAAGTTTACATGATGCAACCTCCTGGGTTTATTGATCCTTCACGTCCCAATGCAGTTTGCAGGCTTACCAAGGCTCTTTATGGTTTAAAACAAGCTCCTAGAGCATGGTTTGACAAGCTGAGACACACTCTTCTCATGTTTGATTTTACATCTACTAAGTCAGACTCATCACTCTTCATCAGGAACTCTCCATCTCCTATTTTTATTTTGGTGTATGTTGATGACATTCTAGTCACTGGTTCAAACTCCTCTGACGTCTCTCAGTTGATTCAGCAGCTGAATTCTCAGTTCTCTTTGAAAGATTTGGGTCTTGTCCATTACTTTCTTGGCATTCAAGTTCAACATACTGCCAATGGTTTATTCCTCTCTCAGTCCAAGTACATTAATGATCTTTTTTGTCGTGCCATGATGCAGTTTGCTAATGGCTTGCCTACCCCTATGAGTTGTGGTGAAAAATTGTTTGCTACGGGTAGTGATCCTGTCCCAAATGTTCAGTTATATCGAAGTATAGTTGGAGCTTTACAGTATGTCACTATAACTCGACCAGAGCTTGCATACTCAGTCAATCGAGTTTGCCAATTCAAGAAGAATCCTCTTGAATCTCATTGGCGAGTGGTGAAAATAATCTTAAGGTATCTAAAGGCTACAACTACTTTTGGGCTTCATCTAGTACATGCTCCATCTTTTCATTTGTCTGGCTATTGTGATGTTGATTGGGCATCTGACCCAACTGACATACGCTCTACTTCTGGTTATTGTGTATATTTGGTCTCTGATCTCATTTCGTGGTTATCTAAGAAACAAAGCACTGTATCCAGAAGTAGTACTGAGGCTGAATATCGGAGTCTAGCTTCAGTCACAGCTGAGCTAACATGGTTACAATATCTTTTTTATGAACTAAAGATTGCTTGTGCATCTCCTACCATCTGGTGTGATAACAAGAGCAGTGTCATGCTGAGCGCTAATCTTGTTCTTCATTCTAGAACTAAACACATTGAGTTAGATATCTACTTTGAGCGTGAGAAGGTTGCTCGCAAGCTTATTACTATCCATCACATTTTAGCAGTTGATCAAGTTGCTGATCTTTTTACAAAGGCCTTTGGTACTTCCAAATTTTTATTGCTGCGTGACAAACTAAGTGTTGTTGATAGTTCTACACTTAGTTTGAGAGGGGATGTTAAGTAAAATAGCTAAATAGGTTGTTAGCTCAAATGTTGTTGTTTGTTAGTTTGTTATGACAATTATTCATTTACTTCTATTCTCTTGAGATGACTACATAAGCTGCCTATATAAGCAGTATATGATGTACATTTTACTGATATCAAATACCATAGAACTCTTGTTCGTAACTTTTCTTAGAAGCTATCACACTAGAGCATATATCGCTTTGTTAGTTTCCAATTTAGTTCCTGAAGCTGTTGATGAGCATATGATATTCCACGAATGTTTGTCGTCTCCAATCCACAATGCTAGTACATTGAATGCAGACTGTAGAGCTAATATTCACTGTTGTAGCCTTAACTGATCTGTAATCACTTTTAGCTAGATATAAAGAATGTAAATTGAGTGTTAAGATCCTGAAGACTTGGCTTTATATATTCATGTTGCTTGAGATGGGTTCAAGACATCTGTAGTAAAGTAGCACTACATTGCATTTCGGAGACTAAAGTAGGGGTGGGCATCCCATCCCGTGATCCCGTTTCCGTCCCGATCTCGTCCCAATTTTTTCGGGTCTTAATGGGATTGAAAATTTTCATCCTGATCCCGTCCCGTCCCGATCTAGAATGGGATGGGATGGGATGAAGATTTTCAATCCCGCCAATCTCGTCCCGTCCCGTCCCGAACTAATTTTTTAATATTAATTATTTATTTATTTTATGAACATTTGCATAAAATGTTCAGGTTTTCAGGCTTCCAGCAACAGGCCTTCCAACAGCCTTCCAGCCTAGCAGGCCTTCCAGCAGGCCCAAGCCTTCCAGCAGCAGCAGGCCTTCTAGCAGGCCTTCCACAAGGCTACCAGCAGGCCTTCCAGCAGGCCCAGGCCTTCCACCAGCCTTCCAGCAGGCCCAGGCCTTCCAATAGGCTTCCAACAGTCCAGGATTCTATTTGATATGTCCAGATTAGCACGCTGATCCCGTCCCGTCCCGATCCCGTATGAACGGGATGGGATTGGGATGAGCATATCTCGTCCCATCCCGTCCCGTGCCCACCCCTAATTACAAGTTGTATCTGTCAAGTGCCTTGTCTTAACTTTTGCCTCACTAAACTTAAACAACCATTCAAAATGGTACAAGTTCAGCGGTAAATTTGTGGTGGATGAAAATATAATTTCAGATTTAAACCCTGATGACGGCGTTTGAAATGGAAGGAGTTAAAGGATTTTTTTTTTTTTTAAAAACATGTCAACCCCACTTGATGTGAGACTTGTTTTTTCCAAGAATAAGATTCCTCCAAAGTTATATGCCCCATCTAGCTTTAATTATTCAAAAAACAACAAAAAAAGTTGAGATATTTTGTCGAATGCCCAGTACATCAACCAGTCAAGCAAAGAATATTTATGTTGCTGCATCTACGAGTAACAGTTTTACAGAAAGAAACCCATAAGGGAAGCCACTTATCACCGCATAACGGTATTAACTAACACTCACAAAGGACATTTCCGTCCCAAAAATTACCTCACTCATCGGTCTTCTGCATTAAGAAATGTTTTGTTGTATGTACGAAAAAAATGTAAAAATTTAGAGAATATGTCAAATATATATGAATATGCAAAAAAGTAAGATAAAAGTAAATTAACTTAATAAACACATTAAATATATTAAATAAAATCTATATACACAATTATTCTTATAAATGTAATTTTATTCATAATTTTTTAGATTTTATATGAAAAATATCAAAACCTACAAAAAAAAACAAAAACAAAAAGACGAAATATTTCTTTCGTATAATGTAATTTGCTTCATAACTTTTTAGGTTTTACACAAAATGCCGAAATTTACAAAAAATATGAAATATTTCAAAATAACTCGTCGACGTGTGTGTACTTTTAAATTTTGATACTTTAAATTTTGAGATCTTAAAAAAAAACACAAAATATTTCGCGAAATCACAGGCTTGTTACACTCCAATCTCAAATAGGCCACACCCCACTTGGCCAAAGCTTTCACCACAAAATCCCCATTCTACCCTCCCCTGTTTTTCTTGTCAGAACTACTTTTGAAAAAAAATTCTGAAAAGCAAAGAGAAGAAGAAGAAGAAATTCTCTCTCCTCCCCTGTTTTTCTTCTCGGCTATTCTCTCTGTTTCTTCAATTCTCTTCAATGGAACTCGTCCCTTACACTAAACCCAACGAAAATCCCACAAACCTCCCATGGCAGGACATGTTCCGATCCGCTTCGGTGCGAAAACCCGATCCAGATCCCTCTTCTTCACCACCCCAATCCTCTCCTCCAGAACCCAATCATCAAAAACCGACCAAGACCCAAGATTCAGAACCTACTCGAAACCCAACATTTCCTTCGGAACCCAATCAGAAGGCGGCTTTATCAGTGGATCCTCAGGTACGTCTTGCAATTTACATTGCCATGGCTCATGCTGGTCTTGCTTTTGCAATTTTTTTACTATATGGGGTTTTCAAATTGCTTGAAGAATATCTAAGGCCCCTTCAATGGGCTGTGTTATGTTCAATTCCGTTGAGAGGGATTCAGGATTTGTTTGTTGGGTTTTGGTCTGAACCCTTGCATTTAGGTCTCACTGAGACAATATTAGCAATTCCCATTGCCATTTTTAGGGTTTCAATTAGTACACTTGTTGATATTCGGAATGCGTTTTCGAATGGAATTCTGCGGCAGAAGCAAAAACCCAGTGTTTCTGAGAGGAAAAGAAGAAGGGGTTTTTCCAAGTTGGTCAGGTGGTTAGTTGCATTTGGGGTGTTTGTTATTACTTATGAGCAAATGGGTGGTTTTGGGTCATTGGGACTTGTTGGGTTAGGGTTCTTGTTCACTTTCAGTAATTGGGATTCAACCATGTCAGCTGTTTCTTCATTCAGGAGTACTAGTTTCCGTCGGTGTGAATTTAGCGCCTTTTTGACTCGTGGGGTGTTGAAGAGGTTGAAGACAATTGTGGCAGTTGGGTTGATTGTGGGGATGATTGTTGGGTTTTTAGTTGGTGGGATTTTCTTCTCTTACAAAATTGGTGTGGAGGGAAAGGATGCTGTGATTTCGCTGAAAATTCATGTGGAGAAGAATAATTACGCAGAGAGGATTGGTGTTAAGCAATGGATGAAAGAAAATGATGTTCCGGAGATGGTGGATAAGTACACTGCAATGTTCTATGAAACCGTGTCTCAACAAATTGATAGTTTAGCAATGCAGTATAATTTAACAGAGTTTGCTGCTGGGATTAAGCAATTTGTGATAACTCAGCATTCCAATTCTACAAAGCCATCCACAGCATTGATGAATCCATCCCCGTATACTGAAAAGCTTATCAGTCTAAGAAACCGAATTATAAACAAGGAGTGGAGTCAGATTTACACAGAACTGGATGCCATATTCAGGGAATTGATCATTACAAGAGAGGATTTGGTTGTCAAGGCTAAAGGGTTTGCTGTTCAAGGAATCGATGTGTCTAAGCGTGTTTTTGATAGTAGCAAGTCTGTTCTAGGTGGCAGTGCAAGTTTCATGTTCTCCATTGGCACTTCAATTATCTCTGGAGCGGCAGGTGTTTTGAACTTTGTTTCACAAACCATGGTTTTCTTTTGGGTTCTATACTACCTAATCACGTCAGAGTCTGGTGGCGTGACGGAACAAGTGATGTGTATGCTTCCTATCTCAAAACCTACAAGGATCCGTTGCGTTGAAGTTTTAGATCATGCAATTGGTAGTGTGCTTTTGACTACGGCAGAGATTGCCCTATTTCAAGGGTGTTTGACGTGGCTTTTATTTAGACTGTACTCCATACATTTTCTATACATGTCAACTGTTCTTGCATTCTTGAGTCCTCTGTTGCCAATCTTTCCATCTTGGTTTGCAACAATCCCAGCAGCTGCGCAGTTGGTAATGGAAGAAAGATATGTATTCGCTGTTATTTTGTCTGCTGTTCACCTTGTGCTCATGGATTATGGAGCATCAGAAATTCAGGTTGGTATACCCGGTTATAGTGCGTATCTCACTGGGCTTAGCATCATTGGTGGCATGGCATTGTTCCCCTCGGCTTTGGAGGTATTTATCTTCTTTTGTTATATACTATTTTAACTGGAGTTATTGGTGAACAACAACATTTCCTTTAGAAATTCTAATTCTTGCTCAGAATCTACTTTTGTTATCGACTTGAAGTATGTGATTGCACTGTAAAAGGAATCAGTTGTTCTTTCCACACGTTTTTCAATAATTCAGTAATGTGTTTCTGAGATTGGTTCATGAAAATTTGTTCATCTTACCTCTGGACTCTGCTTGTATGGTGGTTAGGTTTTAGAGCATAACAATAAGGTAGAAAAGAACCTTATTAAGCTGACATGAAGTATCTGATCAAAGGAATGTGATTTCGCAAAATCTCGCGAAGTTTCAACGAAAATTTCGTTTTTTTTTAAATTACGAAAAGAAAAAGGGCGAAATTAAAAGTTACATTTTTTTGAGGGTTTTTTTGAAAATTTTCAAGATTTTTTTTTAATTTCGAAATTTTTTCATAAATTTCGTGAATTTCAAAAAATTTTCCGTAAAAATACAAAACCCAACTACCAAAAATTGCATTATTTCGAGGGTTTTTTTCGAAAATTTCGAACTTTTTTCGTAAATTTCGGGGTTTTTTGTATTATCAATTCTTCTAATTATTTATTGATTTTTAAAACCACCCCTCTGATTTTCTAATTATCATTTCGTCTACTTATATATTGATTTTTGAAACCACCCCCTGATTTTCTAATTATATATATTGATTTCATGTTTGTTTCATTTATTGGTATTTAGGCTTCATTTAATATATTTACTTGCATCTATTTTTTTTTTCACATTTTCATATACCCTCGAAATTCATTATATATTTTTTATGTATCCTCGAATTTTTTACGTTTTTTCTTTACACACCGAAATATTTCTTAAAATTAGGATACAAAAATGAACTCAAAAAACGAAATCACAATCCTTGATCTTATCAATGAGCTTGCTAGGAATCCATTTTCTTTAAATTACACTGGAAAGTCTGTGTCTTATAATTTGATAGTGGCCAGGCAAGATGTTGTCTATAATTGAAATAAGTATGAAGGTTGAGAGATGGTTTTCGTAATCAAACACCTAACATTAGAAACATTTTCCATATTTGTTACAATTTGTGGTCAACAGACCTGTCTATAGTTTTACGTATATTGTTTATTCGAATGATCTATTGATTTTAAGTGTTTAAATGTACTTTTCTTCCACAGGGAGCAATAATGGGTCCATTGATAACAACAGTTATGATTGCATTGAAAGATTTGTATGCGGAGTTCGTTTTGGCAGAAGCCAAGGAACAAAAAAAAGCAAAAACCCAGTAAATATATGATGTTGCTTGTACTTGGTGCTGAATCGTGTGTTTACCATGAAGAAATCATATCACTGTCATGCCAGTTGATAGAATGTGAATAAACTGAAGTGATGAGGTGATGTTCTTCCAAAACGATTATCGTTATCACCTCTTTTCCGTACTTGTGTATTTAGTCATTTTTTATTGAATTTTACATACTTAGGGTGGTTATTTATTGGGGAGTGGTTTTGGGAGGACCCATACTTTGTATACAGATGTAAGTCCTGCCTCTTGTAACCTCGTTGGTGAATTTACGAGCCAACTGTACATTTCTCGGGTTTTTTTATGTAAACATGAATGTGGTTTTAATGTTTGGAAATTCACGTATGTTACAAATTAGACTCGTTTTCTTGAATTATTAGTTAACAACTGTCTCCCAATTAAGGACATTGACTCTCAGGTTTATTGTCCTAGTATCTATTTGAAATTTCAGGTGAAAATTAATTTATTCGAGTGAAGTTTACTCTGAGGAAAGGGTCATGGTAGAAGACAGTGAAAAGGTTTGATGATTAAGATGGAGTTAGATTTTCTATCCATCATGTTAGAACTCACAAGTTCTTTTGATTTCTTTTAGTATTTTACCGGTAGCATTTGTATTTACTAGCAACAGGAAAAATCCTGGGAGAAACTTTCATCTTCAAATCCTTTCAGAGCCATTTTGAGAGATTGGTCACAAATGGAAATCAGATAAGAAAATGAGATTGGGTCAATTCTTTTTTTTTTTTTTTATTAGTAAATGATTGCTATATGAACATATTGAAGCTATAGTATCAAAGCAGAAGTCATAAAAAGCAGCAACCTCAGAAACCTATATCATATATATAACCCCAAATCCCTTCTAGTCTTAACAGCTTTACTCTTACCTTAATCATGCTGAACTGTGCACTAGAAAAGACCCATGGCTTCGGTCGTGATAATGAATATTTTGTCAGTCTTTCAGATCTCCTGCACTTCCATCTTATATGCATGCTGCATTGTTATCCCATCAACTGCATGGTTTCATGCCTGCGAAGATCTGTCAAGCAGCAAAAACATAACATGAATGCCAGTGCTGATGAACATTCTGAAAACTGATACCATATATGTGTCTTTCAACTAGGATCAATGTAACTTGTGTTTAAAAGGCAAGAGAACTGTAATTTTAAGGTGATTGGGATTGGAGGTTACCATACAGGTCTGAATGCAAGGAAAAGGAAGAAGGATCAGCAAGAGGTTCAGAAGAAGATATTAGAGAAAACACTGAGTGGTGGAAGCATGCCGGTGATAGGGGAAGTTGTGACCTATGATAGAGTTGAGACTGAGAGCTCATTTCGTCGTGGGATGTATTTGATTTACACTGGTGGTGGGGATAGGTACAAGAGCATGAACCAATACCTATGGAGTCTCTTATGTGCTTTGGGTGAGGCTCGATATTTGAACAGGACCCTGGTTATGGATTTAAGTTTATGCTCGTCTTCAATGTACACTTCATCTAACATGGACGAGGAAGGGAAGGATTTTCGCTTTTACTTTAATTTTGAGCATTTGAAAGAGGCAACATCAGTCTTGGAACAGAATCAGTTTTCGTATGATTGAGCTAGATGGCAAATGAAAGACAGATTGCGTCTGTACCTTGTGGAGGATCATACTAGAGTCACGCCGATGAAGCTTTATGGGGTGAGGGAGGGAAGCTTTGATAATGAGGAAGTTTGGATCAGTCGAACCTGACAATTATTGGTATAGAGTCTGTGAAGGGAAAGCTGAGTCAGTTTTACGAAGGCCATGGCGCATGATTAGAAAATCCAAATGTTCGATGGACATTGTATCAGGGATTGTTTCAAAGAAACTTATATAAACATTGCCACATTTACTAACTTGTAGTCTGTTTCCTCGTTTTCTCATTTCTGAGATTGTTCATATATAACATCCAATTCTGAGTGTGTTCTTGTAACATACAAAGTTTTTAAGAGTGGATTGTAGATTGCTTTCATAGTTTGGTGCAAAATGCATGTTTAAGAAGTTTGAAAGCTAAGTACCATCTTTGAGTGAAATCAAATGGAAGCATTAATGTTGCTTGTTTAAGCAAAAAATTAAGTGTAATCTAAGAGACATCTCTACGTAAACATGTCATATACAAAATAAACTGAGATTGATTTGCACCAAGGAACTCACCTCCTATCTATTTTCTATATATTACGTTTGCGCCTAGATAAGTTAAGATGATCTGAGGAAATATTAACATTAAACAATGGAGATGTATCAACTTTAGCTAATACATCATGAGAGGGAAATTTTGCCAAAACCTAGAATGCATGTTGGTTAGTTACTGGTATGTTTGCTCAATCAAGATGCTTTCACTAATTAGGCCATCCTTATCAGATAGGGTTAATTGCAATTTTCCCCCTATAATATATAATATATGTCATATTCAGCATTGCTCCCAATTAACATTCATATTGCACTTTTCCCCTAGACTAACAGTCAACATGTATTGACCATCTGTTTTCAAAGCATATTACCAAAATACCCCAGAGAAATTAAAGACTGAAATTGAATCTTTCGTATCTCGAAATTCTCATCTTGAGGAAAATCCAAAGTTGATTTAAAAAATCTTTCATCTTAAAGAACTCATCTCGAGGAAAATCTAACGGTCCAAATTTAATTATGCACGCTTCTCGAGAAAACCTAACGATTCAACACGCATCTTGGGAAAATATGATGATTCGCTGCGCATCTCGAGGAAATGCGACGGTCTAGCACACATCTCGAGGAAGATCTAATAGTTTAGTATGCATCTCGGGGAAAATCTGACTATTCATCACGCATCTCGAGAAAATCTAGTGGCTTGACACGCGTCTAGAAGGAAATTTGATTGCCCGTCACACATCTCGAGGAAAATTTGATGGTTCAGATTACTTCGTGCACGCATCTAGAGGAATATCTGAAGTTTGAATAAATTGCCCCCATATAATAAATTACTAGCAATAACTTAAGCCCATAAAATAAATTTGAATTTAATTTTGCCCTCTGAAACAGAACAGACATGAAAGATGATCAAGAAAATTTTGATTATCTTTCTCCAACTCCCTTATCTTCCTCCTCTATCTCGCAGCCTCGCCACCACCTCCCCCTTCATCCTCCCTCATCTTCCTCATTCCTCCACTTCCTCCTTCCTCCTCCTCCCTCATCTTTCCTTCTCTATTTCACAACCTTTATAATAAAGTTAGAGCTTCATTCATCATTCCTCCTTCTTTCTCCCCCTTCATCTCTCAAATCTGTTATGTTTTAGGGGGCAAAATTAAATTAAAAATTATTCAAACTTTAAATTTTCCTCGAGATGCATGCAAAAATAAATCTAAACTGTCAAGTTTTCCTCAAGATGTGTGCTGAACCATCAGATTTTCCTCAAGATGCGTGCTGAATCGTCAGATTTGGCTCGAGGTGCATGCCGAATCGTTAAATTTTTCTCAAGATGTGTGCACAATTAAATTTGGACCGTTAGATTTACCTAGAGATGTGTGTACGATTAAATTTGGACCGTTAGATTTTCCTCGAAATAAGTTCTTTTAGATGAAAGATTTTTTTTAAATCAACTGTTAGATTTTTCTCGATATATGATTACAATTGATCCTTAGGATTTTCATCGAGATGAGGTGTTCGAGGTACGAAAGATTCAATCTCAGCTTTTGATTTCTCAGGGGTATTTTGGTAATCTGCTTTGAAAACAGACGGTCAATGCATGTTGAATGTTAGTTTTAGGGAAAAGTGCAATATGATTGGGGGCAAAGCTGAATATGGCATATATTATTGGGGGAAATTGCAATTAATTCTATCAGATAATGAAATGAAGTTACTCACAAGGTCTTATTTGGCAGCGTGTCTGTTGACGAAGTGAAGGTTATTCAACAATGACTATAAAGTGATGTACTAAAGAACTTGATGGATAAATGATTATATGTTTCGATTTATATCACAAATATTTGATAAGCTTCAAAAGGCCAATAAAATCTGATGATACATCAAATAAGACTGCTATCGCAGTCGTACACGTGGCAGAAATCGTTTATCACGATGATCAAATATCTCAAAATCAGGCCAATTCATAAAGCTCAAAAAGGCGAATCCAGTCATAAAAACTCAAATATGGCCCGTCAAAATAAATCATAAACAAATGCCCAAATTTAGACCCAATAAAGTTTTCCCTTAAGGAACGTTACAGAGAAAAAAAGGTTGTGGAGGGAATTATGCCTGCGAGGACATATTTTCATAAAGGAGGAGACTGTTACAGAGAACGTCTCTCCTCGTTGCACCTCACATGCTTAAGTCACGCAGAAAATTAACAACGATTATTATATAAGGTAAAGTGAATATTTGACAAAGTGATGTATTAAAGAAGTTGATGGATAAATGATTATATGTTTTGGATTTATATCACAAAATTTTGATAAGCTTCAAAAGGCAAATAAATTCTATTTGTTAAGTGTCATTTTCCAACACATTTTTGTTTGCTTTCACTAGTTAGTATCCAACTTTTAGAGACACGTAAAATGCAGAATTCATTTTATATATTTGTCTACGACAACGAGGGTTTATAGATCCCAAAACTATTTAGGATCTCAGTGGGCTGGGTTTGAACTCATGACCTAGTGGTACTATCCGTCAAGCTCTAACCATTGAGCTATCATGCCATTGGCTCACTTGCTTTCATCTTAAATTATGCTTCGACAAAAAATCGATAAATATAGAGTTTAAGGGTGGCAATGGGTCGAGTTGTATCAGATTCGTGTTATGTCATGGCAGGTTGATGGACTACTTGACCAAACCGAAACCCAACCCATTTATTTATCGCGCAAAAATAACAAACCAAAATGGAGATTAGAGAGATGATAGAAGATTTGAGAGTGATTTGAAGAGGAGCAGTTGCTCTCAAATCTCATGTAATCTCTACTACTCCCTTTGCTTCTCAAATAAACAAAAAAAAAAAAAAAAAAAAATGGAGGGAAGTTAGGCCACTGGTTAGTTCCATGAGTGGCTTTGTATCTAAGCAAAGCTGTTAGCTTCTTGGTCACCCATCTCTTCACCCCTTCATTTTCTTCTTCCACTCCTGCTAAATTGATCGAAAACCCATGTTTATAATTCAGATTCATAGTTCTCAACAGTTTTGTAAGTCTTATTGGTGCATACCCATTGCTGTTTTTCGTCTAGGGAGTGTGTTCTTGTGTTGAATTCGGCTTTTTTTTAGTAGCCATGGAGATTAGCTACTGCTTTTCATTAAATGCAATACTATAGTGATTTCGACAATTGGATATACAGGGTTAGGTTTGTCAGTACTTTAGTCCTTAGATGTCGAAAAGTCTCAGTTTGAGATTGTAGGGAATTAGCCGATGATTATAAATTGCCCTATATGACTTTCGCCTTCATAATGTGGTATTCTTTACTCCATGTGATTCTCTATCTTAGGTTGAAGTACTTGTGATGTTCGTCCTCAAAAACTTTCTTTCATAGAAGGCCAGACCTGGTGATTCCTAATGAATACGCGGTACTACTTTTCACCTGATGCACTGTACAGTTCGAGCATTCCAGTTTCAATTTCATCAAATTCTGTTGGTGAAGAAGATCGTACCACTGCAAGTCTTCGAAATGGATCAAACAATGCTCCTCCATCTTTCATGGTGAGAATTGCTAGAAGGATATCTAGAGCAAGATGGTTCAGTTTCCTGCAAAGGGTCTTTCACTATCAAAATGGCTCAAGGTCTGACCTGGGATCGAATCCATTCAACTCTCCTAGTTGGATTGCTTTGGAGCTCATGGTTTTGGTTGTTCAGATAAACATCATAACTTTTACTCTATCAGTTTCTAAAGAAGAGAAGCCGGTATGGTTTCTGAGTTTATGGATTGTTGGGTATGACATTGGGTGTCTCCTGAGTATGCCTCTGTTGTATTGGCGCTATCTCCATCCTCATACGGCACAAGAAAATACATTTCGCTTGACTGACACACAACACGAAAGAAGCAACGAGCAATCCAGGTAATGAATACTATTCCTAGCATTTGATATTTTTCCTGAGAACACCAAATAATGCTAGGCATATGTGCTAACCTTTACTAGTCTTTGCTAAACAGGTGTGCGCATTTCATGAACAAATCCCAGACTTGTCTTGAACTATTTTTCGCAATATGGTTTGTGGTGGGCAATGTATGGGTCTTTGATTCACGTCTCGGATTTTTCAGTCGAGCTCCAAAATTGCATGTGCTCTGTGTTTCTCTACTGGCTTGGAATGCTATCAGCTACTCTTTTCCATTCCTATTGTTTCTATTGCTCTATTGTTGCATACCTCTGATCAGTAATTTCCGTGGGTACAACATGAACATGGCTTCCTTCAAGAAAGGTGCCACTGATGATCAAATTTCGAGGTTACTGAGCTGGAAATACAAAGAAGTTGAAACCAACTCGGAACATGGTGATGATACTGAATGCAATTCAGACCTTGAAAGTGAAAACTTGGTAAGTATTTTCTCATAGTATAGATGGTATTACTGTCTATATTGACATTAGTTATATCTTGGCTTCTCTTTGATCAGATCTACGCAGGATAGACTAATGGGTTTTTTTGCTTATTCCCTTCTCTTTGCTTGGTGAACAGGAATGTTGTATTTGCCTAGCAAAATACAGAGACAAGGAAGAGGTTAGACAATTACCATGTTCTCATATGTTTCATCTTAAGTGTGTCGATCAGTGGCTTAAGATCATATCGTGTTGTCCTCTTTGCAAACAAGAGCTAGAGAGGTAACGGCGAGTGAGAAGAAAGCTCAATAGCTGAGGATTTCTAAACGTAGCAGTTACTGTATATTGTATTACCAACGAGATTATTTGAGGGGTTGTGTTTTGTACAGGCGAGTCCACCAATAACCTGAACTTGAATACAGTTTACTGTAAAATGCCAAGGATTTCGAGAGAATTTTAACTTTCGAATCTTCAACATTAGATTTTGGAAATGTACAACATGCCAATTCTTCCAAGGGAACTAGGTGCTTGTATCCGTGTTTCTCCTATTTTGTATGCCTGAATACTCAATCGGTGTTTGCTTCACACACTTGATAGAATTGTATTTGTCGTGTGGTCGATTTGTTATTTTACTGTGTTCAGAACCTTAAGATGGGTAAGCAAGGGCTTAGGTGTTCTTCCTAGAAAATACTGTTGATGTTTTCTGTAAAGAAGTAGGACAGAGGTCAATTTGAAGATGGAAGTGAAGTAACATTTGACCATAAGCACTTAACTTAATGATATGTTTTGAGTAGGCAAAGCATAGCACCTGTAACGAATCAGTCTATCGTTCACTACCACATGCAAATGTTACAGGAAAGATCGTTAAAATGTTTAAGGAGGCAAAATGATTGAGCAATATGGGCACTGATGTCTGTTTCTAGATGTTAATGGAAAAAATGACAATCAAGAACAAATTGCATGACTGACAAATCATTACAATGATGTTTTTGATTGCAACAGTTGAAAAAAAAAAAAAAAAGGGAACAGAGGCTAACCTGAAATGGTTTGATTGAACAGGAGGCCACCACCAGATTAAAATTAGCTGACCGAAAGAAAAAAAAAAAAAAAAAAAACCTCTCAATATGACAACACAAACTTGACTATGCAAACTTTATTTATGACCTGTCTTCCGGTTCTTGAATGGAACAATGTTTGCATCACTGTTGGTGCATAAGATCCGAGTTCTGTTGGTTGAAATCTTGAAATGGCAAGTCGATTTTCATAATCATTCCCTTTATCATCTGTGAAGAGCCTCAAGTCAAATGTGCCTCTAGCATAACCTCGCGACCTAATGCAAGAAAGAATCGAGGTTAAGATAAAAGAATCGAGATAGTTAAGCAGTATAAAGAAGCAACTCTGCCACACTTATGGTCTCCTTATAAGCAGGCTTCCTAATCCTGAGAGCTAACTTTTTCCTTTTCCACTCTTTTTCAAACACAACCTTAAACTAAAACAAAAATGGAGGGGGCAGAGAATACTTTCTCGCTGTAGAGAGTCGCCGCCCTCGGCCAGATCTGTACAAAGAGGCACCGATCTGCTACGTTCTCGCTCGATTTTCTACGATCTCCTCGTATCTGCTGGGCTCTTGCTCGATCTTGATCTGAATCAAACAGGTTCAACAACAATGAGATGGGCTTTGTTGTTCTCTAGCAGCACTAGTGGAAGTGGCACCAAGTTACAGTATGTTACACCATCTGTGACCGAAGGCAAGACAGTTGTTCAGATTAAGGTTGCAGATCATGAGAAAAGGATGACAGAATGCGAGCATTATCTGATTGGGAACTTCATAGGGAAGAGGGTTGCATATGGATTTGTGAAAGACGAACTGAAAGGACTATGGTCACTGAAAGGGGAGTTTGAGATGTCTCTCTACGATGACAGAGCATTCGTCTTCCAGTTTGGGAATGAAGAAGATAGAAGCAAAGTTCTAGAACTGGTCCTGTTCATATAGCTAGTAGAATCTTTATAATTCGGCCATGGCAGCCATATATTGAAGATGATGTTGAAGTATTAGAGTCAGAACCCATCCGGGTAAATCTGAGGAAAGTGCCTCTCTTTTTATGGAGTCCAGAAGGATTACAGTCCATCGCAAGTGCATTGGGGAAACCTCTGATGCTAGATAAAGCAATGGAAAAATAAGTCACGACTGTCCTTTGCTAGGGTATGCATTGAGATGGACTCGAACAGTAAGTTCCCAAACTTGATATCAGTTGCAATTGATGATGGAAAGATGCTTGAGGTGGAAGTGGAGTATTCATGGAGACCAGTGAAGTGCAGTCATTGCAAGGGCTTTGGACATGCTTCCTCTAGCTGCCCAAAAAACAAAAAGGCCAACACCACCAAAACGACCACCTACTGGCGTGAAAAGGGGGCAGAGATGCCAGACAATAAGCATAAAAACCCATATAAGGAGGAAGGATGGATCACCGTTACGAGCAGACGTGCATCATAGAACAGGGGAGCATCCAAAAATGAAGCAAAAAGAAAGGAAGGAGCAGAAGAACCAATTAATGAAAGTGAGACTGAAATGTCTATAGCTCTCGTTGTGTATGAGGAGCAGAAGAACCAATTAGTGAAAGTGAGACTAAAATGTCTACAGCTCTGAAATGCTTCCTTATGACTTAGGCTTTCAGTAAATGAGGCATACTTAGGTTTTCAGTAAATGAGGCATACTCCCTTTTAATTAGCTATTATTCATGGTTAGTTTTTGGATGAATCTCTCACTACAATCCTTCCTTTCTGTTTGCTCAGTAGAGACACTGACGGAGAATTCAGGTCCAGGTCTCCAAATGAGATCACTGGAAGGCCATTTATCACCTCTGATGAAATAATTTACTTGAAATTAGTCCCTCTAGGTACCTGTTAAGTCATGGCCAACTTTAAGACTAAATTAACTTGACCCTCTTAACAAATTACTCATAAAGATGGTGTACTAGATTGGTAGCATAGCAGCACAAAGATTGTGTTATTTTCTATTTTCCATTTGTACAAGAGATGGTTAAATCCTTTCTCATGAAAAACATTTTGGAGGTATATTACATATAAATCACATTTCTGTTTGCCATATCAAAGTCATCACATTTTATAACAGATTACTGTAACACTTTCTTGAGTATGAATATTAGAGGGGCTGAGTGGCTGGTAATTCACAGAACTCCATTAGAGGGAGTTGATGTAGTTAGTGAAGAAGAAATGAGAAGCCACGAGTGCAATGGGGTAAATTGGGGGAGGAAAGAAGGGTGTTTTGGTCATTAATGGAGAGTGTTATGGTTATTTGATCTTTGCTTGCCTTGTAAGGGCATCCATATTATAATCGGAGAGTTATAATCAACCTTGGGCTCAAATTGTTGGTCGGGTTGCACGAGAGAGAATGTGATAGTTGTTGTTAGATGCATGGCAACGGAGATGACATATGAAATAATTTTAGACATTTCCACATTTGAAATGATCTTCTAGCGATGGAGATGACATCTAAAACAACTCTACGGTAGCGTTTGTTTTTTAAGTGTTTAGACATTTGAACGATGACATTTGAACGAGTTGTTTGTTTTTGTTTCTGAATGAACTGTTGATTAGAAGTTGTAAAATTTTAAAATGTTATTTTTAGGTGCTGACATAAAATTGTTTGACATTTTTGCCCAACACCACAACTACTACTGCTCACTAGAAACCACCAACATTAACCTCAATCTTCACATGTTTTTTCTCCTCCAAACATCATTGAGATCCCCTTCCACCACCACCAGAAACCTAATATCACTCGATGTTCCTTACCATCTGGCTGGTGCACAACAATCTCATTTTCGAACAAAAACAATTCACTTTTCCTTTATTTCTTTCCTCTTTCAAGAAAACTTGGTCCACTTGGGTTAAACAATGGTTCGTGACACCAAGCGCAAACTCCAATGAAACGGCTCATATTGACAATTGAGATACTTTGAACTAGGGGTGGGCATTTAGGACCGAACCGACAACCAGACCGATCGGGTCAGTTTGGATCGATTTTTATTAATTATAAATGTTTCGGTTTTAAAAGCTCGGCCCTGCCTGAAGTTTCTGGTCTGGGCCTCGATTTTCATTTCTGAAGTCCGTCGGATAACCGGCCCGACCCAGGTTAAATAGTTACTGTTGATTAATGAAGCAGGCCCTGAATAACTAATGTATTCCTTGAAAAGCCTGTTTCATTTCCAATTCAGGGCCTGTTTCACTTTGGGCTTTATCAAATTAATCAACAGTAAGGGTTGAACTTTGGGCTTTATAAAATTCAGCAAATCAGGGCCTGTTTCAATTTGGACTTTGCGCTTAGGACCGAGACCGGCTCGAAATTCGGTTAACCGTGACCTCGGTTAACCGGTCACCTCGATCCGATTTCGGGCCTCATATTTACGGGCTTAAATTTTTCGGGCCGATTTTCCATTTTTACTGTTCGGGCCAGTTATCCAAACCTGCCCAGCCCTACTTTGAACAGAACCCATGAGTTGCCAACTCTGCCACTTGCAGTCACACTCTCGTGATGATCAACCTTCTTCTAGACTTGCCATTTTTCAGGCTCAACTTTTCGCAGTAAAAAACCATCATATCAATAAAACAACCAGAAAGCCAACAGTGTTTCCTATCGAGCTTAGCCCACCTATGATTATGGTTACTTATGATACTTGTTTTTTTGCTTCCTCACGGCAAGGGACAGTAGGTGTGGTGGCAACAGATGCTAGTGGCAGGGTCATTGCGCGGATTGCCTCTCCTATCTCCAAAAAAGTTTTTGACAGTACAATGGTTGAATACTTTGCAGCAGATGCGACCCTTTTGCTGATTCAGATACGACATTGGGATACATTGTTCTTGCTGTGAGACTCCGGCTCTCTGATGTCTTTATTGCATTCCAAGGATCAGATGAGCAATACCAATGAGTGTTGGATGTGACAACCTCTTCTTAGTAGTATTAAGCATTTACTTTTAGTCCATTGTAACTAGTTTTGTAACTTTATTCCATGTGAGCTTAACGGCGAAGCTCATGAACTTGCTACACTGGCCGGACAACTTTTTTGTTATTCTTCTATTTAATTAATATGACACGTGGGAAGTTTTATTTAAAAAAAAAGAAAAGAAGCAACATCTCATTTATATGAAATATATCCAAAAGCGAGTAAAATTGCTCCATTTTGTCATTCTTCAGCTTATTATAACATAATATGTTGACCATTGTTATTATTACTTCCATTGTTAGTCGTTTTCTATGTTGTCGTGTATTTTCATTCACCGCCTTTGTATCACAAAGTTGATAATTATGTGTTAGATCTTCATGATCATGTTGGGCTCAAATTAGAGAGGTACATTATAACGGCTTACGCACCTTTATCAATTCAAGAAAATATGATTACTATTATACACCTCAATGTATATTATGTTAACAAATTTTATTTATTACAATTGTTCACATGATAAGACTATTCATAGCGTTCTAGTCAGTCTATAGAGCTAGGCCAGGTGTGTTAGGCTTGCGCCAGAGAGCCTCAATACCCTCTATCACTTTAGAGATCCTCGTAAATCCACTTACTAAACACAAACGCGTTCACAGAAAGCCCCCCGGCGCTGTCGGGCAAGGAAAAACGTGCAAGGCACGTGCCAGTCTGTTTTAATTCCAAGCCCCAGAACCTTCGAATAACATTGACCCCTCTTTGCTTTGCATCAACAACGACTCGTCTCTCTCTCTCAAATTTTATCTCAAACCCTAGTTCGATCTCTCCCAATTAGAAAACCCTTTACTCCTCTCTCGATTTCGCTTCGTGGGTTGTCTTTGTTTCTGAATTTTTTTAGATCTCAGGAGAGCTGATGGGTTCGAAAAGCAACATGAAGCCTTCTTTTGGAGAGGGAGCAAGTCCTGGGTTTGTTTTCTCACCCCTTCAAAGTTTTCATCTTTTTGGGGTTTTCATCGATTTTTCATGTTTTCTGAAATGGGGTTTGTTCTTCTTGTGTGTTGCAGGAAGATTTTCATTGGTGGACTTGCTAAGGATACCAGCTTAGGTGAATTTTTTTTTAATGATTTGTGTTCATCTTTAGTTCTATATTTTGCATTGGTTTTATTGGGATTTATTTTTCTTTGATTTGTATGCCTTGCTGTGAGAATTAATTGTTCAGGATCTATCTCCGTTATTGGGAAACAAAATTTGTAGTGTATGTATTTTCGATTGTTTGTTGACGATTGTAATGAATCGCATAACATAATGGAAGGAAGAGATATCAACCCAAGTAATATAGGAATCTATAGATTATCCAAAAGAGCACAATTTATTTTCCATATGACAAACTGTTATTTAGAGAACAATTGACTGATGATTTATAGTACAATAGCGAATCACAAGTATTATCTCTTATGTTTCAACTAATTGTAGGCTAAGAATTCCGGTAGTCTCATATATTTTGAGAACTGGTACATGCAAACAGTTTACTGTGGTGATATGCTTGGTGGGTATCTATTTATTATTTCAGCATGAAGATATTCCGCAATAGTGTGTGGTTATTTTTAAATTTTATTCGTTTTGCGTGAATTTAGACCTTTAGACTTTGTAAATGAAATAAACTTCAATCCAGTGAAACATCTAAAGATATTTCAGTGTAAGAAATGAGAAGACGTTATAGATAAAAAGTGCTATATATGTGCTGCGTCTGTAACTTATTGGTGGGTTCTTACTTTTCAATCTATCACTACTTTTAGCCAATAGCCGCAAGCCATTTAATTCAGAAAAAAAAAAAGTTATTCTTTTTGTGGCTTCGACTGTTATGGTGAGTTCTGACAACCTTACTATATAAGGCAAAGTGTTGGAAGTCTAAGCCAAAATATAAAATTTGGATACGGCTTAAGAAGTTTATACACTAGCCTTGTTTTTTTCGAACCATGCATTTGATTTTGTTGCTGCTTAGAAATTGCTCCAGGTCTCAGGAGTGTGACAGCTGTTGTCCTATTTTGGTTGTTGAATTACACTTATTGATTATCTATCTCTCTTGTTGACGTGCTTAAATTAGCTACTTTCACGAAGTACTTTGGAAAGTATGGAGAAATCACAGATTCAGTCATAATGAAAGACAGGAACACTGGGCAACCAAGAGGTTTTGGATTTGTCACTTACGCTGATCCTTCAGTTGTGGACAAAGTTATAGAGGAAACTCATGTTATAAATGCAAAACAAGTAAGTTTGTCGCTTTATTGTTCTTTAGTGATTGAATGCAAAAACTACCTGCTAGATTTATAGTTTCAGTTTCTTCCTGTTTACTACTTGTATTGTCAGCATGTCGCTCACCTTTGTTACATTTTGATAATAGCAATATCTTTAGTGTGTGTTTGATTTTGAAAAAAAAAAAACACAGGAAATGGTCTTTTTGTCTTTATTGCAAGGGGTTTTTCGTTGGTTTAAATGTTAAAGCTATATCCTTCTCATTCATGATGTTAGTATAGGATTTCAAATTTTCTTCACAACAAGGTTGTTTTGTGGATGGTGTATGATGCCTAACATGTGGGTGGAGTGAATGAGAGAGAGAAGAGGAGAGTATGTATCATGCCACACCCATATGGTGGAGGTGGACAATGGTCCACCATGTTGTGTAGGCAGCAAAGGTGGAAGCTTGGTTGACTGCATTTTTCTCAAGCGGCTGTGTGCCTTTTCTTCTGACAGGTTGAGATCAAAAGGACCATTCCTAAAGGTTCTGTTCCTTCTAAAGATTTCAAAACAAAAAAGATATTTGTTGGAGGGTTGCCAGCAACAGCTACTGAAGGTAGGGTTTTCTTTTTTGCTTGTAATTATTCAATACTTTCAAGCACTGCATGTTAGGTCTTGTGTTGGTCTAACAGTGCCTTAATATATTGCTTTCATGTTGAACTTAGATGATTTCAAGGATTTCTTCTCCAAGTATGGGACTGTGGTGGAGCACCAGATCATTCGTGATCACGCAACTAACCGCTCTCGTGGTTTTGGGTTTATAATCTTTGATAATGAACAAGCTGTGGATGATTTGTTAGTCAAAGGAAATATGATTGATATGGCTGGTTCTCAGGTAAGTCTAGTGGAGTCAAGTATAAATTTAGGGCAGATGCAAATACTGGTTAAGATCATGTTGCGATCTGTTATGTTAATTGAATGCTGTAGACAAATGACACTTTTTAGTAATTCAGCCTTTTTTGCTACTTGCCCCACAAAAGTTACATTTTCTATTGTACCTGTCTGTTTTCTTAGATCTTATTTGACCTTTTTTAGGAAGATCATTACAACTGTATTAGATAAATCTAAAATATGAGTGAAAAACTTACAGGTTACAAAAGCGTAGGTTAACTTACTTGCTTTGTTGTAGGTGGAAATCAAGAAGGCTGAACCAAAGAAACCCTCAAACCCATCATCTGCTCCTGCATTTGGCAGTGATGCTAGGGCTCGTCCTTTTGGTGATGGTTTCGGTGGGTTTCCTGATTCTTATAGTGGTTTTGGCGGTGGATTCGGTCCTGCTCCATATAGGGCACCTGGAGGTCTTGGCAGTAGGTTTGGTTATGGTGGGTATGGAGGTAGTGGTAGTGAATTTGGGGGTGGTTTTGGTAGCTTTGGCAGCAGCAGTTTAGGTGGCTACAGGGGTGAATCTTCCCTTGGCTATTCTAGTCATCTCGGGTCTTATGGTGCAGGACTAGGCGGGGTATATGGTGGTGGTGCTTTAGGTGCTTATGGTCGTGGAGACGAAGGTTATAGCGGTTACGGTCCAGGTTACTCGGGCAGTTATGATTCTGGTCCCAGTGCTAGTTACAGCAGAGGAGCAGGAGGTTACGGAGGTAGGACAGGTTATAGTGGGAGTAATCGGTATCATCCTTACTCCAGGTAGACACAGGCGTGCTTAGAAGTTCCAACCAGCTACATCTAGTTTATATCACAGGATCTCGTCTCGATAGGTGCATGCCTGCAGGTACTAGAAACTTTTGCAAGCAATGATTTCTTAGAAGACCCAAGGAACTAGATGTCTACCATTTCTTCGAGGGCCTGGCCTAGAAAATTGAACTAGACTATTTTGTTAGCATTTTTATTCTTAGACTTGAGGTTTGATGTGTTATGTAGACTTTAAGAATTTGATATAGTGCTTGCTATCTAGTTTAGTTGGATATTTAGACTGCTAGTTTGATATAGTCTTTGTTATTTCTAGTTTATCCTTTAGCAGTCCAGGCAGGTAAG
Source organism: Berberis vulgaris (assembly GCA_963556465.1). Lineage (NCBI taxonomy): Eukaryota > Viridiplantae > Streptophyta > Magnoliopsida > Ranunculales > Berberidaceae > Berberis > Berberis vulgaris. Next base: position 96,401,766 of record OY747128.1, read on the forward strand.
CAGTTATAGGTAAAGCAGCCTGGATCTGTTATTTGGTTGTATGTCAAGGAGTTGCGTCAGTTTGAATGGTAATTGGTAAGACATACTTAGGTTAAGACACCGTTCTTTCCAAGGTACTCAATTAAATCTGACCTGGGATGATTGATTTTGCTCCAACGAAAACCTTAGGGTTGTTCTGTATACTACTGGGGATAATGGGACTCCTACGTCGAATGAGAGTGTTCCATTTAGTTTGAGCTCATATGTACATGCTTGAGTAGGGATTCCTAAGGATGCTTATGTCTAGGACTCGAGTATGATGTGTTGACCTGGGACATATTCATTGTTGACCAATGTTTTAAATAAAGTTCTTTGGGAAGGGTTGATTGTATTCTGTTCTCATGTTTTTTGGAGAACACGAAACAATTAGAGGAGGCTAACCCTCTGGCTGTGTTGTTTCGTGAATGATTTGCATGCTACTGGACTTGTGTATTCCATTTGTTATAGTTGACAATCAAAGTTTATTCAAAATGTTTAGCTGTTTGTGCCTCCAATATCTGCAGATGGACGCGGTTGTGCCAAAGTTGTTACCATGTATGGAAGTAGTACTCAATTTTCTCAATGTGGACTCTGAAATAACTTGGGCTAAGAAAGGGGACTCTGGTCTGAAGATTCTGAATATTACAAGCTAATGCACAGAATTATATCTTATATATTGATTCAACAATGCTTGTTCATCAGTCTTGACCTTTCCCAGCCCACAGCTAGATCTGATGTATTGATTCAATGATCCTTGCTCATCAGTCCTGACCCCGGATCTCATAGGGATGCTTTCCATACCCATAGCTGACCCAGGTCTCGATCCTTTACATGATGACTTACATGGACTGATCCAGGTGACCTCATGTTGGGTTGTTAGTTTATGTCGTACGATAAAATAAATGAATAACCTAAGAAAATGGTTTACAAGCCAATTTATGATCAAAGGATCAATTGGTTAACCAAAGAAAAAAGCTTACAATCCAATTTATTATATCAATCTCTTGTTCATGGTCTTGGATACGTAAATTAATAAACAATTCTTGTGTTGCATATCGTAACATTTTCAAAAGGTCCACTGGATATAAATTGGCACAAATTTATGTTGCCCAAGAGCATCACTTCATTTTGGAGATCAGTTGTTTACAATCGTAATCGCTAAACTAACAACTGTGAATTCGCTCGATCGAGTAATGTTTGCTGTGGCATATGTGGTATCGTGTATAGGCTACGTACAAAATAAAATAAAAAGAAGTTGTGGCATAGGTGGTATAGACTAAGTCAGGATGATATAAAAATGTAAAAATTCCGAGTGTGTCATTCATTATGAATATGCCAAAAAAAAAAAGTAAGATGAAAGTAAATTAACCTAATTTATACATTAAATGAAGTCTAAAGTATCCTTATAAATGTAAATTTTTTTCATAATTTTTTGATTTTACATGAAAATATCAAGATCTACAAAAGGGACGAAATATTTTGGTTGAAAAAATATAATTTACTTCATAATTTTTTTAGGTTCTACACGAAATTTACGAAAAAACACGAAATATTTTGAAATAACTCGTCGAAACAATTTACATTTTGATACTTCATATTTCGAGATCTCAAAAAAACAAAATATTTTGTAAAATAATGCTGGAGATTTTGTCCTATAAAGTTTTGCAAAATTTTACAACTTTTGGCGGTCCTGAATTTAAATTTCAATAATCATTCTGTAAAGTCAACAAAACATCTAATTTTATGTAATTACTGTAAACTTTTAAGTAAAAAAGAAAAAAGAAAAGATGAAAACAACTCAACGACCACGTGCTTCGCACGTAAATTTAAATTACCGTTTTTCAAGTTATAGTACCACTCTTGACACTTGGAATTCGCATCAACCGTTGGAAGAAGTCAGTGACTGATGACGTTAATTCTATCTTCTTCCCTCCATCTCCCTAAACCCTCACCAAAACCCAACCATCAAACCTCATCTCAATCACAATCTCGCAATCTCATCCATACCTTCGCAAACCCATTCGAGCTCAAACAAGTACACACCCATCTCATCAAAACCAACACACCATTTTCAGTTCTCGCACTCGTTCGCGTAGGCTCAATCTGCGCATTCACACCGGACTTTGCCTATGCACGCTCAATCTTCCAATGCATAGATGTTGTCTCTGAGCTCTTTTCTTGGAACTCTTGCTTAAAAAACTTCTCCGAAGGGGATTCTCCAATCAATACGATAAGGTTGTTTTACAAATTGCGCTGGGCGAATATATTGCCTGACACGTTTTCATGTGCTTTTTTGTTCAAGGCGTGTTCGTTGTTGAGGGATGTCAAGAATGGGAGGATTGTTCATGGGTATGTTGAGAAGCTTGGGTTTGTGTCGGATTTGTATTTGCAGAATAATGTAGTGAATTTGTACACTTGTTGTGGGGAGACTGAGGATGCTGGGGAGGATTGAGGAGGCGCGTGATTTGTTTGATAAAATGCCGAAGAGGAGTGTGAGGTTGTGGACTTCAATGATTGCTGGGTATGTGCAGTGTGGGCAGGCGAAGGAGGCGGTTAGGTTGTTTACGGAGATGGAGGAGGCTGGGGAGAAGCCGAATGAGGTGACTGTTGTGGCTGTTTTAGCGGCTTGTGCGGATTTGGGTGCGTTGGATCTTGGTAGGAGGGTTCATGAGTACTCGAATAGATGCGGGTATCAGTCTAACGTTCGGGTTTGTAATACTTTGATTGATATGTATATTAAGTGTGGGTGTTTGGAGGTTGCACTTGAGGTTTTTAATGAGATGAAGGAACGAACGGTTGTGTCGTGGTCGGCTATGATAGGAGGGCTAGCAATGCATGGACGAGCAGAGGAAGCTCTCGAGATGTTTGCTAAGATGTCTAGAATCGGTATAAGACCGAAATGTCATTACCTTTGTTGGGTTATTGCATGCGTGTAGTCATATGGGTTTGGTAGACGAGGGGAGGAAGTTCTTTGCCAGCATGACTAAGGACTATGGGATTGTTCCTCAGATTGAACATTATGGTTGCATGGTTGATCTTCTTGGCCGATCGGGGCTCCTACAAGAAGCTTACGAGTTCATAATGAACATGCCTATCAAGGCCAATGGGGTTGTTTGGGGAGCCCTCCTCGGTGCGTGTAAACTTCACAAGAATGTTGATTTGGCCGAAGAAGCAATCAAACACCTTATGGTATTAGATCAATATAACAATGGATATTTTGTGGTGCTATCAAACATTTATGCAGAGGCAGGCATGTGGAAGGATGTAGCGAGAGCCAGGAAGTTGATGCGTGACCAAGGGATAAATAAGATATCAGGGTGGAGTACAATCGCGGTGAATGGTACGGTTCATGAGTTTGTTGCTGGAGATGTTGATCATCCTAAAGTCGAAGAGATACATGAAAAGTGGGACGAACTGTTAACACAAATGAAAAGTCGAGGTTATGTTGCTGATACTTCAATAGTTCTGCTTGACGTGGACAATGATAAGAAGGAACCTGTTCTGTATCGTCATAGTGAGAAGCTAGCTGTTGTTTTCGGGCTCATGAACACACCACCAGGAACACCTATTAGAATCATGAAGAATCTCCATGTTTGTAGGACTGCCATGCAGCTCTTAAGCTTATATATGAGATTTCTAGTCGGGAGATAGTTGTGCGTGACCGAAACCGATTTCATTGTTTTAAAGATGGCTCGTGTTCTTGCAAGGATTATTGGTAACCAATCCAAGCAAGATGGAGTTGGAAGAAATTTTATCAAATTATTATTGTTATTTTTTCAAAACTTTTCTCCCATTGTATTGCATACCAACATCAACATCGAAATAGCCGTCAATCTGAAATGAAGATTGTAACAAACTGATGAAGTAAGATATTTTTAGCTTCTTCGCTGATTTTTTTCTTTTTTCCGAATTTTTAATGTTTTCCGTTTCTTAATGATTTATCGCGATTTTGTTGAATGATAGCACAAAGATGTGATTTTATTCATTATGTGCTCACGGTAAAATAATGTATTATGTAAAGTTTACGACAGTTACACAAACTTAGGCGCTTGGTTGATTCCAAGGAAAACGGTTACTGAAATTTGAATTCAGGACCTCCGCATCTCCTAATTATAAAATTTTGTAAAACTTTGCTGGACAAAATCTTCCGCATATTTTGCAAAACTCTCATCATTTCTTTTTACTCGAATTATGCTATGAACTCCATAAATAGTGCAACCACCACCACCTTCACAATTACCATCGTCACTACCACCACCGACTCCATAACCACCACCGCCATTCCTAGTAACACTATAGCCACCACCTCCACCACCACCACTCTGATAGCATTATCACTACAACCAACACCACCTTCACAACTACCACCATAACAATTGCCTTTTTTTGCACGCCACCATCACAACCACCATAGCATAACCATCAAAACAACTGCCACTACCACCATCAACGCCACCTCCACGATTACCACTGCCATAGTATGCTCACCACAAACACCACCAACTTCACTAATACCACCATAATTGTCGTCGCCACCACGACACAACACTAGTACCACCATAACCGTCATCGCCACCACCACCGCAACTACCATAACATAACCACCATCACTGCAACTACCATAGCATAACCACCGCCGCCACCACCACAGCATAATCGCCACACCACCTTTATTATTACCACTGTCGCAACCACCATAGCTACTATAACCATCACCAACGCCACCACAACCACCGTGATCGCCGCCACCACCACCCCCACCATTATATCCATCGAACCCCCATCGTTTAGACACCACAACCACCACCATTTCAACAACCATTGCCATTGTCAGTATCACTACCATCATCACCCACATTTGCATTCACCACCACTGCCACCACGACCATGCCACAATTACAATTACTATTATCGTCATCACTACCCACAGTCAGTACTTGTCCAATTTACATCTTTTTTTTTAATTACTACCAAGCGCCCGTAAAGTAATGCATTGTAAACAAATGTTATGCAATCTACTGCATTTGCATCAATTTGCGAAAGACAACGACTATTTGGCACCAGAGATTCCTCTCACCCACACCACCCATCTAATTTTTTCTTCCTCACACCACTACCTTTCTGTCTCACACTACAGTTCTCTTCCACACCACCCATAAAAAGCAAAACATAAATCTTTATCTCCTTCCACAACAACAACAAAATGGAAGAAGGCGATCGATTGCAAGGGACGGTGAGAGACGACTAGCAATGGCGAGAGATATAGAAGATGGTGGCCATCGCAACAGCCACACAACCACAACAACCATCATCATCCCATTATCTCTTATTCTGCCACTCTCTCTTCTTATCACATAGGTCGTCGCTCCTCTCCTTCTCTTTCCCCTCTCCCTTCTCCCACTTTCTCTTCTTCTCGCACAGGCTGTCACTCATCTCCCTTTCATTATTCTCCTTCCCATTTACCCACCATCGCAGAATGCGAAGGCGAGAAAAAAACAAAAGAGGGGTGATGACAGAATCAAGTGTGCCCTGTTCGGGTTAGAAATAACTTTCTTGAGTTATCTTTCATTTTTGTTCATTTTTGTTCTACATGTTGTTGATGTTCATTTTGTTATTCTTCAGAAGATAAGATAAGATAGGGTGAGAAAATTGTTGAGAGAGTGACGAATGCGGGAGTGAAGATGAGTGATTGAGTCGAGTGGGAGGAAAGAAGATGAATCAAATTTGCGAGGGGATAATTTTCAAAAGAGGGGATCACGAGTGCTAATAACCGAAAAAAGATGAATAATAATTTAAATAGGCGGTGGGTCAGCAAATAAAACGACATTACATACTGATGTGGGTGAGAGGAACTTTCAAAATAGGTCATTATTTTGCAACGAACCAAGCAGAGCCCAAGTAAAGAAGAAGAAGAAGTTCTTCTCGCTCGCTCCCTCCCTCTCGCTTTCTACGGCTCTTGCTGTGCTCTGCTCTGCTCTGCTCTGTTGAAACTTCACTAGACCTAGAGGAGGAGAATCTCCATCTCCATCTCCATCTCGGCTCGGCATCTATCTCCCCTCCCCTCATCCAATTCAATTCATTTTCTGACTCTACTGGTAATGGCGAAAAGAAACGAAGACGTTCGATTTATCGCATCTTCGATCAAGCTTCCTTGTTTACGCCAACCCCAACAACGCCCTTTCCCCATTTCCTTCAACAAGCTATGTTCCGAAACCCTAAAAAACTCTTCAAACCTAATCAAGACCACGAGAGACTCAATCAACCGATTATTATTCATCTCACCATTTCCCTCCTCCAAATCTAACTCCAACTCCAAGTCTTCTTGTTCGCTTCTCTGTTCGTCTTCTTTAGCTCTTATATCTCGCCCCTCGCCAGAGGAATCATCGACTGAATTGAAAGGGCATTTTACTACTAGTGCTACCAGTAGTAGCAGTCGTCACGAAGACCAAGAAAGGGTTTTGATCAGTGAAGTGTTGATAAGGAATAAGGATGGGGAAGAGCTTGAAAGGAAGGACCTTGAAGAGGAAGCAGCATCAGCCTTGAAGGCATGTAGACCCAATTCCGCTCTTACAGTTCGTGAAGTACAGGAGGATATTCATAGGATTATGGAGCGTGGTTACTTCTGCTCTTGTATGCCTGTCGCCGTCGATACCCGCGATGGGATTCGCTTGGTTTTTCAGGTACCCCTACTCTACAATCAATCAATATCATTCATTCATTGCTCCAACTCTTCATCTATCTATAACTTTTGCTATAATACTTCCTTAGTTTTTTGCTTTCAATTTATCTTCTTCAATGATTGGAAATGGAGGATTATGGTAACTATAACAAAGCCAAGGAAAAATAGACACCATTGAGAATGTATATTTCTCGCAGATAACACCAGATGTATACTTTTTGAGGGAGTTAGTGTCCTTTTTAGGGTGTGTTTGGTTGCATGGAATCCTATGCCATGGGAATCCATGGGTATGTGTAGAAGCTTGGATTTGGGTTGGATTTGTATTTGCAGAATAATGTGGTCAATTTGTACACATTGTGGGGAGACTGAGGATGCAAGGTTAATGTTTGATAAAATGCTGCAGAGAAATGTGGTGTCGTGGAATATTATGCCACTATAACGCTTTACCTGATAAAAAAAATGTTGATTACATGCATTATTGTGAAATAATGGCATATTTTTTCTGTCCTACAAGGTAGAACCAAATCAAGAATTCCAAGGGTTGGTATGCGAAGGAGCAAATGTTCTACCATCAAAGTTTATGGAGGACGCATTCCGTGATGGATATGGTAGGTCTTCTTTCCTATCTTCTCTAATTGAAATTTTGACCAGAAGATTTTCATGCATAGTAATGCTGATAGAGGGCTCTGTTAAGTTATATACTTGGTGTCAAGTTGTGCAGGAAAAATTGTCAATATTCGGCATTTGAATGACGTGATAAATTCAATTGATGGGTGGTATGGAGAGCGTGGTCTATTTGGTACGGTAGGTCTTTCCTTCTATATTTACTGAATTCGTGCATCTGCAGTTTTTTTTTTGATTTTTTTAGTTGCCGTTACTATGCTACAGATGACAAAACTATTTTGTTAACAAGCATTTCTTTGCAAACATTATCTTTGCAGGTTTCAGATCTGGAAATTCTTTCAGGTGGAATCATTAGGCTACAAGTAAAAGAAGCAGAGGTCAATAACATCAGCATTCGTTTTCTTGATAGGAAGACGTAAGAATTACGCTTTAGAGTGATTACATGTTTACATTTGTGCAGCAGCTGAAAATATAATAATTATTACTGGTATTTTCAGTGGTGAACCAACTACTGGGAAGACAAGGCCAGAAACTATACTTAGGCAACTTACAACCAAGAAGGGGCAGGTGCAGTATATGTTCTTTCTTGCTGCATTTCATGTCTTGCTAGTTAGATCTTAATATGTGTTGTCTTCTTAGGACATATGAGCATTTCATTATTTATTTCTTTGTTTAGTTTTCAAAGCTCAAATTTATTAGACAAGGGTAACTTTTGATCCAACTAAGAAAAATTGTGCTTTGATCTGATACTCCAATGTTCATATTTCTAAGAGAAAATGTATATTCTTCCTCAAAACATTTATTGAGAGCAATGAGAGGTAAAATTCATTAACAATCTTAAAACAATTCTCAAAACATTGTGTTTGACCCTTTATTTTATGTAGGGTTCAATATATCCTCGATATATCGGGATATTTATCCGTATTTTGGGAAAAACCGAAAAACATGGAAATATCTCATTGATTAAATACGGGAATAAAAAATTTCTCATAAAAATTAAACGAAAATGATTTAAAGTCAATTTATTTCATGAAGAGGTGGCTCGACATATCCGATATTTTCCATCTTTGCACAAATATTTTGGACTTGAAGATAAAAGACAAAAGTATCCAATTTCTCTGATAACAGCCCTGAAAATTTCTGGTACGTTTAAACTTATCCCGTGATTTTGGACAAAAAAATGTTTCCTTAGTTTCTTCAGTTTATCCACACAAATTTATCATTACACATATCCAGGATGCTTATTCCTTTTTCTAGGTCCGATATCTCCGTCTGATAAAGATATTTTGAACCATGGTTTTGTGTGCGCTCGTGATGGTGAATATGGTATTTGGAACTTTCATTTCTCGAGCATAGACTAGAGAGAAGCATGCATTGCCATTAACATAAATTCCTTGATCATGGCTTCAAGAATCTGCTCTATCATTGGGGAAGGCAATTGATGGATTTTCATTAAGATGCCGACTTTTTTATACAATGTTTTGTATTTTCTCTATACGTACTTTGTTTTTAATACTCCTTTAGATATTTTTGTTTTATTTTTTTTACTACCTATTTTTTATTATTGAGATTCTTTATGTAAGTTTACTTTTCCAAAAATGTTCCAGCAGTTGTTATTCACATGGGATTATGTGTTTGGATGAATTAAACAAGGATGTATTGTAAAAGAAACCTAAACAAACCAAGGAGAAAGGATTACCCATTTATCTGTTAATGCAATAAACTTCCACAATCCAAAAATTGCTTTAATTCTCGAGAAATGCAAGTAATTTCCATGTACGATGTAGTGTTGGTGCATCATCTTTTACAAAGATTGCTCAACCTTTTGACTGATCAGACCCTCTTTGACGAAATATTGCCTTATCTGACGATATTTTATTGCATTGAATTTATCTTTTATAGATGCAACTTGGCTCATCAACTGCTTAAATTGAATTGTTAACAATTAGTTTTGATGGAAAATGCCTTACTATATTGAGAGATATAAACTACTTGAAAACATAAACAAAACATGCATCCCTTTTTGATCAAGTATTACCCTATTTGAGTGTATATCTTGGATATTTGTTCCTATATCTTGGATGTTCGGTCCTATTTTAGTATAATTATTTCTTGAGAACAACGTAGTGTGATATTTTTTGGTCAATTCAATTTTGTATCTCCGTTTTTACTTCAGTGTATAATATGGGAATGTTGACTATAAAGTGTATCATTTGGTAGGATTATGTGATTTAGATGGGTCTTCCTCATGAACTTTTGTAGGTTTACAGTTTGCTACAAGGTAAAAGAGATGTTGAGACTGTGTTGACAATGGGAATCATGGAGGACGTTAGCATTATTCCCCAGCCAGTAGGTAAATACGATTTATTTATTTTGAGGTCTTGCGTAGGCACAAGACAAAATCTTACCCATGAAAGAAAATAAAGAAATCTAACTTAAGATGAACTTGAGATCATAACCTAACCTATATCCCAATCTTGATTTGATTTGGCTTGCTACCTGTTATAATTTAATTTTCTGTTTTTCTGTCCAATTGCTATCTTTAGTACGTCTAGTATCTCTCTAAGATATCCTTTATATATTTATTTTCTTCACTCTGGCCAAAGAAAAAAAGGAAAATTGCATACTAGATTGTCATATCAGTAATATAACAGGTCTATGAATGAGAATATCTCAGATTTCTTTCTTCTTGAATTGCTATCTATGATGAAGTCTCTCATTTGCAACTCTATGTGGTCCCTCTACGTCACTCTGGAACTTTAAACAAACAATAGAAGGGTATGTCACAGGGTTCACGTGTGTTACATGTTGTTAAGAGTGAAAATGTTGTGGTTTTTATTTGTGAAGCTTAACACAATCATAGCTTTCTATGCATCGGTTGTTGATAGAAAATGGTATCAGATAATGCCACCCAAGAGATCATTGTCTAATACAAACTCTAATGAAAAAAAAGTTCAAAAAAGAAGTGTGCAATGCGTAGTGTGTCAGAAACAAAGCAACATTTTACAGCTCTTGGGCTCCATTTGATACATCAAAGAAATCAATGTGCCCTTTTGTTTGTATTTTCTTTGATCTTTGAGGTATGCTCAACTGTTACCCTGTCCAACTCAATTTTTGAAGTAGGCTCGATTCATTACCTGATTATAATCAACATGCACAATCACCATAACCTGTAACTAAATAATTCAACTCCTTTTGTTACTTAAAATTTAGAAGAAGAAACCTCATAGTGCAGAAGGAACAGACAAGGCTTTAGGAGACAAACGCTTAGACGGAACAGACAAGGCTTTAGGAGACAAACGCTTAGAAGGAACAGACAAGGCTTCAGGAGACAAGCCTCATAGTGCAGAAGGAACAGACAAGGCTTTAGATTCCTCGTCCACTGTACCTTCCAATGGGTTTCGAAGAAAAAACCCCTACTTTCTCTTTCTTTCTACTGGGTTAGAAACCGACCTAGGTAAATCCACGAGTCCAATTTGATCTTTTTGGTTTTTGTTTTGGGTTTTTGACTGTCTGATCCTCCCGCATTATCTTTTTTCTTTTCTTCTATCTTTTTTTTTTCTTGGTTTGATGAATGACAAACATTATTAAAGTTATGTTTGTCAGTCATAACGAAATTACTTTTCCAAGCCCCTTCCAACTTTAACAATTAACTACTAAAGCTTGATAGGCACTTTTCATTTAAGTAAGAAACAGGCAAACTTTGGTCCACTTGTCAGTTGCTGTATTTCAGGTTATTTACATTGCCTTGCATATTGATCTTGTACATATGTATATTAGTGGGACATGTATATATCGGTTGGGATGCTTTTGCCAGGTTTATGCATCGAGTATATCAGACTTTGAACTCAGATTGTTACTGAATGCAGATACAGGAAAGGTTGATTTGATAATGAATGTTATCGAGCGTGTTAGTGGAGGTTTCTCTGCTGGTGGTGGAATTTCGAGTGGGTAAGTTATATTCTAAAGGAGCATGATACCACTGAATGTTCCTCCAGTTTGAATTTGTCTTCTTCTACTGCTGATTTGGCATTACTTCGATTTGCAGGATAACCAGTGGTCCTCTGTCTGGACTAGTCGGAAGGTAAAGGATGCTTATCTGCAGCTGATTTTGAATTATGTTACTTCATCTGCATGCATTATGCATATATGTGTATGTCCGTGTTGTTAGGTTTGGCCTGTGGCTGATTGGGAAGAATAAAAATATAGGAGGTTTCTTTATCTTATTTTGTTTTAAATAGCAATGTGGAGCTTTCTTCCAACTAGGGATAGTCAAACACTAAGGAGTATGATATAGATTCAGGTTGTGTCGGGTGCGTTAGAGAGGAGAATCCATCAATTATTCCAGTACCTTCTAACTCGAGAAGTCGACAAACACCGCTTTCGATTAGTGTTGGTAAACGTTATTTTGGGAGTATATAGTTGTTTGAATATTAAGTCTACTCTAGTTATCCATGGGCCGAAATTCCCCACGTAAACACGGTAGTACCATTTGGATTTACAGTATAGTTGTACAATTGGTATCCACCGATGTATGTTCTAGTACGCCTTCACTCTCGCGTCCGCTTGATATATGAATAGATTTGTCCTCGCTACATGTTCGAGCTTTTATAGAGATTGGCAGTTATTAATAGTTAATCAGGCCTTTATCAGTTAGGAGTGATATGTCGATATGAGATTAATCAGAATCAATTGGCCGGTTTCTTATATACATGTTTTTCCCTAACTTTCTAAATTATGTGTACTACAAGAACAAAAAAAATTGAAGATTTAAGCATATTGGAGCAATTATATCCAAATTTAAGGTAAACTATAACAAAATGAAATATTCAACGTTAAATAAAGGTACGGCTCTTTCCCTTCTTTGGTTTTGCTTGTTATTTTCCTGTAACCTACTTTTTTTTTTTTTTAAATATATATGTAGGGGGCAAAGTCCCATTGAGTTCTTACGCGTTTAAGGTCATTTTTCAAGCCCATGTCGAATACGCAAAGAGTTTGGTTGAAACTATTGTTTATAAATATAACGAGAAAGCTTTTTTATTCTATAAAAGCTACACGGGCCTGCATTAGGTGCACAAGTGGACGCGTGCCGGTTGTCCCAAAAAGCCACTTTGAGCCCCGTTTGCAATCTTTTCATTCTTTTTGACAAATTGGGCATGATTCCTCCGCCATATACAAGAACTTGACTCGGTCGTCGGCACCGAGCGCATGGTCTCCAAGTCCGACCTGGTCCACCTCAACTACCTCCGACGTGTCATTCGGGAAACCTTCCAAATGCACCCGGCAGGCCCCTTCCTCATCCCACACGAGTCGACCCGGCCGACTCAGCTGCTCGACTACTACATCCCCGCCAAGACTCGTGTGTTCATCAACACGCATGCACTCGTGAGGAACACGTGTATCTGGGACAACGTCAATGAGTTCTGGTCAGAGTGACACATCTTGGCCGACGACGGCCGAGTTGGTATCGGCTCTAGCGGGTAAGTAGTTTAGGCAGTTCCCTTCCCTCTTCGTTGGAGATACAGATTTTATTTTGCAGTTTGTACACTCTAAAAGAGAAAGCCATGCAACTTGCAGATGCTTCAACCGGGCTATGTTGGTCAAGTCAATTGGTCTGGACCTGCTATGAATAGTCATCGACTCCCAGGAAAGGGTAGAAGAAAGGGACCCATTATGGGACATACAGTGCATTATAGACGCATGATTATCACGCTTCAACCGGGTTATTCTATTCCACCTCTTAGAAAGAAAATAACTTAAATCAAAATACTTAATGACACGGCGATACATTTATACAAAACTTCTACCTCGAGCAGAATCGTCGACAGTCAAGTGAAATCCAATCCACGAAATAATTTGATATATGGACAGTGTCGTATATATATATTCTTTATTTTTCACTGTACTCTTCAAACACTCTTGGTATTAACTGTGAGTAGGGTATTGATGAGGTTAGGGTTAGAAAAAAAAACTCGTTAAATTTGTCTAATTGATTTATAACATATTGCGAGACAGATTAATCGATGATTCCGGAAAACAATTAATCAGTAATTCGTCAAGAAATCTATTATTACTTGATCTGAGATTTTTTGTACGATTTAATTAAGAAATCTCTCGCTACTTTGATTACACTTTATTAATCGAAGACTAATCGTTGCTTAATCACCAATTTAATAACACAGGTTTGGGATCTATAGCGTATAGTTTGTTTTCATTTTAGGCATATTGATTCGAGTGTGTTTTGTGTATTGTAAGATATACTTAATTCTTTTGTATCATTAAATACGCTTTAAGTATAAATATGTATATGTAAATTTTATAACCCCATAAATGAAATTTCTTCTATTTTTTCCACAAGTGCATAATCAACTCTAGGCAGAAAGAGAAAGTGGTTTATCTTTCTTCATAAAGTGCTTACAATCAAGTTAATATTATATATATATAAAGAATTGGTTTATCTTACACACCTCGAAGCGGCACTTTCTAAAATGAATATAAAGAATTGAAGTGCAGTATTCACTTGATCCTCCACTTCACAATGTGTATAAAGCTATAAGAACAACCAAATTTTGTTCGAGGGACTTAAAGATATGTTGATTTTTTTGAAAACCATAAAAACTTTTCAAGGTGTTTTTCTCTCCCAAAGAAAGAAACATTAAAGAAGAAAAGTATACTATCTTTCTTTCCTCTGTTTGTTCAAGGGCCTACATAGAAGAAAGCTAATACACTTTTTTTGCGTTTGTTTAAGGGTCAAGGTATGTCCTCCCTTTGTTCCTTTTTTTTTTTTTCGAAATATAAGGTGGGTTCACTTCATTCCTAGCTTGCCTTGTGGAAAAAAAAATGTGTACTATCTTCAACAAAAGGAGTTTTGACTACTACTCTCTAAGCATTAAAAATAGATAAACACCCTAAAAAATCTTATTATCAGGCCCTTTTTCTGTATCATATATGATAGAGTTGAGGGAATTGAATGATATGTTGGGAAACATTAGTAGGCACAAAAACAGATGAAATAGATATAAAATGAAATATATAGGAGTCAAAGTGTCATAAGAAACAGAATGAGCTATCAGCTATGGAGTGTTTTGTACAACTATGAACAGCCTTACGGATGGCAGTAGGAACATCAACATCAGGTTGAGCATCAGAAACATCAACCTCAACTTGGGAGTTGTGGGAAAAAAAGGTTACACTGTAATTGAAACTTTTTGTAATGGCACTTCAAAGCTCAGATTTAGGACACATTACATTTTTCCTACTATCCTCAGCTTGGTTTAGAGAACACGTGGTTTAGAGAGGTTGGTCTCCCCAATATTTGCATCCTAGCATGCTCATATGTGGAATTCAGACCTTCCAAGAACTCATAAATTTGATTCCTCTCAACCATAGCATGGAACCTGCAACATCTGTGGCACACACCGGTGCATAGCCCTGGTAATTATCAATCTCTTCCCATTTACTCCACGTCTCCACAAGGTGATAATATACTCCACAAGGAGATAATAGTAGCCAATGGAAGGTCTCTCTGTTTGAGATTAGCAATCTCTTGCTGGAGTTCAAACAGTCTAGCAAAGGTACTAGTCGAAGAATACGTCTCCGCAACAACATCCCGTACTTTTTTTGTTGGCTTAAGGAAGAGTAACGCCTTGTTGATCTGAGGGTTCATTCAGTACAATAACCATGCCATGACCATAGCATTCTATGCCTTCTACGTTCCGTATGAGGGGTTTGTTGGCTTTGGATATGCCATAGTTCCTACAATATGATTAATCTTCCCATGACCAGTGACATACATTCAAGATGATTGAGACCACTCTAGATAGTTAGTGTCATTTAACTTAACAATGGTGATGCACAACCCTGGGTGGAAATCATTGCTATGGCCTATACTAGGCACAACACTAGGAAAGGAAACACTTCTCTCTGATTTGCCACTGACATTTCACCAAACACTTGATTAGCTGCTACTAGATGAAAGATAATGAGCCCACACAAGAGATATCTCTCACAGAAATCAGCACCTCCTCTGATAAAGCAACACAATTAACGAACGTGCACAACCCCCACCAGAAATCAAAGCATGAGAACTTGCATAACGAAAAAAAAATTGCAACAAGAACTTCGGAAGCTTTTGATAAACACCATCTCGTTCGAAAGCTTCACAAACCTTTCACACCCCACTAGGGTTTCACAACCTTGCCGTAGAATTTTAACTTCACATACTCGGGGCTTTACTCACCATGCTCTGAGCCACTTTAATTTTGAGAGACTTTCAAAGTAATAACAAGTATTTAGACCTAGCAAAAGAAAAAGTAGAAAAGAGAAGATAGAGATAAAGAAAGAAGAGATGTAATGTTCATTGTTTCACCTCATTTCTATTTATATAAGAGAGTTATCCATAATTACATATGAGTCCCTGAAGAATGCAATAATAACACAAATGTCCCCCACAACTAAGTCTAGGGGTTCTAACCATCCCAAAGGCATTTGATGGTTTTGGGATCCAATAAAAACCATGTTCTCTTAAAGAAAAACAAACACAAATGGGTGGAAGCATGCAAAGTTAAAAGGTATTTTAGGAAAGAAATGGGAAATGTGCTATGGTGTTTGATTTTATATGATATATTTTGAGAGAAACAAGATGATATTTCAAAGGCACTATTGATGCGAAGGGAATCATCACAAAAGTCACGTGCCTTCTACGAATGAGACCCAACTTGCAATCAGTGCTCTTGCAAATGCACTAACTGAGTAACCACTGCACTGCACAGCACATTTGACAGATATTTGTATTGTCCAAGAAAAAAATACCTTACCATACTATTGAATGTTTTTCAACATAGTAGTGAGATTATACTTGGCATAAAGTTATGAAATGGTGCTATGTTAAGGTTGTAGAAGTGTTTGCTCCTTTCCTTTTTCATGATAATTTTATTGTTCCAACTTAATTGTTTTATTTTTCTTTCTTTGGATGTTCTTTGCAGCTTTGCATATTCTCACAGGAATGTTTTAGGAAGAAACCAGAAGCTAAATGTTTCATGGGAGAGAGGACAAATTGATTCCATTTTCCGCATAAACTATACAGATCCTTGGATTGAAGGAGATGATAAGAGGACATCTAGATCGATCATGGTTCAGGTCGTTAAAGTTGTGCTGCTTCTCATCAATTTTCTTTGATAGAATGAGTACTAACTTGTAGAGCTTGTCTTTTGTTTCCCTGAAGTCAGAACTCGAGAACGCCTGGCACCCTTGTTCATGGAAACCAACCTGATTATAGTAGCGTTACCATTGGCCGGGTTACTGCTGGTATGGAATTTAGTCGACCGCTCCGACCAAAATGGAGTGGAACAGCTGGACTTATTTATCAGGTACTAATGAAATCATCCACTCCATATTCTTCATGTCCACTGGTGCCTGCCTGTTTCAACATGGAATCCAATGGTTCTCTGGAATCTGTAAATGAATTATGGTTGAAGTTTTTCCTTTTAACACTGAAACCTCAAAGAATATGCTTACATGTTTTGAGTGATGCAGTTTCCTATTTAAATGCCTTGAGTTCGTAAGAGAATCTGAAAATATCTTGTTAAGGCTGGCCAAGTGTTGAAGGAGTGTCATGTATCTTATATACCAGATAACCCAAAGTTCTGTCATAAGAAAAAGGGGAAAAGGCTCGTGAGTTAAGCTCTAGTCCAACATGAAGACTACAACTTAAGGTCTATTAATGGCATTATGCAAACTCAATCTTCCCACGAACTACATAGATCAAAATTATCAAATAATATTTTTACTATTCTTCATATCCTAATGGATGGATGAAAATCTATTGAAACAATTCATGACTTCTTTTGAGGGAATAATCTCCATGTTAAGGAGATAATTTAATCTTCATATCTCGTTAAAAATAGGGTTAAAATTAAGAAACAAAATGTATACTGGAAAAACTTTACAACCGCAAACTGGAATGGAAAAATACAAGGTTAAGTATGTTTAATAAGTCTAATTTTTTTAGGGAATAATCTCTATGTTAAGGAGATAATTTACAAAATATTTGATACAAATTGGCCTACCACATTTTGATGGGATTAGTAATTTCATAATTGACTGATTTTCTATGAGAACTATCCGTTTGGTGAGGGGACAAAAATCACTCTTAGATTCAACAGCTATATCAACGAATCAATTTTGTTGTAGGATTTTCTGTCAAAGAAAGTTTCTCTTTTGGCATTTATAAATACTCACACAAGGAATGTAATTCCAGGAAAATGTATAAGCTTTTTACAACTTGATTTTCATTTTAGGATTTTGTTTGGAAATAATTTGGGTCCCCATGTGGAAAATGTCCAAAAATATGAGTTCGGGAATGTGTCTGAATGTTACTGACCACTTCAACATATAGTAACAAAGCCATAAAATTTACAAAAACAAATATACTGCTTGTAACGGTTAAGTTGAATCTTATGAACCTATGTATGTATTCACATGTGTATAGTATCTTTTGGAGTTAAAAAGGAAGGAAAAAAAACAGTTTCCAACATAAAAGAAGACTGATATGAACTTCTAACAGCGCGCTGGTGCTCGTGATGAGAAAGGGAGTCCTCTTATCAAGGACTACTACAGTAGCCCACTTACTGCGAGGTATGTCTCTCTCCTCAACTCAAGCATTAGTTCACTTCAGATTGTTTGTTTTAAAGGTGTGTTACTTTGCTTATCACAAAAAAAAAGAGCTTAGCTTCTCATTTATATTGACATTTCTTCTTTCAGTGGTAATACTCATGATGATATGCTACTTGCCAAACTTGAGAGTGTCTACACTGATTCTGGTGACCATGGCTCTTCAATGGTCGGTATTTTTTTATTTAAATCGTTAGTTGATTAGATATAATGTGATGCACATGTTTAGGTAGCAATAGGCACCAGTAAACTCTCATCACCTTCTTCCTGCAGTTAGTGCTAAACATGGAACAGGGTCTTCCTGTTTGGCCGGAGTGGCTTTGCTTCAACAGAGTGAATGGACGTGCTAGGAAGGGCATGGAACTTGGTCCAGCTCGCCTTCTTGTGAGGTAGGAGTTCCCATCTGTTTCTAGTTCAAGAATGAAATATATTGTCAGAACTGAATCATATTTAGAGCTTTAATAGGACTGTTAGGAAAGATGAATATCTGTTTGGTTCATATTCAGTAATTTGTTAACATTGAAAAACTGTCTGTATTAGATGTTATATTCAATTCTTTGTTGAGCTAAATCATTCATTTCCTTGTCATGTAGTTTGTCTGGTGGTCACGTGGTGGGTAATTTCTCTCCCCATGAAGCATTTGCCATTGGTGGAACTAACAGTGTTAGAGGCTACGAAGAAGGTGCTGTAGGATCTGGTAGATCGTATGTGGTGGGTAGTGGAGAAATTTCATTTCCCATGGTGGGTACTTGTCCCTACCTTGTTGGTTTAAAATTAGCCGCTTTTCCCTTTTTTTTAATCATTTTTCTGTAATTGCTAAAGTTACTTTTGCCATGCGTGAGTGTTCAAAGTATTTGATTCGTGCATTAATCTGATCAAATTAGTGGAGCTTGTCACATGGTTGATAAGTGATAACCAAGTCAAATTCTGAACATCCATTTGTGTAGGATTTACCTGTACCTGTTTGTAGGCATGTAAGTTCCTCAGCTGCCTGTTGGTAATTCCTGAATGGTTTTTCTTTGACGCTACTTGTGGTATTCAGTATCATCTAATGGGGTTTTCCAATGAAACCTCTTAGAAATTTTCAATATATTTTCCCACTCAAGCTCGTTCATCCTTCTATTACATAATTTTATAATTTATTCTTTGTTTTACTCCTTTTTTCAGTTTGGGCCAGTAGAAGGGGCGATTTTTGGCGACTTCGGAAGTGATCTTGGATCAGGTCCAATGGTGCCTGGTATGTCATTGTGTTTATTAAAATGAGCAAAACAACATAGAAGCAAATCTTGACAAAGACCAAAAGTAATATCTAGTGTTTTTTTTAGTTTGGCCCTAGTTAGTATATCTTCAATTGAGTTTAGCTCTCATTTTAAACTTTGAGTCTAATCCTCATTTTCTAACAAATCTATTAGGACATTGACTGTTCAATTTTGATTTAATGACTAAGTTACCCATCCAAATGCACGTGCAAACTCAACAAAATACACACCAAAATGCAACTTAGATATTTTATATTAATCTCGAGGACATTCTCCTACTGCGAAATTAAAGGAATAAAAAAAACCTTAAAATCTTACCCATCTTTTCCAACTCTTCATTCTCCTGCCAAAACACCATCCTCAATCCGTCTACCCTTCTCCTCCTCATTGCTCTCCAACTCTTCATTCCAAGACACAATATCCCTCTGAGGCATTCTTTCAAGCACCACAATACCATCTCCTATACTTCCACATTTATCAAACAAGGCAATGAGAGAATTCAAAATGAATAAATTCGACCCCAACCATGTTCTGAACCTCCTTACCTTCCGGTAAATTTGATAATAATAGGGCTGAAAACCGAACCGACGGTTCGGTTTTTCACCTAAACCATGAACCGAACCTATTTAGGTCGGTTTTAAAATTTTCAAACCGAAACCGAACTGATTCTAATTTATGCAAACCGTAACCGAACCAAACCGACTAAAATCGAATCAAAACCGAAATAAAACCGAACCGACCGACTATTTTAAACATATTATATTATTTATATATAAAATATATATTATTTATTATATATATTCGGTCGGTTCGGTTTGGTCGGTTAAAATCACATAGAAACCGAAAACCGAACCGACCACTTCGGTTTTGAATTTTTTTAAACCGAAACCGATCCGAACCGAATTTAAACCGAACCAATCGGATCGGTTTAGATCGGTTTGATCGATTTTTTGTTCAGCCCTAGATAATAATGCACACACCTTCAACACAAGAAAAAGTATGAGAATTTGGTTTCAAACATTTTTTTTTCCTTTAAAACAGGATCCAATGCTTGTTGACAAAATCCATTTGCAAAATAATCCCTGATCATTGCATTCAGTAAGTGATTATGATTTGAAACCTGACCGAAAACCGATTTGGCAATGGGGACATCCCCACATGTGGAGTACACCTCCAACCCCTTTTAACTTTGATCAGTTTGCCTAATCTCATGTTCTTGTTTACAGCACAAGTTTCAAGCAATTGCTCATAGTTTGATGGGTTTGAGAGTGAAGAAAAATGGGGTTTTGAAGAGAAAAATGGAAATGTTGGTATTGGGATGAGAGACAAACATGAAATGTGTCTCCTCATATTGGTTTGGTTAAAAGGAAGGAAAAACAAATGGGTGTTTGTTGAAGAGCTCAATCTTCTGGATTCTCTTCCAAGGTGTAATAGAGAGTAGATATTATGGAGGAGGTGAGTCAGTGTTTGAGTGTGGTGGGAGGAGAGAGAGAAGTGAGGAGGAGAAGGGTGGATGGATTGGGGAGGGTATTTTTGCTAGAGAATAAAGAGCTGGAGAAGATGGGTAAAGATTTTTTTTTTATTCCTTTAATTTGGTAATAAGAGGATGACCTCGAGATATACATAAAAAATGTCATTGGATGTATTTTGTTGAGTTTGCACATGCAAGTCACATGCGTTTAGGGTGGGTAAATTAGTCATTAAATCAAAATTGAACAGTCAAGTGGTTGACTTAACGGATTTGGTGTTAGACTCAATTAAAGTTTAAAATGAGGGTTAAACTCAATTGAATATAAATTAGTGAGGATCAAACTAAAAAAAGCCCTAATATCTATTACTTTATTGGTACTGAGTCGGATTTTGTGATGTACATGGATAAATAAACCATAAAGTTTCTAAGCCAAATGGATTTGTCACAAGTCAATATATATTACCATTGAAGGTAGTTTGTTCCATTTTTTTTTCTCTTACATTCCTTTCATTGTGCATATCAGGGGACCCTGCTGGAGCAAGGCAAAAACCTGGAAGTGGATATGGATACGGGCTTGGTATACACGTAGACTCACCTCTGGGACCTCTGCGGCTGGAATATGCATTTAATGATAAACAAGCAAGGAGATTTCATTTTGGCGTTGGGCATCGGAACTAAGGGAGTACATATTTTTGTTTCTCCGATATCACCGTGTCTCTCCCCCCGAATCTTTTTTGTTAATTATCAGTTATTATGTTGTTAAGACTTATGTATACTAGTTGCAGAACCTTAAATTTGTGATTATGTGCTTATATCATTCATCAATAATGAATCTCTTCTTGTTCAACAATCAGAAGTTTGAACCGAGTCTGAGAGATTACTACAAAGGTAAACAGTGAAGATCAATAGTTGCTTAAGAAACAAATAATTTGCTTGTTATAGGTGAGAACACTTCCAGGTGCTACTAAGGTGGAATTTTCTGGCCCGTTCGCCCTCGTATAGCAAACAAGGAATTTTGGATTCAGTAGAATGAGTCCTGACTTGATGAAATTGTTATAGGGACAACACCATAGCTTATGAAAATATGAAGTCTCTAAGACAGGACAGGCACTTTACTGAAGATGAATGTGCACATTTTATGCCCTAATTATAATGTGATCATTGTGATAGTGTGGAGTGATTGGGAATAAAAGAGCAAAGCTTCTGCAACCTTTAGCAACGCAGTCCAACAATTACCCAGATTTCAGTGGTGGCAATTGTATTATTCTGTTGGAAGGCAAGAGAATTAAGATATGATTTCAACCTAATTAAACCAAAAATGTTGTTGCCGTAAGATGTCCTCAATCGTAATGTGAAGATTATGCGACTCTTATCGATCTTGATGTTATCTTAATTTGCTCTATTTTCCAAAAATCAATGACTAAATCTTGGGTAGAAATGTTGGGGGAGAAAATGAGATTCATGCTTATTAGTTATTATTGTTTATTTTGATTTACATTAGGTTGTGTTGAATTTTGGGTGTTTCATTGAAAATTTTTTTTTTTTTTTTTTTTTCAAAATTGAGTTTTCCGCATTTGAATTTTTCATGAAAAATGAAAAAAAAAATTCACCTGTGAAAAGTTTTCCCGCTTAAAGTGAGAAAATTGTGTTTAGGCTCTCTCGAAAAACTTTTCCCTATTCGATTTTTTCACTCACCAGCCTCTCAAAAGACTTGATGTCTGAACATTCAAAGTCTCGTCGAACAATTTCTCTCTTCTCCTCAACAACTCCTCCATAAAATAGAAATGTTCTCTCTAATAATGATTTTTTTTCCTTGGTGAAATCAAACAAGTGAAAGTAATTTTGAATGTTTTTTTTTTTACATGAACTTTATATCCAAAGAAAACTTTGTTTTTCATTGAAAACTTTTTCAAAAAATCCAACACACCTTGAGAGTTTTTTTAATTCATTGATACTCCTCGTAAAATGTATTGTTAATCTCGATAACCCTCCATGATAATATCTTCCTAGTAAATCACTTGTGGGAATTTGATAATAAAATCATATTCTGATCACATATAATTGGCATTAAAGTTGAGGAAATCAAATATATATACATATAAACAATCTAATTATGAAAAAGTTCCTCTTCTTCTTCTTCTCCATAATATTGCCGTAGCTCTAGCTCTTCCAGTTAAAATATCATGGCTGAAGCTTTGGGTTTGGCTCTCGCGACATGGTTTATTCTCATCGTATTCTATTGCTGGGGAGGTTTGATGTCAGGAACCATTACCTCCCTATTTTACGTAGCTGTGATCCCTGTTGGTATCATGATCTGGTCCATTCTCAATGCGTGTTTGAATTGATAGAAGTGTTGATTGATGAAAAGGTTCTTGTTAAAATAAAACCTCTCATGTTTTTTTTTTTTTTTGGAAGGAGAGTTGGGTTTTTAAGGATCTCATAACCTATCAACTGGGTGACCTATAAGTCAACACTCATTAGAAAGTAACAATACCGCAGGTGAGATTCAAAGCTAGGACGTGGGGGGACAAACCCACACAGTCCTAACCACTAGGCCATAACACCATTAGCAAAACCTCTCATGTTGTTTCATTTGAGATTAGGTATTTTACACCCATCCCTCGCTTCCTAGAAAGGCTCATTTTAGATATATTGGATCAATGCATTTATTTAATATTTTGTTATAAAAAAAAAAGTCATGATTTAGGAGAAATATAATCACAAATATATACGAACAATTAAGTTTCATATAATTGTTTTCCTACTTTGAGGAAAATAGAAATTATTGCTCAATTAGGAAACCATCATATCTCTCTTTACTATAAATACACAAGTCTTATTGTTGTGTGTTACATCAACACATAATTGTTCGCAAATAAAGCATTTCAATTACCTAGTGAGTCTACCAACCATTTTTTTGTTAGGGTTAGGGCTCTTTACACTTATACCCCTTCTATAATTGATGTTTGTGGTTGTATTTGAAAGAAAAATAGTAAAAATGTAAAATAGCCTAACCCTAACAAAAAAAAATGACTGGTTACCCCCTAGAATAGGCCCAGTTTATATTCAAAGCCCAAGCTTTAATCCATAAGTGTACCCCTTTCCATGTTTATTCCAGCATTTGGTGTACTTTGTGCACCCACACCTTCTATTTAGATCATTAAAATTTCTTTTTTTTTGAACTAAACTTAGAAAAAGGAAAAAAAATTCCACTAAAGATGGCAAATATTATAGCTTTCTGGTTCAGAACCAAAAAGCAGAATCAAATTCCCAGCTCATATACTTATTTTTCCTATAATTGTTAAAGTGAATTGTATCTACCCATATAATGTATTTAACCATATTTTTAGGACAAATTCATAAATTATGAGTATATAAATAACACTTAATGAGTATTGAAGTGGTTGTAGTGATAGCAAACGATCCGAAAATGAGTGCAAGATCACCAATAAGCGTAGAAATTCCAATAGAGAATGGCAATCCAGTACTGAACAGTGACAAGTTCGACGATGATGGTCGTCCGAAACGAACAGGTATATGACTACTTCTTAATTTCAAATTATGTTATTTATTTTGACATTTAAGTGATGGATGGAAATGTTTTGTGAGTTCATTGTGTTTGTTTTGATTAATTACAGGGAATTTGTTGAGTGTAAGTGCACACATAATAACTGTGGTTATTGGATCTGGAGTACTATCACTAGCATGGTGTTTTGCTCAGTTAGGATGGCTTGTTGGGATCGTTGCACTTCTCGGCTTCGCTTTGATCACATGGTTCACATCGACATTACTCGCCGATTGTTATCGAACTCCTGATCCTGTTACAGGCACCAGAAATTATACTTATATGGATTCTGTAAAATCTATCTTAGGTAAATAACTTATAACTCTTAAGTGTGTTTCATTGCAATTTGAAGTTACTTGGAACATACTGTTTCTTATAAAATATGGGAATTTAATTATTTTATATACAGGTGATGGTCAAGTTAAAGTCTGCGGTGTGGCTCAATATACTGGTCTTATAGGAGGTTCAATTGGATATGCAGTTACTGGGTCAATTAGTATGGCGTAAGTCGTTTTGATCTTCTTTTGATAGAATGTTTTGGCCAAAATCTCTTAGTTTTGCGATAAATTCCTGAGTACTCTGATTTGTTGTTGGTAATCAGGGCTGTCAAGAGGGCTTATTGTTTCCACAAGCAAGGCCAGAATGCGAAGTGTATTGTATCCAATTATCCCTTCATGATAGCATTCGCAATTGTTGAAATCGTTGTGAGCCAAATACCAAACTTGCATGAACTCACATGGCTCTCCAAGATTGCAGCTATCATGTCTTATGTTTATACTTTCATTGGTCTAGGCCTATCGATCGCCAAAGTTTCAGAAGGTAATACTTTTTTTTTTTTTTTTTATAAGAGAAGTATTGTAATTTGTTTTGTGTTGACGATACTAATTCATATGGAACTTGATACAGCAGGAGGGCACCATGTAGAGACCAATTTATATGGTATTGTAGAAATGAACGTACCTAAGATAGACATGATCTCAAACTGGTTCCAAGCTCTTGGCAACATCGCTTTTGCCTACGCTTATTCCTTTATGCTTGTTGAGATACAGGCAAGCAATTGTATTCATTATCGATTCGGTCATAAATTTACCATTACCTGTTAGCATATTACGAGTATCCATATCTAAATTTGATTTTGACAACACTATGCGCAAGCAGGATACCCTGAAATCAAGTCCACCAGAAAATAGGGTCATGAAAAAGGCTACATTGGTTGCAGTCTCAACTACTACTATGTTCTATATGGCATCTGGTTGCTTTGGGTATGCGGCATTTGGTAATAAGGCACCTGGAAACATTCTCACTGGATTCGGGTTTTACGATCCATATTGGCTCATCATTTTTGCTAACATCTGCATTGCAGTCCACCTTGTTGGAGCCTACCAGGTAAAAAAAGAGCTCATTTTCCATGCAGTATGAAACATTTTTACGGTTTTTTTTCAGACAATTTTACCACAGGTAACGTATATTCTGTAGGCACTCATCCAACCCTTTTTCGGGTTTGTGGATAGTTGGAGCAAGAGCTCTTGGCCTAAAAACAGATTCATTACTGAAGAAAAGGTCCTTAACATTCCATTGCTTGGTGAATTCCGCTTCAATTCATTCAGAATAGTGTACAGAACATCATACGTGATATTCACATCTGCAATCACAATGATGTTCCCATTCTTCAATTCGATGTTGGGATTGATAGGACCTATTGCCTTCTGGCCATTGACAATCTACTACCCTATCGAAATGTACATTGCAAAGGCAGGAGTGCGCAGATTATCACTCAAATGGATAGTACTGAAGATTGTGGTTTGGGTAGTATTCCTTATTTCAGTAGGTGCTGCTACTGCATCCATCCAAGGGCTAATTCACAGTTTCAAGGTGGCAAAGCCCTTGGCATTTTGATGAGCAACTGCAATGGTTTTCGCAAACTATACACTATGGCACATCTTCAATTTCATCAAACACATGAGGGCGTGCACATAGTTCGCTTTTGGTTAGGCTTGTTTTGGCCGAGTCTAAATTACTGTTTTATAGTTTTATGTGTAATCAAGATCAAAATGTGTGATTCCTTAAGAAATGATTGTAGTACTGCTGAACCTTTTTATACAAATAAGTTTTTGGTTCAAACAACATATATAAAAGGCTTTCCGTCGCACTCTCATAATTAAGGTGTGAAACTCCATAATCATAGCGTCTATCAATTATGTTAGACGAATTTCCGAGTGAAACATATGCAAGGAGTGATGGTGTTCTCATTGGAATTTTCTTCCAAGTGATTAGCATTTTTGACACCAACATTAAGTAACAGTGGTTGTGGTTGTGGTTGTGGTTGTGGTGTGGATGGCCCTGAGGAGGAGCAGGAGGATACTTCCTTGCCTTCACATATGATCCTAACTTGACAAAAGTCTGGTGCATTCTTTAGTATCTGATCAGCTATTCCACCTCCCTTTCTCAATTTTCTGGGAAAAAAAATAAAATTTTAACGTACAAATTCACCGAAAACTAATCAACTTTATAAAAAAAAAAATAAAAAAAAAAAAAAATTTTAAGGATCAAATGATCATCGAATGATTACCTTACGCTGGACTTGGTTGTACCGACGACTAGGGTTTGTATGTTCAGGATGGGAATGAGATCAAGTAATGCCTTTGTAGGGTTATCACTTTCGATGAGCATTGTATCCACATTGACCTGTTTTCATCACATTGTAAAATGTAGAATGTTATTAAGGCATCTTGATGGGTGCTATATAGTGGCACTAGATCACCAAGCGCGACTTTTTGGGACGAGTCAAACTTGCAAAAACTTAGATTCTATCCGCTACAGGTCTACCGCTGATTTGTACCCCATACAAACTTAGATATTTCGGAGATGAATCAATTCAATCCAACTTAACTTATATGGGCACTGCATGCCTACTACAT
Source organism: Berberis vulgaris (assembly GCA_963556465.1). Taxonomy (NCBI): domain Eukaryota; kingdom Viridiplantae; phylum Streptophyta; class Magnoliopsida; order Ranunculales; family Berberidaceae; genus Berberis; species Berberis vulgaris. The sequence goes on from OY747128.1 coordinate 96,428,971, forward strand.
AAATTGGATTGAATTGTACCTTTGAAGTAGAGCATAGGTTCAAGAACTTCTGAAGGAGTTCTCTCCTTTTGCCTCTCTCCATTGCCATGTAAGTTTCCACCTGATCAGCCCCTAATTGCTCCTTTGGAAACCTCCCCACTGTCACCATAAACAATAAAAATCAATCCATCATTTTTAACAAAATTTGATTAATTTCTAAGATGTAACTTAGTCTTCACTTGGTGTGCATAATCCATATGATGCTTGAATCAATGGAAATTTCGCAATTTTGTACTCTTCCAAAATACAAACAAGTAAAACCCAAGTCATTTGGCATGATACAGAAAAAATTGGATCAAAAGGTTGAATTCAAACATAAATAACCCAAAAAAAAAAACCTGTCCAAATAGTCAAAGGAAAGCAAGCTATCTACCAAATTAGAACCCGTCTAATTGTCGAGAGACACAGCGAGGAAAACAGCGAGGGACCCCACAGGGGGGAGGGGGAGTCGTCCATTCCCCCCGGGATGCGTGCATTGAAAATTCAAACACGCATCCCGGGGGGAATGGACGGCTCCCCCTCCCCCCTGTGGGGTCCCTCGCTGTTTTCCTCGCTGCTTCCCTCACCAGTTAGATTTTTTCACCAAATTATGAGTACAAATAAAACGACAAAGTAATGGTTGTGACGGGGCCATCTACCAATATAAATGTTGAGCAAGTTTAGGGAGCCAGGCGTGGTCCAATCAGAAGTAGAACTTTTGATTAGAACTAGAAACAAACACTCCAAACAAGGTGGTTCACTTTTTATTAAGAACTTCCGACTCCATTCAGAAGCAAAAACAAACACCCACTTAATCAACACTAAAAGCTTTGCCAAAAGACTTAATCAACACTAAAAACTTAGTTAACTCGAAAAGTCCATGAGGTTCCAATCAATGTATTGAATTGGATCCTACATTTTCGCTTGAAAATCGTTTGCATTTCAAAGGGTTTGACTTAATGATACATCTTAATTATGACTTATAAACTAAACTAATATCTAAAGAAACTAATATCAAACGCCTTGATATATTTTGAGGCATTTATCTAATATTGATTCAAGTGTTTTTTATATCACAGTAGAGAGATGATTAATCTCCCTTAAGGTTGCTCAGTCTTGAATATGTTTTTGTTATGTTCGTAAGAACTTAAAAAAAATTATATATATAAACATGAAAAATGAGAGATAAAACTTACGAGGTGTGGGGATGGTTCGGACCTGAGGAAACACATGAACAAGATAAAGAAAACAGTTTGCGGTCACCAAATGCTTTAAAGCCCAAACAAGAGCATCTGTGCTTGTAACACTCTTGCCAACTGCTACATATATATCGCGGCTATCTTCGTTTCTGTTATTCGATGATCTCACAAGATTATCCTCATGTTCTTCTTCCTCAATGATGATGTCTGGAAGTAATTGTAGGTCGAAGAGGTCAGTAGACTGCACTTCTTCGATCTCACATGTACTCAAATTGTTCTTGTTGCCAACTTCTTCTTCTTCTAAGACAATCCATTGTTCATCCATGGAGGATTCAGGCATTTTTTTTGTATAACAAAACTCACTCTGGCCTCTCACAAAAACAAGATGGGAACTACAAGTTTGACTGCTATATTGTGGACTAGGTGACAGTATGGACATATTTATACATGACGAAAGTTGATAACAACCCGAAGCTGAGCCCAATCAACTCGACCCATGATACGAATGTAGAGTCAAACCATCAATAATTGAGATTTTTGACGAATATACCTTTGGCAAAAAGTATAAACTCTGTATCGAATACGTCTTATACTTGCCAAATATAGATTAAATACTAAGTCATCTAAGGTTGCATATAAAACTTATTTGTTTTTGCAGACGATATCCATCAGCCTGCAGCTTGAAGTAAGAAAATTTTGTATATTTTGAAAGCTCAAGCAAACAGTTTTAACATTTTTTATTACTTCTTACACAGTAAAGATAATGAACATAGACAGAATTTGCTTGTGAAGAGTTTAATCCGCAATATGTACACAAGTATCGGACAAATCGATTTTTCACATAAAATATTTAAATTTCACTTTCGATTTTTTGCCCCTCGTATTTTAATCACATTGCTCGACTCATAAGGCGTCGTAAAGAATTATTAATGATATTATTCTAGGCATACACAAGGATTTTCAAGAGAAACACAAACCATCGATCTAGAGTCTGGGCATCATGAGTGACTTCTACATGTTACTAGCTCCATTTGACAAACTGACATTATAGTCACAGTTCCGCAGCTGACCAAATGAACATAAAATGGTTAAAAGCTGCTAGAAGTGTTAACATAAGAAAGTTGTTCATCGCCCACTCCTAGAAATCAATCACCCGGATAAAAGTAAAGCGAATCATATAAACTGAGACATAATTCAGGCACCTCATTCTATTTTGAAAATTTCACGGATTTTACCTTCTATAATTTTGATTCCAATTCCAAGTTTACACAAATCTGACTGCCATCTGGGGCTTCACCGCAGAAGGCTACTTGATTTCAGTGGTATCATGCTAGTCTGCTAGTGTTTTTGCACAGCATCTTTCTTGGTTTGGATCTGATTTAATCTAAATCCATTCGCAAGAAAAGAAAAGTAATATGCAATTTCAAACATTTTTGCAGAACTTGCTTATGGCAAGAAAGTGAAGAACAATCACTAGTGCACATTCCAGTAAAACAAGGGTAAACTCTTATAAAAAAAGGATCGGAAACAGAATGTATCAAGTCCAGTAACAGACTAACTCTGTGTAAGCTACTTAGTAAACATAACCTGAAGCGTAGTTTATATTGATTTCCAGTTAAACATCATCATCCAATCTTGAACAAAAAGCAATAAGATACAAGACAGCGAAAGCTATAAATGAAGCTTCCAAAAGATATACCTTGATATTTCTCCAATAGTGTTGTGCAAAGAATGATATTTCTTCACAAAATAAAAGGCTACATTAGAACAGCTTTTGCTACCTTCTTTATCTTCCATTCCGCATATAGAAGGGCTCTTTAGAGTATCAGACAGTAATGACAAAATCTATCAGTGTTGACTGCTAAGCTGACTCCGCCCAATATGAGACAGTCTCGAAGGAATTAAGGGTGCTTCTTCGTCAACGTTTTGTTCAGTAACAGAACCATTGCTTCCGTCACTGATATTGGGTGTGTATAGATCAGACGACTTCTTCTCCAACTTCCAATCCTACATTTCACAATAAAAGAGTTCAGGATACAGCACATGCGGTAAAGCATAAGCACGCGTCAGAATCTCAATAACTAAGCTCACATGGAGTGAGATGTGCAATTTCAGGGTCTACGCAGTAACTCAGCATCCAGTGAATGGATGAGTTTGCTAGAATGGAAGGGATAGGTCCCATAATATAGAAAAATCATTACAAATATGACCCAAATCTGTGGACCTGAGTCTATCTGTCATGTTGCCTGAGTTAGATCCAGATCACAATGATCCAATCAACTGATTGATATATTGGACTACAAACTATTATTTCCATATTAAATATAAAAAAAAATTCAATTACGTTGAACAAGGTGTAAATGTAACACTACAAACTAGATGCTTCTAAGATGGACAGTGCAAATCCCCTTTATTGCTGATCAAAGGGAAATACTACATCTAACATAAAGAAGAAAAAATAGATGCTCACTTGCATCAAACCAAACTAAACAAAAATTGAGATGGGATGTACAGACAGAGAAAGTGAATCCCATTAGCTACGCATCATTGCCAAAGCCCAAGCTAACACACAAAAGCATCCTTACCTAAGCCCAACCTAACATACCAAAGCATACAGCATCCTACCTGACTGACAATAACAAAACACAACAGAGCTAGAGAAAAAATTAAGCGACTGCGAGTGCACACAGATCCACGACTGGTCGCTGCGATTGCGACACGAGGCATTGGGCAGAACAAAAGCACAGGGGTATTTTAGTCTTGTACGGTATCCTCTTCTCTACTCTCTTGTTTCTCTCTCATCTTTCATCTTCATAATTTTGTTTCCCTCTTCTCTACAGATTCAGACCAGCGGGTTCTCTAAAAACTGTGACCTTTTCACTTCAATTGAACTAAATATGAATTCCCCTCTCATAATTCTTTTAGACTGATCCAAGCACAGTCAATTGATGTGAACTCATTTCAAATCATGGATCCCATTTTAGACACTAACTTTGACCAATACGATTGCAAAATCAAACCCATGGAGAAATGACATGAGTGAAGGAGATCAACCATCTTCTTTTGCTTTTGAGGGTTCTAAATTTTGAATGCTAAAATCAGAAAATTTGGGGAAGAACTTTACCAATTTTGGGCAAAGAACTTTACCAATTTTTAATCAGTTTTTTGTGGATTAAAGGGAGCAACTGTACATCTTCCAGGCTCCTTTTTGTGTATTGGAAGGTTTGGGTCAGAATGTATTGGAGATTTGGGTAAGAAAAACTTCAGTTAAAGAAGAGAACAAAGGGAAGAGAATTTAAAAAATAATAATAATAAAAAATAAAATAAAAATAAAATAAAAAATTAATAGAGAAAAATACTAAAATAACCCCCTCCTAAGTGTTTGGTTTTCTTCTGCTAATGCCATGTGTCGCGATTGCAGCAACCGGTCGCAGATGAGCATTCGCTTATTTTTTTTTCTCATAGAATGCCTGTATAGTCCACTATGAAATCCTTGCCCCACCCAAAACCCATATCAATATCACATATACTATCGCCTGTGTCTGCCATCCATAAAAGGCACGGCTCAAGATCCACGTCTGAACAATGGATACATTCCAGGCACTGGCCAAGTAATATGTGTGGTCTCCCAAACACCGGTTTTTACTTGTTCCGTGCTATAAGCTAACCTGAAAGTCTGTTTGCTCGACAGATCCAGATTTTTACTACAACCAAGAACCCTTGAGGTTTGAATGTTAGAATAGACTACCACACGGAAGATGGTATGCAAAACATGGTGGATATACAAAATATCTATAAATCATGTATCTATTGATGTAAACCAGGAAAATGTGAGTCAAACTATCAAAGTACAAATGTTTTTGCTTAATTATCTATCAGTATAGCTTTTCCTGCAACCAAATAACTAATCGCAAAAGAGAAATGGATTGCATGTAGTGAATGGGGTAGAGACAATTCAGCTGCTTCACAAAGTTTAAAGGCGGTTGCTTTGGCAAGTCCTAACTCCTACTATGTTTTGAAAAATAAAGGCAGACACTAAACCAGGTTTCTGACATCATCACCTACAAACGTTTCCAACAAAGCCAGCTGGCATCCTCAATTTGAAAATTTTGTTAACTCCTAATGCCCTAATTAAATTGTCTTACAACTAGCACAAATATGAGCGGTGCTACACACCATGGCTTATTATCTCATCTTCTTAACTTGCATGACATGGTGGGCACATCAGCAATGGACGTCATCAATTTTTTTTCTCCCTCTTCCTTTCTCTCCTTCATTTAAAGAAGGATGATTTCACTGCAATTCCACTACTGCTAAGAATTTCATCCTAGCTCTGTCAATTGCCCTCAAAAGAAGAATTTACATTATTTTGAGTGTGATTTGCTTTACTTGAATATATGTTAATGGTTTTTTCTCTTTACTTAAGTAGGGTTAATTTATGAAAGAGAGCAAAGATAGTGTATTGCAGTCTCCCCCAAGAATAGCAGGTTGATTGTTGCTAATGCACATGCTGTTTTCAAACGGACAACATTTTGATGACTAAAATTCCCTTATACATCCAAAGGTTGAGATGGAAATTTTGTATTATCTTCAGCAACTTATACTAAGTATCTCGAGACAACATTTAGTGGTGTAAAATGCAAGTCAATACAATATTAGAAAATTGATGAAAATCAAATGGTTTAATAAATTACAATAAAATCACCTTCCCCAACCCACCCAACTGCAACAACACCTACAAGCAATCCCCCTCCACCACTATAATGAACTAACCAACCCACCCAATCTCAACACCAACATCACCACCACCTGCAATGAACCTACCTACCCAATCTCAATACAAACATCGCCACCACCTATAATTAAGCAACCCACCACCCATTTCAACACCGCCACCTGTAATGCACCAAATCACACACCCAATCTCAAGACCAACATCATCACTACTAGTAATGAACCAATCCACCAACCCATCTCAACACCAACATCATCATCATCACCACCTCCTGTAATGAACCAACCCACCCCATCTCAACACAAATACCACCACCTGAATCAATTGATAAAAAACGTCATCCCCATGCTCACCCCCACCATCTTCAATTGGTAAAACCCAACATCCCTTCAATTAAAATCAGATAGAGAAAGGGGAAGGGGGCTAGCCAATGGAAGTTGGAGAAAATTAAATCGAGGAAGGGGAGAGGGGGTGGGTTAGGAACTGATAACAGAGAGAGAAAATGGGAGGGGATTGCGCGACAGTAGTCAGTGAATTCAAATCAAAAAGAGAAAGGGAGGGGGTGGTCGATGAGGGTTGGGGTCTGGAGGACACGGGAGGGGTTGCCCGGTGATGATTGGTAAAGGACGAAAGGGGAGGGGGTAGTTGGTGAACCAAGGAAGGTGTCAGCCGGTGGGGTTGGTTCAAAGAGGGTGTGGGGTGGGCGGTGGTGATTGTTGCAAGCAAGTTGGGGGTTGGGGTTTGGAGAAGATGAGCATTTTTCAGGTTTTTTTTTTTTTTTATTACCTTGAGATTTTCTCAAGATGCATGTTCTTTTTATAGACTTATTTAAGCATTGCTTTCTTTGCGAGATACATGTTGAATCAACATGCCTGAGGGTGTTTTCGCCAGTAAAATGACACACCTATTGTGTTTCACAGTCAAGCCACGTTGCACTGCTTGTCTGGGGGAGACTGCAATACGATACCTTTTAGGTTGTAACCCTTAATTACCTATTTATATAGGGGGTTTCGTAAATAACCCCTAAAAGTATAAAGAGAAGGTGTGTTCTCCCTTTCCCTTTTCATCAACCAATTCATTCACTTCCATCAACCAAAGAAGATCAAATCAAATCTCTAATCAACCAAAGAAGAATAAAGCAGATGCATGCACGACGAAAGTTACGGTTGGCCTTTAGAGACAATAAACCTAGATGGAGAAATAAATGGAGAGGAGACTCACGAGACTGCTCTGGAGGAGAGAGTTTGATTTGATTTGATTTGATGTCTTAATTTTGCAAAAGAGAGGGGAGGATGAGGATTTGATTCAGTTGTAAACTTTGTGATTATTTTGCTTTGTTTCTAATGGAACAAACAAGGGAGAAACTTAAACCTTAAAAACTATTAAAAAGATGAGTCAAGTATGTCTACATGTCTACCTAGTCATCATGATACTAAGGTCTGTTAAAGCACGTTGCATTTTCCCATTAATATTGATGAAAGGTGATTGACAAAGTACATAGTTTATAAACTAACTAGAGGACGATAATAGGAAAAAAATGACAATTTTTATGTATAACAAATTAACAATAGTACGCTAAACATAATATTAAGTGCGTGATCCAGACCAAGATGCTCAACTGGCCTAACTAGATGGTGGAGATCATTAAGGATTGATGTTGAGTCAGTTCAAGCTTCTCCTACATACTTTCGAATTTGGGTTGCACTTCTGCAACCTCAACTTGACCCAACCCATCTAAATACAAGATTTGCATTATTTAATTTTCTTGTTGACTGGTGAGACAGTCGCATTCTTGAGTTACGCCTTAAAGTGTCCAGTTAAGCTACTAGCGCAATTCTTTTAAGAAAGCAAAACAAAATAATTTTAAAAAAAAACCAATCAGATTGAGGAAAGAAATAACACCTTTGTTGCTCTTTCTGGGACACTTTCAACAGTGAGTTGAGATGCTCGAACATCCTTAACCTTTATGTAGTTGTACATGACAACACCACATAGAGCTATAAAAATACAAATAATCAGTATGTGCATATGTGCATTTTATGTTGTTAGGAAATATGTGTGTGTGTGTGTGTGTGTGACATGGTCAAAATTTAGTGAGTGAAGCATATATGAACTATGAACTCAAGATAGAAAGAGTACCAATTGCATAGCCAGTAATATTCAGACCAGTAATTGTTGACTCAGGGAAAATAACTGTTGAAAGGGCAATCAATATCCAGTCCTTCAAAACACCAGCAACTCGGATGGTTACGGCTCCTGTTCTGCCGATTACTAAGAAAATCGAGAAATTCAAGGCCAAAGCACTAATGGCATTCGAAAAGAATATCCAGAAATTGAACTGAATTTGTGAAACTTGCATCTCTGGCTTCTCCAGTAAATACCATGGAACAAACAGAAACACAAAACTGCACAAGAAAAGAAAATCAGGATGATAGCATCTCAGATCAATAACACACAAATACCTTAGAATTGGTAGCAACAAAGTTTGGCATGCTTTCATGAGGATAAAACACTTAGACCCAGGAAAAAAAAAAAGTGGACCAACAAAGATAGGATACATAAATGACCTCCCAAGAGAGAGATTTGATTCAGAACATAGTTACCCAATTTAGAAAAGGATCTTCAGAACCCTCTTTTGAAAAGAGGCATTTTATTGATGCCAAATTCCTAAACAAGCCACTACAGTCACCCTAATTATTTTGTGATTTTTGATGAAGCAGCAATCCGATAAAAGGTTATTTTATGGAACATTCAATTTGTGCTGAATTTGAAGCTTTTATGGTAGTCTGTCCATGGATATGTGCTCATTGGAATTTAATAACATATACACAGCCAAGAGAGGGTGCAAAAGGTCACCTTATAGCGCATTCTGGTAATTGCTCACTATTTTGACAATTTAGACTATCTTGAGTCCTTGTGGTACTCGGAACCTCAACCAGACAAGAGACCCTTTTTTTCCTGTTATTTCCTGTTAGATGGTTTTAAATTGATGTCAGTGCCTTACTCCTGTCTTTTGGTGGTGGCAATGTTGAAGGGAAATCTTCTTCTAGCTTACTTGGGAAAAATGAGCTTTAGTTATAAGAAAATAATGATGGCTTGAAGAAAAAACCATGCAAAAGCAGCTTTCCTGCACCACCATTGTGATAAAAACAAACTTTTTTTTTGTTGTTGTTAACCCCTCCTCCCCCACCCTGTGGTACAGAGAGAATTAGTTGATTGGAGTATACATGAATTTCCACCATTATAATTTTAGAAGAGACTCACTCCCCTATATGTTCACAGTTTCTGCAAGTCTAGATGCTAGAGGTCTTTTGGGTGGGTAGAGGCTCTGTTGGTTTTCTTATTTTAATATCCGGAAGGAAATGGATCCTTAATAAAGATAAAAGAGAAAAAGGGCCTTTTAGAGAGAGGAGGGATCTAGCTCAATATTCTCCCAACTGACATAACATAAAGTTCTCCCAACTGAACATGAATGACCAATTCTCCTCTAGCTCAATATTCCATCCATGTGTGTGACGCCATAAAAGGTGAGGGGTCTCTTGGGTCTATTTCCTAAAATACCTATGGATCCTCACCTTTTTTTCGTTCTTTGGGAAATTGATTGGATGGATCAAGAGATTATTTGAAGGGAATGACAAAGGGGTGGCCAAGGTGGTCGTTGAAATTAAAAGCTTCATCATTTGTTGTGTAGGTAGTATGTCCTCTTGCAGTTGGGTAATTACATGGAGGATTGGAAAGGCCCAATTGATTTGTAACGTTTTTTTTTGTTTTATTAGTAGGCTACGCCAGCCTTAATTGTTCCCTGTATATTTGTCTTTAGCAAAAAAATATTAAAAAAAAAAAAGTTGGACCCACATTTATAAATAGTTGGTGAAATGTGTTTGGCCATGATTATCTGAGTGACGGTAGTATCAAAAGTCATCCTCTTTCGGACTGTACTTTCTTACAAATCCCATATCAAGCAGCCAATCAGCAATCATGTGGCTATGATTACCTGAGCAACATCTATGATTACCTGAGCGACGGAAGTATCAAAAGTCATCCTCATTTTCCTTGCACTTTCCAAGACCTCCCATGTATCAAAAATCAATTGATTTTCTACTTCTTAAATGGTCTGGAACCGTATTCAAAGAAAAATGACTCTTCTTACAAATCCCATATCCATAGGCTCTTTCTAAGAAGCCCATCAATCTTCCTCGCCGTTCTATCTAAACTCCCATATCACACACAGAGTTTTGAATACCATTCCCATTTTCTTTGCAAGTTCAAAGAGTGTCTCCCATGTATGGAAAATCGATTGATTTTCAACTGTCAAACAGTCCAGAACCATCTTCTGAGAAATTTGAGCAGAATCCCCTTGGATTTCATTCTTCACACCACCCCCTTCTCCTTTTTCTTAGCCTCATCAGAACCCACTGAACCTGATTCTAACCCTCTAAACTTGGAACCCGTATTTGCGTAAACCTTAAGGGAAGTTGTTACCTCTATGCCTGCCTACATTTTGACCGAATTAGATGAAACCTTGTTTATGGCAACCCTTTTAATATTTTCACTTGTGGAACATTCCCCGACTCTCTTTCTTCCCCTAGATGATATGTACTATTAGCTTTGCCTTTGCAAAAAGTTAAACATTAAAACCCCGATCCCCACAAGATATTCATGAAGTTCATCATCAAGCCATTTCTCATGCCATGCCCCAGGTCCCACTGGACTACAGGAGTGTTGCTGCAGGTTGAAGTTAAGACTTTATTTGAAGTACTTATATTTCATGATTCGTATTTTTAGTCTCCATCTTCCTGTCACTTTTGCTTCAACAAGGTGAAAACCCCTTATAGAATAAAGAATTAAATGTCTTCTTTGACAATTTTATTGCATACAGTGCAGAATTTCTACCTCGTGCTTCCAAATCTCTAAGTATGCTTACATCAGCTAACATTTTGGTCTCAGCCAAAGATCCTTACCCTTTAGTAATTTTTAATCCCACAATGGTTAGAATCTTGAACTTGCAGTGCTAATGCTTCAGGCGCCCTTTATGACTAAACAAGATTTTTAGGCTACCAACCTTTCTGTAATAAAGCCTCAACAATGCTCTCAGAAATTCACTAATGAATTTAACAAAAATCAACTCTCTAGCTCTCTCTGAGATATTTGTAGGTTTTTATATTTCTCAAATTTGTGGTAAATGAAATGTCCAGATCATTAAAGAAACCTCTGCTTCAATGAAAACCTTGTATACCATGACTGCGTCTCTTTGATAGCCTTTTTCCAGATCTTAAACGACTAAGTTAAGCAACCCAAAACAAGTAAACTTTTCCCATAATAACAATGACAAGGTACAGATTGACCAATTAGCATGTCATACAGATACACTCAATGAATTTTTTTTTATTGATGTGGCGGTCTGTGACATGACAGAAGCAACTTAAGAGTTGAATGCAGAATAAAAACAGTTTGAAGTAGATGGTGACTTAAACAGTTCACAAGATATCGCAAATCCAAAAAGAAGGATGAGTTATTAGTTTGAACCAATTCACTGACGAATCAAATGTCAAGGATGCATTGCAAATAAATAAATAAATAAAACATAATTGTTTCTTGCAGATAAGCCTAATTGAGAAATATTTTACTCTACAAAGTTAAAACCAGAAAGTATTAAACATGATTCAGATTGATTTTTTCTTGTTTTCTATTCAGGCATGCATATGATGAAACTGACCAGCATAAATTTTTATTTCAATATACAAGTGAAAAATAATAATAATAATAAATAAATAAAATAATAATAATAATAAATAATAATAATAATAATAATAATAATAATAATAATAATAATAATACAATAATAACAGTATTATAATCCATAAGAGAGTAATTCAAAAAAACTGTCTATCAAGTGCAAGTAATACCTGCATGGAGCTATGTAATATAAGCTGGTTATAGGATTTAACGTCAATCCCTTCTTTTGAAGAAGGACTTGAGTTAAAACCAGCCTAAGTGCTTCAGCGAATATTCCTGTAACTTGGTAAACTGTACCAACAACGTTAAAATGAATTTCCCCATACGAGGAAATGACAACTCCCACACTAACCAACAGCATGTTCATGAAGACATCACACCTTAACTTGTCGGTACCACATATGACAGCCATTACAAACGTTGCCACTGGCACTGTAAATCTCAAAGTTCAAGAATAAGTACCCATTACCAAAACAAAATTCATGAAAATAAGGAAACAAAAATTAACTTACTCAATGCTTTGAGCATCTGGATGAAGGCCACAGAGATGTGCAAATAGGCAGTATTACCAAACCTGCAGCAGCATTCATTGGACAATTCAAAGGACAAACATCATATCCTTTATCCACTTAAATAATTAGTATAGAAAACCATTGAAATAGTAAGTAAAAGACAGAATTCACAATCCAGAATTACAGACAAAATAGAACTTCAAGCACTTCTTACCACCTCAGCAAATGCATGCATTGATGCGTATATATATTCTTCTAACTCATCAGTTATAAGAAACACCATATCAATGAAACAAACAAAAAATTGTTTCTGTAGAGTTATTGCTTACCAAAGACTTGACGCAAAAAAGGCACTTATGGGAATGACACATGTAGCATAGCTGCAAAACGAATGGAAATCAATCAAAGGAAGCAACGTTTGACAGACTACAAAGGGTAAAGATAAGAGACTTTATGAGCCTTACATCTCAAATGTCATTTTGACAGGGGCTACAACCTGCAGATTTCAACAACCAAAGCTTAGGAACGATGAAAAGCAAGTAGGACTAATTTATAAAATTGGAAAATCGAAGGTAGAGAATTTGCAAGTAAATATGGAAAAGAATGTAACTTCACGAGGAAGCATGAATGCATGCAAAATATGTGGTGGAGCAGCAATAGTCACATATCATATCATGGACATCAGTGCATGCATGCACTAGCACTAGCACTCATAGCTGATGAATGATAAGATTACCCAAATATACAGGTTGATAAAATGAGAATGCAAGTCTTTTATTTCTTCATTGCAATATCCCTAGAGCAGTTCAGTTCAGGGGCTCTCAGGATGGAATGATCAAGCTTTACAAGTTGGAGAAGTTAAGGGACTTATCTTCCATTGGTAAAATATTGATGAAGCATGTCCCATAAGCCATTTATTGGGAATTTTGAGACAACAGATAGAAACCTAGAATTGCCAAGGTCAGTGATGACAACAGGGTTCCAATCGCATTAAAAGTCACCCCATCCCCTAAGGGAATATTCTTTTGATTGTTCTCTCTGTACTGGGAAAGAAATGTGTTTCTGACTAGGCACTTTAAGGGCAGTCCAAAAATGCCCCATCACCTCATCCGTAACACTGAAACTAAAAAAAAAATGGTGTATTGATTTTCAAGGAGATAAGCAGGTAGATGTCCTTGATGGGTTTGTGGACGAGGAGATATCAGAGGACGAGTTTAGAATCATTGTGTGTGGGGACTTTAGAAGATGTAGTTTGATTATGTAATGGGGTGACTGTCATTTATAACCTCTGTGGATAGTCGATGGAATTGGATGTGAAAAAAAAATCAAAATCAATATCATCTATGATCAATGTATCCTTCCCCGACAAAATATTGATAAACCTTATAGCATCCCCAGTTTGACAAATGCCATTATGGCCATTCTAACAAATAAACTGTTAAAAACATACGTAAACCCTAGCCTTTCTGTTACTACTTTAGTTACAATACAACAGTCTGCGAACAATGTTTTTACCCTAATTATTAACATCATTTTGTGAAAGTAATGGCAATTTCTAATGGTTTTAATGAACTTCTTTACTCTTTTAGATAGGATGCACGGACTCGGATACGCGTATCGTATCGGACACAGATACGATACGGCGACTCGGCAATTTTCAAAAAACTAGGATTCGGGGACTCGGCGACACGTCAAACCTTATTTTTATTTTTATATTTTATTAAAAATTTATTAACATAATGTCATAACTCATAAACAATAATTAATAATCTAAATATATAAAACATCTAAATGCAATGAGCTTAATTAATGAAATTATTTGAATGAATGAAAAGTTTGGGTACATAAGTGAAAATTAGGGTAATTGATTCTAATATGGGTCGGATCTAACTTGGACCCTACTCAACACATCAATGAAATCCATATAGATAGCAATGATAATATAGATAGCAATGATAATATCTCATATAGATAGCAATGATAATATAGATAGCAATGATAATATCTCATATAGATATATAGCAAAATACACAACTAAAGAAACACATCAATGGAAAGACACCTCATCTTCTGCAGAATACACAACTAAAGAAACCCATGGTGATTGAGGCGCAGGAGGTTGAAGAAAGCAGCGAAAGCTCCCAGACTCCCAGTCGACCTCTCTCCCTGCTCGATCGATCTCTCCCAGTCGATCAGTCGATCGATCGATATCTCCCAGTCCATCAGTCGATCGATCTCCCTGCTCGATCTCTCCCCTCTCTCCCTGCTCGATCGATCTCTCCCTACTCGATCGATCTCTGATCTGCTCGATCGATCTCTCTGATCGATGGATCTCTGGGAAGATTTCAGCCGTCCGATTTTATCAAGATCTGAAAAAAAAAAAATTATTGGCAACCGAATCCTGACCGTGTCCAGACCGTATCCGGACCGGGTCAAGCCGTATCCTGACCAAGTCACGTTGACCGATACGTTGACCGCGTGTCGGATACGTATCGAACGCAAATCGCACGCGTATCCGTATCCGACTCGCGTATTTAGGGGATTCGGAGGGTTTTACCGCGAATCCGTGCTTCCTAAAAGACATTATGTTTATAGACAGTCTTTCCATTAATTTGACCATAACCTCTTTGAAAAATTCAAATTTGATCATTATGCTTTATAATAGCTATAAATCTATAATACCTGAACACTTCATGCATTGCAGATCACATCAAGCACAACGCAACCCTTGAAAGTATTAAAATAACAAAAAATGAAAATAGAAACCTTAGTTCTTGATATCTATTCATTGTGTTTAGTCAATGAAAAACGATATAACAACCTAATATTACAAATGATCTATATGCTCATATCCTTTTTTAAGGGACGAAGGTCAGTATCTGTTTCACAGGTTTTCCTATTTCTTGTAAGTTGCTCTAATTTTCAGATTACTCATGTCGTATCCTTGTTTCCCTCATCAGTGTCCATCCAGCTTCCAAGCATCATTATATAATTTCAAAATTAACAGCTCACGGTGTGACCTGCCATGAAATGGTATCACCTTGCATTGACAATATATATTGCAACATAATATGCATCTCAATATCTGGAAGGGTCAGCGTCATACCACCGTGTTGGGAAAGAAATGTAAGAAGATTCATAATATGACTTTCTGAGCCCCGAGTCCCTCAAGTAGTTAAGATGGAACGATGAAAAAAAACTCTTTCCATAAAAAATGTGGAAAAGAAAAATAAGAAAACCTATGAAATAAAGGATAACAATAAGATGAGAATGGGGTTGTTGTGAAATCCTACACAGAAATGCCAAGTATCATAAATCTAATATATAACCGAATGAGGAGCAAGGGCAGATAAAGAAGAGCAATATGCAACTCTTTTCAAGGAAAATGATTACATTATCATCCACACAATGGACCTACAATCTTTACTATCAACACCATTACACTACAAATCCAATAGCATGAGCCCAAGGTCAAAAATAGTCTTTTAGAAACATAAAACGGGTTTGAAAGATATTTCAACAACGGCAACGGTGTAATATGCACATAAGTAAACAAATGAAAATCATTTTGTATTGAATTGATAATAAAAATTATGTGAACGAACCTTAAATACACGAATAAGAAGGAATGACACTGCACCGGAAAATCCCATGTGAATCATAGTTAGAGTTATTGGAAATGGAAAATTGAAGTATTTTGGAGATAGAACCCACTGCAGATGAATAAAATATGAGTTAGAATTACATTTTACTTAAATAAATAGATAACAACAATAAAAGATAAAAGTCTGAAGTTGATCCATAAAAAGCACGCACGTATAAGATAGATACACTGCTCCTAATAAGATCGCTACAACATCCCTGCCTCACAAGCTTAACTAGACTGCCCAAGGGTCACAAAAATAGTAACATACAGGCAGACAAGTTTACAAGGTAACAAAGTATCAACATCTCAAGACTTCTTCATGTCTCTATGACATAGTTGGAAACCTCGATCTGGGGGGCTTACAAACGCACTTAATTGTGCTCCTATAAAACCAACATTATTGTCTCAAGAGGTCATGGAACCATATAACAAACTATCGTACAGTGTCCTTCAGTCATTTAAAGGTAACAATACCCTTTGTTATTTTCCAAATAATGATACAAAAGCAAATTGCAGATAAAATAGCTATATGTAAATGCATCTAGAAGCATGGATCAGAGAAATGGAATTACAGAGATTAGAGAAGATATAAATGGCATAATATGTTAAAAGGTTTTATTCCAATAAATTTTCACATAATCACAATAAAAGGTACTTCGCACTCACCAAGTTCAATGGGGCTTTCCTGTTGGTAAGTAGATCGTCCTATGAATGCTAGATGACGAATAATGATAATAGGAATTCTAAAAAAAATTTAAGGCAACAGTATACTAAGAACAGTACTATTAAATGGCATACCAATGATACCTTCAGAAAACATACTATTAATCTAATAAGCATTCTGACACTTACAATACACAACACATGCTCATGCACATGTGGGCCCACCATAATTTAAATCCTTTTAGCATATTCTTTTTAAGAATTCTTTAGTTTTTTTTTTTTTTTTCAATTTACATAAAAGGTGGTGTCAGAGCGTCTGCATCTAAACTCTTCAGAGAAAGTTGAAAATGGTTGATATAAAACAAGCTTGGGAATGGTTTTACTCATCAATAATAGAAGGTGGACACGCAACGCCAAAGTCACAAAGTACAGTGCCATGAAATTATGAGCAGTCTAAGGCAAAGTACAGTGCCATGAAATTATGAGCAGTCTAAGGCAAAGCACAAGACATTGCATCTAATTATTATTTTATCTTCCAACTCTTCTTTTATCTTCCAACTCTTCGAATAGCTCTTTGAATTTGTAACTAGGCTAACAATGAGTCTACTTTATACTTGTTGTTTGTATTTTATAAGTATCTTGTAACAGAAACAATTTATATAGTTAATGCATCTTTGATGTATTTAAGCCATGAAGTTGTGAACTGCAACCAAGTCTCCTTTTTCAAGTGATTCTTGAGGTGTAAGCTGCCCAAAATGTAAAACATTGGATGTTTTATTTTACAGCATTAATGTAATAATGTTACAGATAGAATCCAAACAAAAGAACAAACTGTAGCCATAATGTGACAATTGCAATGCACATCACAATAGATCAAGAAAGCACTCATTCATCTAGTTGCTAAACCCTTGTGATCCTCATCGATCAATGATCCATGCGCTCTCTTTCTCACAAAATTAAGATAGCTGGTGAATGGCGACTATGTCCACATTCATCCTAAGCGGGAATGGTAATCAAGTGAATCATCTCAAATCTTCTGCATGGCATTTGTCTTTAACTGTTACAACTTACATGAAGCTAATCGAAATCATTATTTGCCACTAGCATTCAGCAATCACAGCAAACTGTAGCTCAAATGGTTCAAAGAGAGCAAATATAGAGGTTCTGATCCATCAAACATATGCAACATTGATGTAATGTAACTCGCCCAGGGGTCACTACCCAACCATATCTGACGATTATTACAGTACTTGGTGGTGGACAAGATCCACAATTAGATAATATGCTTCTGCTAGTAATTTGACATGTAACTTACTTGGAGAGAGCTCAAATGATTGCTAGGGAGAAGGAGGTGTGGTTTTCATGGCAGGGAATGACATATAACCTATTTTGGGGTGCGTATGGCCATTAGGACCCCACAAGATTATCCCACGGATGATCCTCCTCATTCACGTACTCCACCACAATGCTGTGAACATCGCCCAACAACGATTTGAAAATTATAGTGGATGACCTCATTAAGTAACTTCATATGCTTCAGTTCAAGCACCTTCATTATATACTTGTTGTTCTTAACTGGCTACTTTATGGTTGGCTCGAGTCAGATTCTCTCTCACCTCCTGCTTTGTACCCTTTTCTAGTTTTCTAATCAATTCGTTTTGTCTTGCTTGATCGAGAAAAAATAATAATAATAATCATAATAATAATTTATTTTATATTTATGTTTCTCATGTCCCAACTAACTGTTGTCTTTAGATAAGGCCTTCGTTGAAGAAGCTAGGATTTCAGGTGTTACTTTTGTTTTGAGAATCGTGTTTGAAGGAAATGTCTAGGGATTGTACTGGAAACCCTATTTTAATTAATAAAGATTTTGGTAGTTTCATGGGTGCTAACTTGAAAGTTTGCTTTTCCTGTTTACTTAAAACTATCCACGGAAGGATGTAATATTCGTCTTAACTATTATCACACTATATAAGAATAACAAAATATATAATCGATACGAAATGAGAAAATTGATCAATTTAACTTAACATATGGAACTACTAAAAACTTCTATTCTCAAGACAAGGAATGTGAAAAAAAAGAAATGTAAAACATAAATAATAAACAAATAAATAAAGCTAGGCTTACCTTGTTGTACAAAATAACTCCTGATGACAATATTATGTAGATCAATAAGTACAGATAGGTTAAGATGAGTGGTTTGCCGATCTTCATGTCTACTTTTTACTTGTATCAATTCCTAGCTTTCCTGAACATCTGAAGGATCAAGCACTCCCCTTGAAACCAGAAATATCAATATCTCAGACATGCTTTCACAAGAAATAAGGCGAACATGGCTGAATCATGTATAAATATCCATCTCTCCAACATTGCTGTTACTACGAAGATTGGTTATACAAAGGTAACTGAGCCTGGGGATGAACAGAGTTATGAACCTGAAAAAAAAACACGATACAATTAACATCTTGCAGGAGGAACTACCCTATCTTCTAAGTAGTAAGAACATCTGATTATAAATGTTTCACAATCTTCAATCTGTCCAGTCTTCAAACACTAGCTTCACATTCCTAATGTTTTCACTCCGCCACGCAAGATAAAGTCTAAACAACCTCTGATTAACATTACTAGATTAATCGAACCTCTCGTCATGAAAACCACCATTCGATCAATGATGCACAAATAACTGAGTGTTCGATCCCTAATAATAGTAATTGGCTCAAACTCCACAAATAAGCTCAATTTGAACTCTTAAATGCACTACACAACCAACCTGAGCTAAGTACCATAGCTTCATGATAAGCACTTAAAATCCCTAACTTCACGTCATACATTAAGTAATAAAAACCAATAATGCTTTAGTTGCAGACCACTTCCCACATGAACAACCACTGACTACCACACCACAATTCGATCAATGCATAAAAAAAATTAAGTTTTTTTTTAAACTCCACAAATAAACTCCACTTCAACTCTTAAACACACTTACACAGCTTCAAGTATAAGCACTCAATAGGCACTAACTTCCCATCATCATGCATGCAAAATACTAAAAACTTCAATCACAGAGACTAAGACACCATTGCAAGAGCTAATTCTAAGTTTGAACCAGGAAGAAAACCTAGATTTGAACCTAATTTCACGCATTGAAATGAAGTCAACTTAGATCCAAATGACGAACACATCAACATAAATAAAGAGGAAACTTCAAGAACTAATGCCGTCTAATCACATTGATGTAAAGAGATATATTACCAACTCCAAATGAGAGCCTAAGAACATCAGCTAGAGATCTACTAGCTTCGCAACACTTGGATCTATTGATACTGATTCGTTCGTTTCGAGCTTCTTCGATGAGTTTTGATTGCTTGAACTGAATTTGAAGAGCAAATAGATCAATCGATCGATCGATCGAGTGAGAGTGAAAATTACGATTGCGAATAGATCGGTAGCTTGTAGGGTTTGAAGAGAGTGAAAGTGATCGACGACTTTTCCATGTTTTACAGTTGGGCTCCTGCACGTGCGTTGCACCCGTTTTCGCCTTTTCGGACAAAGTGGTTGCTGGTTTATATGGGAACTCGTTAACCGTTTTGGAACCGGATATAGAGAGGGCAACATTCAAGCCCATATTGCCTTTTGCCAAAAGCATGGTTGGCCTAGGTTGAAAACCCAAAAGGCAACCGTAAAATATTTGCCAATGCCGTACTAGCTTAACTGTAGGTTTGTCGCAGATGGTATCACAAATCTAGAGTTTGAATCGGGTTTTTTTTTAGTTTGACACTCATTAGTTTATACATATTAGAGTTTGGCCCTCGTTTTGAAAATTAATTGAGTTTAACACTCTTTTTTTACAAAACTGTTAAGTCCACACCATCAGGGGCGGAGCCAGGATTGCAGATAAAGGGGGGCAAACACTACATAACTATTTACGAAAATACTAAAAATTTGGATTTTTACAATCATATTTTGCAATCAGGGTGACATAGTGTGATTGTGAAAAAATGATGATTAATTCAACCATACAAACAATATAAATGGCATGATTAATTTAATTGTAGCTAGCTAATTAAGAGTTTCCCTTTTCTACTTGAAGAAAACAGAAGCAAGCATAGTGGTATAAGATGAGCGTTGGCGAGGAGCAGACCTTTGGCTTTCTTTCTGGCTTTGAGATAGCAGGACAGTATAGTCCAAGTCCAAGGAGTAGTAGCAGCAGTAGCTTGACTGGACAGGATGGATTCAAGTGAATTTGTTGGACAACAATTTTATTTTTGGAATCCTCCTTCTTCTTCTCCTCTTGCTTTATCTGTCCGTTTGTCTCCTCTTCTTTGAAACTCACTCCTAAGTCGAAGCCTCCGAGGATAACACTTACACAACCAACTCACTCTCTTTTGTCTTTTTATTCTTGTTTGTCTTCTCGGAAGGGAAATATATGTGTGTATATAGAGAGAGAGCTTTCTCTTTTTAGGCTAGCTCAGGTGAAGCATACAAACAACAACTTAGTTGAATCGACCTACGACCATCGTATTTTTCCAACCGCCCCAAACCCAAATGATTATTTTAAATTTTGAATGATCAGAGAGAAAGCAAAGCAGATCAGATCCCAACCCCCCAATTAATCTAATGTGTTAACTAATCCTTTATCACTCTTACCACCATATGCTAGCTGAGTCTGAGGTAAGATAATCTTAATTCTTTAATTTCTTAATTTTTTTAACAAAACAAAAGAAAACCAGTGATGATGTAAAATTTCCTCGGCCGGTCCCCAACCCAATTAAAAATTTTAATATGAATATGATCACATGGGAAGCAAACCCACCATGTATGGTACGTCTCTTCTGGTTTTGTGTAGGGGGTGAATGGATTGAAATGAGTTTGTAGGAATTAAGAAAAATATGGAGAGATTAAAAAAAAGAGAAAGAAATAGAGAGGGTGAGAATTAAAAAAAAAATAGAGATATTAAAAAAATAGAGAAATTGAGTGGGATTGGTGAGGGTGGAGTTTTAAAAAAAAATATTTGTTGTTTTAATTTTTAGTGGAGTTAGAAGTCAAGATTTCATAAAGGGGGGAAACATAAAATTTGAAAGGGGGACAATGTAAAAAATATGAGTAACTTAGGAAAAAAATTTAAAAAAGATGACACATAAATCCACCCATGCACACCATTGACTGGTCAAAACTAATTTTTGGACTATTTTTTTTAATTGAGTATAATTTTTTGAACTCTAAAACGCAAAATTGCCCAAGCCCTTCTTTCTTCTCATTTTTTTATTCTTTTCCTGCAACTCTTCTTCTATGTGATCCATCAATGTCTTAGCTAAATAACTTGAGGAGAGAAGAATGTGAGATACGTCCAAATGTGAGGGAGAGATGATTTTCCTAAATCATTGTGTGATCCATCTTGAATCATTGCACTACTGCAAACATAACACTTGACATTACCACATACCTATTCTTTGGGCTTTTATCTAAATCTCATTTTTTTCACCTTGTCTTTGGCGTGATTTGATTAGTCTTCAGTGAATAAGTCCAATAAATATATAGAAAGTGAAAGTAAAGAAATCAAAAGCAATTGAGTGAAATTCACCCACTCACTCAAGCAATTCAATTCAAGTACAAGAAATGAGAGGACTTGAATCCAATCACCTAAGCCCAATCTGTACTAATTAGGGGCGGCCCTCATCGGCCAATAAAAAACAAATTTGTGCTACTTTCTTCCCGAAACTGAAGGGCTAGCCGCGAACCTGATGCGCAATGAGTCTATCTTATCTCAATACGCCTTGTCTACGAAGCTTAGCTTACTCACTATATCAATTAGTGAAGGGCCCGCCGAAGCGAGGGCAGCTTTGATGAAAGCTCAGGGGCAAAAGTGGCTTCGCTTAGTACATAAGTTGAGTTGACCTGCGGCTGGTACAGTAAAGCGCATGCGAAAAATGAACTTATTAAGTAAACAGCAAAAAGTAAATTGCCTGTCATGAGATAGCGAAGCCACTCCTTCACTATTGCAAAGCGGCTTCGCTATCCTATGCAAGCGATGGACCGGTCCTCCTGTCGCGAACCTATCACTTATCTACCGCATCGAAGAGAACAAAAAGGAGGAATGTTGGAATATCTCTAGGTGACTAATTAAGTTTTTCTTTAGGCCTAGTTGCCTTAGAGACAGGATTTTAATTATTTTAAACTTCACAATTCACGGAATTTCCAGACTTGAACATACTAAAGAAGGAAAGAGACATAAGCCAACCAAGAAGCGTAATTGAATATGACAACTAGAGCACTCCCCTAAAAGCCTGCTAATGAGACCCGTTCCCCTCTTGCTTTTGTAAAGGAAAACACTTCGTCTCACTACACTTGAAGTACCTTTAGGAAGTTTCCAAAGGGTGTTCATTTAAGTTAAAAAATAAAGTACAATCCAAAATTTTACCGAAGAGCCTATTACGAAAAAAAAAATTATCCTCTCAATCCAACGAGCATAGGGTTCAGGCCACTATACCATTATGGGTTCGGGTAGGGCATCAATAGTCTATACTATAGGGAGCGTGTTCATTAATTTTTTTATTTTTTTCTTATTTGCCCACCTCCTATCGTCGTTGATCCAACCATTTCATGCATATGGGGTTGTCCAGGCCGAATAAGGGATAAGTTTAAGCGAGGTTCATCCGTAGAAGAGATAAGTCCAGGCAGGGCTCTGACCAATCAGTCACAGTCAGAGTGAGGTTCTCCGAGATAGGCGGGAAAAAAAGGGGAAGAGTAGGCGTTTGAGGCTTGTTTACTTACTCAGTACGGGCAAAACATATACGAAATGAAAACGATTATTCTTGAGAAATCCATGCCTTTTATTCCCACCCTCCGACCAATTCAACAATTTCACTCATGCTTCATGTAACGAAGTGCATTTTTCATCAAAAGGGTGGGTGCGATTGATCGATTCATTCCCCTTTATATTCCAGGTAGAACTTCCCATTATGATTTTTGATCCCAGCATGTAAAAATTTTAACCTCTCCCCCCCGACCGATATGGGAAAATATGTCTGTTTCCCATTATGATTTGGATATGGCAAACCCATGTCGTCAACTAGCATGGAACAAGTCTGTCGTCAATATGGCAAACCCACCTTCCCATCTTTAGGAACCAATACGCAAATGCTTGACACCCGCAAGTAGACACACACTCACTATATACATATCTCTTCAGAAACTCATCCTCCTCATCTCCTTTGACGCATTTCTACAAACAAATTCCACTCGTGATACAAATCCCCCCATCTCATGTTCCTGTTCCAATGAAATCTCCCACCAACATCCACTATCTTTGAATTCCAATCTTTATTTTCACACCATACCGTTATCTTCTTATTTTTCACTAAAACACACCCAAGTAATATCCCAATACACTTCTACTTTGACTTTGTTAATTGAGATGGACTCATTATCTCCGAATTTACGTTGGAGATGCTGCACATGTATTGCTAGATGCCCATCTATCCTTATTTTCATTTCAGGATCAAATGAATTTGAATTGCTCTTACTGATGCTACAACTCTTGAATTTGGTCAGTCTTCCCATTGAATTTAGCAGTCTTGAAGTCCTAGAAGACGTCGATAGCTTTGTTGTCTACTTGAAAGTGCTTGGAACCATGTTTCTTCCAAAAGTACCATGGCTTCGTCTCGACCTTGCAGTTGTATTGGCAGTCCTCGTTGGGTCCTTCAATGGAGACTGAGAGGTCATGTAGTAGGAAGTTATGCACCAAGTGATGGTGATCATATGACACTGACTGGCAATCTTTGTTTGGTATGTGGACATGATAACACTTGGGCATGACTTGGTTATGGTGGTTGGATCATCGGTCACCTTCTCGGATGAAAAGCAATTATGGATTCCAATTGGGTCTTGCATGGTACCCAATTGAATGAACAACTTGACTAGCTGAAAGAAAGATGGAGAAGCGAACACAACAAATAATCAGAGGCAGATGAAGATGAATTAAATTGGAATGAATGGATATGTATATGTATTTTCAGATAGAATGAGCTCACCCACAAGGTCTATTTAGATTAGATGTTGCCAATTTGAAAAAATGGTCATTCACCTCATGCAATTGTGATATCACCCGACTACTAGCAAATTTTGGGTTTTAGGGTTAAAAAAATTAGACTCAATTGGAAAAAAAAAATGGGTAAGGTTAATGGTCTAAAAAATAGTTATAACCAGTCAATGTCGTGGACTTAACGGTTCCGTCAAAAAACGAGTGTTGGACTCAATTAGTTTTCAAAACGAGGGTCAAACTCTAATAAGTATAAACTAATGAGTGTTAAACTCAAAATAACCCAAATAAAAAATATATAAAATAGTTATGGTATTATTTACTATTTTATTTTCATTTAGAGTTTTTTTTTTAAAGGCAAGTGTGCCGCCGGTGGGTATAGAACCC
Source organism: Berberis vulgaris (assembly GCA_963556465.1). Classification (NCBI taxonomy): domain Eukaryota; kingdom Viridiplantae; phylum Streptophyta; class Magnoliopsida; order Ranunculales; family Berberidaceae; genus Berberis; species Berberis vulgaris. The sequence goes on from OY747128.1 coordinate 96,453,908, forward strand.
AAGACGTGGGGATTAAACCACCACAGCCTTAACCATCCAACCAGGCTACCATTGGCTATTTAGAGTATTTTGAAGCAACTAGACCGTTTATTTTCAACTTTCAAACCTGCAACATTTTTTTTACAAGATGTTATACACAAATACATTTGTAACCTCTTTTCTCGATAGTGTGAAATAAAAAATTATGCATTTTTCGATGTCAATTAATCAAGTGCAAAATGGTTCAATAACCTTTTGTTTTGAGGCGATCTTGGGATTATTTATCTTTTTTCACACTTACTTTTAATTTTTAGTGAACTATTTGAAGTCTAGTAATACTTAACAAGGTATTATTTGTATCTTCAGCCCAAATATTATTTTACAAGTCTTTTTCGTTTTATTTTTCATCCCTTTAGTAATCGTCAGTCTCGGATGCATAAGTTAGCTACGTTATCTTATTATTAAATTGGAAATCCTAGAATACTCAATTCTAGTTAATTCAATTTGTTTTTAACATGTAACTCAATTCATCGGGATCTTTGGTTCCACTATGGAAATTAAGGATAACTAATTAAGATTAATAACTTATATAGGCATCATCATGCTTGGCCTATTGTGCATAGAATCAATTATGACAAAAATTGTGTTTCTTACAAAATAAAAAACTTTAGACTATTGATTTCATCAATACCTATTTCGACATAGACGAATGTCGTCAGTCACGGCCTATAGGCTTATTACTTTTTATTCATTATTTCTTAAATAGAATTTTGAAAAAAAATATTTCAATATAAATACATTACAAGCATATCTCAAGGATTCTAACATCAATCATATATCACGCCACAACACCTTAGTTACAAAAACCTAGTTTCTTGGCAAGGTTTTTAAATTTGCAAATTCATATTAAAAGTTCTTTAAGTGTGATTTCCAATATAACCTATTTTATTGAACGGAAACCATTATAAAATGGAACATAGCCACATTTTTTAAGTCCTAAAATGTTTTCACCATGATCCACTCCCACGCATTAGTTTCAAGTCTCGGAATTGTTAGAAAATATATATAACATTGAAATGTATGTCATTTCAATGGCTTACTTGTGGGGAGGTATAGTCGATCATTTGTTTGCCTGCGATATTTTATTTTCAGAGGTAATGCTAGTTATGGTTGTTGCCGGTCGAGTATCTTTATAATTCGCTTAGTATGCCCCCCGAGATGAGACTATGACATAGTTTGTGGGCGGTTTGACATCATTATAATTGTAGCTATCAATGTGTACTCGTTATACCGAAATTACATCCGTGCCAACATGCATCCAACTATACCTTAAAGTTTGCTTAAGTGTATATTATAGGGCGTAAAAACGACAAGACGTCAAAGCCACCTATGTGGTGGTTATGTTGCATTATTCTATACTTACGATGACATGAAAAAAAATTGTGATGCCAAGGGGAAATTTGAATTGAATATATATGAATTAGATTCAATGGGTGGTTTGACGTTATGGTAAGTCTTAAGTATCGTTTACACATTACTCTGAAAATCACGTTTGTGGCAACGCACACTCAACTATACCTTAAAGGTTTGCTTGAGTATATCTTATGGGGTGGAGAAACGGCGAGACGTCAAAGCCAACTATACCTTAAGGTTTTGCAGATGAAGAAACGTTAAGGGTTTGACGTCTCTTGTTTTCTATTCACAACAAAAGCAGATAGACAATAAATAACTATTTGCTCGTTTTGCTCCATTTTCAAAGTAGAGTCCATTCAAAATGTCTAGACCTTTTTTTAGGCCATCGATATAAAAACAGAGTCGCATGGAACCAATTGTGGAGATGATTTAACTATATTGACAATGTGAAGAGGTTACTCGTCACGAGCCTCATCCCAACTATGATTAAGAGCATTATAGTTTAAGGCATGAATATTTTGTAGTATTGGCTTTGCAATTAAGTAAATTGGTACAGGTTGCATCAAAACATAACATCTACTTTTTGTCGAATTTTTGTTTTATCCATTAGTCTTCACTCACCTGCAACAAGACTAAAGTTTTCAATGCTTCGGGACATGTGACACCAATTGAGGTGCATGCTTTTTTAGATTATCCCAATCGACAATCAACAAGTAAAGTCAACATAAACATTGTTATCAAATTGATAACACCGTGATTAATATTCATAACAAAGAATATTACACGCAAATTAGCATCAAACAAAAAATACTACAGGAAAATTAATATCGAACGGAAAAATTTTGCCATAAATTTGAGTGATTGCAAACATGTTCTCATGGACAACTCATGTCTTTTTTTGTTGTAATACAATTAAAATCCCTTTACCTATTCGAAATCGAATTGAATTCATTTTGATTTATAAGTTTGCATATTCATTCATCTCGTATGTTATTTGTTGTTGGTGTTTTAGGGGATCATTTACGAAAGATGAAAATGGGCGAAGTTTTTATTTAATTTACCTATAAGATAATATTTTATTACTTAAAATCTTGTTATTGTCCTTTTAAAAACTAATTAAGTTTCAGTCTAAAATCATATAATCAACCATGTCGACTCGCCTCGACAAATCATTCTACATTTACATCAACAATTGACCTTGACCATCATCTTCAATTTTCAACCACGTGCCAACATATCATCACCCATCCCACAACACCTTCTCCCAGTCGGAGTGAAGTTTCTCTACTTAATTTACCTATAACATAATTTTCAATTACTTAAAATCTTGTTATTGTCCCTTAAAAAACTAATTAAGCTTCGGTCTAAAATCATATCGACAACCATGTTAACTCGCCTCATCAAACCATTCTACATTTTCATCTACAATTGACCTTGACCATCATTTTCAACCAACTTCTTTAGACCATCATAAAGATTTAAAGTAACATTGACCATCGTTTTCAATTACTTAAATTCTTGACCTTGACCATCATCCATCCCACGTCACCTTCTCCCAGCTGGGGTGAAGTTTCTATACTCAATTTATTTATAAGATAAATTTTAATTACTTAAAAATCTTGTTATTGTCATTTAAAAAAACTAATTAAGTTTCTTGGTCTAAAATCATACAGTCAACCACGTCGACTTGCCTCACCAAACCATTATACATTTTTCATCAACAATTGACCTTAACCATCCTTTCAGCTTTCAACCACATACCAACATATCATCCCCCATCCCACGCAACCTTCTCCCAGTTGAAACGAAGCTTCCATACTCAATTTACATATAACATAATTTTCAATTACTTAAAATCTTATTATTATCATTTTAAAAAACTAATTAAGTTTCTCGATCTAAAAATCATATAGTCAATCATGTCGACTCGCCTCACCAAACCATTCTACATTTTCATCCACAAATAACTTTATGACCATCCTTTTCAACCAGGCACCAACATACATCATCACCCATCTCACGTAAACCATTCACGTGTTTCTCATTACCCTTTCGCATGCGCCAATTGTACGGACTTTTCAAAAGAAAAAAAAAAGTCAAGAAAGCTTTTTTTTTTTTTTTTATTCCTTTTTACTGTTCAAATACTTTGATTCCTTTTGATTCCTTTTTGTGAGAGCTCTTAAACAGAAAGAAGGAAGAAGAAGCTAGTTCAAATACTCTTCTCTCTTCATCTCTGTTTCGATCGTCGAAGAGTTTGAAGAGGCAGAGAGAGAGAGAGAGAGAGAGAAGAGCAAAGCAATTTAAAGAAGAGATTATTGTGTTCAGTGTAAGTGGAAGGAATTGAAAGATGGGGATAATTTCGCAAGATGCAATTAAGAAATTCCAAGTTTTAATGGAAGAGAGTAAGTTTCGGTTCTTCGATTGGTAGTTGATCTTGTTAGATTTTTTTTTTTTTTTACTGATCTTGTTTGCCCCAATTTTGCAGTTGACGAGCCTCTAAAGAACACGTTTCAGGTTAATTCTTGTTCACTTTGATTAATTTTATGTGATTTCTGTAATGTTGTAAAAGTTAAGTTGTATTTGGTTTAGTTTGGTGATTAGATCTGTTAGTAACCCGGTGATTCTTTGACTATTGATTCTGTTTTTGGGTACTAGGGTTTGGAGTAAATGAAGTGGTGAATGTAGTTTGTTGGTGTGATAAATTGCTTTTGAAATATGTGAATTATGTTGTTTCTGTAGGAAGATTCGGTTTTTGGGTGAACAGTGGTGCGAGGGGAGTTGGTAGATCTGGGTCAATTAGTTGTTTAATTGGGGGGTGGGTTGAGGAGAAAGGTGGTGTTTTTAGTTAAATTAATGTTGTTTTAGTGGGAAAATTTTGATTTTTCGGTTTTCTTATTCAGTTGGAATAAATTAGTTAGTGAACTGATGTAGCTTTTGATGTAAGATGATTGTAGTGACGTGTTGTTCAAGTAATTACTTAAGCATATATGTTTTTTTATTTTATTTTATTTCCATTTATGTGTAATTTACCATATTGTTCGTGTTATTAGGGAAGTTTGGAGTTTTCTAGTTATTTCTTCATTTTCAGCCCCTTTGGGTATATTTGTTTTAGTGAATTGACAAAGCGTATTTGAATGTAGTTATATTGATGTGAAACACGACATTTATAGAAATTTTACTTTATTTTTCATTTTTTCTGGGAAGGTTTGTATTCATCCAATTTATTTGTTCACTTTCAGCCATTTAGGAAAATTATTTTAGCGAATTGTGGAAGCCTATCTCGTTTTTGCATTTAAAATTGTAGCATGTTTCAATTCTGGAAAATGTCCAATCAATTTGAAATGCTCGTATATGGCTATTTTTGGTAGAATTTGCTATGCATTGAGATTTATTAATATTGGACTGTTAATTTAATTATGTATGTTGAAGATCGAGTAAGCATACGCCTTTGAAATTATACATTTGTCATCAGACATCAGTTAGTAGAAACAGTTTTGACAGTAAGTTTTAAACTCACAAAAATGAAATAGACAGCATCTCAACTAGGAATTTATGAATTTTTGAAATTGTTTTTTCCAATCCCTTTTAATTCAGTTGAAGAGTTTCTATCATTTGATCCAGAGAGTTACTTGTTTATCTCAAGGAAGTCCTGTGCACTACGGGTAGCGTACTTAAATTGTCATTTATATACAAGAAAATCTTAAATTTATTTCGTGGAAGTCTTATGTTGCTAGATGTTGTCTTTACATTGTCTGAGACCCGTTGAAGGCTTAGAGTTTTATCTCACAGCTTATTGATTTGATATTCAGAATGTGCACCAAGGAAATCCAAGTGATACGTTTGCACGGTTTCTCAGGGCGAGAGAGTGGAATGTTGAGAAAGCACATAAAATGGTAGATGCAGTCTTTACAATTGAATTTTTCCTATTTTTATGCACTGAAAATATTTCTCACTCTGAAAATGCTTAACCCTATTCCAGTTGGTGGATTGCTTGAATTGGAGGAAACAAAACGAGATTGACAATATATTGTCGGTGAGCATTTTCGAGGAAACCTTCTAATCGAAAAAATACGCTCATTTCTTAGAATAAACTATTTCAGACTAACCATTGAACAGATGCATAAGCATGCTGTTCTTCCTTCCCCAAGTCTAAACCATCTTTTTTATTTGCTATGGTTTTATGTTCAATAAAAGTTCGGTTGTTCAACGCTAGCAGATAAGGGATCAAGTAATCGGCATCATCTAATATTACTACCCTTTTTATACAGAAACCCATAGTTCCCCCTGATTTCTACAGAGCTGTGCGTGATTCACAACTAATAGGATTATCGGGTTACTCAAAACAGGTAAGCTCTCATCCTCATGTTTGTACTTTTAGGGGTTATTTTGGCATATTTCTGCTTCGTCCAGCCTATTTATTTTATTGCATTTGCAGCAGACTTAGAATCTTAGATGACTATCTAAGATAGCAATTGCTTCATGTTCCTTTTAAAGCTTATTTGTTTGACTGTTTCCTTCTCTTTTCTTTTAGATATTATTCATTACATAGCAATTTTAAATCATTCTTCTAGATGAAGATGTCTTTTTTCTTGATTGTCCATTCTTCTAGTACACGTGTTTCCCATTATCTTATCATGTCTAGGCAAATAACTTTGGCATCAATGGAAGTATGTATCCCAATGTGTCAATAGCTTTGGCATCAACATAAATATTTATCAAGAAGTTAATTTTTAATTTGATTTTGCATATACTTAGCTTAAAATAGGATTTGGAACTCAAAATTGGATCAGAGATTAAAATATCTCATAGTTGAACAAAAAGAATCATTTGGGTTTGTTATTCTTCTCGAGCATAGCAGTCTTAGATATATGTGGCTCCATATGTTAACTAGAGCAATTTGAAATACGTGTCTGGTATATTCTGTTTGAAGCCTTTTGGTTTAGCTTTTAGCGGTTATATTTCATCTAGGCTTCTACTCTACTCTCATATTCCTGCTAAATCATTCTTATTGTGTTTCAATGGAAAGAGAATAGGCAAATGCTCCTAAAATTAAGTTTTTCTTTTCTCTTTTTTGACAGGGTCTTCCCGTATTTGCTATTGGTGTGGGACAAAGCACATTCGACAAAGCTTCGGTAAGAATTAGTGTCTTAACATGTTCCTTCATGTAGATCTCCACCTAATCTGAGAAGTGAGCCTTTGATGATTGTTGGTATGATTTCCTTTCTAGGTACACTATTATGTCCAGTCACACATCCAAATTAATGAATACAGAGATCGCGTTGTTTTGGTGAGTATAATGTCTACAAGTGCATACTCTTGGTGAGTATAATGTCTTAACTAATATCTGCTTCTGCAGCCTAATGCAACCAAAAAATATGGGCGGCATATTGGTAATTGTGTGAAGGTTCTGGATATGACTGGCCTAAAGCTTTCAGCTCTGAGCCTAATAAAGGTATATTCAAGTGTTTCAATTTGTCATAGTTTGGTTTTGATCATTATAGGAAGTCTGTTTGTGTGGTTATGAGCCTATGGCAACAATTGAGCTGTTTTTATATTTTTCTTTTCTGAAGCTCATGTCTTTAGAATTCTGCACATTCCTTGCAAAACAATCTCGGTTATGAGTCAGAAGATATGATGTGATGTTTTGCCTTCTTAGATCTCGAATGGGGTGTATTAACATGCTTATGACATTTTTTCCTTAAACTAGGGCACAGTCCTTTCTGACCAGATTAAACCTTTGGCTGGCCAAATATAAAACAGAAAAAAATACTTTTTGTTGTTGCCCAAACCAAATCCACAACAGCAGGGACGAGTCTAGCAACATCGTACACAAATTTGATTTAAAAAAAAAAAACCTAATTCAGTTTTATTTCCAGTGGTTTGTAGTTTGATGAATTTGGATTCATGGCATTGGGGTCTGTTGATTTGGTTTCCAAAATTTGTTCAAGTTGTTTTCCTGGGGATGAAAAATCTATTCAACAGGAGAAGAATAATAATAAGGGAGGGAGAAGTGTTTGTGCTCTCACCTCTTTCATTCCGTCCTTCCTCCTCTCTCTCTCAACCGACTCATAAGATTGAATGCTATTGAAGTAAGATGCTGCTTCAAAAATCGACATGACATCCTGCTTTGTTATCAAATCAATGTGGGCTCCACTTTGCCTGATTCGGCATGACTTGCATGTGCCATGGCCGGGTCACCCATATCCTCCCCATCATTGTTTACATGCTTTCAGAACTTGGCATTCTCTCCCTCAAACACTTTTCATTCGATCTCTCACAAAAATTTCACGAAAACCATCACTTCTCACCTCTTTCATTCGACCCTTTTCTCCTCAACTGTAAGATTGAATCCCATTGAAGTAAGAGACTGCTTCAAAAATCGAAATGAAATCCTGCATTATTATCAAATCGATGTGGAGAGCAAAGAGATCCATGAGCTTGGACGAATTTCCATCAGAGGAGGGAAGAGAGTCTAGGGTTTGATGGGTTCTTGGGAGGAGAGAAGTGATGTATTCTATGACGGAGAGAGGAGAGGGAGAGTTGCAACATGATTGGAGGAAGGAGATCAGTGAGTGTTGAGTGAGAAGTGGAGGAGAGGAGGTTAGAGAGAGAAAGGGGAAGGTAGTAGGGTTGAAGATGATGATCAGTGGTGGTGGTGGAGGTGGTGGGTTTCTTTGTGTGTGCGTGTTTTTTTTTCCCTTGGACATTAGATGTACCTTGAGATGTTTACCAATCCTTTTTATCTACACCGTAGATAGTCATAGAAAGAATGCTACTTTCATCTAGATTTAAATTATGGGCGTTTTAATCTTTTGAAACAATGCGGATGGTTTAGGCAGGTCAACATAGTAGACCTAACGGTCAAGATTCAAATTGGGTGCTAGACTGGTATTTCAATCTTTTTTAGTATCATCCGGTAATTTTAGAAGTTTTTTGGGTACCATAAGGTAAATAACCCTAAAAGTGTTGCATAGGTATATACACTGGAAGGAATATGGTGATTTGTGTTGGTATTTGTGAAAACTGTATAAAATATTAAATAAGGTGTCGGAATGATATTAAATTCGATTTATCAGCATGGAAATTGTAATATTAACACCTGTTGCAGCAAACATTGATGTCAGCGACATATGACAAGTTGTTATGTTCTACATATGAAAACTGGTTTATATCATGAATATACAATTTTAGAACTTCAAAAAAAAAGAAAAAAAAGAAAAAGAAAACAACAACAATTGCAATATACTAGGATAGAGTTTGGATTGTTTGCATCATGGTTTAGTGATTCGGTCTCTACTGTGTAAGAAAACAAAACGCCACATCAGGCTTTATTTACGATTAATTGTTGCTGCCTGAAGAGTTGTGTCTTTCTAAATTACATGGTTGGGCTGTGCTTGATATTCTGTGCTCTGTTGATGCAGATGATGACCGTCATATCTACCATTGATGACTTGAACTACCCGGAGAAGACAAATACTTATTTCATTGTAAATGTGCCATACATATTTTCTACATGCTGGAAGGTTAGCCTCTCTCTCTTTCTCTCTTGGACTCTTGGTCATATTTCCATGTCATCTCCATGAGAGTTCATCCCGCATTTTTGAATAGAAGCTAATGGCTGGCTTTGGAGTATGTTTAGAGGATGCATGAGTAATGTTGTCAATTCATACAAGTGTTCTCAGCCTGTTATTGACTTTTTTGTCGGTCTTGTTGGTAGGTTGTGAAGCCACTTCTGCAAGAGAGGACAAAGAGGAAAGTTCAGGTACTGCAGGGTTGTGGAAGAGATGAATTATTGAAGGTAAGATGGTTTTTTCCTTTTTTTATATGCTAAGAACCTGTCTTTCATATGTTTATGTAGAAATAAATTTATGAAAAATGTGTTTTCTGTCTGCTTTTAAGTTAAGGGTTCTATGTGAAGCACCATGATTTCAACATGTCTAAAAGGCTATCGATATGATTTTCAATCATCTAAAGACCCCAAAAGAAGGTTGATAAGACAGTCAATTTCAAGTGCATCTCCCATAAACCGGACATGAAAAATTTTCTTAGATATTGGCCATATGCCCACTTCTGTTATGAAAAGTTCCTCATCAGGTTGTGAATGCATCATAGCAGGCTGAAGGACCCACTTGAATCGTAATTTCAGTTTCTTGATTGTCAGTGGTCCCAAGTTTATAAGCCCCTGATCGATGTTCAATACCGTGGAACTAGAAATCAATCAAATTGGATTCGACCTATCCTGGATTTCAATGAAATGTAAATGAGGCACAACTATATGCTGAATATCATCCGTATCACAAATTTGTAGTATATTTCTGGGCACTGGATCAGATGACAGCCTTATCAAAATTGCCTTAGTTGCTCCTAGGAAGAATCTAGAATCCCATGTCCTCTGATTTTCTGAAGAGTGAAAACTCGAACCAAACAATATCTATGCATGCATGCAAACTTTTGACAATACTTTGAAAACACAAACAATCAAAATTTTGATTAAAAATTGTAGACGACTTTGGTTCACCACATATCAGTTGAATCATAATGACATTGTGATATGGCTAACTCCCTTGAATGTGGGTGGCAAGTTAATGCAACTTATAAGTATTGGCATTACTTGAAACTATGTGAAGACAGTTGCAACATAAAGATTATTAAAATCAATGTTTACAAGTTGTAATTAGTGATTTTCTTGCAAGTTACAAAAAATCAAATCATTTATAGAAGGTTTTATTCAGAGAAAAAGAAGAAAATTCAATTAGTTTTAAGTCGACATTCAGACAATTGGGCATGATCCATGTTCATCGCTACTAGTCATCTATCCATGTTCATAGCTTTGGGAATTGTGGGGTTCAACGAAAAATAAAAAAATCACGTGCCGAAAGCTTAAAAAGCTAAGCCTTATTACTAACACCTCACTGGTATAAAGTGTAATCTGCCCCATTAGCAGCCCTAATATGCCTCAATGTTTTTATGGAATTGAAGATGAACCTCAATCAAAGTTGTAACTAGTGCTGATATTTATTCCTAATTGGTTATGCATAAAGAATTCCATTTGGATTTCTTTTAGATATGTTTTAGGTTGTGAGGTTTTTACTTGCTGGATATGAAAGTATTTTTTCATTTTTCATTTTTAGAAGTAGTATTGGCACCCATTCGAGTTAGACTTCTGTATTTATTCATTGAGTTGACAGAGAAAAAATAAACACAAAACCCGACCCCTTGTCTTTAGAAGTTAGAACCATGCTGCACATATGCAAGTTATATTTCCTAGTTAAGTTCTATTTAGCACAGCCCCTAGCTTCCATTAATGAATCTGCCCCAGACATAGCATGAATAAGATCATTGCGGCGACCACACCACCACTACCACTGAGTCACAGACATACCATGACCAAGACCATTGCAGCCACCCCCAGCATTAAACCACCAACATCACTATTCAGACCTCCTGAACACTATTGCCACTCACCCCAGAAGTTGCCCAATGGTTTTAAGATAAGCTGATTAAGGTCCCACCCTTCTATAAATCACAAAACGGAAAAAATATGTAGAAGAGGAGGGCTAAGCCTGGCCTCAAAGCAAAACATAAACAAAGAGAGTTATCATATCACAGGTTGTTCTAGAAAGAAAGATCAACCTAGAGGAAGCCAGACATAGCTCTGGAATTTCACAAAATCTGCTGCATTTTGGAGTGATGCTTCCAAGGAACCTGCCACTGACTTTTCACCATGTTGGCGACTTGTTTATTATCAACTACAGCTTCCACCTTTTTGTACCCCATGTAGATTCCAATATCATGACCAACGTTCCGTGCTTGAATCTCTAGGATAAACTATTGGTTTTCGAAACACTTAGAATGTTACCCTCTTGCAGACCCATCTGTGCTGAGCTTCACTTACTCATCAGCTGGGTGCGTTCCCACCGACAGTAAGTAGTCTGGGAATGCACCATTTTGGGGTGTAATCACATTATCTGACATTACATTCTATTAGTTGGAGTATTGCCCAATGATTTGTCCGAGGAATATTGAATCATGAAAATCGAAATAGGCTTTCACTCGAAAACGCTTACAGCCTTGCACCGCTAACAAACTCACCCTGTGCTCCTCAAGTGTCCAAACTGGTGACAATAGGACAGCGTGCACAAACCGTAAGAGTCTCATACATCACATCATGACTCATGTTCATAACCATACTCCGTGAACCTTCAACACATTCAGTGGAAGGGTAGAATAAAAGTGAGATTATCCAGAATTCGAAGAGATGGAATACGCAAAGAAAGAGTAGGTGCATGGTTTTCATGCAAGAGGTAAAATGAACAATTTCCCTCAATCCACAAGTGACCAGATATTAGACTATCTCTGGTGGTAAGTAAACGGTTCATGTTTCACTTTCAAAGGAATGGTGCACTGGTCGATTATTTGGATAAATGGAGTTGAATCTTCAGTTTAGGGAAGAGTATGTTTGAAGTAAGTTTGTGCAGATTTTACTGTGAGTCTGGACTTTTCCAATTTGGCTGCCTTCCAGTTGGAAGGCCTCGTTCAGTAATCAGTATAGGTGTTGGGGGAATCAAACTGGTGGCTTAACTGACCTTTTGCCCAGAAGCTTGATAGAGTCAAAACTCCCCTACATATTTTCATAAACTTCAGTGAGAAGTTGTTCAGGTGTTCTTTGTGATGGGTTTGCTCAGCTGTTCTTCCGCCATGGGTATTTAGTAAAGTCTGGTGGCAGAATTTGCCAATTTGGGGACAGCGGAGACCTGTGTAGCTTTATATCAGAGATCTTACTCCACTGGAATATTCAGGGGACTCAATCTGGTTGGTAAATGGCTGTGGCAAAGATTGTCATTCACAATCATCTGGACGTTATGGAATGCAGAAGATGTTTCAAGGATCTAGGCACACTGGGAATTACACCAATATTTGGAATCGGGGTGGGGCTGCTGGGGTGGAATGTTCAATTAAGATAATCTGGCGATCATTTAGATACTCTGTTTCCGTTGTTGTCATGTCTATTGAATCTCTCGCTCACTTGTTCCCCTCTCTTTTCCTTGATTTAGTGAAGTTCCCTTGTCTCAGAAAAAAAAAAGAGGTTCAGTTTGACCACGGTTGATCTTGGAGACGTTCTTGTAAGGGGATGGACAAAGGTTGATGGTCTTCGATCCAATTATCGAGCCATATGTTGTACTGATTACAATCATAGATTTATAGATAAACCGGCTTGGGCCCAACTTGTGCTTCAACAAGTATCCAGGATTTCCTATTCTGAGCAATGTTGTGAAGATTGTTCTACGACAACTTTTGCTCGAATTAACTTGTGATGATAATACTTCATCATTATTTTCTACAATTACCCTAGACTAGCATCTGTCTGTTCATCTTTATATTCCTCTTATTCACATTTGGAGTTGAACTGTGATTTCATCTTGTTGCCTTTTTAAGAATTAGGCTGCAATATTTATTTCATAAATGTTAACTTCATATTTTTGCTGCCATTAAAGGATTGCTTTCTTCCTTCGCTTCATGCCCACCATAATTCGAAGTTATGCTTATCCACTTAGGTCACGAGATTCTAATTTTAACTTGTGTGCATATGCAGATAATGGATTATGAATCACTCCCACATTTCTGTAAGAGGGAAGGATCTGGTTCATCGAGGTCGAGTAATGGATCTGAAGTCTGCTACTCCTTAGATCACGACTTCCACCTAGGGCTCTACAACTATATAAAACAACAATCTATGAACATGGTTACTACTACACCCATCAAACAGGGGTCTTTTCACGTGGACCTTCCAAAATCAGATGTAGAAGGAAATAGGATTGCTGAAACCATAGAATCGGAATTACATAGGCTTGAAGATAAGAATGGGCTTTCACGATCCTTAGATAGTCTCAAAGTGGATGACAAGGACACCAATTGAATCGGGGGATTAGTAATGTTTGTAAACTATGGTACTGATTCTGACATCAAGCATCGATCATCAAGTTTCAGTAATAGACTGTACGACCACTAGTTAGTAGTTAGTGATAGCTTGCATCAGCTCGATGCTTGCTTTGTAGTCGTAATTTAGTTTATGTAATCTAAACTGTATTACCAATAGGCTGGTGAGTTGAAGCTCTGTTTTCAGCCTGAAATGGTTTACGAAAATGACAGTGTAAGCTAAGTTATGAGTTGCAGAAGATGATTAGTTATAGGAGTCATTCTACATGGCGAGGAAACGAGTGAGGGGAGGGAGGTGGTGGGGTGGGGACCGTTCACCTCCCTCGGGATGCGTGCACAAAAATTGACGCACGCATCCCGAGGGAGGTGAACGGTCCCCACCCCACCACCTCCCTCCCCTCACTCGTTTCCTCGCCATTTAGAATTTCTCTTAGTTATAGTCTTACTATGAAATAGCTCTAATTGCATAATGTTTGCTTTATAAGTTGTGTGTTAAGGTCCATTTTGGTTTTTAATTTTGTTTTGACTTACTTTCTACAATAAATTGTTTCAGAAGTTTTCGGCTTCTTATTTTTTGCATTTTTAATATTAATGCAAAGGGTTTACTTGTGAAACCTTCGCAATTATTATTTAAACTCCAACTGTTTCACAATTCTTAAAATGTTCGGTTCAGAAACGTTATGCAAATCTCAGTATTGAATGCCTGATGCCTCTGCGTCTGATCCTCTCTATCTTCCCTAACATTGAGCTTAGGCCAGTTAAAACATATCTTTCCTTTGGAGCATGGAGCCTCTAACTATTGTAGCATTCACTGGGGGTGCAATTGGGCAAATTGGGTTCATCATTCTACGGTATCGACCAGTTTTGAACTTTGTCAGGAGGCTAATCGATTGTCTCAGACACCCACGACCACCGCCTCCCCCGGCAGTCACTCGCCGGAGGATTTTTGATGCCATTGAAGCACGATTTCGTCGTTAAGGTTTCCACGGAAATGTTTATCAACCCTTTTCAGAATTTTTGTCAGAAAGTAAAATCAGTTTAAAACAGTTGTTTGTTGAACCTTTTGAGTTCTTGACTATTTTACGCCCTATACAGTGGTAGAATAAATGCATTGGTAATCTATTTGATAGGAATTATATACACAAATTACATACCTCACTATATTTTTGCATCATCGGCACTTCATGCATCAATCATGTGACCGAACTCTTGTACTTGTAGCTATGTTATACATAAATCTTTCTACAATGCAGCATCTGCAATCGATAACTGACATTTTGTTTCTCACAAAAAGATGAAACTGTTCTAGGAGAACTACTGAAATGATTTAAGGTTAGATCATTCTATCTGTTTCCCTTGCAGCAATGCCGCCGAGACATTTTGTTTACTACAAACATCTCAGTCTTGGAAGAAATCTGCAATCTGCAACACAATATTCTTACCAGTTTCTGGGTTTATCATCAGGGAAGCGACAAGATCGTGTTTCCATCCTGCTTATATCATCAGGGAATCGAAAGGATCCCGACTCAACCACACTCTTCTTTCTATGAAAAATGCCACTGAAAAATTTTCTTGACCCAAATTTTTTATCCACTTTGCGAATACCCTTTATCGAATCTGGAGAATGCTGTGCTGCTCCACCTCTATCCTTTTGTTCCTGTTCATCCCATTTCTTGAGTTCTCCCTCGATTGCATTCCTTGCTGCCTCAGCCCTTTCGACCCTCTTCAAAGCCTCCTCCGCTGCAGCCTTCAGTTCATCTATTTCTTTCCTACTCGTTTCAACTTTCTCAAGTACTTCGCTTTCACTTGCCCGCAGAGCTTCTACCTGAACCATAACTGCATCTTCTTTCACCTTTGCTGACGCTTCACACTCTTTAACTTTCCGGTTCAGAGTTTCAAAGTCATGTGTCGAAATTGTGATAGTAGAAGCAATGGCTGCATTCTTTCTTTCTAACAATACTTTGACCTGATCAAGAGCTTGAGCCTCTGCTGCTTTTGCCTCTTCATGCTCTTTGAACATAACCTCCAACTTTTTCTTTGCTTCTTCGAGTGAAATTTTAGCCATATCAGCTTCTTTCTTCAACTCTTCTGCAGTTTTTTTCTTCTCTTCCGCTTCCTTTCTTGCATTTTCTGATTCCCATGATAGTTGTTTAAGCATTTTAGTTAGTTTGTCATCTGATTCGCCTTTTTCTTTTTGTTCTTCTGCATGGGCTGCCTCAAGCTCAGCCTTGCTCTTCTGAAGCTCAACTTCTAGATTACTGGCAAGAGATTCATGTTCTGCTTCCTTCTCCTTCAATGTAGAATGCTCTTTCTTCACAGTTTCTAGCTCATCCTCGAGGGAATTCATAAGGCCTGTAAGTGAGGTTTTTTCATTGACCAACTCTTGCAATTTCTCTTTAGCACTACTAAGCTCGGATAACATAGCCTCTACACAATTGGTATCAGATGCTTTGCTGTCAATCTCATTCTTAAGAGACACTATTTTCTCTTCCAGAACCGCTACCTCAGATTGTCGCTTAGTATCACTTTCGGATAGAATCTTTGCTTGCTCTTGGTGAGCTTCCGCAGATGTTAATTTCATCTGCACAAGCGAGTCTTGTGCTGCCGTAATCTCTTTGGTGATGTCATCAGCTTTTTCTGCATTCTCTTTGGCTGAGTTCAATGCTTCTTCAGTTTGTTGGAAGGCAACTGCCTTTGCTTCCAGGAACGCTTCCAAGTCTTGACGGACTCTTATGAACTCCTGTTTCGCGGAATCTAGTTCAAAAGCTACATTAGCATATTGTTGTCTAGCCTCTAACTCGTCAGGATTGCCAAACGCTGCAGGGCTTCCTGGGTGCGCTTCATCCAAATGTTTAACCTGATCCTTTGCATCTTCAATTACCTTATTCACCACTTCTTTGGAATCATTTATAGCTTTAAGCTTGCTCGTCAGATCCTCAACTATTCTTTTGGAGTTCTCAAGTTCTGCAAGTGCTTGTGCCTTTGTTTCATCTGCATTTTTTAGTTGTTCTTTGAGTATGTTCAGTTCTTTTTGTGCCAAGTGAAGCTGTGCTTCCTTGGCAAACACATTCTGCAACAAAGGGCGAGACCAATACTTGGTTATTTACGTATCATAGGAAACAAATAGTCTTAAGTACCATACTCGGATTGCATTCAAATTTTCACATACAGGTAAAAAAATGTAAGTTTTCAGATCAAATATACTCGTTATGAGAAGTACCTCTACGGGTGGAATTTTTGTTTTGTTGGTACTAGTAGTAGCAGTAGTAGGTTTCTTTGAGGTGGCTTTTGCACCAAATAAGCTAACAGCAGCTTTGACAGATGCAAATGGTGCTGTGGTATCTATCTCCCCTACTTCTACTTTTTCAGTCTTGACAGAATCCGACGAAGGTTGTGTAATTTTGATAACCATGGTGTTTTGTGTTTCCTGTTCTGTTCCAAAATCAACCTGTATAAAGCGTACAACTACGTAGTTTAAGATGAATAGGCAAAAAACAAAAGTAGAATGCAAAAAATCCAAAATCGCGATGCCACTATAATGTAGAACTAGGCTAAATATAGGTGACTGATGAAAATTCTAGTTTTCCATTAAACTTGACAGAAGATAGTCTTAGAACATCTTCAATGGAAGATCCCAAACCCTGAAAAATGGGGATTACAAAGTTGATCATTGATTATTAAGGCATTTTGAATCATGAACATGCAATTTCTTTTTGACATGAAAGAACATGCAATGCAAAAAAAATAAAATGAAATGAGAGATAATAACACAAATATATTACTACCTGAAAACAACCTATTGAAAAATCCTAGCTCTCTCCTAGGAGCTTTTGATCATTGGAACGTTGGTTCCCTCGGAAACTTTCAAACTTCTTAGCTAACACCACCTTGAATGGCAAGAGTTGCAGAAGAAGAAAGAGAGACAAGATAGAGGAAGGGAAAGAAAAAAAGAGAGAGGTTAAAAACTTAAACATGAAATATGGGGTTGAGAGGATTTAAATCGAAAATTGTGGGAACAAAAAATGGAGGAGGAAGAGGAAAGGAGAGGAGGAGAAGTAGACTCTTTTGACAAGTCACCATATGACTTGGCTGGCTCACTACCTTTCTTTCAATTTGGGCCCAAGCCCATGAGATAAAGGCCCATTTAGAAGCCCAAGCTCGAGTGCTCGATCGCCTCGTCGAGTCCAACTTTGTCTCTTTGGTAACAAATGACTTTGGTAAGTTTTTTTCTCTTTCGAAAAATGATTTTTAATGCTCACCTTTTCACAAAATAGACAATTTAGACTGTAGTTAATGTAATAACTAATGATACTATCCGCTAAATGCACTAATGATACTGTCCGCAACAAATCTTACTAGCTGAGCTAGCAACCATTGACCATGATGTCTTATCATGTATACTTATATATTTTTTTTATGATTATATGACAGTACATATTTGCATTTTCGGATCTGAAGGAGATCTTACATAATATGCTATAAAATAATGTTCACCCCTCTTAAAGCAAAATCCCATTTGATTGCCCATTTCCAATTTTCATAATTTTGGGCATGAAACACTCCTCCAATTTGTCGATATGTCTGTAACTTCAACCTTAGGTTTTTCTTTATTTTCTTCATTGATTCTCCTTGGATTCCCAACTCTAAAGTTTAAAGAAGAACTCGAATCATGAATAGAAAATTTGTTTCAAACTCAGAAAAGATATTTTTCATGTATATACATATTTTTTTTATTGCAAATTGCAGAGCCCATAATATGATTCACATGTAATGTAAGTACAGATAAGATAAGATACACAGAGTCACAAAAACAACTTTTTGTGGACTTTTGTAGTGTATATAGTTGGCATATTGTAAGAACTAAGGCAATAAATTAGCAGGGATGGGTAGATACTGATCAATTTCAATGGTTCTATTGCCTAGGTCATGTCCTTATTTGTTACTGATCTTGTGATTCAGACCTGTCAACAAGTTTATATGATTTTCCCTAATTTTTGCATTAAAAAAAAATCTACGGCAATGATAGATTTGTTAATGAGGACGCTGGCATTTAGCCTGCCATGACATTCCAAATGTTTGCTTACATCACTTAAGTTGGAAGCACTCGTATTGGATATCAATTCGATGTAGGTGTTTTGTGTAACCGAGGCCTTTTAAGATAAAAACCCGCCTGCACCCAAGTCCAGGGTGGTGTTGGAACAATATGTATTTCAATTATTGTTAATCATTCCTACCCTAAAATCAATCCTATCATCAAAATCATTCCTACCATAAAACATCTCTCCTCAACAATTGGAGGAAAGAAAAGTAATTCAAACCTAACTCAACAAACAATCATATTAATTGAAATCATACCAATCATATCAAAAGGAAGCGTAAATTAGCAATCACCCATGTCGGCTTTTTTTCTTATATATATATATATATATTTTATATGCAACTTCTACATTACTATCAGACATGACTGTAGGCTCATCAAAATAGTAAGTTTTGAAGGATGAATGGTGCAGAGAAGCTGGATACAGTGACTCCGAAAGCAGAAATTTCAGGTCAGTTCACTAGCCAAACTTGCTTCAACTATTTGTTGTAAATGTCATTTTAACCGAAGTTGTAATCTTTGTATACAGATGAAGAAGTGAATGATTGTCCAATTGAGCAGGTTCGTCTGACAGTTTCAACCAGTGATGATCCAACATTACCAGCTTTGACATTTCGAACATGGGTTTTGGGGATCATATCTTGTTGTGTACTAGCATTCCTGAACCAATTCTTTGGTTACCGCCAAGTTCCGCTGTATATCTCATCAGTTTCAGCACAAATAGTGACACTTCCACTTGGAAATTTCATGGCTGCAACTCTACCAACAGGACTAATACGATTTCCAGGCACGAAATGGTCATTCACAATGAATCCAGGGCCTTTCAACTTGAAAGAGCATGTGTTGATTACCATCTTTGCCAACTCTGGTTCGAATTCTGTTTATGCAGTTGGTATAATTACCATAATGAAGGCATTTTACCGTCGGCCAATTCATCCTTTAGCAGCTTGGTTGTTAAGTCAGACCACACAGGTGATTTTTTCTCCTCCTCTTGTTAAAATTTGGAAGCCTACAGAAATAACAGCCTGATTCTCATGAACTTGATAAATTGATCCATTACCATCTCATCGAAATTGCTTACATCTTTAGACATGTCCCTGCATGTAAATGTTGAGATTCGAACTATGAATTTCAGTGCAACTCTGAAGCTTCATTTTCAACCATGTTAACTAGATGAAAAGATCAAATTATGTATTTATTTTGAAAGTAGTCTTTTGTTGATTCTTGATGGAGAATAGATGCTTGGTTATGGATGGGCTGGCCTATTCAGAAAGTTCCTTGTTGATTCTCCTTACATGTGGTGGCCATCTAACCTAGTCCAAGTATCGCTCTTTAGGTATCATCTCAAACTCTTTATCTTCGTTGTTCATTTCTCTTTTGTTACATGTCTTAATGATGATGAAACTGTGATCTTACAGGGCACTTCATGAAGAAGAGGTGAGGCCAAAGAGAAGACAAACCAGGCTCCAATTCTTTTACCTAGTCATGACAGCAAGTTTCGCATACTACATAGTTCCCAACTATATGTTCCAATCCATTACTGCCATGTCCTTTGTTTGTTGGATATGGAAGGACTCAGTCACGGCGCATCAAATTGGCTCCGGCCTATTTGGCCTTGGCATTGGTTCATTTGCCATTGATTGGTCTACTATAGCTAGCTTTTTAGGAAGCCCTTTAGCCACCCCTGGGTTTGCTGTCATTAACATTATGGTTGGGTTCTGCGCCGTTCTCTACGTATTGATACCGATAGCTTATTGGACGAACACTTACGAGGCGAAGCGCTTTCCAATTTTCTCCTCCCATGTGTTCACTGCCGATGGACAACCCTACAATGTTTCGGTTGTATTGAACCAGAAAAACTTTACCTTCAATGAACAAGGTTATGATACGTACAGCCAGATTAATCTGAGCATCTTCTTTGTATTCACTTATGGACTAAGCTTCGCAACACTGGCTGCTACCCTCTCGCATGTAGCCCTCTTCCATGGAAGGTAGTTCTTTTCCATGAATTTGTACTTGGTTTTATGCATAAACTTCGATAACATGAAGTCGTACTTATAGACACTGTTGCCTAGTATTTGCATGTAAGCATTTTATTTGTGCTAACATTGAGCATTATGATTCAATGCTTGATAGGACAATTTGGAAGCAAACAAGGGAGACGTTCCGAGATCAGTTTGGCGATGTCCACACTAGGTTGATGAAGAAGAATTATGATCCTGTTCCTCAATGGTGGTTTTACTCACTTATGGTTTTGGTCATTGCACTCTCAATTTTCACTTGCGAAGGATTCGGTGGGCAATTGCAACTTCCCTACTGGGGAGTCTTACTAGCAATTGCCTTGGCTTTTGTCTTCACCCTGCCCATTGGTATAATAACAGCTACAACAAACCAGGTAAGTTTTGTTTAAGATAAATTGCCATCGAGAACCAATAGATCTATTTGAATATCTTGGAGATGTTAAGACTTGAACAAGTTTGGAAATCTTTGTGTAGCAACCAGGGCTAAATGTGATTACAGAACTGATTATCGGTTACATGTATCCCGGGAAGCCTCTAGCTAATGTGGCTTTCAAGACGTATGGTTATATCAGTATGTCTCAGGCAATTATGTTTCTCTCCGATTTCAAATTAGGCCATTACATGAAGATCCCTCCAAAGTCCATGTTTGTTGTTCAGGTACTCCAACAGTTTGAGTTTCCTGTGTCTATAAATGATGCTACTCAATTGTGATTTGATATAAAACCGTATTGCTTAATGCAGTTGGCAGGGACTGTAATTTCAACGTCGGTCTACTTTGGAGCTGGTTGGTGGCTTCTTACGTCTGTGGACAATATCTGCCAACCATCATTATTGCCTGAAGGAAGCCCATGGACATGCCCTGGTGACGATGTTTTCTACAATGCTTCCATCATTTGGGGTCTTGTAGGTCCACTCCGTATGTTTGGAAGCAAAGGCCTATACGAGAAAATGAACTACTTCTTCCTAGTTGGACTCCTTGCACCAGTTCCTGTCTGGGTGCTCTCGCGCATGTTTCCTAAACAAAAGTGGATTAGCCTAATTAACATGCCAATAATACTAAGTGGCACAGGGAGCATGCCGCCTGCAAGAGCAGTTAACTACATATGTTGGGGGACCGTTGGGATCTTCTTCAACTTCTACGTATATAGGAGGTTCAAAGGGTGGTGGGCTAGGCACAACTACGTGTTATCTGCAGGGCTAGATGCAGGGGTTGCTTTCTCGGCTATCCTTTGTTACATGACACTGCAGGTAAAAAATAAAAATGGGATGGAATGGTGGGGACTGGAATTGGATGATCATTGCCCGTTGGCCAGCTGCCCAACTGCTCCGGGTATACAAGTTGAAGGATGCCCTGTTTTTTAATGAGACATTCATCGTGCTTCTACAAAATTTCCTTCTACTATGGCTAGTTTTGATGTCTTTCTATAGTGTCTTCAGTTTTAAAACACACACATCGGATTGGTTTGTAAAATGGGGTTCATTGGGTCATAAAATTGTACATATTCACTCACATCTCAGCAATATCCTGTTGTATTCTTAAAAGTTAAAACGATTTTAGAGCATCTTCGATGGGAGAATACAAAATAATTATAACTTTCTACAAGAATCTATAGGCTGAACACTTGAAAAACCATTTTAGATCATCCTGCGAGTCTTGTTTTGTGCCCTTGGGGCTTTTGATTCTCGTTTCCTTGTGGAGGGCGTCGCTGTATCCTCCCACTTGGTTTCTTTCATTTTTTTCAACAAAAAGGGAGGGATCCCTTCAACCCCAGCTTGCTATGCCAAAAAATAAAAAACAAAAAATGAAGACTTGAAAAACTACTGCTACTTCAACTTTGTATATGAAGTCTTCAAACTTGAACAGTCAAGCCAGGTGGGTAACACTCAGATATGTCGGCTCTGAATCTACACTATGGTTGTTTTGAATTGCCTCCAAAAGTGTTTACAGTTGGCTTGAAATTCACCATCTATGCCATTCTGGAAAAAGAAGAATTTGAGGAGGTTCCAATCACTCCAGCCTGCTGATAAATGAAATTTTCAGCAAGCTCTCAATCTGTATGGAGTTGGCATTGACCCAAAATTGGAACAAAATATAGCCTTCAAGCTGTCAAGATTGTTCCAGCCTTTTGCACCCTCCAATGGTTTGATCACCAGGTTCGATATGGAGCTAAAGACACACTCACAAGGCAAACAGAGCAACTAGCTCCAGTGTCCAATATGTAGTTACATACTTATTTGCGCAAACAAGACAGACTAAAGGATACAGAGGACTACTGATCTTAAGCCTGATACCATCACAGCATCATAAAAAATACAGTCTAATCAGTCTTTATCCTAAAATAGTTTTTTCTATATTTTGTTAGTCTATTATATTGCTCCCACGGCACTTCAAATGTTGTTTTCACCAAAGTTTGCTCCCCAGAGGTAGCATGGTACAGCAAATGTTGTCAAGTTTTTAGAATACAAATATGCCAGCTTTTGTTCAGCTCAATATAATCAATTCATTTGTGTTCATCAAATGAGTCAGGGATGGAGATATTTCATATTCTATGCATTAAACCATCATTTTCTAAGTAGTCCTTCCAAACTACAAGATGCAGAAGAATAATGGTGGAGCAATTGACGGCAGGATTCCGAAGTTAACTCAAAACAGACGTGACGTGAAAAGAACAGCATAGTATTCTAAGGTAGCGTACGTTACTATCTACCTGTGCCGGCTCTCTCTCTGATAGTATATATATATATACATATATGCTATGTAATTACTGCCAGACAGTAAAAATAACTTCACTGGTTCTAAGAATTCAATTAGCAGTGAAGGATGAATGGTTCAGAGAAATTAGAGATAGAGACTCCAAATACAGAAGTTTCAGGTCAGATCACTCACAGTTTTCATTCTAGATATTTGTTACAAATGACTGTTTCAGTAGAGTAATTCAGTTTAAGATTTTGTTCTGAAATGAGCCTTCTAACTAAAGTTATAGTCTTCCTATACAGAAGAAGAAGTCAATGATTGTCCAATTGAACAAGTTCGTCTCACGGTTTCAATCAAAGATGATCCAACGTTACCTGTTTTGACATTCCGAACATGGGTTCTAGGAATCATCTCTTGTTGTGTATTGGCATTCTTGAACCAATTCTTTGGTTACCGTCAGGTTCCTCTATATGTCTCATCAGTTTCAGCACAAATAGTAACACTTCCAATTGGAAAGTTCATGGCTGCAACTCTACCAAAACAACCGATACGATTTCCAGGGCTGAAATGGTCATTCTCATTGAATCCAGGGCCATTCAACTTGAAAGAGCATGTATTGATCACCATCTTTGCCAACTCGGGTTCGAATTCTGTTTATGCAGTTGGCATAATTAACATAGTGAAGGCGTTTTACCAACTCCCAATCCATCCCTTAGCTGCTTGGTTGTTGAGTCAGACTACACAGGTGATTGCTTTTCCTTCTCTTGTTAATTTTTGGAACAAATTTTTGAATGGTCACAAGGATTCATGAATACAACACGAGCTCGAATTAGTTAAGATATTGCACCTCTAAGCTACCAACGTATATACATATATCTAAACATGGCCTTGCATGCTTAGTGTAATTTTCAATCAGACTTCAGATACTACTTGAACAATCTTCATTTTCAAGCATCTTAGTTTGATAACATATAGAGACTTTCATAACAATCGGGACATGTTGAAATTCTGAAGTTTTTTCTTGATTTGTTCGCGGAGAATAGATGCTTGGGTATGGATGGGCTGGTGTTTTCAGAAAGTTCCTTGTTGATTCTCCATACATGTGGTGGCCATATAACCTGGTTCAAGTGTCCCTCTTCAGGTCTCTTCTCAAACTCTTTCGGCCTTTCACTTTCACTTTTGTTAAGTATCTCTTTATCTCATAACAACAATCCTGTGATCTTGTAGGGCACTTCATGAAGAAGAGAAGCGGCCTAAGAGAGGACAAACCAGGCTCCAATTCTTCTTACTAGTCCTCACATCAAGCTTTGCATACTACATTTTTCCTAACTATATGTTCCAGTCCATAACAGCCATGTCCTTCGTCTGTTGGATATGGAAGGATTCAGTCACGGCGCACCAAATTGGCTCCGGTTTGTTCGGCCTTGGCATTGGTTCCTTTGCCATTGATTGGTCTACTGTAGCTAGCTTCTTAGGAAGCCCCTTAGCAACCCCTGGTTTTGCTGTCATTAACATTATGGCCGGATTTTTTATTATTCTCTACATAATGACACCAATAGCATATTGGACTAACACTTATAATGCGAAACGTTTCCCCATTTTCTCTCCCCATGTCTTCACTGCCGACGGGCAACCTTACAATATTTCAGTTGTATTGAACAAGAGCAACTTTACCTTTAACGAACAAGGTTATGATAGTTATGGCCAGATCAATCTTAGCATCTTCTTTGTATTTGCTTATGGACTAAGCTTCGCAACACTGGCTGCTACCCTCTCTCATGTAGCCCTCTTTCATGGAAGGTACGTACCCGCGTGTCCATTAATGTATTCTTGGTTCCATCTATAATGCTTTTACACAAAAACTTCAATAGAGAAAACTCAATTCCTATACGTGCTAATATTAATTCGTAACTTGTCCATGCAACATGTAAGATGGCTTCTATAAGCTTCTTTTTTTTATCCTATAATGACATTGAATTTTATGATTTGAAACTTGATAGAACAATTTGGAAACAAACAAGGGAGACATTCCGAGATCAGTTTGGTGATGTCCACACTAGGTTGATGAAGAAGAACTATGAAACTGTTCCTCAGTGGTGGTTTTATGCAATTTTGGTGGTGGTCATTGGGCTCTCAATGCTTGCTTGTGAAGGTTTTGGTGGGCAATTGCAACTTCCATACTGGGGAGTCCTATTAGCCATTGGCTTAGGTCTGTTCTTCACCCTTCCCATTGGTATAATAACAGCAACAACAAACCAGGTAAGCTTATTCATGGTGTTATAGATTGATTCGGATCTCTTGGTGATCACACATAGGGCTTAACTATCTTTGATAATATTTGTGTAGCAACCTGGGTTAAACGTGATCACAGAATTGATTATAGGTTACATGTATCCCGGGAAACCTCTAGCTAATGTGGCTTTCAAGACGTATGGTTATATCAGTATGTCTCAGGCAATTATGTTTCTGTCCGATTTTAAATTAGGCCATTACATGAAGATCCCTCCAAAGTCCATGTTTGTGGTTCAGGTACTATCACAGTTAATTGAGTTTTCTATGTCTATGTACACAATATGACTCGCAATTTACGAAACCATGCACACTGCTTAATGCAGCTGGTTGGGACTCTCATTTCAACTACTGTCTACTTTGGAACTGGTTGGTGGCTCCTAACAACAATTAAGCATATTTGCCAACCAGCACTATTGCCAGAGGGAAGCCCATGGACATGCCCCAACGACGATGTTTTCTTCAATGCTTCTATCATCTGGGGTCTTGTAGGTCCACTCCGTATGTTTGGAAGCAAAGGTCTATACGAGAAGATGAACTACTTCTTCCTAGTTGGACTCCTGGCCCCCGTTCCAGTTTGGTTGCTCTCACGTTTGTTTCCTAAACAAAAATGGATACACCTAATTAATATGCCAATCATAATAGGCGCCACAGCAAATATGCCGCCTGCTAGAGCAGTGAACTTCTGGTGTTGGGGTGCCGTAGGGATCTTCTTCAACTTGTTTGTGTATAGGAAGTACAAAGGGTGGTGGGCTAGACACAACTATGTGCTTTCGGCAGGGCTAGACGCTGGCGTCGCTTTTTCAGCCATTCTCGCTTACATGGCACTACAGATATCCAATAGAAATGGGATGAAATGGTGGGGTTTGGAATTGGATGATCATTGTCCTTTGGCCAGTTGCCCAACTGCTCCTGGTATAAAGGTTGAGGGGTGTCCTACTTTTACTTAGACGATGTTCAAGTTGCTATTTCTGTTCCGCTTCTAGTGTTTTGGACATAAAATTAGTTCTCGTAATGCTTATTTTATCCAAAAATAATTTCTCTAGCAAAAGGTTCTTCTTCAGTAGGATCAAGTGCAAGATCACATATATATATATGGCGAATTATGGTATCTTAAAAGCGATTACAAAAGACATAAAATCAAATCAACATCGTAGACATGTAGTCGCATCAACTAGAGATGCAACAATCTGCAAAAACCAAATCAAGGTACCAATATCTGTCAGTCTCTTTCAGAACAGATGGTTGGCTATGTTGTCCTCTTTTGATTATTAGATAACTTATACATCAACTGATGATCAGTGCAAGTTCAAAAATAGTACATGTTTAAACCATTTATATATTGATTCATGACTAGGCTTTATGTGTTCAGTTAACATAGGAATCGTTTTATGATACTGAAAATGACTTAATGGTGTATTACACATTTATCCCCTCCTATATGTTCGAACCAATAATTTTCCGTCTCCTTTTGACTGTTAGAATGGAAGGACTCAGTCATGGCTCGCCAAACCATACAGATCGAATACTGCCCTTGATTACTTCAACTTCGTAATATTTTGATACAATGGTACTGTCTTGTTTGGTTTAGAAAGTGCACTGTGGGGAAAAAAAAATTAGAAAAACAAAAAAATGGAATGAGATAGTCTACCTACCAGCCACCTCTTTCTGTTTTTCACCTTCACTTTCACTTTGGATTCTCCAAGGAAAATCAATTGGTTTGTTTTGTTGCCTGTTTTATTCCTTCTAGATTGATGATCATAAAGTCAGAAGGAAATACATTCCGAAGCCATATATCTACTCATTCATAGCTAATTTGAGTCCCAAGAATTACAAAATTTTCTTCTGATTAAGGTCTTACATTTTGTAAACTTCTGCGCGGCTGAAAACTATATACTGAATCAATACATCTCCTAACAAGTTTTTTGTAACTTGTTTTGTGATGCAGGCTCTATGCAATCATAGTGAACAAGTAACACTTACATCAGCATATATTGCATAGAACCTGCATAGTTGTTCACTATGATTGCATAGAAAACCTGCATAGTTGTTGTTCACAATGGTTATTCACTATGCAATCAAGAAAACCTCATCTAAGTAAGAAATTTATCCAACAAATGTTAAAGAGGACTCCAATTTTAATACGCAAAAATGTTACGAATAACCTGTTAGAGTAAAACACTTTGGATAATATGCAACTCATAAAAACTAATCTTATGATTATGGCAATCAAGACAATTAATTGGAAAGTATTAATTGAAAAATAAAATATTGAAGATAAACTATCATGATCTCGTCGATTAAGCCAAAAACTGATACCATGAGAGATCTTCTCCACAAAAATGGCAATTAGCCTAGAAATCAATATGTTGAGTTATCATATGAAATCACCATCAGAGTGTTCATTAACTGTGTGGGAGTCTTATCTGACACTAATGGAATTCGAACAAGAAAACCAAGGTACTTGTCATCTCTCTTTTATGTGTAAAAGTTTTGAAAATTTTAGTAAACCTTGCAAGAATATCTATGTATTGATATATTTTGTACATTGTAGATGAAATCATCGATGATTCTCCTATTGAGCAAGTGAGGCTCGTTGCTCCAATCACTGATGACACAACATTGCCTGCCTTGACATTTCGTACTTGGGTCTTGGGACCTATTACATGCATTTTTCTAGCATTCACAACCCAATTCTTCAGTCTTAGGCAAAATGTGATTCTTATTTCAAATAGTTGTTCATCCTGATTGTTGGAAAGTTAATGGCCAAGAAACTTCCTAGCTAGCTAGACGTTGCCTAAAATTGCATTAGATTATAACTAACCCAAACTAACACTTTCCCAACCCTACCAACTTTTCTACTTTAGAAAGAGATCTCATTGCAGTAAAAAAAAAGTAGATATTTGGATTGAAAAGGTTTAGAGCTGGGAAGATGGTAAAAGACTATTGTAATTAACAAAAGAATCGTGTTGAAACAAAACAGAAATTGCAGGCTGGTGGATACTGATAAATGTCGACCATTAAAACGAACCAAAAATACCTTCAACAGAAAACAATAGTATAATTGACAAAGGGACTTTAGAACATAAATTCCCTAAAGGAAATCAGTAATGCAATTGACAAAGTAACTTTAGAAAATAAAATTTCAACTCTACTTTGGAACTGGTTGGCGGCTCCTAACAACAATTAAACATATTTGCCACATTACACCAAATTGATATTTTTGTAACAACCCACAAAACAGTATCACTTTTAAAGTGTAACAATCTACCTAACAATTTTACACATTTTCACAAACAAAATGATACAATAGTTGTATCACCATAAAGAATATGGTTATAAAAGTGATACTATTCATGGTGATCCAACTTATTGTATCATTTTTTTTGTGTTACCGTTTTTCATTTTTTTGAATAAATTTTAGTTTTGACTTGAAATTGTTTGGTGGATTATAACATCTCAAAAGTGATATTATTTTAGAGTTGTTACAAAAGTGTCAATTTGGTGTAGTGCCAACCAGCACTATTGCCAGAGGGAAGCCCATGGACATGCCCCAACGACGATGTTTTCTTCAATGCTTCTATCATCTGGGGTCTTGTAGGTCCACTCCGTATGTTTGGAAGCGAAGGCCTATACGAGAAGATGAACTACTTCTTCCTAGTTGGACTCCTGGCCCCCGTTCTAGTTTGGGTGCTCTCACGTTTGTTTCCTAAGCAAAAATGGATACACCTAATTAATATGCCAATCATAATAGGCGCCACAGCAAATATGCCGCCTGCTAGAGCAGTGAACTTCTTGTGTTGAGGTGTCGTAGGGATCTTCTTCAACTTGTTTGTGTATAGGAAGTACAAAGGGTAGTGGGCTAACTTTATTATAACACATAATTGAACTTGAGCGCGGAGAGTAATAGGTAGAACAAAAAGCCGCCGCCACCAACCTTGGGCGCTAGCTCGACCGGCCGCCACCCAGCCTGGCTGCCGTCTCTTTTAGCCGCCCCTCTCTGCCTGGCTATCGGCTGCTCTTTGTTTGATTTTGGCCGTCGATTGGATCAATCTGCTGCGACCAAGATTGGCTACTCTTTGCTGCCTGGATCGACTGGATCTACCAAGATTGGCTGCTCTTTGTTGCCTGGATCGACCAAGATTGGCTGCTCTTTGCTTGATTTTGGCCGTCGGATCTGGGACGTCGATCTGCTTGGCCGTCGATTTTGGCTGTCGTCTGAATCACTGCTGACCGTCGACTAGATCGACTGCTCACGCTGCTGCTGTCACTTTGCAGGTCTGGCTAGGTCAGGGTTTCACGTGGTATGACAGCTCCACTAGCCGTCAACACTTCTTCTTCCCCAACGGGGAGTAGGGTACTTGCAGAAGAGGCTAGTAAGTCATCCTTCGCCCAAATACTTGGGAAAATACTGATTGATGAGGTTAAGGAAACACATGTTGAGGGAACTAGATTCCAAAAAGAAGGAGAACCTGCCATTGGGCTTACGACATCTGACGAAACTCGTGGGGAAGCGTTCATGGAAAAACATGTGATAATATTAAAGTTCTCTAGCTACATACCAACATTGGCAGATATTCGAGATTCGATACATCGAACCTGGGGGATTCTAGGTGATTTCTCGCTAGGCTTGCTAGATCAACGTCACGTTCTTGTCCGGCTTCAATCTGAGGCGGAAGCAAAGAAAGTCTTATCAAGGGACTCGTTCTTGATTCGGGGAGCTCGATTCAAAGCTTTTCGTTGGCATGATGGTTTCAGTCTGAAAGCAGATCCGACATCGGTTCCACTATGGGTAGAGTTGTCTCACTTGCCTTTACATTTATTTCATCCCCCTCTTTTGAAAGCAACCGTGAACTCTTTTGGTGTCTTTTTGCGCATGGATGATCATACTAGATGTCTGTCACGCTCGGGTTATGCCCGTGTCTGCGTGGAGATGACTTTGGCGCAAAAATTACCAAGTAGAATTTGGATAGATAGAACTAACATTAGGGCCTTTTGGCAAAAAATTGAATACCCGGGCTTCAAATATTGTGATTATTGCTCATTGATAGGGCATCAGGAGGATTTTTGCAGGAAAAAGTTAGGTCTCAAGGGTAATGTGAAAGCATCCCATGTGGTAAACGAAGAGAATAATGACAAACAAATAGTGGTAGCTAAAGTTGTCAAACAACAATATGTTCCAGTGGCTCATAAATATAAAGTTGCACAATCAGAGGTTGGCACGAGTGGAGCAAAAACTAATATGGGGGAGGGAATCAAGGAGGGAGTGGGTGCTGAGAAACCAGTGGCCAAAGAGCCGGTGAATTTATTGTTGTCGAACAAGTTTGAGATGCTTACGGGGGATAATGTTGAAGATGAGAGTAATCAAACAAAAAAAATTTCGGCTAGTAAAGAAAAGGCTACCGCCAGTGACATATTCGTATAAGAAACAACAGAGGAAGGCCTTCAAGAGGCGGGGTACACAACTAGTGAGATTGAAAAAGCGAAGCAAGGAAACCCAACTGATCATGATGATCTAGGCAGCCCGGGGACGACAAGTCCTACGTTTGAAGATGTGAATACAAGTATTGAAACCAGCCAAATTAAGATGTTACAGAGAGAGGGACCTCGAGCCCCCCAGACAGATGATGAGCTGATCCTTACGGTCCCTGGGACACAGTCTGCGGCACAGAAGTCGGGGTGTCCAAATGGTGAGCATGAATTGCTCAACTCTGATAAGATACGCTTTGCTTCTCCCAGCACAAATCAGCTGGTAAGCGTGGAACTAGGGGTAGCTATCCCAAAGATAACCGAGCACAGGGGCCAAGACGAACTAAAAGAAAGTGAGGAAAGATGCGGTGAAGAGGTTGATGCAACCTCAGAATCAGCTACTAAACTTCCTGATTGGATAACACCCCAAGTCATCAATGATTTGAATTCCGAAATTGCAAGAATAGGCAGGGATGCCTGTGCCACCAGAATCAAAAGCTTACTTGAAACGAAAACAACAAATGTGGGGCAAAACCCTATTGAAGAAGACCATGAGGTCACCACAATATAGCCTCTCATGGAATGTGTTCCTCGAAGGTCTTCTTGAAGCAAAAAGACAAATCCTAAATTCAGGTAACTGATGATGATAATACAGGTAGAATGCAAATGCTTATTAGAACCTTGTAGGGATGCTAGATTAGTGCTAGCATTCAATGGTTTCTATATCGTGATTCATTGTGTTTCAATTCTTTACGACGACTTCTCATACATCTTGGGACCCACATTAGGTATAAATCAGGTCATGAGAGTGCTTAAAGTATTGATTGGTACTTCCGAGGAAGAAAAGTTATGGCAGGTCTATCATGCAACCACTTTAGTAGCAGAACACTTTGCAAGGTTACTCCCTAACCTGGAGACGGCGAATCTAGAACTAATTAGGTTCTTTGTTGAAGCTTTGAAGCAAATTTATTGTTTTGTTGATGATGAAACGAGTGAACGTATGAGCGATTGTAAAATTTATCATCACTTTTTGTTTTTAATATAAGGTTCGGGGATCCTAAAAACCCCAGTTCGCTTTCCAAAAAAAAAAGGGTGGTGGGCTAGACACAACTATGTGCTTTCGAGTTGTTATTTCTGTTCCGCTTCTAGTGTTTTGAACAAGTAACATTGAATATTAACAACATTGCAATTCAAGTGCAGGAATTTGACACGAATATTTTGCATATAGTTTGGCAACAATATTGCAGTTGCCTAACATTATGATTAAAGATTACACTAACTGTAAAACTGTAAACTGTAAACTCAGCATGCCTGTTTGCTGAAACAGCCAATATAGTTTGCTAAACTCAACATTGCAGTTTCTCATTCAACACTAAGATGATCAGGACTTTTGCATGTGGAATCTATGAATTAACCCTTGGATGGATGCAGCAACAACACCAATTGAAATGATGAACGCTCCCCAAACCAACAACTTCAGTAACATCCATTTGCACGAAAATCTGCGCCTTTGTGACTTTGCAATGTACATTTCGTCGGGGAAGTAGAGTGTCTGTGGTATAAATTGAATATTTATACATATTTTACGACAATCTTGATGTTTAATGTTAGTTTTAAGTTTGAACCACGGACTAGTATGTATCTAACCTTAGCAATGCAGTTCATTAGTTTTAGTGGATTGTTGCATACTTTTGGCAAGGCCATGATATGGTCACATATTTTCTATGTGGGAGTCTCTACATTTACAAGGCAAGTAAATTTACTTTATGGAGTTGAGCACTAAATCATTAGGACAAAGTTACTGTTAGAACAAAAAGTTTTGGCCATGTAAATATCAGAGAAAGACTGGAAGCACCAATTAAAAGGGACTAACAAAAGCTGAGAAATTTGCTGGAACCAAATTTAGAACACAAGATGCATGCATTTTATCATATATATCAATCGATTTATTTAAGCATGAGAGAAGACGATGAATTAAAAGAGTGAATTCCCTGAATGTTGTTAATGTCCTGGAAAACAAATGTTGATTGGAGAAGGCATAGTTCCAATTATTCCAAAGAACAATTAATCAATGTTCCGATAATGTTGGGAGGCATCTATATATCCTCAAGCCGGAGCAGTGCATTACTGGTCTTGGTTCATGTTTGCTTCAATGTTATCGTTTACAAAAGGCACAAAGGCTGGTGGGCTCGGTACAATTACGTGTTCGTTAATGGGATGGATATAGGCATTGCTTTCCTAGCAAGCTTATGCCTTCAATTGAATGATATCTATGCTCACATGTGTTCCCTGTGTAGGTCAAGGTCAAGGAGAGTATGATTCGACTACATCAGTTTTGTGCAGTCTGTGGGGAACGACGAAGTTCCTTGAAAAATAGTGATATCACCCTTCCTCATAGTACAAAGACATAGTGACCACGAGATCTCACAATAATGGAGACATCCCTGAGCCCTCGAATGCTCGTACTGGAGGAGCGTCACAGTTCCGACGGCTCTGCAACTTCACATGTATTAGCATTATTTTGTCAATCACAAAATTTGGTCTCAAATAGAGTATCCCCCCAACTAGCTAGCATCCTCGAGAACTTAATTTCAAATAAATAATGAAAACCAAATAATGAACAATAACACGAAGGAACAACCAAAACATCTAGTCCAAAAACTAATTTAACCATTGCCATTTTTTTGTTCAATAGGACTTGAGCACTGTTTGAATTTCCAAAACAATCATTTTAATTATTTGTGAAAAACAGGGCAACCATCAACTTGTATACCAGGGGCAATGGGGCAAGTAGCTAAGGGGCAGTGATCATCGAGTTCCAATCCCCACCAGTTAATGCCATAGATATTGTTCAACTGAAGGCATAGGCTTGCTAGGAGAGCCATGAAAGCAATGCCTGTATCCATCCCATTAACGAACACGTAATTGTATCGAGTCCACCACCCTTTGTACCTTTTGTAAACAATAACATTGAACGTAATAGCAAACATGAACCAAGACCAGTAATGCACTGCTCCGGCTTGAGGATAGATGCTTCCCAACATTATTGGAACATTGATTAATTTTATCCACTTCTTATCAGGGAATGCACTTGAAATCATCCATATTAAGATAGGAGCAAATAATCCAACGAGAAAAAACTAATACATTTTGGAATATAAACCATTGGGTGCAAACACTCGACCTGGGCCAATTCCACCCCAAATCATCGATTGACTTAGTAAATTACGATCTCCCGGACATGTCCAAGGGCTGCCCTTCGGAAGTTTATCTATTAGACAAACGTTATCTACTGTAGAGAGAAGCCACCATAATATACCAAGGTTAACAGAATATGAGATTATTGCCCCAGCGATCTGCATTGGACATGTACAAAGAAATTTAATACCCAATGAAGATTTTTCCCAAGTGTATATCTAGTTATTTACATACCTGGGCGATGAACATTGATCTTGGAGGAATTTTCATGTAATGAGCTAGTTTAAAATCAGACAAAAAGCTGAAGGTGTGATACAATGTAGATACGGCATACGATCTGAAAGCGTAATTGGCAAGAGGCCGGCCTGGGTATGCATATCCCATCAGTAACTCCGTCAAAATTTTCATGTCAAAATTCTGGCCTGTAGTAGCCTGGAGCACACCAAGGGGGAGTATGAAAAGAAATGGGAGAAAACATCCCAAGACGACTCCCCAATAAGGAAGTTGAATTTGTTCTTCGGATAATATGCTATTAAGAATTGCTAGACCAATCATCGAAACTATGATTGCGTAGAACCAATAATTGGGAATTGGTTTGTACTTCTTCATCATCCTATTGTGTACGTCGCCAAGTTGATTTCCATTATACAATGCCTGCTTAAATTGTTGCCATGTCTCCCTATAAAATTATTTAAAATAAATAAATAATACAAACAGTATTTTCTTAATTAATCTAAGAAAGTGTGTGTGTGTGTGTGTCTTTTTACCTTCCGTAATAGAGAATGAAATGAGGAAACGTAGAAATTGTAGCTCCAAGGTCTGCTCCAATGCTATATACATAAAAGACGCTTAGGTAGAGGTTAGAGTAATTTTTATATGCTTCTTCATTAAGTTTCAAGTCTTTATCAAGAACCCTGGACAAGTTATATTTTTGTCCATTGTAATCGAAAAGGCTATTAGAGTATAGTGGAAACCTTTTTGCTTCGTATGAATTCGTCCAATAAGCTATGGGAGTGATAATATACACAATTAGGATGAATCCTACCATAGTGTTCATGATAGTATACATGGGTAGAACTAATGGATTTCCTAAGAAACTCGACATGGTAGACCAGTCAAGAGTGAACGAGCCTATACCAATACCTCTGAGACCGGAACCAACTTGTTGGATGGTAACGGAGTCTTTCCAAATCCAACATAGGGGCGAAAGGAAAGCGATGGATGGGATGAAATAATTTGGAACTATATAATAGCTAAAGCTCAAGACGAAAACTATTAAAAAGAACTGAAATTTAGTCAAATATCCTTTAGGTCTTTCTTCCACTTCATGCAACAACCTGTAAATCAGTTCAGACCAAATGTTAGCATTTTGTTGAATGCATCATTAGTAACGTAAAGACACAATAGAATTTTGATGTGTGGCTTGCTTTGATGATATGGTTTATGTAAATTTTTCAATACTATCCATTCAGTAAAATAGTTTTTTAGTTTGAATTCTCAAGACGGTATGTAAACAGCACATGCCAGATAGTAAAAACAAGAGGAAGTGAGTTAGCTTAGAGAGAACCTGTAAAACGATACATCTAATAAGGTCAAAGGCCACCACATGTAAGGCGAGTCCACAAGAAATTTCATGAATATTCCCGCAAATCCATAACCGATCATCTGTTACATATATATGTATCGAGCATGAATAAAAAATGTACGTGCGCAAATAAGTAAAACAAATTACAAAATAGTTTTTTCCCCAAATGAAAATAAGAGAAACTCACTTGACTTGTTTGTACCAACAAAAAGGATGCCCAAAAGCTGATGTTCTTGTGGTAAAAAGTCTTAACAATCGTGACAATCGAAGTTGAATATGGATTATCTGTACCAGTGCTAGCGAGTATGGATATCAAGACGTGCTCTTTTATGCCAAAAGGCCCTGGATTCATCGAAAATGTCCATGGTGTCCCAGGAATTGTAATGGGTCTACTAGGAAGTTTCTTGGCCATAAACTTTCCAACAATCAGGAAGAACATCGATGAACAACTATTTGAAATAAGAATCACATTTTGCCTAAGACTGAAGAATTGGGTTGCGAATGCTAGAAAAATGCATGTAATAGGTCCTAAGACCCAAGTACGAAATGTCAAGGCAGGCAATGTTGTGTCATCAGTGATTGGAACAACAAGCCTCACTTGCTCAATAGGAGAATCATCGATGATTTCATCTACAATGAACAAAATATATCAATATATATATAGATATTCTTGCAAGTTTTATCAAAATTTTACACAGAAAAGAGAGATGATAAGTACCTTGGTTTTCTTGTTTGGATTCCATTAGTGTCAGATGAGACTCCCAGACAGTTAATGAACACTCTGATGATGATTTCATATGATAACTCAAAATTAAAAGGAATTCTTCATATTGATTTCTAGGCTAATTACCATTTTTGTGGAGAAGATCTCTCATGGTATCGTGATAGTTTATCTTCAATATTTTATTTTTCAATTAATACTTTCCAATTATTTGTCTTGATTGCCATAATCATAGTTTATTCAGGGGTAACATGTTTGCGTATTAAAATTGGCGTCATCTTTAACATTTATTGAAAGCCTTATATTGCAAAAACATTTTAGAAGTGTGATACATGACTAGCTTCATTTTGTTCAATATCATTCAAAAACTTACCTTAAATGTAAGATTGATCAAATGTATAGATCCACATTTGCATATATAATAAGGTCAATAGCTCACACAATACAATCAATCCAGAATGTATATACTCTTATTAACATATTCCAAATTATTGAATATATATTTCATTATAATACTATTGACAAAAAATCTTTTCAAAAACCTATATATTTACAAAATTAATCTCTCATTTTTGGCAAAAATCACCATAATCCTGTAAAATATTTTTAGACTTTACATTTTGATTTAATCCCACAAAATGAACATATACATTTTGATTTAGACAATTAATGTTGATTTGAGAAAGTGCTTCATGTTGCTTTTCATGTATGCACTTGGCAAAGAAGCCAAAATATCAATGTCAGATTTAAAACATAAAAGAGGCATTATAATTTGGCAGAAGTATTAATTAACTAGAAGATAGGAAGAAAACCCGAGAATTTCGGAGAGGGCGATTTGGAGGCGATTTCGGGCGATTTTCCTGGGTATTTCGGTCCTTGACCGAAATCTAATCTCCACCGTCCTTCCTCTGTAAGATTGCATCCCAGCCATCGCTAGTGGCGGCTAGGGTAACCACTGCGACAACCCTAGGCGGCTCAGCCATCTTTTGCCGGCATATCTCGGGTCGCGACACGCGATTCAGGCCGATACTGGCCGATATTGGTCGCTTCTGGATGTTTTCAAGGTCTCTCGTCACTGAATCTGCCAGTTCCATCGCTCTCTGTTTTCGTCTTGGTCGCGATTCAGATCTGTTTATCCAGTTTCGGTTGCAGTGATCATTGTCACAGCCGCCGATACGGTTCCGATTTGTGCACCGTTACGGTACAGAGACAGGTTTGCTCCGTGAATCTGCTGGTTTGGATTTTTCGACCCTGGCACTGTTCTGGAGGTGATGTCGGCGCCTCCCGCCGCCATCCCCCCCCACATGATGGGGAAATCTGCTAATGGGGGCACCGTCGACGGAGCGGCTAAGCCTTCTTTCGCACAAATTTTGGGAAAAATTCTAGTGGCCGACGTTATGGAGACTCCGGTTGAAGGCACTAGATTCCGTAAAGAGGGCGCTCCAGCCATTGGCATTACGGCAACAGATGAAGTCCGAGGAGAGGCGTTTATGGAAAAACATGTGATCGTCTTAAAATTCTCTAGCTATCGCCCCACATTGGAGGATATTCGAGATTCGATTCACAGAACCTGGGGCATTATGGGTGATTTTTCGTTGGGATTACTCAACCAGCGGCATGTGTTAGTTCGGTTACAATCGGAGGAGGAAGCAAAAAAAGTATTGTCGCGGGATTCCTTTTTGATTCGTGGTGTTCGGTTTAAAGCTTTCCGTTGGCATGATGGTTTCAGCCTGAAGGAGGACCCGATTTCGGTGCCATTATGGGTAGAGTTGCCTAACTTACCTTTACATCTTTTTGATCCCCCTATTTTAAAAGCAATTGTCAATTCTTTTGGTGTTTTTTTGAGAATGGATGACCATACTAGATGTTTATCGCGCCCGGGCTTTGCCCGCGTGTGTGTTGAGATGACTTTGGCGGACAAATTACCAAACAGAGTATGGATTGATAGGGCCAATAATAGAGGTTTCTGGCAGAAGATTGAGTACCCAGGTTTCAAATATTGTGACTTTTGTTCCTTGCTCGGGCATCAGGAAAGTGTTTGTCGCAAGAAGCTAGGCATTAAGGGCGGTGGCCGGGTTTCGGAACTAGGTAATGTTGAGAAGGTAGCCAAATCAAATACCGAAAGTAACAATACCAGACAACAATATGTTCCAGTGATCAGAAAAGGAAATTCTTCGAACTCGGAAGTGGGTGTGAGTGGTACAAAAAATAGCAAAGGCGAGGAGATTTCGGAGGGAGTCGGGGATAGAAAGCCGGTGGCCATTGATCCGGTAAAGGTGGGTTTGTCCAACACATTTGAGGCATTGATGGAGAATATTGAGGAAGATGAAGGTCCTCCAGCGGAATTACAAATAGCGGGTCACAAATTAGAGCATGCTAAAACCGGGGTCCAGCATGAGTCTACGGAGGAATGCCTACTAGAGGCGGGGTATACAACTTCAGAAATTGATAATGTTCTTGGACAACAAAAAAAGTTATCCCCACACGAAGATGAGATAAATCCGGAAACAAAGAACAATCCTTCTATTCAAAGTGCAGCGTCGCAAATTGTGACGAATGATTTCACATGTGAAACTCAGATTGGGCAGACTGTTTCAGGGTCGCAGCAGCCAGTGCTCTACCCTTCAAGAGGGGCCGTGATTTCTCCTCAGCCAACGATCTGCCTCAAGCCAGAGGCCATGGTCTCGCCCAAGCCAGCGCCATGCACCAAGGCTGTGGACGTGGCCTGCGCCATTGCCGCGCCATGCACCACACCAGAGAACAGAGTCTCGCCTCAGCCAACGCCCCACACCAAGGCAGTGGAAGTGGCCTCGCCCCAGCCTACGCTTTGTACCAAGACAGGGGTCGAGGCTTCGCCTCAGCCAGCGCCCTGCAACCCATTTATCGGTGCTACTAGCACAGAATTAGGGGATGCTATACAGGGTCAGCAAGTGCAGGTATTCTCGGATGATGATTTGCAGTCTCTGCTCAGGTTAAAGAGACATTTTGACAAATATGCTATCAAAACTTCCCCGGATTATAAAAGAGTCGGAGACAATTTGAATCAGGCTATATCTTTGTTCAGAGAAAATAGGTTACTTCGACCGCCGACATTTGACCTCAGTACACTCGAAATTCCTAGTGATGATAGTGATGACGTCAACTCAGAACCTGAGCTTGATCCACAGGTAGCGAACAGTGATTTGGCTTTAGGGGCTATGTCAGACGGAAAGATGAATAAGAGGCGTCACACCAACGATATCCGAAAATCCAATAGAACTAGGACAGAAACCAAAAGGTACAAAGATTGACTTTGTCTAGGCTAGTATTGGTGCATCCTATCTTTTGTTAGGCTTTGTTTCGGCTTTTTAGTTAACCCTATTGGGTCAGTCATGTAGCCTTCGGGCGTGGATTTTTTTTATGAATAAAATGGAAGTTAAAAAAAAAAAAAAAAAAAAAAAAAAACTAGAAGATAAACTAAAACATTTTTTGTTTTGATTTTGTACATTAGACAAAGATTTAGTCTTGCATGCAAGTACATTATTATTTTTATGAAATGCCAAGAAATGCATGTGTTGGCAGTGTGCATGTGAAAATGAAAACAAAAACATTGAATAACCATTAATTCCTTGCATTTTATGATACATTTTTTTGTCAAATAGTCTTATATCATCACATCAAGAAAGGAAATATAGGTAGGTGGGATGGTGTGGTGTGGATATATAGGGTTTCAATGAACATTTGAAGCAAAATACACAGCTGTATGTGCATGTTAATCTCGATTAACAAACAAGGTTAAATACACAGCTCCTCGATCTATAGTAAAATCTATTTTTTCTCCATAATTGTATTTTAAAGTTACATTGAAGTGTTTAACCAAAATTTTGGCTAATACCTGAAGTGATCATGGTCATTTGGGGGTATTACATACTATAGAGAAGATTTTTGCGTTGTTATGTTGTTAATGACTTAATGTGATTTGTGACATTCACGACAAACAATTAATTCATAGGCCGAACTCACCCTTTTTTTTTACTCGTAATTGTGATTGTCGCAACATATAAACCTGAAGTGCACACTCAAGCTGAAAAGCTTCAAAATACAAAATTGGCTAAATGTCAAGGGCCACCAATTATCTTCATTATTTTAGGAGAACATTTTATTGTAAAAACAAAACAAGTACATGCACAAATTCAAGAAAAATAAAAAGAGGGGTTAATGTGACATTGACCATCACCTTCATTAATAGAAAAGACACATTACATTGAACTGAATTGTCTGGAAGCAAAGAAATGGAGAGGGAAGCTCAGTTTGTGTAATACCCGCCTAATTAAATAAATATAATTTTTTTTTTGTAAACTCTAATGTTGATGGGTTGTTAGTCAATTGTATTTGGGCTTGATTTTGGGCTTTTATTAAACTAATAAGTAGGGTTTTATTTTGTAAAAGAGGATGAATGCATTCGGAAGTTCGGTGGAGGCGAATAACCACCCACCTTATAAAGAGAAAAACCCTATTTCATTTTTTTTCTCTCCTTTTCTCCTTCCTTTTCCCTTTTCCCTTCTTCACGATTTTATGGCGGCTGATAATGAGACAATGGGGTTGCTCGAGCTATCTGTGATGGGCGTGTGGCTGCGAGAAAGAAAGACATAAGAGGAAGTCAATGAACCTCTCTTAACTTCTAAAGGTGAAGGCTTGCTCGGCATGACTACTAGAAGCTGCAATGCAGCTGGTCAGGAAGAAGCATGTGAGGAAACAGGTGGTATTGTAGAAAATTGTGGTAAACATGTCGATATACCTGTCAGTACTTTGTCAAATGATATTGAGGAAGCAGCTGCTAATCTAATCAATGAAGATTATGAATGCTCACCGAATACTTCTGTGCCAAGAGTTTTAGTGGATACTAAATTGGTTGGATCCAAAATTTCAACGGGTTCAGTGACAGAAAAGCTTTGTGTTGACAGCACATCGGAGCAGGCATGCATTCCTGACTCAGTTGTATCTTCTGCTGTGACAGATCATATCTTGATATATGAATCTGGAAATTATGAACAGTACGAAGATCTTTGGGATTGGAAGACGTTTGGGACCATGCCTTTAGGGAGTGCTTGCTGATTGATCCAAAGGAACATGGAAGCAAGAAATCTGTTGGTGCAAAATATACTTACGCGACGATCCCTTTCGTCGCATTAAACGTTGTCGACATAACTCAATCGTAACGATCCCTTTCGTCGCGTTAGACTTTGTCGGCTTAACTCAATGGTGACGAACCTTTCATCGCACAAGATATTCTTTACGCGACAACAATATTCATCACTCTAATATTGTCACACAGGTTACGTCGATCCAAACACGCTTGATCTATTCTTATGCGACGAAAATTTTTGTCGCTTAAAGTTCTGTTTAATAATTTTGAAATCTTTTAATTCAAATATTTATTTTAATTAAATTTGAAATATTTATTAATTGAATCGTCTCACGCATAGAAAGGTTTGGCTAATTTATTTAAATACTATTAACTTTACAAATTAATAATGTATCATAATGTATCCATTACAAATTAAAATTTTTAAACCGTACTGTATAGTTACAAATTAAAAAAACACATCAGTACATTTTTTTAGGGATGTGGTGGCTGATGATGGTTTGTCGACAGTAGCGGGAGGCTCGACAAATTAATCCCTGACTGCTGGAGAGCCCCTAATAACATACTCCACCTAGTTTCCTCTTGTGCTTGTCGTTCCCCCTCCCGGGCCTCTCGAGCCTCCCTCTCCGCTTCCCTCTCCGCCTCCCTCTCCTCCTCACGCGCTTTGGCAGCATTTAACTCATTCTGTAATTCCTCCACTTTCGACTATAATGATGAAACGATTCCGACTGAGCGTTGCGAAGCTGAAGATGAGGTGTTGACCTCACGAACTTTAGCTTTTCCCATCCCCCGAACAATCTTTCCGGGTCTTGGACCTAGCGATTCCAATGTCTCCGTCAAAATATGTAATCCTGCATCAGGATTGTCCATTGTGAGTTGTTCCAACGGAGTTCCCGGAGGATGCTGCGAGGCCACTTGCTCCATGTAGGCATCCCGCCTCTCCACCATCGTTTCCTTGATTAAAAAAATTATTAAAAATTAATAACTTTTAAAACAACAGAAGTGACAACATGCAAAAAATGCAAAGAATAAAACATACATGCAACTTCACGGCCACCTCATTGCCAGATAGTGCATAAACATCCTTGAACATGTCGATTTCTGGGAATTTTGAACCTTCCTACAAAACATTGTTAAAATAATAAACCAATTAATATAAACATTTAATGGAATGTATTGACTAAAAGTAAAATAATGAAATGAAACATGAGTTCACTTACTAGACGTCGTTCCTCCACCCTGTAAGAGAAGGGCAATGAACCAGAGTGATGTAAAAAATTTTTTTGACGTCGGTTCGCCTTGTTCGCCTTAGATCTTTTCTGTATAATTATTCAAAATATATATTAAACATATGCATTATTACATATATAAAAATAAATATGTTTTGCCTAATTAAATAAAACGTTAATGCTTACCAGAAATGTGGGAGTTTGAAAATGATCGCACAACCACACCCACTCATCAGGCCTATGCTCCAATTCGATTGGGGGTTGTGCCTTAGCACTATCCACATCAGAAAATGTTTGGAAGTATCGATGGAAATCATGCTTCCAATTCCTATATCGATCCACGCACGTACCGATAATATATTCATG
The DNA here is from genome assembly GCA_963556465.1 of Berberis vulgaris. Classification (NCBI taxonomy): domain Eukaryota; kingdom Viridiplantae; phylum Streptophyta; class Magnoliopsida; order Ranunculales; family Berberidaceae; genus Berberis; species Berberis vulgaris. The sequence goes on from OY747128.1 coordinate 96,497,033, forward strand.
AATGTTTGGATCATTCATGTCAAACTCAAAGTTAACCTGAAATTTTAAATAATATTTATTAGAGAATATTAAGGCCCAAAGAGATAAGTTATACCAAATCATGTAAAAATACAAGCATAAACATGCAAAACCTTCAAAACTTTCTGCATTATAAAGATTTTAATTATTAAAGGTTGAAATGAATGGCTAAAACTTACTGTGAGCGCGTCCAACACCTCAGCCTGCGTCTCGGGCTTGACCTCACTCCAAGATGAGGATGTCATCGGGCAATGGTTGCGAATGATTGCACCGATGTCATGCACCAACAAGCTATTAATCTTCGCCGATTGCGAGCGACGATGACTAGGATCCCACACTACGGGAATGCGCGTGTTAGTGGTTCGTGTGATCCTTTGGGATTTTAGTTGTCTACAGGGCCCCCTCGTTTTCTTTGCTGTTGTAAAAAAAAAAAAAAAAAAAAAAATTCAATTTGCCGAATATGATGAGGAAAACTTAAGTTTATTACCTCTAGGGAGCTCTCCATCTCCTTGGGGGGAGGGGTTTACATCCCCGGGCATGGTTACAGTCTCGAGTGCAATCTCAAGAGACGCTGATCGATGGTTTGTTCGTCTGACGCTTCGTCGAGTGAGAACTTGAGGAACTAATCCAAACGATGAAGATTGATCAACTATCGGAACATTTGATCCATGTGCTGGTGGAGTATTGATAGAAGCAGCCCTTGTAGCGGAAGCATTAATGGTGGAATGAACTACATTGGGCGGAGGAGCGGCGACCGAACTACTATCAGCAACAATTACGGACCTACGTTTTCTTGTTATCAAAGAAGCCATCTGAACCAAAATAATAAAAACACAACACAACACAACAATTACAAAGTAACATGAAAACAAAATAAATAGATGCAATTAGTGGAAGATCGTATAAAACAATACATTAACTATACAATGTATAATGAAGGAGAAAACTTGAATTTCATAAGATTCGGGAAGAAAACAGGATAAATAGGGAAGAAGAACAAAAAAAAATTAATTTCAACAGCAAATGTAGAGGAGATATAAATGTACATGTCTAGCATTTTATATGCAAATGTAAATCTCTACGATGAAGTTCAGGAAGAACTAAAGGAAGCAGCAATATTGCGAATTGCAACATTTTCAGAAATTTATTGTCAGAAATTGATCCAGATAAGAAGAGCATCACTGAAATCAAGCTCTGTAAATGTAAAATGTTCCAAGTAAATGTAAAATGTAAAATGTTCCAGATAAGAAGAGCATCACTGAAATCAAGCTCTGTAAAATGTTCCAAGTAAATGTAAAATGTAAAATGTTCCAAGAAATTGATCCAGATAAGAAGAGCATCAGAAATATTCCAACAAACAAAACGAGAGCATCACTGAAATCAAGCTCTGTAAATGTAAAATGTGTTACAGATATTGGTGGTGCTAACGTGCAGAAGAAGTTCTTGCTACAAATCTGAGCAAAAATAATAAACTAGTAATTTGTAATGCTAACCACATTTTTTTTAACAGATTGACCCAAGCTTTACCAACAGATAATGAGAAGGTTCTTCCCTAATGCATAAACGATGATTAAGCAGATTCAACATATCTTTTTATTTTCAGCAAAAAGGAAAGGTTAATTCATAAAAATAAAAAAAAAAAAAAGGAAAAAAAAAAGAGAGCAAGGGTTGAACAAAAACATATTAGCCAGAAAAATAGAAGAGACCAGTTTACTATCACGTCGATAACGGATGTCCTTTAGGATGTGCTGCAACCCCACACACCCACCCCCCAACAACCCTCTTCCCAACTGCAAGACAAAGATCTTGACTCTTCTTCGGATTTGATCCACCTAAGATTTTAAACTCGAACACTCGTTTCTTTCTCGCCATAACACCCATAAAATTGCAATTAAATGTGATATCTTGGCACTTACTGCCTGAAAGTATACGGTGAATTTGAAAACCAAATTTGAACCACTAACATCGATGTTGTGAACACGGACCATACTTTCAAGCTATGGACTTTCTAATTGAGGTGCCAATACGATGTTATTATACTAAATGGCCAACAATTGAAGCATTGAGAATAAATATGATCAATGTTAAGGAGTTAACTATTTTTTGGAAAATGGAGTGAAGATATAACTTCAAAATGCCAAGTCAAAAGGAAAGGTGTCAATGCTGCAAGACAACTATGATTATCTAGAACTACAAATGCTTGATGAACTCACTAGGAATTTGGAAAATAAAAAAATTAGCAATTTCCTCACCGTTTTCCAAGTGAAAGAGAGAGAAGATTGGAGGTGTGGCCGGCGCGGGCGACACAAAGAGAAGACGAAGCCTAATTAAGTGCTGGAAGCTTGGAGTATATACTGACAGAAATCAATCTAGCAGAGAAAAATAATAAAATGAGAGGAGAAATACTAAATAGTGAAAAACGCAGACCTGAGCTTGTGCGACGAACCTGCTCGCTTTAAGCGACGAAGCTTTGTTAGGAAGCCTTTATGCGACAAAGCTTTCCACTTCGTTGCGTAAGATATCTTTAGGCGATGACAAAGTTTGTCGCTCTAGGGCGCTGTTCAAAGTGGCAAAGTTTAGGCGACGAAGGCCTTTGGTGCGTCGCGTAAGCTATGTTCAAAGTGGCAAAGTTTAGGCGACGAAGGCTTTTGGTGCGTCGCGTAAGCTATATTTAGGCGACGCCGCTTTCCAATTCGTCGCGTAAGATATCTTCAATATTTTTGTTGTGAATACTTTAGCGATGACCGAGTTTGTCGCCCTAGGGTTTTGTTCAAAGTGGCAAAGTTTAGGCGACGAAGGCTTTTGGTGCGTCGCGTAAGCTATATTTAGGCGACACCGCTTTCCAATTCATCGCGTAAGATATCTTCAATATTTTTGTTGTGAATACTTTAGGCGATGACCGAGTTTGTCGCCCTAGGGTTTTGTTCAAAGTGGCAAAGTTTAGGCGACGAAGGCTTTTGGTGCGTCGCGTAAGCTATATTTAGGCGACGCCGCTTTCCAATTCGTCGCGTAAGATATCTTCAATATTTTTGCTGTGAATACTTTAGGCGATGACCGAGTTTGTCGCCCTAGGGTGTTGTTCAAAGTGGCAAAGTTTAGGCGACGAAGGCTTTTGGTGCGTCGCGTAAGGTATATTTAGGCGACGCCGCTTTCCAATTCGTCGCGTAAGATATCTTCAATATTTTTGTTGTGAATACTTTAGGTGTTGACCGAGTTTGTCGCCCTTGAGTGTTGTTCAAAGTGGCAAAGTTTAGGCGACGAAGGCTTTTGGTGCGTCGCGTAAGGTATATTTAGGCGACACCGCTTTACAATTCGTCGCGTAAGATATCTTCAATATTTTTGGTGTGAATACTTTAGGCGATGACCACGTTTGTCGCCCTAGGGTGTTGTTAAAAGTGGCAAATTTTAGGCGACGAAGGCTTTTGGTGTGTCGCGTAAGATATCTTCAAGCGACGACAAAGTTTGTCGCCCTAGGACGTATTTTTGTTGTGAATACGTTAGGCGACGAAGCGGAACGCTTCGTCGCGTAAGCTATCTTTAGGTGATGACAAAGTTTGTCGCCCTAGGGTGTTGTTCAAAGTGGCAACATTTAGGCGACGATGGCTTTAGGTGCGTCGCGTAAGCTATATTTAGGCGACGAAATAGTGTGTCGCCATAGGATATTAAAGTTGGTCGTTTAAAGTGGTCGACACGTAGCCCTAGGTATTTTAGGGTGACGAAATATTTGGTTTTAAGCGACGACACGTTGTCGCATATTAGGTATGCGACGAAGGCTTTACTTGCGTTGCGACAGAGGTTATGACGCGACGAAACCGCTCGTCGCGTTAAGTAGTTAACTATTTTTTGTACTTGCGTGACAATATTAAATATGTCGTCGCGCCATGATAAGTTTGAGCGACAAAACTTCCCTCGTCGCGCTACGAGTTGTTTCAAAAGGGGATTTTTTTAGTAGTGTGATCATCATTCATCAGTTGATCTTTAAGTTATATATTGAGTTTTGATATGTTCTTTAAGAATGTAACAAAGTAAGAATCATAAGAATAATATTGAACAAGAACAAGCTAGAGAGATTAATTAATCACCCAACTTATTCATTATATGCTTAATATTTACTACAAACACCACACCAGAGCACCCTCCTGACACTAATATTTAACTACAAACCCCCAAAAACAAGCCTCCAAGATAACAACATGATCAAACAATCATGCATAAGTAGCATGCATACAATAGCAAGATGAGAATGAGGAGCTTCTAAGCTTCTTCCCAAATGATTCATCAGTTGAGAAGAGACGACAACAACTTGCAGCACATTTTAGCCTTCGATCAACATTCCTTCAGCTCCAGGTGAAGGTGTTGCAACCATGAAAAAAATCCTCCATCGTTGCCTGATCTAATTATCATCATCATGATGGTGATGATAGTCACCACTAGCTAGCACTCCCACTCCCACTGGAACATCATCTCTCTACCTATCACCACCAGAAGCTCCCTTGGAGCTGAAGATGGATCGTTAATTGTTGTCCGCGAGAGAAACTTGTTGCATGGTTCAACGCATTCACCTGAAGCTGAAGGAATGTTGTCCAAAGGTTGAGATGTGTTGCAAATTGTTGCCGCCTCTTCTCAACTGATGAATCATTTGGGAAGAAGCTTAGAAGCCCTTCCTCTTTCTCGTGTTGCAATTGTATGCATGCTACTTAAATATGGTTGTTTGATCATGTTGTTGTCTTGGAGGCTTGTTTTTGTGGGTTTGTAGTTACATATTAGTACTGCTAAACAAGCTAGCTAGAATCAACAGAGTGGTGTTGTGGATGTTAGGGTGTTGTGTATGGTGTGCACTACTCAAACATGTCATTCCTTTATATGGAGGATTTAATCCATTCAACAAAACTAATTGGAGGGTTCTTTAACTCCACTAAACAACATCAATTATTGCTTGGAAAAATGTCACTTTGAGTTTGAGTGCGTGATACACCAATTTTATTTTTCATTATTTTAGGAGAATCTTTGCTTGTACAAAAATACGAGTACATTCACAAATTAAGTAATCGTCAGGCTTTTTTCAAATGTCATGTGACTCCAACCTACAATATCTATAGAACTTCACATGCATTGCATGAGGGGGCATTCCTTTTCTTCTCATTTAATACATCCGTATATAAATGAGAGAAAATATATATATATATATATATAGTGAGTAAAGAAGAAAATAAAATAAAAAATCATATATGCCCTTTCATCTTCACTCACTTTCCTTGACCATCATTGAGTCCCCCTCATAGTGTCTTGGCATTCCTTGATATAGGAATGTTTCTCTTTGTAATTTGTTTCCCTTTCTTTCATTAATAAACATCTTCGTGTTTGAACAAAAAAAAAAAAAAAAAAAAAAAGTCCCCCCTCCACCAGTGCCTTGTACAAGTATCTAATTGTATTTACAGTTTTCTTCCCTAGTTGATTGTCATTTATGATAATACACATGATGATATACACATGTGGTGCATGGACATACTTCGAATTACAACTGATGATACACCAAACCGTTATTTATATGCGTGTTATGATAATCTTGTCAGAATAAAGTGGACCTGATTGTCCACCCAATTTGGCAAAGCTCAGATGACACTAACCCCATTTTGGCAGAATCTAGAAGGTTGGATCCAAATTGCAACACCCTACTAAGCCCACACGTCACATGGTAAAGCCCAATACCCATAAGGCCTAATCAAGCAAGTATCTGATGGATAACCTAAGACGGGCAGGCCAGCAATACATTGGTTCTAACTAGGAAACAAACATTGGAGTATAAGTCATGCATGAGAATTTTCTTGCATGGATAACACTCCAAAAGGAAAACCACTCCCGCAGATCTAGGAGCACAAGTTGTGTAGGAAAATTGTCCTACATGAATGACTCCCAACTAGGAAAGGATCTCCGGCAAAATCTTTTTCCTTAAACTACGCCACCAAAGGCTTAACAGAACAAAGACTCTCGCATTATAAATAAGACACAAGATTGATGGTTCACAAATTATTGTCATGCTCATGCAAGGACTTCCATCATCAGGTTTTCTATTTCATTTCACTACTGTTAACTATTTGGTTCTTGCAGTATTGTTGAAAGGCGTTCAATAAATTAGCTTCTGGACTAGATGTTCTGGTCGTTTTTTTGTTATTGTTCATTATTTAGTTTTCATTATTTGGTTATGTGATTAAAAAAAACTGCTGAATAAGGAATCCTCATGTGCCAATGGCATGACAACTCAACGGTTGGAGCTTGGCGGATGGTATCACTTGGTCATGGGTTCGAACCTAGCTTGCGACATCTTTATCAGTTTATGGTGTGTTGACGAGTTCTGATCTTTAATGAATTATGGAATCCTATAAAAACCGCCTTCCAAAAAAAAAAGGAATCCTCATGTTAATACATGTGAAGTTTCACCCTTCTGTGTTTTAGTGGAAATGGTAGCCTAGGATACTTAAAAATACACAAGTGTGCATTTGAGGGGGTGGTACACCTAATAAATTTTTGTAGGCTCTTTATTTGATGTTATATAGTGGAGCTAATCTTTATTTGATGTTAAAATTTTGCTTAAGTGCACATCACACCCAACTCTTATTGCAGCCTTGCTTGGCAGACTGAGCTTCCCTCTCCATTTCTTTGCTTCCAGACAATTCAGTTCAATGTAATGTGTTTTTTCTATTAATGAAGGTGATGGTCAATGTCACATTAACCCCTCTTTTTATTTTTCTTGAATTTGTGCATGTACTTGTTTTGTTTTTACAATAAAATGTTCTCCTAAAATAATGAAGATAATTGGTGGCCCTTGACATTTAGCCAATTTTGTATTTTGAAGCTTTTCAGCTTGAGTGTGCACTTCAGGTTTATATGTTGCGACAATCACAATTACGAGTAAAAAAAAAGGGTGAGTTCGGCCTATGAATTAATTGTTTGTAGTGAATGTCACAAATCACATTAAGTCATTAACAACATAACAACGCAAAAATCTTCTCTATAGTAATAATACCCAATGACCATCACTTCAGGTATTAAAAATCTTGCAATTTTGTTATGTAACACATCTAGATGCATCATTAAGGTCTAAGGTTTAGGTGTTGGAGGACCATGACAATCACTTTAGCTATTCTTAGGGGATATTTGTTACCAGCATTTCAGACGATCAGAATGTTAAAACTCTAACCTAGATTTTTCAATCTATCGATTCAAGTTGCAGACTGATTAGTGAGTGTTGTGTGCAGTTTGAAAAATAGAAAACATATGATTTTTGCTAATGCCTCGAAACTTGTATTTGTTAAACATCTCAATGCACTTCTAAAGGAATGGATCATGGCAATATTTTTGGTTATATAACTATGCGGTTGCAAGGAGAAAGTTTTGACATCCAAATTGGTGGAGAGGGAAGCATTGATGAGGTCTGTTGGGACTTGGAAACAACTGTGTTTGTTTAGGGTTACATCACATGTGAAGTTTTGTACAACTGCTAATTAGGCAAAGACTCTCATTTGTTTGTACTTTGTACAATGAGAGATTCCTCGAAAACGATGAAAAAAAAATCGATGGCCCTTATCATCCACTCAAATTGAAAGTGAATTGATGTTGTTTAGTGGGAGTTAATATATTTCTACTAATTATAAAAACCTTCCAATTAATTTTGTTGAATAAAATAAATCTTCTATATAAGGGAATGATAGGTTTTGAGTGCAAAACACAAAACACCCTAACATACACAACCGAGCAACCATGAAAACATCATCCATTGTTTCCTTTCTAACGATTATCATGATGGTGGTGATAATCACTACTAGCACATCCACTCCCACTGGAACATCACCACTCTCCCTATCACCACCAGAAGCTCCCTTGGAGCTGAAGATGAGTCATTGCTGTCCGCGAGAGAAATCTTGTTGCATGGTTCAACGCCTTCACCTGGAGCTAATGGAATGTTGTCCGAAGGTTAAGATGTGTTGCAAGTTGTTGTCGTCTCTTCTCAACTAATGGATCGTATGGGAAGATGATTATAAGCCCCTCCTTTCTCGTCTTGCCATTGTATGCATGTATGCTACTTAAATAAGGTTATTTGATGATGTATGTTGTTAAATATATTAGTGTTGGGAGGGTGCTTTTGTGTGGTCTTTGTAGTATTTTTTTTTTTTTTTTTTTTTTTTTGAAAGGCAAGCTTGCTGCCCGTGGGTATAGAACCCAAGACGTGGGGTTTAAACCACCACAGCCTTAACCATCCAACCAGGCTACCATTGGCATCTTTGTAGTATTATGCGTGTAATGAATAAGTTGTGGGATTATCTAGCGTGTTCTTGTTCAATACTCTTTCCTCCTTTGTTTCTATAATTGTTGTTGATAAAGACAAAGTTTTGTTGGAGTTATTGGGTGAAATGAGTGACAATATTGAGTTTGTCAGTCATATGGTAACTCATATTGATTTGGTGAAACTGATTTTGATTTACCCTTACCATTAGAGTTCATGTTTAGATGAGAATCCGAAAGTAACTCATATTATTTGGGTGAATGAACAAAAAAAATGTAAGAGGGAATTCGAAATTTGTAATTTTGATCCAAACTTGCAGCTCTAGTTTTATTATGGTCAATAAATAATTGTTACCATATGGAAATGATAATGCTTTAATTGCTATCACATGTGAATATAAAAAAAAAAAATATTTTACAGCATTCTATGTTGAATAATACAAGTCTAAAAATATTTTACAGGATTATGGTGATTTTTGCCAAAAGATGAGAGATTAATTTTGTAAATATATAGGTTTTTGAAAAGATTTTTTGTCAATCCTATAAAAACCTAAAAAACACTTTGGATTATGCAATTCATGATTATGGCAACCAAGACAAATAATTGGAAAGTATCAATTGAGAAAATAAATATTGAAGATAAATTATCATGATCTCGTCGATTAAGCTAAAATTGGATACCATAAGAGATCTTCTCTACAAAAATGGAAAATTAGCACTACAAATCAGAATGAAGAATTCCTTTTAATTTTGAGTTATCATATGAAATCATCATCAGAGTGTTCATTAACTGTCTGGGAGTCTCATCTGACACTAATGGAATCCAAACAAGAAAACCAAGGTACTTATCATCTCTCTTTTCTGTGTAAAATTTTGATAAAACTTGCAAGAATATCTATATATATATTGATATATTTTGTTCATTGTAGATGAAATCATCGATGATTCTCCTATTGAGCAAGTGAGGCTTGTTGTTCCAATCACTGATGACACAACATTGCCTGCCTTGACATTTCGTACTTGGGTCTTAGGACCTATTACATGCATTTTTCTAGCATTCGCAACCCAATTCTTCAGTCTTAGGCAAAATGTGATTCTTATTTCAAATAGTTGTTCATCGATGTTCTTCCTGATTGTTGGAAAGTTTATGGCCAAGAAACTTCCTAGTAGACCCATTACAATTCCTGGGACACCATGGACATTTTCGATGAATCCAGGGCCTTTTGGCATAAAAGAGCACGTCTTGATATCCATACTCGCTAGCACTGGTACAGATAATCCATATTCAACTTCGATTGTCACGATTGTTAAGACTTTTTACCACAAGAACATCAGCTTTTGGGCATCCTTTTTGTTGGTACAAACAAGTCAAGTGAGTTTCTCTTATTTTCATTTGGGGAAAAAACTATTTTGTAATTTGTTTTACTTATTTGCGCACGTACATTTTTTATTCATGCTCGATACATATATATGTAACAGATGATCGGTTATGGATTTGCGGGAATATTCATGAAATTTCTTGTGGACTCGCCTTACATGTGGTGGCCTTTGACCTTATTAGATGTATCGTTTTACAGGTTCTCTCTAAGCTAACTCACTTCCTCTTGTTTTTACTATCTGGCATGTGCTGTTTACATACCGTCTTGAGAATTCAAACTAAAAAACTATTTTACTGAATGGATAGTATTGAAAAATTTACATAAACCATATCATCAAAGCAAGCCACACATAAAAATTCTATTGTGTCTTTACGTTACTAATGATGCATTCAACAAAATGCTAACATTTGGTCTGAACTGATTTACAGGTTGTTGCATGAAGTGGAAGAAAGACCTAAAGGATATTTGACTAAATTTCAGTTCTTTTTAATAGTTTTCGTCTTGAGCTTTAGCTATTATATAGTTCCAAATTATTTCATCCCATCCATCGCTTTCCTTTCGCCCCTATGTTGGATTTGGAAAGACTCCGTTACCATCCAACAAGTTGGTTCCGGTCTCAGAGGTTTTGGTATAGGCTCGTTCACTCTTGACTGGTCTACCATGTCGAGTTTCTTAGGAAATCCATTAGTTCTACCCATGTATACTATCATGAACACTATGGTAGGATTCATCCTAATTGTGTATATTATCACTCCCATAGCTTATTGGACGAATTCATACGAAGCAAAAAGGTTTCCACTATACTCTAATAGCCTTTTCGATTACAATGGACAAAAATATAACTTGTCCAGGGTTCTTGATAAAGACTTGAAACTTAATGAAGAAGCATATAAAAATTACTCTAACCTCTACCTAAGCGTCTTTTATGTATATAGCATTGGAGCAGACCTTGGAGCTACAATTTCTACGTTTCCTCATTTCATTCTCTATTACGGAAGGTAAAAAAACACACACACACACACTTTCTTAGATTAATTAAGAAAATACTGTTTGTATTATTTATTTATTTATTTATTTTAAATAATTTTATAGGGAGACATGGCAACAATTTAAGCAGGCATTGTATAATGGAAATCAACTTGGCGACGTACACAATAGGATGATGAAGAAGTACAAACCAATTCCCAATTATTGGTTCTACGCAATCATAGTTTCGATGATTGGTCTAGCAATTCTTAATAGCATATTATCCGAAGAACAAATTCAACTTCCTTATTGGGGAGTCGTCTTGGGATGTTTTCTCCCGTTTCTTTTCATACTCCCCCTTGGTGTGCTCCAGGCTACTACAGGCCAGAATTTTGACATGAAAACTTTGACGGAGTTACTGATGGGATATGCATACCCAGGCCGGCCTCTTGCCAATTACGCTTTCAGATCGTATGCCGTATCTACATTGTATCACACCTTCAGCTTTTTGTCTGATTTTAAACTAGCTCATTACATGAAAATTCCTCCAAGATCAATGTTCATCGCCCAGGTATGTAAATAACTAGATATACACTTGGGAAAAATCTTCATTGGGTATTAAATTTCTTTGTACATGTCCAATGCAGATCGCTGGGGCAATAATCTCATATTCTGTTAACCTTGGTATATTATGGTGGCTTCTCTCTACAGTAGATAACGTTTGTCTAATAGATAAACTTCCGAAGGGCAGCCCTTGGACATGTCCGGGAGATCGTAATTTACTAAGTCAATCGATGATTTGGGGTGGAATTGGCCCAGGTCGAGTGTTTGCACCCAATGGCTTATATTCCAAAATGTATTGGTTTTTTCTCGTTGGATTATTTGCTCCTATCTTAATATGGATGATTTCAAGTGCATTCCCTGATAAGAAGTGGATAAAATTAATCAATGTTCCAATAATGTTGGGAAGCATCTATCCTCAAGCCGGCGCAGTGCATTACTGGTCTTGGTTCATGTTTGCTATTACGTTCAATGTTATTGTTTACAAAAGGTACAAAGGGTGGTGGGCTCGATACAATTACGTGTTCGTTAATGGGATGGATACAGGCATTGCTTTCATGGCTCTCCTAGCAAGCCTATGTCTTCAGTTGAACAATATCTATGGCGTTAACTGGTGGGGATTGGAACTCGATGATCACTGCCCCTTAGCTACTTGCCCCATTGCCCCTGGTATACAAGTTGATGGTTGCCCTGTTTTTCACAAATAAAATGATTGTTTTGGCAATTCAAACAGTGCTCAAGTCCAATTGAACAAAAAAATGGCAATGGTTAAATTAGTTTTTGGACTAGATGTTTTGGTTGTTCCTTCGTGTTATTATTCATTATTTGGTTTTCATTATTTATTTGAAATTAAGTTCTCGAGGATGCTAGCTAGGGGGGGGGGGGGGGGGGGGGGGGGGGGGGGGTGATACTCTATTTGAGACCAAATTTTGTGATTGACAAAATAATGCTAATACATGTGAAGTTGCAGACTGATCAGTGAGTGTTGTGTGTAGGGGTGGGCACGGGACGGGATGGGACGAGATATGCCCATCCCTATCCCATCCCGTTCATACGGGATCGGGACGGGACGGGATGGGAAAAACCTCATCCCGACCTCGTCCCATCCCAAACGGGTTCGGGACGGGATCAGCGGGAAGCCTGCTGCTGCTGCTGGAAAACTGGAAGGCCTGCTGGAAGCCTGCTGGGCCTGCTGGAAGCTTGCTGGGCCTGCTGGAAGCCTGCTGGAAGTCTGTTGGGCCTGCTGGAAGCCTGCTGCTGGAAGCCTGGAAACCTGAACATTTTATGCAAATGTTCATAAAATAAATAAATAAGTAAATAAAAATATTAATAATTAATATTAAAAAATTAGTTCGGGACGGGACGGGATTGGCGGGATTGAAAATCTTAATCCCATCCCATCCCATTCTAGATCGGGACGGGACGGGATCGGGATGAAATTATTCAATCCCATTAAGACCCGGAAAAATCGGGACGGGACGGGACGGGATCGGGACGAGAACGGGATCGCGGGATGGGATGCCCACCCCTAGTTGTGTGCAGTTTGAAAAAATAGAAAACATACGGTTCTGGTGTCTTCAGAGGACGAGATTTTTTGTTGCTTCCGGTCTCCTTTGCGGGTGGAGGGTTCTACTAAGTGAGCATCTCCACCGTTTGTGCAATTTGCTGCATCTGGGTTGACATGCAGTAGATCCACCCTCGTGTCCGTTGTGGCTACTACCGGCGTGAGAGTCTGATTTTGTTTCTCCCGTTGTGTCGGAGCCGTCGGAACTGTGACGCTCCTCCAGTACGAGCATTTGAGGGCTCAGGGATGTCTCCATTATTGTGAGATCTCGTGGTCACTATGTCTTTGTACTATGAGGAAGGGTGATATCACTATTTTTCAAGAAACATCGTCGTTCCCCACGGACTGCACAAAACTGATGTAGTCGAATCATACTCTCCTTGACCTTGACCTACACAGAGAACACATATGAGCCAAGGACCACCATTGTGGTGGCCAATGACACTCCGATGCTAAAGTCAGACAAGGCTTGAGAAATGCTCAAAGCTGTAAATTGTGTTCTATAACGTACCTTTGTTCATCAATCTTGTGTCTTATTTATAATGCGAGAGTCCTTGTTCTGTTAAGCCTTTGGTGACGTAGTTTAAGGAAATATATCTTGTCGGAGATCCTTTCCTAGTTGGGAGTCGTTCATGTAGGACAATTTTCCTACACAACTTGTGCTCCTAGATTTGCGGGAGTGGTTTTCCTTTTGGAGTGTTATCCATGCAAGAAAATTCTCATGCATGACTTATACTCCAGTGTTTGTTTCCTAGTCGGAACCAATGTATTGCTGGCCCGCCCGTCTTAGGTGATCCATCAGATACTTGCTTGATTAGGCCTTATGGGTATTGGGTTTTACCATGTGACGTGTGGGCTTAGTAGGGTGTTGCAATTTGGATCCAACCTTCTAGATTCTTCCAAAATGGGGTTAGTGTCATCTGAGCTTTGCCAAATTGGGTGGACAATCAGGTCCGTTTTATTCTGCTGACAAGATTATCATAACACGCATACGACACGGATTAAATAACGGTTTGGTGTATCATCAGTTGTAATTCGAAGTATGTCCATGCACCATCATGTGTATATCATAATGGACCGTTAATCTGGATTCATCTCAACATTACTCTTTTTTTTTGGAAGGCGAGCTGGGTTTTTAAAGATCCCATAACCTATCAACTGGACGACCTATAGGTCAACACCCATTAGAAAATAATCATACCGCAGGTTGGATTCAAAGCTAGGACGTGGGAGACAAACCCACACAGCCCTAACCATGGCCATCTCAACATTACTTATTATAAAAGGTACACCCTTTGTGTTTTAGTGGAAATGGTAGCCTAGGATACTTGAAAATACACAAGTGTGCATTTGAGGGGGTGGTACACCCAATAAATTTTAGTAGGCACTTTATTTGATGTTATATAGTGGAGCTAATCTAAAAGGCCCCATCTACATACATAAAGGAAATAGAGGCTTGAGTGCACATCACACCCAACTCTTGCAGCCTTGCTTGGCAGACTGAGCATCTTTCTCCATTTCTTGCTTTTAGACAATTCGGTTCAATGTAATGTGCTTTTTCTATTAACGAAGTTGATGGTCAATGTCACATTAACCCCCTCTTTTTCTTGAAGGTGATGGTCAATGGAAAATACATCATATTCATTCAATAATCACCTTCTTCTTTATCAAGATGCCTTCAAATAGACCGGCAAAAGTAAACATAACATGGCAATGGTACGTAGTAGTGTACACATCAAGTGATCAATACATGCAATGTTATGTTAGGTAATTAATCACACATGCACACTGATCAATCAACCACACAGTGTGGTGAGTGCTCAGTCCAGGTGATCGAACACTGAACAACATATTCTTGGAACCAGTAGTTTTACATTTTTTCACCAAATCATTCTTGTTTAATATCATAACATGTATATATGTTTAAGCTATTATTCATCACTTGATGAGGTGAGGATAAGAGATGAATACACAACCCCCACTAAGGTCTCTTTGGGACTTGTTTGCAAGATCAACAAAGAAGAAGCCAAGAAAACAAGTTATTAGCTATTTAGCTAGTTAGCTAGATAGAGAGAACTAAGATAGCATTGTTTGGTTAATGTGATTAAGTTTTTCCATGCATCATATCATTTATATACGGATGTATGAAAGGAGAAGAAAAGGAATGCCCTCATGCAATGCATGTGAGCCATAATTGCAATTTTGTAACACAATCAAAGTTTTAATTGTATCATTCTTCAACTTAATTAGCAACAGTTGTATTAGTTTATTTTTATAGTTACTCCTTTTATATGATACAATTATAAGCCATGCTCTTAAATTGTGTTACCAATGGTGGATGATCTGTTTGAAGCAATTCATCATCTAATCTAACGGTCACGACATAAACCCTCCCCTTGGAATCTCTCTGTCTCTCTTTCTCACTCACTGTTCATCGAAGCATTTCTCTTTCATCATCGAAGCATTTCTCACTCACTGTTCATCGAAGCAACAGTTGGTGCTTCTTCTCGATTGGGACTTCCCTCATGATTCATGTGGTTCCTCATCGAAGCAAATTGGTATCATCGAATCAACTACTGGCGCTTCAATTGAAAACAATTTAGCTGAATAAATGAAATTGAAGCCACTCTCCAAAATCGCATCTCCTTCTCTATCGCCTCCGCTGCTCTCGAAACGCAAACCCTAAAAGGTAGCTCTCTCGCCTCCTATGTCTTTCTTGATTTCGTCATTTTTTTCAATCAGTCTTGTTCGATTTCTAGTTGTAAGATATTACAAATGAAATTGAACTTGTAGATCTACTTCAACTTCACACCTTAGTTCATCGTAATCTACACTCTAGTAGTTTGATTGTTTATACTTTTTCGGGTTATCGATTCGCTCATCTGAAGCTACAGAGATAAATTCTGATATCTCTGTACTGTAAGTGATTCTTTGGTTTTCACTAAGATGAATACCTAAGGTTTAGATCTTTAATGGGGTTATTTGAGCCTAATTACTCAACAAAACCCTTGTTATGTAAAATTGATTTTTGAGCAATATTACATATTTAGTCGGTGCAGTGAATGATTGTTTATGAATTGATTTTGTTTCTTCTTTATTGTAAAAATCAGCGGAGTTCTCGCTTCAGATCCTTGAACTGCAAACATGTCGGGGTATGTTGATACTTTGCTTAAAATTTGTTTATTTTCGTTTATTAGATTGATTGATGTATATGTATTTGTTGATTCATAAACTTGTTATTTCTTTTGTGATCCTCATTACTTGCTTAATCTTCTTTGTGAGGGACAAACTTTTTTGTGCTCTAAACTTTCACTTTACATTATAGTTGGATTGTGTACACATTATTTGTTTGTATAAAAAATAAAGGAATTTGTTGTGCGTACACATGATCATTATTTGAACAATGTTGTGTGGGCTAATCTAGTTTACTTTCAAGTTTAACTTGTGCATTAGATTGGTAGTCAAGTTTCTTCTAGGTTACTAGGTATTTTACTATTTTTTGATTTTCCTTGTTTACTGTTTTTCCATTAGTCAATTTGAGCAGACAATCAGGCAGCCCCCTTGCAAACAAAGAAAATAGCATGAGAGGTGTTATTCTGCTCGAAAATTAAATCCTTTTGCTCTTCAGATTTGCTGAGATGGATAATTTTTGAAGCTGGTCTAGTAAGCACATCTTCACCCAACCTCTGTTTACCAGAAGTAGTATAATGTAACATGGTGAAATTTCTTTGTTGTAGAGTACCTTTGTACCAATATATATCTCCCTATTGGAATGTTATTTCTTATTTTCAATGTGGTCCGTCTAGATTTCTTTTATGTTTGGCCTCAGACTATATTTGAGCGGACAATCAGGCAACCCCCTTGCATATAAAGTTTTTTTTTTTTTGGAAAGCGAGCTGGGTTTTAAGGATCCCAAAACCTTTATGCAAATGAAACAAAAGCAAAAACAAAAATTAAAAAAAAAAAAGAAACAAACTCTCACAAGAAAGAGAATCTAGTGAGAGTGAACATGGTTACTAGGCCTATAGAAATTTTCAACTAGCATCGGCCAAAGAAGAAACCTCTTGTTTTTTATCCATGTCTCCTTTGTTAAGGAGGAAATGATTCAACCTTTGTACTTTTTGTTTGCTTTCTTAGCCCTAGAGGATCTTCGAGGGCAGAGACTAAAATCTTTAGTGCAAGATTTTGAAAACAAATCGCTTGCAACCTCTTCACTAGAAAGATCTTGCTCATGTTCTTCGTTACTACTCTGCTCATCTGTTGTGGTGTTCTTTTTGTCCTGAGTCGGTGTGTGTTCACTTGCCTCCACATTAGCACTACGCTCAAGCATTGGGTTGATAAGAATCAATGGTTGTGGACTCTGCGTTATGGCATCACTCTGGTCATCATTTATGTTATGTTCTGCCACATTGGCAGCCTCTATACTAGTCACATTCCCTGTTTTTCCTGTGATAGGCCCTGGACTCCCCTCTAAACTGGGTGGAGTCTTCGACTTGAATGTATGTCTACCCTTGGCGATTGTCCAACCATTAGAGTTTTGTCTTTCTAGTGGTTGGGTCCTACCCGTAGCTTGCCATACCATATGGCCTGGAGTATTAATTCATTTGCTCTTTGAACACTGCTGTTTTGTATGGCCAAAAACTGCACAAGAACTGCATTTAACAGGAATCCATGCATACTCAACTTCAACTATTTTTTTCTTATCTCCATTGATAACCACAGGGATGTTTTTGGGTAATTGGTTGTTTACATCCACTTCCACACACACCCTCGCATACGCTAATCTTGTCCTTTCTTCAGTAGCTTTGTCAAGCATGATAGGCACTCCAATAAAACTAGCAATTATTCACACATGCACACTGATCAATCAACCACACAGTGTGGTGAGTGCTCAGTCCAGGTGATCGAACACTGAACAACATATTCTTGGAACCAGTAGTTTTACATTTTTTCACCAAATCATTCTTGTTTAATATCATAACATGTATATATGTTTAAGCTATTATTCATCACTTGATGAGGTGAGGATAAGAGATGAATACACAACCCCCACTAAGGTCTCTTTGGGACTTGTTTGCAAGATCAACAAAGAAGAAGCCAAGAAAACAAGTTATTAGCTATTTAGCTAGTTAGCTAGATAGAGAGAACTAAGATAGCATTGTTTGGTTAATGTGATTAAGTTTTTCAATACCTTACTTCTATCTTCTTCCTTCTTGAATTTGAATACAAAATTCTTATCTCCGTGTATGCTCATCTCAAAATCTCAAATTCCCCACGTCCTTATCAGCCACTCTTTGACATAACCATATGCCAAGCGCTTGCCCACAAAGCTGCCAATAACCAATCTTTCACATTCTTCTATCCTATTCGCAAAGTCAGCAGTTTGCACTTGTACTATTTTCCTTCCTTCAACAATAGCTGGAGGTTCATACCTAAGTTTTGTAGAGCCCGTATTCTTGCTTTGCTTAATCTTTGATGCCCAACTCATCCTCGCTGGTGCAACAGCAGGGTTTGTTGCCATTGCTTCTTGAATTTTGCTAGGGCCAGAGGATGTAACACTGGTTGGCATTGTACATTCATCTGCTTTATGCAGAACCTCTTCATTCCTTTACGCTGCAGCCTGCTCTTGACTGGCTGACACCCTTGCAGTTAGCATTGCCCAATTTTTGGAGTTTATCATCATTTTCAGTCCTTCTGCACCTAGTTTATCTCCATTTTTTACAGCCACTTGATATTCATTTGTGAGTAACTGTAGCAATCCATCGCCATGAATGTTGTACTTCTCCTCAAAAGCCATGAACACCTCCTGTGCAAACACGTTCGCACTGACTGTGTCTCCACCATTTGTTCCTGTCATTCAATAGACCGGAGATGGGGTATCAGATCTAGAAGACAGATCTGACCTCCTTTTTCCTTCCTCCCTTGAATCAGATCTAGACTTGATTCAGATCTAGAGCAGCTCCTCCCTGAGTAAACGAGCCCTGCGACGACACGCGACGAGCCTTGCGGCTTCCTGCGACAAGCACTGCGGCGTTGATTGGTCCTGCGACGACACGCGACGAGCCCTGCGGCTTCCTGCGACGAGCACTGCGGCGTTGATTGATCCTTGCATATAAAGTTAATAGCATGGGTGGTATTATTTTCAATTTCATTTATTCAGGGTAAGCGATTCCTACTGTTCAATTTCATTTATTCAGCTAAATCGTTTTCAGTTGAAGAATTGGGCACCACAAGAAAAATCGCCGGCATACTTGATTATACGGAACTAGAATCTAAGCTATGGATTTGGTTCATATCTTGGAAATTAACACTTGAGACATACAGGCTTCTAGCTCTGCATCCACACCACACGTAGATCTTTATCGTCTATCCTTTGACAAGGAAATTAAGCATCGATATTGTTTGAGATCACAGTCACCAAATCCAGATAGACACTTGGACTAGGAACTTTCTCACTATAGTCTTTTTTTGTATAGGAACAACCATTTCCCTGAGCTCCCATTTGCCCTTGGTACTCATTGAAAACTTAGTTACCAAAGTCTGATATAGGTCATCAGTAGCAGTTCCTCCCATAATGAGCATTGTGATCATATTCATGTCATGCATTACCTCGATTTTCTCCTTTCCAGTCAAAATATTATCCCTTCCCGTAATGAATTTGCAACATTTCAAATGAAAATGCGCAAGATAGTTTTAAACATGTTATAGTAGGAGGATTTGCTTGAAATTAGTTTTAAACATGTTATAGTTGGAGGATTTCAATTTGTTTTAAACATGTTATAGTTGATGGATTTGCTTGAAATTAGTTTTAAACATGTTAAAAGTAGTTGTCTGCTTTGCACTTCAACTCGTTTCTCCCTCCAGCTTATGAATTTGAACCATTATTTCTAAAAAGCAAAGGCACAAGCATAAAACTTGATCAAGCACTGTTTGAAAGAATTATATCAATTGTCGCTTGGAAAATAGGATAAGAAACTAGGGGTTCATGTACAAACCAAGATGCTTGATTAAATTATTATTCATAAATGGTCCCGTAGATAGTGAGATTCAATGTCTAGTGAAACTTGAGAGCTGGTTCCAGCACTAAAAAAACATGCTTGCAGGATCTTAGATGCATCTCCATATTCTTCTAGCTCTATGAAACCATGATATTTTTGTTGCATTACTTAGTGAATGTTATTTTGAATAGGAAACTTAAAAGATTGTTGTGCACGTGCTTCTGTAAGTAGGTTTTCACAGTGAACGACGAGATTTCAGATTCCAGGGATACTTGTATAGGTATACGATATAAGGCAAGATTGGTGGCTAAATGATATGCACAACAAAAAGGTGTGGACTACAATAAAGTATTCTCTCCGGTGGTAAAACACACTTCTATCCGAGTCCTTTTGGCTTTAGCATCACAATTTGACTTAGAGCTCGAGCAACTTGATGTCAAGACTGCTTTCTTGCATGGAGATTTGGAGGAGGACATATACATGTCTTGGCTCGACGGATATGCTATTGTTGGTAAGGAAGAAAATGTATGCAAACTGCAAAAGCCACTGTATGGGTTGAAGCAATCTTCGAGGCAGTGGTACAAAAGGTTTGACACTTTTATGATTGAGCAGGGATATGCGAGGAGTTAGTATGATCCTTGTGTATTCACACAAAAACTCAATGATGGGTCTTTCGTGTTTCTCTTACTTTATGTTGATGACATGCTCAATGTTGCGAAGAGCATGAAAAAAATTGGTAAATTGATGTTGAAACTTAGCATGGCGTTTGAGATGAAAGATCTTGGTTCAGCGAAGAAGATATTTGGGATGGAGATAGTGAGAGATAGGAAGAAGGGCAGACTGACATTGTCACAGAGACAATACTTACAGAAGGTTATTCAATGTTTTGACATGGATACGTCTAAGCCGGTAAGTACTCATTTGGTTGCTCACTTTAAGCTCTCGGATAAGTTGTCTCCTAGCACAGAGGATGATAGGGAATACATGTCACGGGTTCCCTATGCTAGTGCAGTTGGTAATCTTATGTATGCCATGATCTGCACACGTCCAGATATCACTTATGTAGTCATTCTGGTTAGTAGGTTTATGTCAAACCCGGGAAAACAACATTGGCAGGCAGTGAAGTGGATATTGAGATATCTTCGGGGTATGCTGGATGTTGGTTTAGTATATGAGAGAGGAGATGTGTCAAATATGATATGAGCTTATGTTGATTCGAATTATGCTAGTGATCTTGATAGGCGTCGATCGACTACAGTTTCTTTGTCTACCACTGAAGCAGAGCACGTGGCTCTATCAGAGGCGGTGAAGGAAGCCATTTGGCTTCGAGGCTTGGTTAGTGATTTGGGTGTTACTCAGGATGATGTGACAATGTTATGTGACAGTCAGAGTGTTATCCATTTGGCAAAAGAACCAGGTTCATCATGCCCGGATGAAGCACATTGATGTGCGGTATCATTTTCTGAGGGATGTCATTGAGGATGGTGAGGTTCTCTTGGAGAAGGTGAGTACTAAAGACAACCCAACTGATATGTTGACAAAAGCGGTTCCAGGGATCAAGTTTGAGCATTATCTCAACTTGATCAGGTTCTCTCAGTGTTGATGCCCCAAGGGGACAAAGCTCTTAGGGGCATGACGACAATTTTTCATGCCAAGGTGGAGATGCTTTTGTGGTTGTTTGTGATGCTTGTGTAGTGACCTGAAATTGTTTGCCAAGGTGGAGATTGTGAGAATCAGATAAGAACTTAAAGTCCTTTATAAATAAGGACAAAGTCCTCGTTATGGTTGGCTCCTAATTTATTGGGAAGCAGGAGAGGACTTAAAGTCCTTTAGAAATAATGACTTCAAGTCCCGTTCTTTCTTTAATAGACCATGCATATACAACGTGTATAAGTGCAGTAATACCACATCGTGAATAAAAGAAGCAACACAGCGTGAAGGACAACATCAATACAGCGTGAAACGATTGCGAGTTTGGCGTGAAACGGGCTGCGAGTTCGGTGTGGATTGGTGTGTGTGTGTGGCGTGAAACAGTAGCCAAGTAGAATGATTGAAATCGGGTGATTTCGGGTGTTCTTTGTTTGTGAGTTTCATCAAATCTTAGGGGTTCCTTTTGGGTTCTGCTTCCATTGTAGAGAAGAGTAAAGGGAGGAAGATTGTGGAGAGACTCTTGTTACTTGGTGGTAATGTTTGCTTGAGATTGGGTAATCTCAAGGATCGTTGCTTGACAACGTTGTAATATTCAAGTAAATGTTTCCATGTCAATAAGATAGTTATAGAGTCGTTGTCCGTAGAGTAGGCAAAGTCGAACCACGTAAATCCTGGTGTGATATTTACTTTTCTGCATATTATGTATTGCTTGTTGTTTGCTTATTACTTGCATAGTATTTTCAGTCATTCACTTTCACCAACTAGATCTTGGCCTTGTGTTTGGAATTATTTGCATCGGTTGTGTTTTGGACTAATTGTTCCAACTGTTATTTTCCTTACAAGTGGTATCAGAGCGCCAATTGATTGGTGTTTGTGCTTTAAAGGTGTCAAATAAATTGGCTGAAAGGTCTTCTTCATCATGTGATGATGGCTATGTGAAAGTCATGGGTTTGACATTGTTCGTAATGTTTATTTTGTCCAAAAATAATTTCTCTAGCAAAAGGTTCTTGAGTAGGATCAAGGGCAATATCACATATATATGGCGATTTGCGGTATCTTAAAACGATCACAAAAGATATAAAATCAAATCAACATTATCGACATGTAGTTACATCAACTAGAGATGCAACAATCTGCAAAACCTAAATCAAGGTTTTTCATTTAAGAAAATCAAGGTACCAATATATGTTAGTCTTTCCCTTCAAAAAAAAAAAAATATGCCAGTCTCTTTCAAATCAATTGGTGGGTTTTTTTTTTTTTTTTTGATAAAGCTTATAGCAAGATATATATTACTGAATAATATACAGAATATTTGTCCTGCATAAGTAGCTAAGTCATGTGCTTCGCGATTCATCTCGCGGGGAATATAGTTACATAACCAATCAGAATTAATACCTATAAGAGACTTAATACCACAGATTAGTGGTCGCCACATCCAGTTAGGCTCAACCTCACTAGTGCTGGTGGTGGATTGAATGATGGTATTGAGGGTCCCTGAGTTACCAAATAAGAGTCCTTTTCGCCATTGTTGTGCCTGAATAGTGAGAAGCGTTGTTTCCGTTGCGAAACATTCTACCATAGTACTATCACTAACTTTACTAGGAATGGCACTTGCAATTCTAGCACGAACCTGTCCCAAAGCATCCACTGCAAACACCCCTAAAGCACCCTGTTGGGAAGATGGGAAGAAGCAAGCATCATAGGTTACAACAATCATATCTGATGTGAGAGTATCTGGGCAAGGGATAAGATGGCGGGAAGAGTGATTGAGAGGGTGATTTTGCACGGCTTGAAGTTTAAAGTGAATATCATGGATTTTGGTTGACTGGGAGGCAGAAGTTGTTGTAACTAAAGGATCTGGGTCTAGGTGGATTGTTTGATGTAAGGTTTGGGCTATTGTGATGGTTGAGTTAAGGACTTGATGCAAGGCATTGGGTTCTGTAGAGTTTGCAAGAGAAAATGGGAGATCAAACCATTGTTTTTTCCATGAGCCCCAGTTGTGATTAAAGGATTGAAGAAAGAGTTGTGGGGAGAACTTTGTTTTAAGAAAAATGATCTTGTTACGTAAATGGCAAATAGTGTCAATCACTATTGTAAATTGGGATAACATTTCTTCTTTGCAGTTTTCGTGATGAGAAGCCTTTTTTCCACATGACTTTGAAGAAATGATTGATCGTGTTATCCCTATCAGCTGTTCTTGCCCAATGGATAGGGACAAGGGAAAGAAGCCAAAGACGCCCAATAATTAGGCAAGAGAAAAAAGATATGGGTGACCTCTTCTTTGTGATGTTGGCATAAAATATAACAATCATCAATGGGGACGTGAATTCTATTCAGATTAGTCATAGTAGGAAACAAGTTTTGAGCTACCTTTCAAATGAGAAGAATAACAGTAGCAGGAGCTTTGATACGCCACAGTTCCTTAAGGATTTTGGGATGGGCAAGGGGCTCAGTCCCCGAATTGCGAGAGGTGGAAGCTTCTAAAGATTCCTGAAGGAATGCCTTAGTCACACTTTTGAATGAAAACTTCCTCGTTTTGTCAAAGGTCCAAAGAATTTTATCGGGGAGAGAAGAGGGTCTGATGGCAATATTAAGGATATCATGAACAACCGGGAAAGGAAAAAATCTAAAAGTTCGGAATTCCATCTAGGGTGATTCTCTTGTTGAGTCCAAAGGTTCGAGAGAAGATGGATAGAGGAAAGATTGTTAGGTTGGGGACTCTAGTATGAGCCCAGGCTTAATCCAACAATTTTTCCATACATTGATCTCACTGCCTGACATAATTTGCCAGAGAAGATGGCGTTTCATTTTCCTGAGTGTTATGAGAGTCCTTTTCCAAGCAAATGAGACATTATTTGGAGTTTTATTCAATTGAAAGAGGCTACAGTTACGGTAATAAATGGCTTTGAGTTGTAACGTGTGTGGGTGCAGAGGTCTTGTTAAGGCAAGCCAAATATTTTTTGCCATAAGAGCCTGATTGTTTAACCTTGAAGGTGGGATGTTAAGTCCTCCTAAATGTCTAGGACGAGTTATTTTATCCCAAGTGCAAAGGTGACGCCTTTGCAATCATCTGTCCCATTCCACCAAAAAATTTTGGCCAACGAGTCAATTTTCCGAGTAATGGAACAAGGAAGAATAAAAGTTTGCATGGTATAATTCGGTACTGAGTGGATGACTACTTTTACCATTACCGTTCTACCAACTTGTGAAAGGTTCTTAGCTTTCCAGGAGGAGAATTTGGTAGAGATCTTGTCTATCAGGAATTGGAAGTCCGCGGCCTTCTTCCTAGAGAGGAGAAGAGGGGTACCTATAGATACTTATCTTTGGGATTATAGGTTTTTGAGCCAAGAATTATGTTGATCATCTTATGTGTCTAGGATGAACATTTGAACTATAAAAAGACAGATGATTTATCATAGTTCACCGCTTGGCCAGAGACCGAGCAATAAATACCAAGGAGCTTTTTGACCACATGAGCTTCTGCTAACTTAGATAACTTATACATCAATTGATGATCAGTGCAAATTCAAAACTAGTACATGTTTAAACCATTTATAAATTGATTCATGGCTAAGCTTGATGTGCTTAGTTAACATAGGAATCCTTTTATGATACTGAAAAATGACTTTATCCACTATTATATGTTCGAACCGATAATTTTCCATCTTAGAATGGAAGGACTCAGTCATGGCTCACCAAACCACGGAGATCGAATATTGCATGAAAACTAATAATTGCATAGAAGTTACAAAATGTAAGATTAATGTTGTTGTTAAATATTAGTATTGAGATGGTGTTTTGGTGTAGTGTTCAGTAGTAAATATTATGCACGTGATGAATAATTTGTGTGATTAATTAATCTCCATTAATCTCTCCAACTTGTTCTTGTTCAGTAATCTTGTGATTCTTACTTTCTTTGCTTTATTAGATTATTTTCTTTGTCAACTCAGTTTCTCACACACTTCCTATAACCAAAACATCGCAACATAGTTTCTTTCTCACTCATTTCTTATTTACTACTATGTATGATCGTTAATAAGTTGGAACCAAAGTTAAAACACAAGATGCATGCATTTTATCATATACATCAATCGATTTAAGTATGAGAGAAGACGATGATTTAAAAGAGTGAATTCCCTTAATGTTGTTAATGTCCTAGAACCGATGTTGATTGGAGAAGGCATAGTTCCAATTATTCCAGAGAACAAAAGTATAATTGACCATATATGAGAAAAGCTTCAATTCAAAGATAAGCTTGTTCCTTGTAATCCAAATTGAGTCTATTACTGCAGCTGTTCTAGCCAAAATAGAACCTTTAGGAGTTGTACCTGAGCATTCTACTTTTCAGAGATATTGAAGGCAAATTCCCATCTAATAAGAAGATGAGAAAGGAACCAAACTTGGAGAGCAATAAGGCAAGTGAAGAAAACCAAACTTGTACCTGAGCATTCTACTTTTCAGAGATATATGGTTCAATTTCTGTGAGACAAAAAGGGCAGTCCAAGTTTGCTTTTCGATTACAATGGATGAAAACATAACTTGTCCCGAGTTCTTGGTAAAGACTTGAAACTTAATGAAAAAGCATATAGAAATTACAGAAATTACTCTCACTCATAAATAACCTCCACTAGCTCCTCCAGTTCCAGCTCCGTCTCTGGCTCATGCTCTTGCTCCAGCTCTTGTTTCTCTGGCTCCAGCATCTATGAAGAAGTTTGCTCAGACTTGGATGGAGGATCATGCACAAGTGACGAACCCCTGAATAATGCATGAATTTAGGTTATCACTCCAATTACAGGATCCGTCAAAAAGGTATACAATCTGGTACCCAAGAAAGTGAGGAACTGAGGTAAAACCCAAAGCATAGCATACACCAATGGGAGGGCACAATCGTACACATTAGAAACCTTAGAGACGATAAAAATATGGAACACAACACCACCAAAGGCTGGGAAGGTTCTGAAGATTTCAGTCAGATGACGCTTGTAATGTGTATTCATGGCGATCCTCAGGAATAACTGGCTGCACCTAATAAGAATCGACCACTCTAGATGAATGCGATAACAAGCAATAGACAAGTTGGAGAAGCCATCCATCAGTGAGTTCACTGAACCTTGGTCAATACTCCTGCCACTCATGTTAAGCCACTGAAGGTTGAAAAAACAGTATCGTCCAAGTATAAGAGTGGCAACTCCTATGCTAACTCCACTAATCATATGGTGGAGTAAACCAAAGTTGCACACTCCTATCATGTACAAGATGGAGAGCATATACACTTCTACCGCGAGCACTTTTGACCATAATGTCTCCAAATTAGTCAAAAAAAAGTCCTATGAAACACCAAATATTATTGTGTTAATTAAAACTATATTGAGGTACAAAAGATATCAAACCATACAAAATTACCTTATGTTGCCTAGTGTTCGGATCACAAGACGATCTTCTAGGAGAGGCGTTGTGTTGTCTTGGGTTGTTCTTCTAACCCAAAAGGCTATTACAAAGAGTGTTACCAATCCAAAGAGACATGTGATCCCCAGTGGAAGTAGTACATCGTCAACATGAGCTTTAAGGAAATCAATAAGCTTTGTCCAGTTTAGTAACCTGTATCATACAAAACCAATGATTAGCAGTTGCTTTCCCTCAATGTATTTTGTTTTTTAGATTCACTCTTGAATTCATGCAAAATAATGAACATTGTGGAGCAATATGAATGGGGAGGCAACACCGAAGCATCATGAAAAATGAATTAATGAAGGAAAATTACTTTCTGTGTGTTGCTAAGAAGATCGACCGCATTGCCCAATTTTCAAGCAGGATATAGATCAAAATCTGTAACAAAATAGAACAACAAGGTGAGGTTCAGTATTATTCGATAACATTCAGTGTGGCTCGTACATGCACACATAATCAGGCATTGGTCACCTCGGTAGCACCAAACTCCAGTACCGATACATTCTCAGTGCAAACTGTGTACAACATTTGGTGGGATGATTATGCATGGGGCTTCAAGGCAATGACAAACACTCTGGAAATTATCATCCAAAACCCAAGTGCTAATGAGGATCCATCTTGTGGACCTATTTTGGATTCAGTTGCAATCAAGGCACTAAATGTACCCTAGGTAAAAATTGCAGATAACAAATTGGCAAAATGAGATAAAGATAAATCAACTAATATCCACTGGACAAGAACCAACTAAAATTTACTGGACAAGAAACAACAAACCTGATTACTACTCCTCAATGGTACTTAATCTCAGTGTGTTATTAATGAAGCCCAACAAGACACATGTTGTTATCTTACGGCGATGGGCCGGACCATATTTCATTTTCTAGCCCAACCCAGACTACTTTAATGTCAAATGGCCAGTCAAACCAGACAGCCTATTTTAAACACTTTCCAATCACTTTTGTGACCAAATCAAACGTTTATTTGTTTTGATGATAAGCTTGAGGAGAGATTTTCGATTGTTGGTCCAAACTTCTCCCATAGCTTCGAAGATGGAGTGGGGAAACTGAGATGGAGTGAGGAAGATGGGTTTGTTTTGTTTTTTTACTTTGCTTTATAAGTCATCCACATCCACTAGATGTTCTAAGGATTCGAAAAAATTTCCCCCTCTTAATCACCGTTCAAATGATTTAAATATACATTAGTTTTCAATTATAAGTTAGTTAATGTTTAAACTCAAAGGGTGTCACCTGTCAATTCTGATACCACTTGTTCGGTTCAGGAGTGAAGGTAGCGAAGCCCCACAGAACCACCTCATATCACTCACATGAAATGTTACCCAAGTATCACTACAAGAAAACAAGTGTTTAGCGACGGTTAGTAGTAACCGTTGGTAAATCCGTCGCTAAATACCATATAGCGATGGGTGCTAACCGTCGCTAAATATGGGGCAAGAATTGACGTTTTATAATATGCTGCGACGGTTCTTAACCGCCGCTATAGTCCGTGGCGCCTACAACGGTTTATACCCGCCGCCAAATTCCAATTGGTAATTCTTTTAGTGACGGTTAAAACCGCCGCTAATGCTTGTCATTATTATCATGATAATTCTATTATGCGCACTAAAAATATGTAAACAATCTGTAGTCACATTTTAACCTGTAATCACATTTTTCAACCTGTAAACAATCTGTAAACAACCCACAATTTTACACAACTATTTTATATCGAAATCATTAAAGAAAACTTGACTTCAACTATATTGTCATCAACTTTAACAAAAAAAAAACCTATATTATCATCAAAGTTAACAATATATCAAAGCTAGTACATGTAGAATTTCTTGAAGTTTGATAGTTAAAATCAAATTTACTACAGCTGAAATTGTACCATGTTCTTGAAAGAAATTAGACAATGCTATGGAGAGTGGAGCCGATGAAGATCATCATTATTATTTTGACTAGGTGATGAGGGCCTTGCAGTTGCTGGTGAAGCTTGCCCACTTTCTTCGTCTTGTGCCTGAAAATGATGAGTCAACAATATTACTCTAAACTTGAACCAAATTACAATAATTAATTGATTTATATTTAGTAAGTAACCAATATCACTGTTAACTAATATATATTAAAATAATGTAAAGGCAAAGAAACATACGGGTGTAGTGAATAATCTTGCAAACTCAGTAGGCACATTTCCATCCAACTTCTGAAAAATGTATGTAAATGCTCCCTCATATCCCTTCCTCTTTAATTTCTCTGTCTCTAACTGTGACTTCAGCTGGTGAATTCTCTGTTGCACTTGAAGATCAGTGTTTTGCGTTGGTTGTGAGGACATCATCCCACTAAACCTGTTTGCCAAAGACTTGAGATGGACATGGCCCGAATCCCAAAGCTCGAACTCGGCCTGAATGTTAGAATAAATTACGTGAAAAAAAAAAGAATAGAAAGTGAAAATAAATTAGAAAGTTAAAATAAATTAGAAAGTTAAAATAAATTAGTTAGGTTTGGGGTTGCTCTTTGTGAAATCAATACCTGCTATGAGATTTGAAGATTCTAAACCAGCTAGATAAAGAGCCTCTTTCACCTGAGATGCAAATAAGAGGGACATGTCTGAGTCCCTTGTCTATAAATTTAGATTCCAAATGCAGATTATTATGTGGAAGACACAGACAACTTCATTTAAATTTAGATTCCAAATGAAGTGGGAACCTCTAAACACACATTGAAACAGACAACTTCATTTAAATAACAGAGAAATTCTCCAACTACATATGAAAGTTAATTAATTGGATGACACTAACAAACTTAGAAACAGATTATCTAACATCTTCATAGCTAACTACACTTAACACCCAGCAATTCTAGTTGAAGAATCAAATTGTACTCAAGTGATCCAAGTTACTGTACATGTACAAAACACTGGTGGGAGAGATGGAGATAATGTGATGATATTATATGCAGCAGCACCACCTAATATTGCTAGCGTGCCGATCAAAAGAGTGGTTGCATTCAGAAGGGTGTTTCTGAAGGCAGGGGAGTCTCGCAGCGAATTATTCCACTTAAAGCCTTGTGAGAGTTTCAATATTGTTGATGAGAATGCTTATGAATTGTTACCTGCTGGTGAACACTCCATTATATTAGGTGATGATGCAGAAGTTGTCTGAAATGTCAATCGATAATTCTTGGAAAAGTGGTCGGAATGTAAGTTCCATCACACTATTGTAGCTACATCCGAGTTTAGAAATTTCAATGAAGTTGAGTATTAGATAGTGTGATTTAATAACAATTGGACTTTTTTTTTTTTTTGCGGTTTACATAAGCTGAATTTGGGTATAACTAAAGATTGTATCTTTAATCCTAAAATTTGATAATTAGCAAAAACACTATGGTTAAATTTGGTTTTTGTTGTTGTTGCTCTTAATTTTGTACTAAAGGAACAGCTAGAAGTCCATTTAAAGAAATGCCCATTGCTTAAACAAGTTCAAACCTTGAGCCAGCAACCTTACTATATAAAGGGATGGAATTAATGGTGGCACAAATGAAGAGGGGCAAGAAGAAGCAAAAAACTCAACTTTGGAGAACCCCATTGATTGTTTGATTAAAGGGTCTTCAGATGTCACCACATCAGACATGAAGAGGAATGTCGTAAATGCAAATAGTTTGGGTGATTTTTTTTCGGATTAATAGAGAAGATCAAATCCATTCATGGTTCAGTATGTTCATATATTCAAGACTCGTATAAGATTACTGAAGCATGTAGCATTTGGATGAACAAAGAAATAGACCGATATGCAACATACTCCTTAAGTTCTTTTATCGGATATGTAGGTCATGTATGGATTGATCAATAATTTCCACATCATGAAAATAAAAGATAATGCATATGCTTTGCCATGACATGTGAAATCAGATTGCATACTATTCCATACACTGAACAATTGTATCAGGTATCTTTTCATTATTGTATCAAGTATCCTAAGTTACAATATCTGTATGGTGCCAGAAAAAGAACAATATGAACAACATACTCAAATATGAACAACCAATATGAACAGCATACTCAAATACAACCAATATAAACAGCATACTCAAATCGAACAGTCAATATGAATAGCATACTCAAATATAACCAATATGAACAGCATACTCAAATCGATTTACCTGTTGACGATTTCAGCATACAGTGATTTTTGAATGACAATGTTGTTTTGTTCACCAACAATCACTTCTTCTTCCTCCTCATTCCTCCTTCGTTTCTTCCTCCGTCGTTTCTTATTCCAAACATTATTCTAGCTAGGTTAAATAAAAGAAAAAAAGAAAGAATAGGAAGTTAAAATAAATTAGTTAGGTTTGGGGTTGAAACCTCATCCATTAGATGGTATTAAGATCTAAAACACAATCAAGATTTGTTAATTGCACCCCATTTGCACGTTTTTCCACCATGCCGAATTTGGACCAAGCATATGACGACGATCAACACAGCCGCAATTCACCACAACCGTCGTTAACCAATATTATTTGGCGACGGTCAACAAAACGTCGTTAAATAAAGCATTTAATGGCGATTTTTGCGAACCGTCGCTAAATACCCGCCGCTAAATTCCCAATTTCTTATAGTGTATAAATCATTAGCTCTGATACCATTTCCAACTCGTTAAGCTTAGAGATGAACCATGTCACGCCCCGATTTTCGAACAACATAAATAAATAGATTGTCCAAAAACCAAGGCATGACAGGAACACATAAAATGGTACAGTCATAAGGTAGAAAACAACTAATAAGTTTCCTCAATATTTTTCCTCTAAAATGAGGTCCACAACAAAAAAATGAAAATTACAATAATCAATTCCCCAAATAAGTATCTGACAAAACTGAACATTTATTTCCAAATCCTACATCTGATTACCTAGGAATAATAATAGTAATATAAAAAGAATAAACGCGTCGACTCCTCAGCTATCGCCGCGCAGCTACTATCATTTCTTACGCTCCAATTAACCCTGATAGTTCTCTGGGGCTACGCTCATTAAGAACGTACCCAAATTTGTAAAAAAATACAAAATCTGGGTCAGTATAATCATACTGGTGTGAGCAAACTTACAAATCAAACAAATTAAATATAAAAAGAATGCAAATTTCACCTTGAGGAAGACATGTAGTTCTCATTCGAGGTTCGAATGAGCTGGTAGTTTCTTCCCTCAAGGCTAACCTAGTACAAGCTAAAATAATCTATACACAATTTAATGGCATGCTCAATTAAATGGTTTTATTTAATTATTTGTTTTTGGTTTCTAATCCTTGGCTTCTTTTCCACAATCGCACTCTCCTCCTGTGCCGAACACACCTCACCCAAGTGTGCCTCCCTTGCCTTCGAAACCATTCGGAGCGTACATGTTCCAAGTGGGGTGCCACATTGAGGAACATGTCATCTCACCCGAAGTTCGATCTATGGCAAACATTTTCCTAAATCTACACGTACAACCGAACTCACATGGAACGGTGCACCGATATGCAAGCAAGTCTGCATACCCATAATTCTATCACACGTATACAAGCAAGTCTGTATACAAAAATTTCTTTTCTTTTCACATTTGTTTTTTCTTTCTTTCGGAGTTGTGGAAAAAGAACATTTGCCAAGTATTTTATTTGAGCCATTACTTTTTTCAAATCAATTAACAACACATCACATTTCCCCTACAAGAACCATACGCATAAAACCTTACTACAATTATATTCACAGCATTTTAACCATGACTACTGTTAATTGTAAATGTCAACCACATGACCATAACCAACAAATAAAGAAAACTAAAACCGTAGTTATAGATGTCCACTATTGTGTAAATGTCACCCATGATGTAAAAGTCAATCACAAAAGATGTAAATGTAGATGTAAATAAAAGAAAAAAATGTAGATGTAAATAAATCCTTCTCAAATAAAATCAATCTTTCTCAATCAAATCAACCATTCTCATGTCACATTACTACTAATGAAAACAAACAAAAGTGACAATCACTATTGATAAAAGAAAACGAAAAAAATATAAAAATAAAATAAATTTTTTTTTTCATCCTCTCTCTTTCAGACGTCAAATCACCAATACAAAAAAAACCTAAAAATAAAAACTTTTTTTTTTCATCCTCTCTCTTTCAGATGTCAAATCACCAATACAAAAACCCTTCTCAAATTAAATCAACCCTTCTCAATCAAATCAACCATTCTCATGTCACATCACTATTAATGAAAACAAACCAAAGTGACCAATCACTACTGATAAAAGAAAACGAAAAAAATAAAAAAAAATAAAAACTCTTTTTTTCCATCCTCTCTCTTTCAGACGTCAAATCACCAATACAAAAACCCAAAAATAATCACCAATCACATGAATGGGTAGAGTTTGTACAGTAGGAAAAAGTAGAGTTTAGTAGAGTTCGTACAGTATGAAAAAAAAAATAGAGTTTAACTCACAGGTACTTTTCTTTGCAAGGTTCCAAGTTTTTTCTCTTCAAGCGCCTCCCCATCCTTTCAACGCAAGTTTTGTTGTTTTTTTTTTTTTCTTTTCTTTGTGTGTGTGTGCAAAGAGGAAAAACTAGGGTTTATCTTTTTAAATAAAAAAATTTAGGGTTACATTAGCTAAACACACTCATTCCTTATCTCTTACCCACCACCAGCCTAAACATAAGTTTGAAAATAAAAAAATCATAAACTATTATTACTTGTAATTATTATTAATTAATAATTACTACCAATAAATATTATTAACTTCTAAAATAGTGCAAGTATATTGGTAAGTGAATTGGGCGGGTATTACAATATATACACCTTAAAAAGAATCTCGTCCCGAGATTCGGTAGGATAAGGGTTAGGCGAATAATTCTGGGTGCATACGCTTTATTTTGTCCTCCAACTCCCAGGTGACATCGTTCTCCTTTTCACTCCACTGAACTTTGACCAAGTTGACTTTCTTACGTCGTAGTTGTTTCACGTCACGATCAATTATCCTCACCGGCCCAACTGTATAGGTCAAATCCTCATTCAGTTCAATAGTTGTAGGTTGAACAATATGAGTTGGGTCTTTCACACATTTTCTCAGCATCGAGACATGAAAGACATCATGGATCATCGACAAACTGGGCGGCAACGCAAGCTTGTAAGCTAAGCGACCAACACATCCGACAATCTCGAATGGCCCAATATACCGCGGGCTCAACTTTCCTTTCTTGCCAAATCTCATCACACCTCGCATGGGAGACATCTTAAGGAAAACTAAATCACCAACCGCAAACACTACATTCTTGCGCTTTTGATCTGCATAACTTTTCTATCTACTCTGAGCAGTTTTTATCCTTCCCCGAATAATCTCAATCTTCCCTGCAGTCTCCCTAACAATCTCTGGTCCCAACAATACGGTATCACCTACCTCTGCCCAACAACTAGGAGATCTACAAGGCCTACCATACAAAGCCTCAAAGGGTGCCATACCAATGCTCGATTGGTAACTATTATTGTACGAGAACTCCACCAACGGTAAGTGATCCTCCCAACTACCACCAAAATCCATGATGCAAGCTCGCAACATATCCTCTAAAATCTGATTTACCCGCTCAATCTGCCCATCAGTCTGTGGATGATACGCAGTGCTCATAGCCAAGGTAGTACCCATAGCACGTTGGAAACTTTCCCAAAATGCGGATGTAAACAATGGATATACATAGCAGCTAACTTGTCAGTATTACGAGATGCACCAATGGGGATAAAATGTGCACACTTAGTCAAACGGTCAACAATAACCCAAATGGACTCATTACCCCTCCGAGATCTAGGTAACCCATCAA
This sequence comes from Berberis vulgaris, assembly GCA_963556465.1. Lineage (NCBI taxonomy): Eukaryota > Viridiplantae > Streptophyta > Magnoliopsida > Ranunculales > Berberidaceae > Berberis > Berberis vulgaris. Next base: position 96,531,730 of record OY747128.1, read on the forward strand.
CAAAATCCATCGAAATGTGTTCCCACTTCCACATGGGTATTTCTAGAGGCTGCAATAAACCAGACGGCCTCTGGTGTTCCGCTTTCACTTGCTGACAAGTGAAACAGTGTGAGACATATTCCCCAACGTCTCGTTTCATGCCTTCCCACCAAAAACTCCTTCTCAAATCATGATACATCTTCGTACCCCCTGGATGAATAGTAAATTTAGAACGATGAGCCTCGTCCATAATCTCCTTCTTTAATGCCGAAATATCCAGTACACAAAGTCTACCATGAAATCGCAATCCTCCATCTATGTCAACGGACCAATCAGTAGGGCAGTCATCCAACGTATCAATTATCAAATCATTTATTATGTTCATGAGAAACGGGTCAATGTGCTGCACGGAAATGACCCGGGTAATCAGGGTAGGTTTTACTGTCAAACTACAAACATAAGCTCCTCTAGTATGCGGAACAGTCAAAACATCATGAGCTGCAATAACCTCGAGAATCTTCCACTCTTGCACCATAAGAGCGGTCAACGCACTATGTTGCCTGCTAAGGGCATCCGCCACCATATTCCCTTTGCCTGGATGGTAAAGGATTTCAAAATCATAACTACTAATGAACTCCATCCACCTCTGTTGCCTCATGTTTAAATCCCGTTGTGAAAATAGGTACTTCAAGCTTTTGTGATCAGTATACAACTCAAATTTTTCTCCATACAAATAATGCCTCCATATTTTTAAAGCAAAAACCACTGCTGCTAATTCCAAATCATGCGTGGCATATCGCCTCTCATGTGGCTTTAACTGCCTAGAAGCGTATGAAACCACTTTCTGATCTTGCATCAAAACACATCCCAAACCTGTTCCGCTAGCATCTGTGAACACCACTAACTTCCCGCCACGCGTGGGAATGATTAAAATCGGAGCTGTAGTCAACCTTTGCTTCAACTCTTGAAATGCAGTCTCACAATCCTTAGTCCATACAAACTTGACATCCTTTCGAGTCAGACTCGTCAAAGGTGCTGCAATCAACGAAAATTTCTCAATAAACCTCCTGTAATATCCAGCCAACCCTAAGAAACTCCGAATTTCACTTGCATTAGTGGGTTGTTTCCATTCCTTAACTGCTGCAACTTTGTCAGGATCGACCGCTATCCCTTCGCTAGAAATCACATGCCCAAGAAATTTTACCTCTTTCTCCCAAAAGTGACACTTACTAAATTTAGCATATAGTTTGTGATCTCTTAAAGTCTGCAACACTATTTTCAAATGCTCTCGATGGTCCTCCATGTTTCAAGAATATACCATAATATCATCAATGAAAATGACGACAAATTTATCAAGGTACGGACGAAAAATACGGTTCATCAAATCCATAAAGAAAGCAGGAGCATTGGTCAATCCAAATGGCATGACCGAAAATTCATATAACCCAAACCGAGTCCGAAACGCCGTCAGAGGTATGCTCTGCTCTTCAACACCCATCTGATGGTACTCAGTCCTCAAATCCAACTGTGAAAATACAACCGCCCCTTTCAACTGATCTAACAAATCATCTATCCGCGGAAGAGGGTACTTATTTTTTATTGTCACCTTATTTAGTTCTCTATAGTCGACACACATCCTCAAAGTACCATCCTTCTTAGAAACAAAAATAGCAGGCGCACCCCATGGAGAATTACTTGGTCGTATAAACCTAAATATACACACCTTAAAGGATTAACCATAAAGTTACTCACAAATAAGCACATATATATATAACTATTATAAAAACATATGAGAAAAAAATTTCTTACCCCTTCTGGAGTAATTCCTCCAGTTGGACTTTCATCTCATCCAACTGCTTAGGAGCCAATCGGTATGCAGCTTTTGAAATCGGTGCTGCTCCTGGCAACAAGTCAATTCGAAATTCGACTTCTCTCTTAGGTGGTAAACCAGGAATCTCTTGGAATACATCTACATAATCCTTCACCACCTCAACCACGCTAATATCTTTCTCTGGTATATCTATAGAGTATAGAGTGCTCGTCATTGTGGAGTCCCCACAAGGTTCACAAACATGACTAACTCGCGGCAACCCTGGTGTATCTATCAAAATGGTTCTCGCGGCACAATCTATAGTAACATAGTTTTTACCCAACCAATCCATCCCAAGGATAACATGAAATTTCTCAAAATTCATAACTATCAAATCCGCAAAAAGTTTTCGACCCATTAAAGAGATCTCAAAATTTCTACAATACTCAGATAATGTGACAGTGCCTCCTATGGGTGTCTCAACACATAAAGGTTTGATAAGTGGCATAGTTTTAATATTTTCTTTTTCTACCATTCGCCGAGAAATAAAAGAATGAGAGGCACCAGAATCAAATAATACTCGCAATGGAAACTGAGTGGTAATGGTACCTTCAACATTCTCTTGCCCTGGTAGAACTGCAAATGCACGTGCTGGAGCTGGTGGGGCCTGCCTACCCTGTGGAGCGCCTCGCCAACTGGGACAATAACGAATGAGATGCCCTGGTTGGTTACATTTGTAGCATAACCTATCAGTGGGAGCCTGCCCTCGTGGTGCTGCAGGTACCTGAGGTCGAGGTTGCTGATATGGGCCTTGTGGGCCCTGATTCTGAAATGTCGGTCTCTGCCACTGCTGCCCTTGGGGCCTGTAGCCACCCTGCGGCCTGTAACCTCCCTGGGACTCAACTCCTCCCTGGGGCCTCTGCTGGAACTGACCTCCAGATTGGGACCTCGGCTGATACTGAAATCCAGGTCCTCGCTGATTCTGATCATAAGGCTTATATCTGTTCTGATCTCGGTTCCTAGATGAACGCGAGTTTCTAGACGATTCACCTCCCCTACTCTTCTCTCTAGCCTCTCGAAAAGCAGCGTCTTGCTCTTCAAACTTGAGAGCTAAGTCTAAAACTCTGTCAAAGGATTCTTTATCGAAGGGTAAAAGCGACTTTGACAGATAATGATCCAAACCCTTGATAAACTTCTGATTCTTCTTGGCAGGGGTATCAACCAAGTACGGAGCATACCGAGTCAACTCGTTGAATTTTGTCACATACTGGGTCACTGACTTTGTACCTTGCGTCAAACTAAAGAACTCTGCAGCTAGCTGAGACTTCACAGCTTCAGGTACAAACTGACAGTCAAATTTGGACTTGAAAGTATCCCAAGTCATAACAGTCGTATCCATGCTCTCCTCCACAGAATCCCACCAATACCTGGCATTACCATCCAAGTTATGAGCAGCTAATTCTTGTTTTTGTACCTCAGTCATCTGCATCCGATTGAATATGGTTTCACACTTGCGAATCCACTTCTCAGCTGCAATAGGGCCAGTCTCTCCATTAAACCTCTGACCGCCTAGGTTCCCAAATTCCTTATTTCTCCTGGCAAACGGGTCACCATGACTATCCTGATGGTTGTTCTGCACAACCTGCAAAAGTTGCGTCATCATGGCTCCCACGTCTACCTGAACCAAGTTAGGACCCCCTCCCTGATCATTTGAACCATTTGGGCCATTAGTGTTATTCCGCCCGTTATCACCATTCTGTCCATTGGCCCCATTTGATCGAGCGTTCGCCATCACCTTCAAGCGAAAATAAATAACCGTTAATACTTAACAACCCAAACGTTCATAATCCCATTTCCACACTTTCGAGGATCACCTAGACCTACCCTAGATCTAGGCTAACCAAATGCTCTGATACCAAAAATGTCACGCCCCAATTTTCGAACAACATAAATAAATAGATTATCCAAAAACCAAGGCATGACAGGAACACATAAAATGGTACAGTCATAAGGTAGAAAACAACTAATAAGTTTCATCAATATTTTTCCTCTAAAATGAGGTCCACAACGAAAAAATGAAAATTACAATAATCAATTCCCCAAATAAGTATCTGACAAAACTGAACATTTATTTCCAAATCCTACATCTGATTACCTAGGAATAATAATAGTAATATAAAAAGAATAAACGTGTCGACTCCTCAGCTATCGCCGCGCAGCTACTATCATTTCTTACGCTCCAATTAACCCTGATAGTTCTCTGGGGCTACGCTCATTAAGAACGTACCCAAATTTGTAAAAAAATACAAAATCTGGGTCAGTATAATCATACTGGTATGAGCAAACTTACAAATCAAACAAATTAAATATAAAAGAATGCAAATTTCACCTTGAGGAAGACATGTAGTTCTCATTCGAGGTTCGAATGAGCTGGTAGTTTCTTCCCTCAAGGCTAACCTAGTACAAGCTAAAATAATCTATACACAATTTAATGGCATGCTCAATTAAATGGTTTTATTTAATTATTTGTTTTTGGTTTCTAATCCTTGGCTTCTTTTCCACAATCGCACTCTCCTCCTGTGCCGAACACACCTCACCCAAGTGTGCCTCCCTTGCCTTCGAAACCACTCGGAGCGTACATGTTCCAAGTGGGGTGCCACATTAAGGAACATGTCATCTCACCCGAAGTTCGATCTATGGCAAGCATTTTCCTAAATCTACACGTACAACCGAACTCACATGGAACGGTGCACCGATATGCAAGCAAGTCTGCATACCCATAATTCTATCACACGTATACAAGCAAGTCTGTATACAAAAATTTCTTTTCTTTTCACATTTGTTTTTTCTTTCTTTCGGAGTTGTGGAAAAAGAACATTTGCCAAGTATTTTATTTGAGCCATTACTTTTTTCAAATCAATTAACAACACATCACATTTCCCCTACAAGAACCATATGCATAAAACCTTACTACAATTATATTCACAGCATTTTAACCATGACTACTGTTAATTGTAGATGTCAACCACATGACCATAACCAACAAATAAAGAAAACTAAAACCGTAGTTATAGATGTCCACTATTGTGTAAATGTCACCCATGATGTAAAAGTCAATCACAAAAGATGTAAATGTAGATGTAAATAAAAGAAAAAAATGTAGATGTAAATAAATCCTTCTCAAATAAAATCAATCTTTCTCAATCAAATCAACCATTCTCATGTCACATTACTACTAATGAAAACAAACAAAAGTGACCAATCACTATTGATAAAAGAAAACGAAAAAAATATAAAAATAAAATAAATTTTTTTTTTCATCCTCTCTCTTTCAGACGTCAAATCACCAATACAAAAAAACCCAAAAATAAAAACTTTTTTTTTTCATCCTCTCTCTTTCAGATGTCAAATCACCAATACAAAAACCCTTCTCAAATTAAATCAACCCTTCTCAATCAAATCAACCATTCTCATGTCACATCACTATTAATGAAAACAAACCAAAGTGACCAATCACTATTGATAAAAGAAAACGAAAAAAATAAAAAAAATAAAAAAAAACTTTTTTTTTCCATCCTCTCTATTTCAGACGTCAAATCACCAATACAAAAACCCAAAAATAATCACCAATCACATGAAAGGGTAGAGTTTGTACAGTAGGAAAAAGTAGAGTTTAGTAGAGTTCGTACAGTAGGAAAAAAAATTAGAGTTTAACTCATAGGTACTTTTCTTTGCAAGGTTCCAAGTTTTTTCTCTTCAAGCGCCTCCCCACCCTTTCAACGCAGGTTTTGTTGTTTTTTTTTTTTTCTTTTCTTTTCTTTGTGTGTGTGTGCAAAGAGGAAAAACTAGGGTTTATCTTTTTAAATAAAAAAATTTAGGGTTGCATTAGCTAAACACACCCATCCCTTATCTCTTGCCCACCACCAGCCTAAACATAAGTTTGAAAATAAAATAATCATAAACTATTATTACTTGTAATTATTATTAATTAATAATTACTACCAATAAATATTATTAACTTCTAAAATAGTGCAAGTATATTGGTGAGTGAATTGGGCGGGTATTACAAACCATCAGCTCTGATACCACTTGTTTAGTTCTAGGATGAAGCCCCTGGAACCCCTCACAGCACCCACACGAGATTGTTGTGCCAAACTATTAGTTTTAATACCACTTTCAACTCGCCAAGCTTAAGGTCGAACTATCAGCTCTGATACTATTTGCTGGGTCTTTAGGTGAAGTGCACCAGAACCTTTTTACAACGCTCGCACAAGATTGTTGTCCAAGGTCGAACCATCAACCAAAAGAGCAAAGAAAATGTGCAGTTGCTGACAAGGACTTTGATCATCACGTTTTGTATTTCATTGCACTCCTGTTAATTATTCAATGCTTGCAATATTGCTGAAAGGCATTCACTAAGTTAGTTTTGTAACTAGATGTTCTGGTTGTTCTTGTTATTCACTACACCACAAATGCTTATTCATAGCGATTCAAAAACGCTATTGTAGGACTAAAACGCTGTCTATCAGAGCTATAATAGATACTGGGTTATTTATAGCGTTTCAGAAACGCTATTGTAAGTAGACCATTTATAGCGTTTTTCAAGTGCTATTGTTTAGCTTGTAACAGCATTTTAAAACGCTATGGTTAAACCTGTAATAGCGTGTAAAAAGTGTTATTGTTTAGCTTGTAACAAATCTTAAAAAATGCTATTGTCTAGTCACCAACGCTGTTATCTTCCCTCGCGTAGCATTTAACAAATGCTATTGTATTAGTTTCTATAACATTTCTCAAGTCATTTTTTTTCCTATAGCACTCATCAAGTGCTATCAAATGACTTTTTATAACACTGATTTCTTTAACCATAGAAGATAATATTGCATATATTATATGTAAAACATCCAAATGATTCAAAAATAGATATTAATCATCTCATAAACATACGAAGTTTACGAACTATACCATCACGATTTGAATACAATATAATAAAAATATTATCTCAATGACAACATTTGTCTCAAAAGTACTAGACTATATCTCAATGAAAATTGATCTCTTCACTCCCACCATTACATGAATTTGACATAAAGTTGTTGGGTAGTCTCATACTTCGCACCGTGGTGATTGTAGAAACATTAATTCCTTATTGAGGTCAATAAAAGTACTTATAAAGCACATTTCTGGCACCTACAAAACCAAATTTAGAAGAGTTTAAAACTTGAATGATAATCATTTTGCACCATCATTAGATTATCAATTTGAACCTACAAAAAATAAATAAATACCACCCAATGCACAACAAGCCATACCCGATCCACAAACCATGACCAACCCTTCAAAACCCCTACACGACCCTTCCCAAATGTTGTTCCAATAGCATACAGAGTGAGGGAGTTGGATAAAATGGCCAGAAATGGATCCACATGGAAGCAAAACTATTAATGCAACACCTTCCATCACCACAGACATCTTTACCCACACTCTGAATTTTCTTAAGGAGTGATTTTTTATGCAATGCAAGAGTGTATGAGGTTTGTTTCTATTGCAATCAAATGCATAGAACTGTCATCAATATGGTTGCCTTCATCAATCAAATAAATTGTTAACCAACACCAAACTAAATTAAAATAATCACCCAACTAAATTACTTAATTTCAGACTCCATCTCATATATACTAGTTCTCAAGTAAGCTAAATTACTTAATTTCACCCTCCATCTCGGGATCATGTAGATGACCATCTATTTTGTCACTGACTTTTGAACTAATAAGCCCATCCTCCAATTAAGCATCAAATGGATAAAGAACAAAAACCTCAAATAATAGTGGATTCAAACTCTGCAAACTGAACAAATAAAAACCCAATAATGAAAGAAAATGAACAAAGCCTAAAACACAAATATAGATACTTACTTTGTTTGAGAAAATAGCTTGTTTATGTCTTCCCTTTTCCTTATATCTCCCTACAAAATCAAACCACAATCAACCAAATAACACAAAACTCATTAAAAAAACAACAAATGAAAGATGTGGATGATCAAAATATGATCTCTGAATCAATTAATCAATAAAACTGAAACAAAAGGTACTCAACTCAGCGGATAGGATTCAATTGGGAGGTTTCCTCTTAAACTCCTTGAAAATAACATAAACCAATCATTAAAGGGAAAAAACAGAGACAACACTAACCCAGTGGAGAAGTAGTTGAAAAATGAGAAGATGAACCAAACCTTTGCACCTGAATCAACTGGAGGTTTGGAGTCTCAGAACCTTTGAAACTGAATATCGAGAGAGAAGAAATAACAAGATGTGCATGAACAGTCCACTTTCAGTCCATTAATCTAAGTCTGAGTCTAACCTTGAACTTGCATGGCGTCAGAAAGCACTTTCTTAAAAGCCAAATCCAAGGACTTCTGACATGAAACATAGTATCTATGGCATTTGTAGAGATCGATCACTAACCTTTCTTGCCCTTATTTCGTTCTTTAGCCATCGCAAGAAGCTCGTTTATGTTCTTCCCTGTAACACTAGTCATGTCCTAAAAGGTATACAAATAATAAGAAATCAATGGTATGTTAATTTTCAGGTCATGGTTTGTTTTCATACTTACAAAAAATAAAAATGTCATACCGGAAGATGGAACTGTAAAGATTCTAGGTAGGTGCTTTTGTAGTTCAGACTCAGCACAACTCTTTGTGCCCACGTGCCCTGCCAATTCCAATTCCTTTTCTACTATAGCAGTGCACATTAAAAAAAAATGATCAAAAATTTAGTAGAGATAAAATTAAAATAAAAAAAGGATGCCCTTCTAGTAGTAGATAAAAACATAGTTCAGTGTACAAACTGAAATTAGAGATAAAATACATGAATAGAAGTGGATCGTGTTCTAGTAAACAAAATATTATGATCCTTCATTTGGTTAACCAAAAACAGTACAGATGAGCCCAAATACCATCTATTAATGTCCAACATATTAATCTACAACATAAAATGATAAGTCGACATTATAGTCTTATAGCCCCCAATAACTTTCTAATCTAGCAATGAAAAAGGTACATGAGACTAAGATTGATGTTTAGAACATTATAGTCTTCACCTAACCTCTATGTTGTCATATGCATTTTGAGTGGATATGTAGAATTCATTCATGGTGAAAAGAATCTTGACAGTTAACATATATCAAGAAATCTAACTGAACTAAATATTGGAAGCACAAAGTCAGACATCTTATACTTTATCACTTATCCTCATTTTGATTTGCAAATATACCCAAAAGTATATCAAGGTTATCGCACATACTGGAATGCCATGGCTTGTATTATATCTCGAGCATATAGCAAGCCAATTAATCTCTATTGCATATAACAAGCCAATTTCTATCGCATATGCCAAGTTGTTGATTATACTTGTAGATGAATGCAGAATCAACCTCATAAGTTGTATGATCGTAGCCATACATAAACTTCAGGAGATCCAGCAAAAACTTTGAAACTAAAAAAAATGACACACACACAAAGGCAACATTATTTGAACAAGGTAATCAGCAAGAGAATATGCTTGTCAACAATGCCGAAAGTAAAACAAAGAATTTCATCAAAAGTAAAATAAATCCATACCAGGAGCTTATAAACCCATTAAACATAATCATCATAAGAGTGAAAAAAATGTGAATAGAGCGAAGAAAAAATTATGCTTCTTTTTATCTTTCCTTTTTGTCTGGGAAGGGAACTTACTTTTGCAAAAAGTCTACAACTCCTTTTCTCTTAGGACATTTGAAACCCATGGACTAGTAGAATTTGAGCACGTGTTGGCGGGGACCTTGGTACACAATTTGCCCATCAGAAATAAGAATAATGTCATCAAAGAGGTCATAAGTCTCTAGGGCTGGTTGGAGAAAGGAGCTGACAGCTGTCCCTTGTAGAAAATGGATGGATTGTCCAAGAGAATTTAGTATATGATCGAAAAGTTGTTGAACTGTCCAGACCAGTCGATATCTCATCCATGAACAATGCCTTTACAGGTCCAACCAACATCTCTCATGTAATACATTCAAGCGAAAAATATGTCAAATGACTTGTTTGAAACTTTGTTCGAAATTTTATTGGATCCAAAAGTTGAAAGTGTATGTCTTCTCCAATATGAAAATTTTCTTCAATAAAAAGGAAAAAAAAAATCAGCTTCTACATAGGTATTTCTCATTTCAATTTTCTAGTGGAAAATAAGTAAAGATTTTTTTATCATATTGTGGATCAAAGTGACCTACCTTAGTAAAGAAAAAAATTGGCTTTTAAGATAAAATTTTCATTGATAAGAGAGAAGAAATATACAATGAACTCACATTCAACGTACCGAAGAAGCTACCCCAAAATCTTTGGATATCAAGAAGACACCCAATTATTCATCTAGACCATTAATTACTAAAGCACAGATATACACCTCTACACTTTCTACTACGTTCTTATCTTTCAAAAATTTTGGATTGAAGACAAGCATAATGCATTGACATCAAGCAAGTGTGTCAGTTAACAAATACTATAATTCATTAACTTTGAACAGGGTAGTTATCCAAGGTCTCATTTGAGATTCATGGATTATATGTATATGTTTGATGGCAAAAACACAGACCTATATACCAAAAACAAAAACAGTTGAATATGCAAACTGAAAATGAATGCAATTGGTGATTTGTAGCAATTGAACTCTTATAAGACACCGATCTTAATTATTAAAAAAAAATTGAAGCGTTGCAATCCTGGTGCTTTGGTCTATGAACATCAACAATAAAGTTGATCAATGGAAAAGATCCTGATAAGATGAACACAAAGAAGAATGGAAAGATAAAACTCAGTTAGGTAAGTTGTAAGAAATGTCCAGTTTAACTAAAACTCAATCAAAGTAAAGAATCTAACAATTAGGTAAACCTAGAAACCCAAATTCAGATAAAAATCAAGAGACTAATCCATGAAATTAAGAGCTTTTATAAAACCGTCTAGAGGTAGTTGGATGTTTTTTCTTCCAAATCTACAAAATCTCTTACATATCTACTGACACATTAACACAAATTCAACTAATACTCAATAACTAAAGAATCTAATAATTGAGCATAAAATTCAAAACTTTTATAAAATCGTCCAGCTCCAATTGGATGTTTTTTCTTCTAAATCTACAAAATCTCTTACTTATCTACTGACACATTAACACAAATTCAACTAATACTCAATCACCAAATAATCTAACAATTAAGCATAAATTTCAGTACAATAAAACGAATCACAAAATCTCACCGAGTATGCAGAGATAGCCAAATACGGTGGCACGCATAACAACTTATCCCCCAACTTCCACCATTCCAACCCCATCTTCTAGGGTGGGAACCCTGACCCAGACAACCATTTCTCAAGCAAGAATGAGTTCTCCAATTAATCATTGTCAGATCCCCCATGGGGTCCTCTGCTTATCTATGGTGGACTTGGGGGTGTTGATGGATGTGGGATCCAAAAAAATGATGCTCAAAACTTGAGAGAAACAAATGGGAAAATAAAAATACAATATAAATTGATAACCTCAATGGTTGTAAGAAGAAAGTTTTAAAAAAATAAAATAATAATATATATATATATATACCCAGTGAGAAAACACACTCAGAATGAGAAGAAGAAACTGAGAGAGAGGGAGAGGGATTTAGGGCCAAACAAGCAATTAAACTTCGTTTAGCCTTAATTACAGTTTCCTTCCATTAACTATTAACTTATTTGACAAATTTCTGAGTAAAGATAAAAACTTTACAAACAGTATTACACAAACACTACATTTTAATCACTCTAAATTGAACTGAACTTGTAAACAATCTCAATAATGTAAATGTGAAGAAGTAAAATAGTCACAAGAAGAATGGCTTTAACGCTGGTCCTCAAGCCTTATTTCATGCAACTGCAAAACACATGAAACCAAAGTGAATCGTCACTTGGATCTCCAAATCAACTTGAAATTGCAAGCTGAGAAGAAAACACTGCAAAACACTAAAGTAGAGAAAAGATGTATTTGTTGAAAGTGTAGGGTAATGGAAGGGAGATTGAAAGCTAGGGATTTTTTAGGGTTTAGAAAGAAGGAAAAAAATAAACTTCTTGACTTTCATTCAAGCGAGGCGATCTGCAACAAAGGTGTCATTCTCCATCTTGGGCTCCTTGGTGCCAAAAGTGTAGCTCGAGAGAGGGTAACTGTTTACTGCCGGTGACACGACCATCTCTCCCTCGATCTCCTATCCTCGTAGCCCTAAAATTTTCATCTTTGATCTTAGTTTCTCCCTCGCTCTCTCCCTAGAACTCTCTCACCCTCACTTTCTCCCTGGATCTCTATTTTTCGATATCTCTCTCTCTCACCCTTGCTATCTTCCTCGATTTCTCTCTCCTTGGAACGCGAGAACGATAGAGCGAGGCGAGAAGTTGTGTTCTCTTGCCTTTTAGGTTAGAGAAAGCGTGAGGGAGTTCTAAAACTTTCAAGTGCAAAAACGCGGTTTTTTTTTTTTTAATCTTCCGCTTTTGTTTCATAGCATTTTAAGATTGTATTGTTATGAAAACTTGGCCTTTTATAGCACAAGCGTGAAAATCGCTATCACTAGCTGCTATTAATAGGCAACTGTGGTGTAGTGATTGTTCGTTGTTATTCGGTTTTCATTATTTTTTGAAAATTAAGTTCTTGAGTATGCTAGCTAGTTGGGAGAAAAATACCTTATCTTTCATACCAAATTTTGTGATTGACAAAAGAATGTTAATACCTCATGCATCATATATCATACACAGATGTATGAAATGAGAAAGAAAAGAGATGCTCTCATGCATGTGAAGTTCTGTAGAGTGTGGGTGGGAGTCGCATGACATTTGAAAAAAACTAAATACTACTTAATTTTTTTTCATGTGCTCATTTGTTTGTACAAGCAAATGTTATCCTAAAACAATGAAGAAAATTGGTGGTCCTTATCACACAGTCAAACTCAAAGTGACATCAATCACAGAATGCTAATACCTCGTGCATCATATATCATACACAAATGCACGAAATGAGAAAAAAAAAAATGGACGCTATCATGCAATACATGTGAAGTTTTGTCATGCGAAGTTCCGTAGAGTTTGGGTTAGAATCACATGACAATTGAAAAAAGCTTGAATACTACTTAATTTGTGCATGTACTCATTTGTTTGTTGTCATGGTTCGATCCACAGAGTACTATATTGTTCGTTTTGGGCCCAAGACCCGCACGGCTTTAAAACGCATAGTATTTTGTAGATCCAACCTCATACATATAAGACATCTCATTCCCTCACCTAGGCGATGTGGGGAGATAGATCGCCCAACCCCTCTTGGGATCCACGGGCCTATTGGGCTTCGCCATCACGGGTCTCTCTCGCATCCTCCCCCTCAGGTTCACCCACACAAGGGTATCACGGTCTATCCCCTTATGGGAGCCCAACGTCTTCGTTGGCACACTTTCAACTAGGTTCGGATCTGATGTCATTCTGCCATGACCCGATCCACAAAGTACTATATTGTCCGTTTTGGGCTCAAGGCCCGCACGACTTTAAAACGCGTAGTTCTTTGTAGATCCAACCACGTACATATATAGGGCATCATCTTCTCTCACCTAGGCGATGTGAGACTATAATATTCCCTTGGTAGCTCGCCCAACCCATCTTGGGATCCACAGACTTATTGGGCTTCACCATCACGGACCTCTCCCACACCCTCCCCCTCAGGTTGGCCCACACAAGGGTATCACAGATTTTACAAGCAAAGGTTCTCCTAAAACAATGAAGAAAGTTGGTGAACCTTATTACACACTCAAACTCAAAGTGACATCAATCACATTTGTTTGTACTACTTAATTTGGCAAGGATTCTCATTTGTTTGTACAAGGAGATATTTCCCTAAAAAAAAAAAATCGGTGGCCCTAATGTGGGATTAGGGTTACATGTGAAGTTTCTACATACTACTTAATTTGACAAAGATTCTCATTTATTTGTACAATGAGAGATTCCCCTAAAACAATGAAAAAAATCGGTGGCCCTTATCAAGTCATTAATTGATGTTGTTTAGTGGGAGTTAATTTACTTTTGCTAATTGTAAGGTCTCATCTAGAGTTAGAGAATCATCCAATTAATTTTGTTGAATGGATTAAATCCTCTATATAAATAAAGGAATGATAGGTTTGAGTGCACACCACACACAACACCCTAACATACACAACAGAGTAACCATGAAATACACCCTAACATACACCCTAACCCTAACATACACACAACACCCTAAAGGAAGGATGGTTCAATGCCTTCAAATGGATGTTGTCTAAGGTATAAGATGTACTGCAAGTTGTTGTCGTCTCTTCTCAACTGATAGATCATATGGGAAGAAGCTTATAAGCTCTCATTTCCCGTCTTGCTATTATACACATGCATGTTACTTAAATATGGTTGTTTGATCATGCACGTTGGTGTTTTGGAGTCTTGTTTGTTGGTTTGTAGTTAAATATTAGCGTTGGGAGGGTGTTAAGGTGTGGTGTTTGTAGTAATTATTATTATGCATGTAATAATTCTAATGAATAATTTGTGTGACTAACTAATCTCCATTAAGCTCTCTAGCTTGTTCTTGTTCTTGTTCAATACTCATGTGGTTCTTACTTTCTTTCATTAGATTACTTTCTTTCTCAACTCATTTTCTCACACTCTTCTTGTAACCAAAACATGGCAACATAGTTTCTTTCCCACTCATCTTTTTTTTTACTACTACCATGAATGAGAGTTAATAAACTCCCAACCACCACTCTCATATCATGAGATAAAACAGTTGCATAAGTTTACAGTAATGTTGTTATGAGTTGTACTTTGGGCTTTTAGGGCCTAAAATTAAAACCCTCAATGTTTTCTAGTCCCTTGAAAGAGAAAATAAACTCTTTTAGAACTTCTTAACTAAACACAAAGAGGTTTTTCTTTTTTTAAACACAAGTTTCAACTCTCTCTCAATTTCCTAAACATGACTAGTGTTTTGTGTGCACTAAATATTATAGGTTTTTTTTTTTTTTTTTTTTTTTGTGTGTACGTATATTATACTATTTTTTGTATTATGTATTTCATTCATAAAACAATCATTATTATTATTATTATTATTATTATTATTATTATTATTATTATTATTATTATTATTATTATTATTATAAGGATGTCAAAAGTAGAGATAATCTTACAAAGTATTATCAATATATACTTTGGTCAGAGCCATCTTTCTTTCTTTTCTGGGGGGAAATAGTAGTGAGTCCAAGGTACTGTTGGTCAGCTGTTGATAACTTTGGTCAGCCCTAAGATATGTTGGTCAGCCGCAGAGACTCCCAAGTTGAGCGCAGTTGAGTGGAGTTAGGTGGTCCGGTATCGGGTGGTCCAGTTGTAGGTTCTGGTTACAGTGTTCCTATCCCTACCCTCAGAAATCAAGAATTATGTCTTTGTTTTCAAAATTTACTCGTTCTTCTAGTTCTAGGTCAAGCAACCCCAATTTACAAAACATAATGGAATGCATAATTCTAGAAATAGAAAAGAATTTACAAAAGTGGTCCATACCAGAAGTTCCATACAAGAAAATTTATGAGGTTTCACAATCTTTGTTTTCACAAAAATCTGAAGATCTCATAGACATTGTTTAACAGACAGTGCCTTTGAATGGATCTTTAGAATCCAAACAATTGTTTTCACATCAAACACTTGACTATTTGCAGAGTCAGGGATACAAGTATGTCCATATCGGGTTACTCCAGATAGGACTAAAGCCTCTTACAAGAACAGGGTTAGATACATGTGCCTTGATCGCTCTTCGCGATTGTAAACACAATATGTTTCACGATTCTCTGCTTGGAATTGCAGAGTCAACCTTGGCCATGGGACCAGTCTATTTCGATTGTTACCCCAATTTCTCAGTGTCTCTCAAGGACCCAAACATCCTTGAAACACTGACTCTCAATCTTCAGACCTCTGGCTTCGACATGCTAGAAGGTTCTGAACCTCTCGCTCTCATCTACAAGATAACTTTCAAGGCCATGAAGACTCAATTAAGCCCAAAAGCTTTGATGGAGTCTGACAAGGGATACACCATCCTGTTCCAGGCTAACAAGGACATGACTAGTGTTATTGTTCCCAAAACAATACGCTGTAACCAAGTCACCCTACCTGAAACATGGCAGGTTTAAGCTGCTCCTAGAAAACCTCCTTCTAGTCAGCTCAATCAAATTGTAACTCTACCCGATGGTACGGTAGAACTACAATTTTCTGAAGCTATGATCACTAGACTTCATCCTCAAGATTTCCAATCAGGACGTAGATCTGAAGCATCCTTCAGGACTGCTCCCTCTCGTCTTCCTAGAACACCCACTCCGGATGTTCTTCCCCATCTTGATCTTGCGAATATTAGGAATAATCCTCATTATTCGCAGATCCCTCAACCTGTTTACAATCCTCCCGAACAAGAAATTAACAATCAATCACCAACTCAATCTGAAATGAATTTTTCTGAACAGCTTCCAGGATAATTAAATGTTTTGTCTGTTCCGTTTGAATTAAACAAAGAACACATAAAACAAAAATTCATGAAAGATTACAATAGGCAAAAGCGCCAAAAGTTTTATGACCAAACAACTGATCCTCAAATAACAGAATTAGGAAAACAGTTTTATAAATGTTGTGAAGAGATGAAAGAAAATATATCTTTCTTTGATTGGTATTTTAACATTCATCTTGAAAACATAAATATTATAAAAACTGATTCTCAGGTCTGGCGTACCACTGAGAATCAAACAACAGAATCAATTTTGCCTCCTCTTGAAGAAATTAAATTTTCTACATTAGGACATGAATTAATTGCTTCACCCTTTAAAGATCCTTCAACGGAAAATACATTTAAAGGACTCGGCAAAATAATTCAGCAAAACAATTATACAAACATTTTACTTCATGAAATTGGAGATAAAATGATCCAAGATCAAATTCAACAAGACAATATAAAGCAATAACAACTTTATAAGAAACAGTCTGTTGAATCAAAACCAATAACGTACTTTACACCTACGACTATTGATCATCAAAATGTTTTTACAGCACCAAATTCTCTTATTCAACAAATTGACGCAAAATTAGCGGCTTTGAATTTTGAATCAAAATTAAGAATCAATAATTTGTCTAACCCAGACATTACTGATTCTGACGATTTTGATCATATGACAGAATTGGATAAATTAAATTTTGTTCAATATCAAGCCAATGCTATAAGGCATGCTAGACCTTATAAGCAAAATTAGAATCCGCTACCTACCACCAGAAATTTCTATCATAGGCCGTCTTTCAAAGACATGCAATATGAAGAAAAGCATTTGCATACCTATGGTTCATTTTCTACAAGCAACCTCTATACTTGAAATATAGATGGTTTAACTGAAGAAAACATCATTGAGTTAACCCAAGAAATGGTTATGATGGCATCAGCTCATCGCAGCGAAAACAAAAATGATAGGACCATTGCGTCTATCATCATCGTTGGCTTTTCTGGTTTACTCAAAGGATGGTGGGATAATTATCTCTCCACTGGTGAACAACAAACAATTTTACAAGCTGTAAAAGTTGATGCTAACGGTTTTCCAATTAAGGTCGAAGAAATGGACATCCCTGATTCTGTATCTTCCCTAATTTTCTGCATTCTAAAGCATTTCATTGGTGATCCCACTGAATTCCAGAATAAGTCTAAAGACTTGCTGATGACTCATAAATGTCCGACCTTAAGCCATTTCAGATGGTATAAGGATATCTTCCTTAAGAAGGTAATGCTTCAAGCTAAAGTTATCAATCAATCGGCTCAACCTCCTTTATGGTTCTGTCGACGTTTTAAGATCAAGTGGTGGCCAACCTTAGACCACAGCCATGCAACAAAAGATGGTGTTCTCAAGTTCTTCTCAGGATCTCTTGCTCCAGTTCAACCTGTAGCCAATCCTGATAAGGTTCCCTCTCAAGCAAAGCTTCTTAGACAACACATTAAGAAGCAGTTACGCAGCAAACCTACCAAAGCCCAGCTCATGGAAACTCTGTCTAAAATTGCATCAGAAGACTCTGACGAAGAAGATGATGCAACAGACTCCAATGGGCCCAACAATGAAGACGATTGTTTTGGTTTCTTTCCACCATTTCAATAAGTCTGACCCTATAAGCATCATGATGTCCCTGCATCATTCCAAGCATCTGCCAGCTCTGCTAGCAGCCAAGATAGCTTTCGGCCAAAGTGTCCGACAACATCTTTTCTTTTCAATAAAGCAAGCTCGTGGTTCCACAGTAACCACTCAAGTGATCAAAAGTGTACAGTTGAAGCATCTCTTAACGGTACCTCCACTTTCTTTTCCGTATCAAGCCAAGCAAAGGATAAGGATCCACCTCATCCTCCACTCAAGTCTTCGAGGAGCCTTATCTCCTATCTTGTGAATTATTCTATAAATAAGAATGTAGGCTTTCATTTAAAGACAGACGAAATTAGAACCCCTTCCCTGATGTAAACCTTATAAGCTAGTAGCTTCCTTCTCCGTTTGTTCTCACTGTAACCCTTCCCCTACATGTAAGTCTTTTATCATTTTAATAAAAACATATTTTCTATTATCTTTATTTAACAAAACTATTCCATGAACTATTCTTGAAGAACATCTCGTTATACTAGCTAATCCTATTATCTTTCTTTAATTAAAAGCCCAATTCAGCAACTAGCTAAGCTAAAAAAAACTTGTATTATAGCTCACTTCATAGTTGTAATTTAATTAAAGGAGCATGGGCACTTTTGCAATATCAGAAATGTTTGTTGATGAAAGACACGTTACTCTAGATTCAACCCCGTGTTGTTCATGGTTCGGCTTTAACTTGAAACCTCAAACCAAATCATATCAACAGGTTTGACGAAAATCCAAATTGAATTGAAACGAATATGTAACGAAGCCAAACTAATATAAAATCCAATGAAACTGAAATTCAAATTGAACCGAAAACTAATGCTAAACCTACTTAAATTGAGGCAAACTGACAAAAATTATGTGTAATCTATTAATTTTTGTATATATATAATTTTCGAAAATAAACATATCTATTGATTCGATTTTATTTCCTCTCCCGATTCATCTGGTGATGTTGACAATCAAATATCTGCTAGCAATATTGTAAATCTGTTATGTCCCACTGTTGGGGTTGCGAGAAGGATACAAACTTGCATTCTTGGTTAATGATTAAGTTATACACTGTTAAATAAGACGTCCATTTTACTAGAAGCTGAAAAATATTGTCATGGCAATGAGTGTCATCATTTATATAAAATCTCGACCATCAACAATTGTTGTGTTGTTGGACAGCAAAATCAAACTTTGCGCATCTTGATAACTTTACATATCAAAGTACAATATACATCTATTCGCAGTAAATACAAGCTAGTTCAACATCTCATCCGCTTTAATAGTAGCCTTCAAGCACATGTATTGCTCGCGCTCATCCTAGGGTTGTTCATGGTTCAATTTCTACCAGAAATTACAAACTGAATCATATCAACCGTATGGTTGACATAAATTCAAACTAAATCGAATTAAAATGAAATTCAATTAAGGAAAAAATTGAACCAACAGATAAAACTATTCATTATATACATAATTTTTTAAAACTAAACATATATATCGGTTAGATTCGATTACCTAGATTCTTTTCAACCTAAAATCGAAATCTGAATCCAAAAAACACTTACCAATCACTTTGGTTTCAAAATGTAACAACTTACAAACCATTCAAAACAAAAATCAAATTGGTAGATTAGGTTTGTTCGAAATCAAATTAGTAGATTAGGTTTGTTCGATTTTTTGTTCAACTCTAATCCATCCACTTAATTTTTATTTTTATTAAATTAGCAGGTGCAGTCCACATGCACTTCCTCCAAGCTAAGAATTGATCTCTAAAGTCTCCAGTTTCTGACAAAAACTAACTAAAAACCCAAAGTACACACAGAGACCACACGCTATACGTGCTCTTCTCTTCTTCCCCCTCTGCTGCATCTCTTCTTCATCCATTTGAAGTGAAAAAAAACCCAAATTTCACTTTAATTTCAGTTTCAATAACCTTCATTTCGAAACCCTTTTTGGCTATTCTTGAGATGGTCTCATAATAAGCTTCTAGAAGACAGATCTCCAGCTCAAAAATGTCTCAAAAGCTTAGAAACCAGCTGAAAGAGCTCGGCCCAAAGCTCGAAACCCCTCCGGCCTCCAAAGATGCTCTACTTAAGCTCTTAAAGGTACCACCTTTAAAACTTTTTCTTCTTCTTTGAACACTTTCGATCAAACCCTAATTTTGGGGCGTTAGATTTGCTTTGCACTGCTAAATTAGGTTCTTTGAATTGTTCCGCATGCGTTAAAGGTGAAAAGCTGTGATTTTTGGTGGAAAGTTTGCAACTTTCTGCTAATTTAGACTAAAGATTTTATTTTTGGTGAAAATTTTACAAAATTTCAGTTAATTTAGATAAAAGAGACTCTTTTGGTACCTCCCGAGCTGTTTTTCCGTTTAGTGTTTTTTTCGAATCCTCCCGAGCTGTTTTTTGAATGTGACATTTTGGATGTCTGAAGACTAAATGTTTAAGTTTGAAGAGGGAAAAGAACTTGACATGAATGAGCAAGGTTATGCTGTTTAGGAGTGCATGTGTCAGGGTTTAATCCTGTTGGTCTAGAAAACCAACGACTTGCTAGTCCGTGACAGCATGTGAGGAGAAGTATGATTTATAATACTGTGGCAGCTTGAATTCTAACACAGCTAACTTGGTACTCAACACACTCAATTTTCGTGCGACTTCCTAGTTTTTCTTCCTCTAATTTATTGGCAAGAGATGATTCTTATTGTCAACTTACTTTTGAGAAAAAAGTAATGTATGCAAATCTTAATCATACTGCAACTTATCAATGACCATATTGACTATTTGTATATGCAGCAAGCTGCAACTTGTCTTTCGGAGTTGGATCAATCCCCCTCAAAATCTGTGTTGGGGTCAATACAACCTTTTCTTAATGCAGTTGTCAAGCCAGAACTTTTGAAGCATCAAGATAGGGATGTCAAACTTCTCGTGGCAACCTGCATTTGTGAGATAACACGAATTACTGCACCAGAAGCTCCTTACAGTGATGATGTTCTAAGGGTACTTGTATTCATCAACCAAGATATTTTTTTATTGAAACGAATTTGGCTTTGGTTGCTTTTATTCCATAGTTTGCTCCTAATTGGAAAGGGTTCTATGTGCAGGATATTTTCCGTTTGATCGTAGGCACCTTCAGCGGATTGGGCGATATTAATGGACCATCATTTGGAAGAAGGGTCATTATATTGGAGACTCTGGCAAGATATAAATCATGTGTTGTGATGTTGGATCTTGAATGTGATGATCTAGTGAATGAAATGTTCAGGACCTTTTTTGCTGTTGCCAGGTATCTTTGATTTTTGTGATGAATTGGCAATTCTTATATTTTACTTTTGCTGTGTTTGCTTTCCTTAGTTAGTACTACGATGGTTACCAACTTACGATCTCAGGAAGCACCCCCTTGTACTGTTTTCAACATTTTTCTTCATGCTTCTTACAACTGTTTTGTTTTTTCGAGCCAAGCAAAAGAATATAATGCATATAGCTAGAATGAAGGAGAGGCTAACCGAAAACAAAAGGAAAGTTTAGTACACAACCAAAAGGAAAGTTTCAAACACCGAGTAGGTGGAGGCATGTCAAATGTATGAAACTGTGGTGGGGATATCAACAGATTCAAATGCTGAATAAAAACCCCTTAACCTAAAACCGTAAACAGATAGAAAGGAAAATAAGAGAAAAATATAGAAAAAGAGGGAGGAGAGGGGAAGATGAAAAAAAGGTTGTACAATTTATATCAATGAGAGTTTAGTTCGGTAAGTTTGTAGGAGGTCTATACAGTAGTTGTTGTTGTTTTTTTTTTTTTTTTGCAGTTTTGAAGCTATGCATTAAAGGTGCATACATGGTTCCTAAAGGATAAATTTTTTGCCAACTGGTGAATGACATCTTGAAACTAGGAACATTATTTTCTCGTCATTTCATACTCATGCTTGATCTTGGAGCATAGCCACACTAAAAAAAGAGTTGAAACGTGTCATGCTTCTAATGTTTAGTACGAAGTTCAGAGTCTCTAACCTCTGAATTTGGTTGTAAAGAGAATTTTTTTGTTTCTCTGTCTGACTTTATTTTGATTTGAAGTTTTTTCTCCAAAACATACAATGGACGTTGGGCTTCTCTAGTGTGAATTTATGATTGCTTAAAACGTTCTTCTGTTTGTACAAAATATGAAGAGACGTGCTTCAGTGAAGTTGATGAAACATAATTTCTTCAAGAAGTGGACCAGTCAAATAGTCGAGCCTAAAAGGAAACAACTTGGCCCTCACTTGTCTTTGTCTCTGGAGTTTAGATTATTTTATTGCTAACTATGCTAAATTCGACCTCTTAATGTGCATTCACGTGCCCATTATAAAAAAGTTCAACTACTAGCTGGTCTTTGATTGGGTTAGTAAAGTGTGGAGCTGTTGACCTACGGGGACCTGATAATAAGTATTGTATGTTTTGGAATCGATTCCAAACATTGAATGGGTAATACTCGCTGAGGACTTGTTTTTAATGGTTTCATATATAGAGGTTTCAAAACAATAAATGTGGTTCCTAAGCATGTGAGAATTGACATCCCTAGGTGTAGGCACAGAGCAGGTATGTTCCATGATAAATTTGATGTGTCGTGTCAGTCCTTCCCATGAGGCTCCCTCTGCAGTGCTGTCACACTAAACTTTATGAGTTTTATTGTATTTGTTGACTGCTTGCAGAGATGATCATCCGGAGAGTGTTTTAACATCAATGCAGACAATAATGATACTTCTACTTGAGGAGAGTGAAGACATTGAGGAGAATCTGTTGGTTACTTTGTTGTCTGTTTTAGGCCGGGCGAAAAATGTGAGTCCCTGCTCCCTATTCTGAGATTTTCCATTCCCCCTGTTTCTTGGTTACTCATTCTGATTTTTATTTCTTAGATGGGTTCCTTTCATGTCAAAATAATTTTTTATGAGCTTTTCTAGGGCGTTGATTAATTGAATTTATGACTGTAGGACGTTCCTATGGCTGCACGGAAGCTTGCTATGAATGTGATAGAAAATTGTGCAGGAAAACTTGAACCATGCATAAAGCAGTTTCTTATATCATCAATGACAGGGGATAGCAACAGTTTGACCAGTCATCTTGACTATCATGAAGTTATCTTTGATATATTTCGCTGTGCCCCTCAGATTCTATCTGGAGTCATCCCATATCTTACTGGAGAATTATTGGTAACTTTCTCCATAACTACTAGTATCCTCATTTCCATGTCATATCTTCATAGTCATATTCAGTTAATTTAAGAACCTTCATTTGAGTAGCTTCTCCCAAGTGACATGCAATATCAGGAAAATATAGCTCTTGGAGTTCCTAACTCTAATGTTGGAGGTCTCAACTGGTTCTTCTGATGTTATTATATAAATCGCTATTATGGCATTTCAAGTCACATGGCACCCTCTTATGTTTTGTATTAGAGGATAAACTCTTCTCACAAATATCTTTAGTGAATATGATTTCACATATTTTTTTGGTGAATACAATTTCACTTTTTGGTTCCATTCATACAGGCAGATGAGTTGGATACTCGACTGAAAGCTGTTAAACTACTGGGAGACCTTTTTGCTCTACCTGACTGTGAAATTTCTGAGGCATTTCAGTCGATCTTCTCTGAATTTTTGAAGAGGCTATCTGACAGAGCAGTGGAGGTTCGAATGTCAGCCATCAAACATGTGAAAAGCTGTTTGCTGTCAAATCCTTTCAGACCAGAATCACCTGAAATTATTGGTGAGGATAGTCAATGGATTTCATTACCTTTATGCTAACAAAAGATGATACTCTACTTTCATGCTTGCAATTTGATTTTCTTGCGTTTGCTACATAGCCTTTTACTCCTTTTGAGCTGTTATTTAGAATGATTGGAGCATAGGTGTGTTTTTAACTTTGAAGTATAATACAGCTGCCTTCTGTGACCGGCTATTGGATTATGACGAAAATGTTCGGAAAGAGGTTGTTGCAGCAGTTTGTGATGTTGCATGCTGTAGCTTGAAATCCATCCCCGTTGAGACAGTAGGACATGTTGCAGAGCGCCTTCGAGACAAATCTGTACTTTCTACAGTTTATTTCTCTATTTTTCATACCACTCTGGTTAGTTCTTATTGAATAATTGGTTGACTTATGTACTGATACTTCTGTTTCACACTTCCAGCTCCTTGTCAAAAGATATACCATGGAGAGGATAGCTGAAATATATAGACTTTATTGCTCGAAGTGTTCTGACGGCTCAATTTATGGATGGATTCCTGGGAAGATATTGAGGTGTTTTTATGACAAAGATGTTAGGTAAATCATAAACTGACAGAGTGAACTTTGCTGCTTTATACTTGTGCTCGAGATAAATAAAGCTTTGATCCATACTGTATGAATTATATGTAAACAGTGAAACGATTTCATTATAGTTATTTCATGAATTTTATTGTTTATTTTAGGAAGTACTTAACTGAACTACTTTGTAGGGCTGAATACTTTGTCTTCACCAGATACTTTGAGAGGCCAAGAGATTTCAAAGTTTAAGCTTAACATTTATTTTGTCAATTTATGTTAAGAACTGGGCATTTTACGAATTTTCTATTAGTGGTACATTTAATTTGGGGTGTCCAATCTGGATAATCACGTAACAAAAAGAAGAGGATCAAATAGAAGAAAGAAGTCTGGAATATTCAGTTTCCACCACTCCACCCCACTTGGCCACTTTATACATTTGAAATGCACACACATTGTACATGTGTAAATCATTAAGGTCTGTATAATCATGAAACAAAAAGAAGGGGGAGGAGAAGAAATAAGTGAACTCGATATTATGGGATCACCACACTTGGCCACTTTATACATTTTAAATATACACACATTGTACTTGTGAAATATTAAGGTGTGATGACCCCAACCCTAATAAGTTTGGTGAAAAGGCTAAAATACTTGTATTGAGTTCATATAGTCTTAATTACCTCCTCTTTCCCTTGTAAGCTGCATCCAAAATTTTAGTCATGCGTAGTCTGACCTTGATATAGTTTGTTGAGTCATAAGCCTAGATTATCAGGTAAACTTAAACTATAAGGTGCATTAGTTGTGCCTTGGATTCCGGACTCGGTCCTTTAAATATTTCGCATTAAATAGGCAGCAGCAATGATTAAAAGTAGCGATATTTCAATTATATATTGTGATACTTGGAATATCAATAGTAAAATTGATGATACATCCACTCAAATTTCGAAAAGACAGAAAATCAAGGAAAAATATGAGTTTTGTCAGAATATACGGGGTAAAATGAATTAAAAATGACCATTTTTTTTAATCACTGGCGGGCAAGGCTCTTGAAATAGTATCTTGCTATGTAAAGAATTTTAGTTGGCAAATATTGTTTAAGCATTACGTACTGAAGCCCACATGTTTTGAAGTTTTGAACACAATGATTTGGTTTCTTCAGAACAGAGACAATTGAAGTCGTTCTATGTGGTTCTCTGTTCCCCAAGGAGTTCTCAAACAAAGATAAGGTGAAACATTGGGTTACAATCTTCTCTGGATTTGACAAAGTTGAGATTAAGGCCCTTGAGAAAATACTAGAGCAGAAACAAAGGTAAGTCTTAAAGGCTTGATAGAAGCAATCATGCATGTTTGCACATGCGTGATGCTTTAAGAAGCTCTCTTCTCAGTTCTTGTATTTGATTAAATTTGTACGGATTTTCAGGGAGTTTTCTCTTGGATTGCAGGTTACAGCAAGAAATGCAGAAATACCTGTCTTTAAGACAGATGATGCATAAGGTTTGCATGTTTTGGAATTGATCTACTGGTGTTGAATTGATTTTTGAAGTGTTACAACCATTATATTTCATCAAATGTAGGATGCTGATGCTCCTGAGCTGCAAAAGAAGATATTGCTCAGCTTTTGGCTTATGTCTCGCTGGTTTATTGACCCTGTCAAGGCTGAGGAAGATTTTCAGATTCTTGATCAACTAAAGGATTCTAATGTTTGGAAGATTTTATCTGCATTACTTGATCCTAGCACTAGCTTCCAACAGGCCTGGGAATATCGGGTATTTCCTTTGTGTCCCATTTTTAATATTGGAAGCAATACAGTGAGCAAGGGTGCATATGTGTGCGTGTGGAGGATAATAGTTTTCCATAAGTAGTTGGACAATTGATTTTTCTTCTCACTCGCAGGATAACTTGCTTAAGATCTTAGGTGAGAAGCACCCACTTTATGATTTTCTAGGTACTCTCTCGATGAAATGCTCCTATCTATTGTTCAACAAGGAGTTTGTGAAAGAAATTCTTTTGGAGGTCACCACAGAAAAGTCTGCTGGGAATACTCAACATGTTCAGTCATGCATGAACCTACTAGTGGTAAAGACATCTTTGCCTATAAAATGTTACATATGTGGTATTGAAGAGTTTGAGATGTATATATATATATTTTTGTACGTATATTATGTATGTTTTGTGAATCCATTATCTACGTGATCACGTCTGGCGTAAATGTCTTCATTATCTATGCAAGATGCCTACAGAGACTATCTGCCCCATCCATCGGACTCAGATTGCATTTACAGTTGGATGGCAACAAGATTAAGTCGAGCACCGATCCTACATTGTAATCCTAGATATGTAGTGTGCTCAACAGCTCAAGCAGACTGAGTTGCTTCTAGTATCTTTCTTTTCTAAATACTGGGAGCAACTTTTTGTTTTGGGGTTTTGCTGTAGAGTAGGAGGGTTTTGTTTCATTTGTTATCCCCTTTTTTTCGTGGACTTTTTAAAGTAATTGCAACTCTGTCATAGCAGGTGCATAATTTTCAGCTCTGTTGCTTTGGAAGTTTGGGTATTAATACAGACCTAGCCATGTCTTACATGAATATTCTCTCTTATTTATTTATTTTAACTTTTATCTAAGTGCTTATGCTATTATGCTCTTAATCGTCACAAGCTTGAAGTAAGTTTGGTTTCACTTTGTATTACAATATAGCCTTATACGTCTGTGATTCATCATAGATTTGATTTTACCAATTTTCTCAATTACACTGTAGTCCTGCCTTTGAGCCTCTTCAATCAATTTTCAGATTCTCGCACAGTTCTCCCCTTCCCTTTTGAGTGGGAGTGAAGAAGATATTCTGAGCTTTCTAAAGGAGGGCGATGAGATAATTAAGGAAGGGGCACTGCGTATTTTGGGAAGGGCAGGTGGAACCATCCGGGAACAACTTGCAGTGACATCTAGGTGCACAGTTTTTAAAATTTTAAGCTCCTAGTATGTTAGCTTTTTCCCTTTGATGTTGTACTTTTTGTTCTTTTCTAATCTGTATGCTTGATTTCAGCTCAGTAGACCTTATATTGGAGAGGCTATGTTTGGAGGGTAGTAGAAAGCATGCCAAGTATGCTGTACACGCCCTAGTAGCAATAACGAAAGATGATGGTCTCATGTCGCTCTCCATTATATACAAGGTTTATCTCTTCCTCTCTCTCTCTACCACTGCTCAATCTACTTAATTTTCCATGTGCCTAAATGCCATTCTTCGGAGAAGACTTCAGTTAACACTAGTTAAGCTTAATCTGCTTAATGCTCAATATGTGCAATGCCATTCTTCATAAAATATTTGTATTAGCACAAGCTAATTTTTTTCACTGATTGACAGAGGCTTGTGGATATGCTGGCAGAAAAATCACATTTTCCTGCTATATTACAGTCACTGGGATGTATAGCACAAACTGCTATGCCAGTATTTGAAACTAGAGAAAGTGAAATTGTAGGGTTGATAACAAGCAGCATTCTAGAGTGCAGCAATGTATGTATTTGAAGACTTGTGAGAACAGTACATACTACCATCCCTCTCTTTATCACTCTATAGTTTGTTTTGACTTATGCGTATTTGTTGTTACTTCAGAAAGCAGAAGACAATACTAAAACCAGTTGGGATGACAGAAGCGAACTTTGTTTATTAAAGGTTAGCCAAGGATGGGTAGTTGTAATCTGTTTCAATGATATTACATGTTCTAGCATGATTTATTTATTTTTAAGTCCCGTTCTCTCTTATATTTGATTCTCACAGTACATACCTTGAATGCGAAGGGACATGTAATCCATCTTTACATTGCAGATATATGGCCTGAAAACATTAGTAAAGAGCTACTTGCCTGTTAAAGATGCCCATCTTCGCCGTGGGATTGAGAACTTCTTGGGCATCCTCAAAAACATTCTTTTGACTGGGGAAATTTCTACACATGTTAACTCGAGGTATTTGGAGAAGTCATTTATGTTCTTTCCACAAAACCAAATTTAGTTCTTTATTTATTTTACCTGGTAGAGTATTATATGATGTTAGTCTGTAGACATTCATAGACGTGTCTTGTTTTGCATCTTGCAGTCCTGTTGATAGAGCTCATATGAAGCTAGCTGCAGCAAAAGCAATTTTGCGTTTGTCAAAGCACTGGGATCATAAGATACCCATTGAGATTTTCCATTTAACCTTAAGAACATCAGAGGTTTGAATCATCTCTGTTAAATATTTTTTTTTTAATAGTAGTTGACTTTTGTGGTTGGTGTAGTACATTGTTAGGATTGTTATCTTCATAAAAAAGTGTTGTTATGAACTCATTTTCCGAAAGTTTCTGTCTATTTTGTTGATTGACAGATTAGTTACCCTCAAGCTAAGAAACAGTTCCTGGGAAAAGTAATGCAGTATGTAAAGGATCGACTTCTTGATGTCAAGTATGCTTGCACCTTCTTGTTTAACATCACTCAATCCCAAACACCAGAGTTTGAAGAGGTTAGTATTCTGGTTGCTTATAATATGCATCAAATATGTGACTTATTACTCTTTCCTTCTTGATCTGCTGTAGCGAAGGGTTTTTTTTAATGACATAATCTTGTAATATCTTAACTCTTATGCTATCCATATTTCATTTGGCAGGAAAAACATAACCTTGTAGAAGTTATTCAAATGTGCGACCAAGCAAAGGCACGCCAGCTTCCGATGCAATGTGATGCAAATCCATTGATGAACTATCCAGAATACATTCTCCCATACTTGGTTCATGCACTTGCACACCATTCTTCATTTCCTAACATTGATGAACAAGAAGATGTCAAAGCAATTGAACCAATATACCGGTATGTATGTACGTTGGTAAAACTAGATATTCTTTTACTTCTCAACTGCCTGAACTTTCAATACTCACATGCAAAAGCTTTATGGTTATCATTCAACAGGTGTTACCTAGCTCCTTTTACAGACTGTTGCTTTTGGTTTGGACCATCCACCATTGGTCCAAATTAAAATTAGTTGATTCTGAATTTGCTTTGATAATTCCTGTTATGCAAATCCGCATTGAATATCCTAAGATCCACATTTCGATTTTACATTTAGTTAACGGTATAGTTATGTGGTGTCTTAATAGCTTCTTTGTCATTTCCCACTGTCTTTTTAATTTTAAGCCAAAGAAAGAGAAAGTTACATGCATGTGGGGGTTAAGTGAACCTAAAGTGCAATTCCAGAGCAACATCTAACCTCTGAGGTTCACTGACAATGGGATGAAAAATACCTATGTATCAATTACCCAGCTTTTTGGCTTGAGCTCATACCTTAGGTCATTGACGACACACCACAGATGTCAGGTCTTGGGTCTATCACGAGAAAAGAACAAAATGGAAAACATATGAGAACTAGATAAGGAAAATCAGTTCTCCTTGCATAACGGGAAGTAGACTCTATGAGTTAGCAATATCCAAATAAAGGAATCCTGTTCACTGACTTCATTGTAGTTAAAACTTACATTAGAAAATGTAAACTAACTCTTAACATCATGGGAAGAATCATCAACGACGGGCAGACATGTAGATTTGAAACATAAACATTGAGATTGTGGGTGTTTCTCATGCACCTAATCAAATGTTCGAGCAGTTGTAACTGTTTTAACAGACAGCTTCTGCATACAGACATGAGGCATGTGCTGTCTATAGTTAACAGTAATATATGGCCAGATGTTCAGGATAAAGCGTAAAGTACCTATATTATGAATATAGTTTGCTAAATTTCAGTTTGTTTTCAGGCTGTTGCATCTATTTCTTTCGGTCCTGGTGCATGGAGAGGAAGTTGGCAAGTCAGATGTTATAAACAGAAAGGAGCAGGAGAAGATTGCAACAGTGATC
Source organism: Berberis vulgaris (assembly GCA_963556465.1). Lineage (NCBI taxonomy): Eukaryota > Viridiplantae > Streptophyta > Magnoliopsida > Ranunculales > Berberidaceae > Berberis > Berberis vulgaris. Next base: position 96,561,881 of record OY747128.1, read on the forward strand.
TCTATCTTCCAAAGTATCAAGCACTCAGAAGATGTTTTAGATGTAACAAAAACTAAGGTAGGGAATACTTATCTTAATCTTTCTTAATGTCTAAATCCATCCAGTGCTAACAATCCCTGATTATGAATTTCTGAAGTCTTGTTTTTCAAATAGTATTATCTATGTTTGTTCTCATTAAGTCTGAATAGTTTTGTGATGTGGTCATTTTAATTCACAGAACTCATATGCAGCCTGTGATCTTGGGTTGTCAATCGCCAAGAATATGGCTAAAAAGCAGGACGATTTGACAGGACCTATTCCATCCATGCCACTACCTTCAGCTTTATATAAACCACTTGAGAAGAAAGAAGGAGACGACTCTTTGGTGAGTGCTACGTATTTGAATTTTTTGGTTATTCTACCTAGGCTGTAGATGGTTAAGTTATTGGATATGTGTTTGGTGTTCCTTTGTTGGGACAGTTAAGTTGTCTGTCATGAACCTCTCCCTCCCACCATTCTTTTGGTGGATCAAGTCATCCCAGTCTCACCTTCCTCCAATACAGTGCCCCCTAACCCTAAGGATAACTTCAATACTACATGACCACATTGTAGGCTGTGAAACTCCATAAGTCCAGGAAGTACAGATTTGGAAATGGACACAACATGAAAAATCTGAAGTAGGATAAGAAATGGCAAGGATTGTATTTCATATGGTCACATTAATCAATAATTTAAGTTGCTTATTCAATATTGTGGATTTGATTCCGCTTTTGTTGATATCAGCATCAGTGTCTGTATGAGTTAACATAATTCAAGATTATAAGCCATAATATCTCGAATGTTCATCACATTAATGGGTCATTAAAACTAATTAACAAAATAGAAAACAAATGTCATTTTCATAAAAAATAATTAATAATTTGCTTGGGAAGGTGGTGGAATCGGGACTAGAGTAGTAAATCTAGAGGTTTTTAGTTTGTGGACTCAGGGGAATTGTATAGTAGATTTAGAGAGAATTTTGATAGATATAGGGATTATGAGTGTGCATCCAAATGAATCGAGGAAAATTATGTGAAACTAGGAAATTTTGGGTCTATAGAGTTTGATAATGGATTCGATAGATCTAGGGTGTAAAGGAGGAGATGTAGTTGCATCTAAGCTTATTTCATAAAATTGAGCAGGAATTATGAAATGGAGATTAATTTCAAAGCGTAAACCTGAGTTTTCTCTCCTCCAAGAGACCAAGCTTCAGGTGATTGATGAGGAATTGATTAGACTAGTTTGCGGCAAAAATGACTTTAGCTGGGATTTCATGCCATAGGAGGGATCTTGACTATATGGAGAAACAGTTTGTGCAGTTGTTTGGAAATTTTAAAAGGGGCATTCTCTCTCTCGTATCATCTTCAGAATCTGGATAATAATTTCTCATGGATCCTGTCGAACATTTATGGACCATCGGAGAACACATACAAACCTCAATTTTACGAAGAACTTAGATTGTATTCAGGGGCATTGGTCAGACCATCATGCTATCTGCCTTGAAGATCCCCATTTTAACCTCAAACCCAGGCCTTTTCGAATGGAATCTATGTGGTTCAAAGATAATTTTTTTACAAATGTGGTTTGAGATAGCTGGAATAATTTTCAAGTGTCAGGGCAAGCTGATTATGTGTTATGGAAGAAGTCGAAACTTTAAAGCACCTCGCCTTAGCCTTAGAGGCCGCAAAGCCATACACTAGTCAAGGCGGAGGTTATTATTACACTAAAATCTCTACCCTTCAAAAAAAAAAAAAATAGCTCCGCCGCGGCAATGACTCGCCTCGCCAAGACTCTAGAGGCAAACTTTGGCGCCTCATGCTCCGCATCACCCCTAATAATTTAGTTTAAAATGTAATCTCAAGAGATGGAATATTGAGCAGTTTGGAAAGTTGGAAACCCTGATTCATATGCAACAAGGTAAGATAAGTTGACTGATCCTGACAAAATTGAAGAAGATAGGGATCTCAGTGCAGATGAATGGGAAGAAAGAGTGAAAGCTGAGAAAGAATCTGGGTACTTTGACTAAGAGAGAGTTCACCTGTTGGAAGAGGAGAGCCAGCATCAAATGGGGAAAGAATGAGGATTTTTGTACCAAATTATTTCACATCCTAGGCTCCTAGCTAATCACAGAAGAATGATCAACAGTAGTGACTCTTTATGGATCAACACTGTCTTCAAACTGATCAAGCACAAATTGCTTCCCAACCCCACATTGTTCATCATTTAGACATTTGCAAAGAAAAAGAACAATGGAGACCAAAACTTCAATTGTTGATTTTCAAAACTCGAGATATTTTCAATTCCGATGGGTTGGAAAAAGATATTACTGAAGAAGAAAATTTTAAAAGATATGGCTGCTCTGTCTTCTGAGGTGTCCCCAGGGTATTGATGGGTTTCTTGTGGAATTCTTTCACAAATTTTGGAGTTCAATTAGAGTTGAGTTCATGACTTTTATCGCTGATTTCAACAAGAATGTCTTCATGGGTTGGAAACTCAACATCACTCTCATAGCTCTTATTCCCAATATTAAGGGGGGATTTTGTATTGGAGACTTGAGACCCATTAGTCTAATGCCCACAGTGACTAAGATTGTGTCAAAAGTTTTAGCAATGAGAGTCAAGCCGCATGTGAACATTTTAGTGTTCCCTTTTCAAGCAGCAGCAGTTGATAGATGGTCCTTTGATTGCAAATGAATTGAGTGATAGTAGATTCAAGGCGAACATGACAGGGATTGTGTGAAAATTAGACTTTTCGGGGTTCGAGTATAAAATGGAGAAGGTGGGTCTCTACTCTTCTGGGCACTGCAACTTTTTCAGTCAAAGTTAATGGAACTCTTGAAGATATTTCAAAGCTAGCCGAGGAATTAGACAAGGTGACCCTCACTCACATTTTGCTGAAGCTCCCACTCTTTTGATTTTAAAGGTTCAACAACTTGGTCTTTTCAAGGCTTTAGGATTCAGGATTGGGGTACCCCTGTCCTAATCTTACAGTACACTGATGATAATGCTAAGATCAAATCAAGGCATTACACCCCATCCTTTGGTTTGAGATTGCTTTTGATCTAGGAATCAACTTCTCCAAAACCACCATCTATTGAGTGGCTGAGATTAATCAGTTCCCTCCTTGGTTCAAATTTTGAATTGCAAAGAAGGGTGTTCGCCAACCAAGTACCTGGGCATGTTCCTTGGAGCTAAATATAAGAGTTGACAAGTTTGGGAAAAAACATTTGATAGATAATTACAAGAAGATTGGCTGTTTGGAAAAGAAAATTCGTATCCAAAGCATGAAGTGTCACCCTAATCAAAAGTACTCATGCAAGTATTTCTTCATGATGTCCACGTCTACCATGCCTATGTCAGTAGCCTATGACATTAATTTGCAGAAATTTTTTGTGGGGTGCTGATGGTAACACAAAAAGTTTTCACCTTGTCAAACAAGAAAAAGTTTACAAACCAAAAGAGGATGGTGGGCTAGGTTAAGGAGATTGATGCATTTCAATGAAGAGGGAATTATCTGGAAAACGGTAATTACAGTAAAATGTGGTTTGCAACTTGGTAATTTAGACCTAGTTTTCTGCCTTATGGTTGTGCTTGATGGAGATCAATCATGAATCTCAAGCTTAACTTCCATAAGAACATCCATTTTGAATGAAGCAACGGTGCAACGGTAGTTTTCTAGGATGATGTGTGGTGTGGGCAATCAATCCTTATGAGTAGGTTTCAAAATTTTTACAAGCGTTCGACTGTGGCCCAACCACATAATGGGGTGCCAAGCACCAATGGTAATTGGAATCTCAGACTAGGATCAAGGATAATGAACGTCCTATTCTCCTCATTGTAGTTAAGGCGTTGAGGCGAAGACGAGGCGGACGCCTCACTTCACTAAGGCGGTCTTCTCACTTCACTAAGGCGGTCTTAACTTTTTTATTATAAATTGAAACAATTAGCATAATAGTATATATCATCATTTTGATAAGTATCATAAGCAAATATGTACAAAAAGTGACACAACTACCTAGAATCGAAATATTTTTTAAATATTTTTTTTTACAATAAATTGAAACATATCAGCATAATAGTATACATCATTTTGATAAGTATCATAAGCAAATATGTATAAAAAGTGACGCAACTACTTAGAATCGAAACGGAAATATAATAAAATTGCATAGCATAGCGAAAAGATGCACTACATAAGTGTCAAGTAACTTGCAAACATCCACTTAATCATTAAAAATCAATAATTTTGAAAGACTAGAAACTTGAGAATATTCCATTTATTAAAAGAAATTGTTGGAATGGTCGGTAAAAATTCACAAGTATAATCACTATTGGTATTCCAAAAGCATAAAAAAATTAAACTAAGTTATGAAAAATCAAGATTGATGTTGATCACATATGATCAAAACATGGTATTTTTTCCAAAAAATAATATAAAGTGTGACAAATTTATCAAAACTTAAAAACATTGTATCTTGTTTTTATCAAATATTACACTAAGAAACATAAAACCTTATTATAGAGTGGGTTACAACCTCTTTTTGCTATAATTAGGTTGCAAATGGGCTGGCTACAACCAATTTTTGGGGGGTTGAGGCAGTGAGGTGGTCCGAGGCGGACGCCTCATTTTACCGCACTGCATTTCCTCACTTTGAGGCAGAATTTTGTAAAACGCCTTCGGGTGCGCCTCAGGCGCGCCCAGGCGGTCGCCATTGAAGTTCTACAAGTGGTTGTTGTGAATGATAGTGAAGATAGTTGCAAAACAGGATAACAAATCAGGTTTGTTTTCTATTCAAATCAGCTTTCTCAAGTTAAACAACTCTAACCTGGCAGAAAACAATAAAAGCTGCTTTCCTGTGTTTGGTCATGACATCATTTGGATCAAAGAAACCTTTCCTAGAGCTAACTTTGGCACATGGTAAGATCTGACTGTGGACGGGCTGTAGAGAAAGGGTTTGATTATCACAAATAGGTGTAGCCTCTGTGAGGTGGAAGAAGAGCCCATCATTTGTTTTTTACTTGGCACTTCTCAAGTCAAATTTGGAATAGTATTGGAGTCGAATCTAATCTCACTATTCTGGCTGGGGATAATTTTCTCCACTATTCCGGCCGGGGATAATTTTCTCCAGTGGCTTATGGTGCACAATCAAGGGGAGATGGCTTTGGATTAGAGTGCTCTTAGTAGGCATCTGGCTCATTTGGAAGGAGAGAAACAACAAAAGTTATAAAGGAATTAAGAAAATGAGGACACGATTTGTAGAGATATTAAAGCTCTAGTGGCGTTGCGGGAATATTTGGGATAAAATCAAAGAGCAACCTTTTCATGTGTGCATCTATGGTTGGGAGAGCCTTTCTAGAATGTAATTGTCTTTGCCTTGTCTTGTTCCTTCCAATATGACCTCCTCTGTCACTGTGTTTTCTTTCTCATTGAATTTATATGCTTGTTGTTTTGTGGATAGAAAGAAATTATGAAATGGAGAAAAGGTGATTTACCTTGATAAAGAGAGCAATGACTAATTGAACCTTAGGTTACTCTAGACTATGGAATATAATGGTCTGGATATGGTTCTTGGTTTTTGCTAATACTACCTTGGATCTGACTGGAAATCTGGTCTGCTTGGAGCTAAACCTAAATCTGAATTTTATCCATTTGGAATCTCTCTTCTTCTAGGAGACTTTCTTAAAGGAAGGATGATGTCTTGGATGACTTCAACCAAAGAGTTGATCTCTAGAGTTCTAAAGCGTTCTAGAAGCGCTTTAGAAGATTGATCAAGAGAGACAACTTCTCTTCAGTTTTATTTCTCAAACAATCAATCATTTAAATGAGAATAAAAAACATTTATACATGCTTGCAACTTCTACTCTACTACACTCTTGATGTCTTACACCAATCAAAGAACAACACGCTGGCAAAATTGAATTTAAAACTGTAAAGGATGAACAAATCATTAATGGAAATTTACCAGATCAATCTAGCTTGGCTGCTGATTAACCCTGACATCTGAAATACTTTCATTTGAACATTTAGATCGATTGTCTGGTCAGGAGGGATGGCAATGTTTGTGTCAGGTCAAAATGGTGTCATGGGTAAAATGTAAACCCAACACAACACAACTATTAATCGTGCAAAAGTCACCCAACAGGATTACCAATTACAATGTGATTAGTTGGATTACCGTATACAACCAACTTTAATGCATAGGGAATCTTCTCACTGAGGAGAATCACAAATATCATGCCAGATTTTGAAGTTCAGTTGAAGACCAAGCCAGTGTTTCAGTTGATCTTTTCTTTACTCAACTGATTTGCTTCCTTCAGCTTATGTAGGAAGATTGCAAATGTCATTTAGTTTCATTTATTGTGGCCTAAACTATATTTTAGTTTCTATCATCTTGTGATATGTCATTTGGTTATGTTGACTTATTATCATTTATTTAACTTGATTGTGTTTTTTAGGGCAACGATGAGCCTTCGTGGTTGACAAGTGCCAGTGTCTTGGCCCAACTTGAATCACTCGTTTTGAGACCGAATGGAACTGTATGTATTGAGACGCTTATTAAAAAAAATCAGAAAATTCTGTTTTGGCCAATGTTTGAATATTTTATCCACTAAATTCATTTTTCTATCATGACAGCTTGCTGAAGATGAGAACAATCTGGGAGATAGTGATAAAGATGGAAATGATATGCCACTAGGGGAGATGTTAAAAAAAATAAAAGCTGAGGGAAATAAGTCCAAAAAAATTGGGAAGAAAAAGGTTGTACCACCTGAAGTAAAAAATTCAGAAAACGATTTTGATATATTAGGAATGGTGAGAGAAATAAATCTGGATAATCTTGAAAAATCCAAGAAGTTGGAATCAGGCAATGGCCATCTTTTAAGTGGAGAAAATGATGATCATAGCACCGATGAGAAAATTTCAGTATCTCGGAAAAGGAAAAGAAGAAAAAGAGGTGATACAACATCCATAGCAGTACCAAAACGTAAACGGTCATCATCAGCCCATAATGTTCACAAGTCATCCCAAGCGTGGAGTAAATTGAAGGATTCAAAGAAAGATCCAAGAGAACATTCCCCTGATACAGATCTTCCTTCCTCCCAATCAGCAGACGAGGAGGCTTCTGCTGAGTTCAAGGATAAAATGATTGTGGAAAAAGAAACAAAGGAACCATTTGAGAAAGATTTGCTAGCATCATGCTTGGTAACAAAGAAAAGCTCATCATCAAAAGCTAAACGCAAAAGCATGGTTAATCATAATTCAGACATAGAGCACAACAGTGATGCTGGGGATGCTGAGCCGAAGGTAGGTTTCTCAGATTAGGTTGCTTGCACACTGACGCACACACACATACTATTGTAAGTTAATTTTGCATCATATTCTCTTTGTTTTCTAAAATATTTTATGCTCTTGTATGTAGATGCCTATTGAGCAGCCAATTAAGTCTTCAAATGCACCCATCAAGAAGCGCAAGAGAAGAAGTATCGCTGGATTGGCCAAGGTGATTCTTATATTGTATTCTCATTTATGAGTGCTTTAGTGAACTTGCGTTTGAGGACAAAATTATCTTAGGCGTTCACAATAGTTGGATGCATTTGTTTAAATTTGGAAGGATGCACATTTTATTGAGTTTATGAAAGTCACAAAGAGTTTTTACTCAGCTTCAGACATGTCATAACTGGTTGCTTAATGTTTTCCTCTGCAGTGCTCATCTAAGGAAGGCGAAGAGCATGAATTGGTTGGATGCCGAATAAATGTGTGGTGGCCATTAGATGAGCAGTAAGTGCCTTCTGCTATTTGTTTTATGAAGAGAAACATAGAGGATGCCTTTGCCTTATTAAAACAAAAGATCTAGGTGTTTCTGAAAAAAATCGTATAAGTTACATTGTTCAAAACCTCATTCTTGCAATTCGATACATGCGATCGAAGACATCTAATCTTAGGCCAGAGAGAGAGATAGAAAATGATCAATGCTTTTAGTTTGCATATGTAATCAAGCTGAGTAATGACGAAGGAAAGACTTTAGTTCTATCACGAGTTTAACTTTTTGTTAGAGTCCAGCTTATGATTAAGTCCATATCTTAAATTTTAATTATTGCAACAGATGGCCCAACATCATATTGTGGATAGGTCATATTTAGACCAAAGATCGGAATGATCTCTTGTATTGTATAAGGATCCAGTACATGTCAATGCATTCTTTTATGCTTTTACAGTTTTACCTTAATTTTCCTTTCTCCCTTGTTCATTTTTTTCCTCTCCCCATTTTCCTTTTCGGTGGTCATTCAATTCTCTGCATATATCCACAGGTTTTATGAAGGTCTTGTACAATCTTATGATTCAGTAAAAAAGAAGCATAAGGTAAGCTGAGCTATTTCTTGTTCATCTTTGTATTGTGTTTTCTTAACCATCTAGTAGGGCTGTAATTTATTTATTTTTTAACTGTTTTCCTCTTCATCCATAATTCTGTGAAGATATTATACAATGATGGAGATGTGGAAGTCCTTAACTTGGATAAAGAGCGGTGGGAGCTCCTCACAAATGGTCACAGTCCTAAAAAGGTCTCTCCTTTGTAATTGCTGAACCTTGTAATTTTCGAATGCAGCTCATTCAACTTTTTGTGTCAATTTAAGTCATCCATGGTTGGAAATTTTACTAGTTATTTACACCTTTTGCAGCTGCTAAAATCACCAAATATTTCCTCAACCAAAAGCACGTAAGTATACATTTCAAACATTTACCTCTCTTCGAAATTCATAACTATGTGCTTGCAATGATCTTGGTAGTAAACAAGCAGCTGAAGTGTGATATTTTTAAAACTATTATTTCATGATGTGTTCGTTATTATTTATGTTACAGGTTGCCTAAACAACCGAAGAGCTCTAGGACACCAAGTAGCTTGCCACGCAATAAGAAATCTAATAGGAAGTGAGAAGAAACTTATATTTGGGCTATCCTTTTTGTGTATGTAATATTCTTACTAATTAAATTGTACAGGTCTTCATCTTCTAGAGTTAGAAGGAAAGCAACTCCCAAGAAAGGTTTTGAGAAGAAGCAAAACAATAATCCGGAAAGTAAACCTGAAGCTGCCAGCGATGATGAGAGTGGAGGCGCCTCCGACTTATCTAATTCTGAGCCTGTCGTGATGCCAGAAGCTGATGATGAAAACTCAGGTTATATTTAACGTTCACGTTGGTGCTGGAGTTTGTCTGATATCAATTCTGAAGCTTTCATAGTTCTTTAATATTTATTGTATCATTGTAGGATACATCTAGATTTTATGATTTTTTATTAGGATTATACATCAAGAATGTGCTAAGTATGCTATATTTCTAGCTGGGCAGCATGTTGAGCCCTAGCTGGTCTCACAAATTGTAAGTTGCCTTGGGAAAAGATATGTTTTGTGACTTTTCTCTCGGGGCGTAGCATTGGATTATAAACCCTTTCTATGGTATTTGATTGCAAGGAAAAGGAATATTGTATTTGTGCATATAATTATCTTAGCAAGAAATCATAGTAGTGAGCACTATAGTTGTGGCCGTGCCCTATTGCTCTCATTTTGAGTCTTGGCAGTTTTAGTTTTCTTTAAGGGTCTGGTTGAGTGCAAGGAAAATGAACATGTGCCATGCCGTCAGCTTCTTTCCTTCTTAGGAGGGGTAGGAAATGGTTCCAGGGAAAATTGCCTATGAACAACTTTTTGTCGAAGTTTTACACCACTTGCGTCAATGCATTTTGGGAAAACTTTCCTTGTGAATTCTCGGCATACTACCAAGTGAGCTGAACATGCCCATCGAGGCAAAAAAAAATTAATATTTTCCTAGTTTCTCACAAGCAAACGACCTATGGTTATTTTGACGCCTGGCCTGGAGATTAAATGTTGTGATGTGTTCTCAGATTTGTCTGTTCCATTTTCTAGGTGATTCTGCTAGGAAACAGGTAGAAGAAAAAGAGAACATCCTAACAGACTCCGAGAATGATAAGGAAGAGAAATCAAATGGTGAAGGGAGACAAATAGGAAATGAAGGGGTTAGTCAAACTGACTCACAAGTATCCAACAAAGAAGACAAATCTGATTCAGAAGAGAAACAGGTTGAAGAAACAGAGAAGAGCCAAACCGCCGAAGAAATTGAAAAAGAACAGAAATCAGATTCTGAAGGGTCTGAAAGAGCAGAAAAATCAGATTTCAAAGGGCCACAGAAGGCAGATGGAGATGAAGAGAAACCAAGTGATGCCAGGGAATCTGAAGAAGATGGATCAGATTCTGAAGGGAAAGAAGAGGATTTGGAGAAGAGCCCAACAGCACTAGAAAAACCAGTAAAAAAGAAATCAAAACCTTCCAACTCAAGTGCTACTGAAGACTCTGACGATGAGCCTCTGGTACTCATCTTTAGCCTTTAGATAATCTGTGAGATATATTAGTGATTTCAATGTTTCTCAATAATTTTTTTTTTTTTAAACTTAAGTTTTTACCATGCAGGAGACTTGGAAACGACGGGCAGGAAAGGGGAAAGCACTCTAAACTCTGAAGGCAGCTACATTCCAAGTTGCCTTTAGACTGACGAAGTAGCATAGGAGCGCAACACAGATGCTTGTGCATTCTGAAGCTGTAGGATTAGTGCAGATGAATATCAATCAAACACATTAATAAATAATACTGTGCAGGTGTCCAATATTTTGGTCGCGAATAGCATAGCATGTAGAATGTAACATAATTATTGCGTCACATATGTATAACAATTTTTGTGCGGTCTGGTCTTCATAAAATTTGTTTTTTGAACTTTGAAGATGCTTGTGGTCAGTTTTTATGCTTAGGATGGCGCGGTTGTGATCTGAGCAATGTGTTGTTGATTACAAAAGACTCGGAATAAGTAAGAATATTAGGTCATGCATGTTGGACTTGATCCACACACAAGTGCAAATTCACAGTTGCTTTTTCTCTTTAAGCAAAATTGCTTTTTTCCCCATAATTGTATTAAAACAAGGCTGACAGGTAACCTATAACTATTCTATAAGAACAAAAGTATAGTAAATAGTAAATAATCAATAATTTGTGTTATATAATTATATTTTGAAAATTTAGACTTGGATGTGATTTTTGTGTGTGGCATAGTCTCCTTTTTAAGGAAGTGGGCATGCGATATGAAGAAATGGTAGAACAGCAGATTGTTGACAGAAAAGTATTCATACTTGTCGTGATGTTGATGGTGACTGAGGACAAAATTAAAGAAATGACGTTTAACGTGGTTTGGTCACGTGCTGAGAAGAAAAGCACAACGTCAATTAGAAAATGTAGATTAGCAAGTTAATGAAGGGTGTAAACGGATGGGATGATCGTTGACAATTTGGATGAAGGCGGTGAATAAAAACATCCTTGAGCTTTGTAAAGAATTGTATTGAAATTATTGTTGTGTATTGTATATTCGTTGATTGAATACAAACTTATAAAGCTAACTCTGACCTAACCTTGTGGAGATAGGAAACCTAAGACTTCTATTCTATTTTGACTTTCCTAACATATCTTATTTTGTAATATTTTCCTATTTTGTAACATAGGTAGACTTCCTTTCTTTAACAAGCTTGGATTAGGTGAGAATATTTGGGAAGACCACATTGCTTGGAGAACCAAAATTCATGTAGTTGATTCCGAAAGTATCGAGAATGGGCTTTGATGATGATGATGATGAGTGTACCAGTTGTGCCTACGCTACGGCCATACACTTTCTACATAGTGTGTGCTCGTGCCATGTCACCCTGATCCTTGGGTCGTACGTTCAACACTCCCCAAATAGATCACTAAATTATCAAATATGAAAACAAAGTATAAGTTGCTATTAAAAAAAAATCAAACCTATTCACATGGTTTAAAAATATACCTCGACATAAGATATTTTCAAGTAATATTATAAAGAACTTTTTAAATTTTCTATTAATTTTTTTTTTTTACTACTCTCTCTTTACTTCGATTTGTATGCATAGGTATTTTCAATTGCTTGCACTATTTTATAGGATGTAAAATCCTAGCTTCATGAGAATTTCACTAAATTTATTTTTTACTATTGTTTATTTATTTAATAAGAAGACGACACTCTTCATTTGAGCTTGCAGTCTATATAACTCTAGAAATATTTAAAATTTGTAAGATAATAATTATTTATTTTTAAAATTGATGAGTTATATAAGTTTTATTTAATTTTCATAATAATATTATTACATCAGTACATGTTAAGGCGTTATTTCCAATGTGAAAATGATTAAAATAGGTTGTGAGTATAGGATAGGACCAAGGAGGCAAGGATTAGGATTTCGCGAAATTACACCAAAGTTGAAATTTTCATTTTTTTGAAATTACAAAAAGGAAAATGGCAAAAGAAAAAATTATACTTTTTTTTAGGGTTTTTTCAAAAAATTTCGAGGTTTTTTTCGTAAAATTTGAGGTTTTTTTTGTATCTTTCATAAAAATACAAAAATTAGCTACTAAAAAACAGTGTTCTAAATAGCGGTGGGCGGGCGGCGAGCAGGTGCCTAGCGCCCAAGGGCCTAGGCGGTCTTAGGTTTTATATTATAACTTTAATAATTTACAAAAGTTAAGCATAATACCTTATCAATTACATCCAATTTAATGCCAAGATACATATGCAAAATTAAAAAACATGAAAAATTAACAATCATGAACAAAATTTATTAAAACTCAAATGACTGAAGTTGGTCATGATGGGTATTTTATACAAAGTTGAATTTGTGAAAAAATATTCAAACCTACTCTTTTATTTTTCTTCAAATTGCATGAATAACTTTAATCATGTTTGATAAAATCTACATTACTAAAATTGGTACCGACAGATCCTTTGAGAATTACATTAAGTAATCATCATTTGCTACATTTAGACATATACTGAATAAAAAATAAAAAATTGTTTATTTCTAAAAAAGAGGAAAGAAAAATAAAATAAGAACACAATCAGCCTTATTAAAAATAAAAAAATAAAAAAACTCGCCCAGACCGCCTAGGCCGCCCAAATCCCACCCAGACCCGCCTAGACTGCCAAGAACCCGCCCAGCCATTAATCTGAGCGTTTTTCTATCGCCTAGGCCAATTTGTAGAACATTGCTAAAAATATATTTTTTTTTCAAAAAATTTTGGGGTTTTTTCATAAATTTCGAGGTTTTTTTCTTCTAATTATCATTTATTTTAATTATTTATTTTTTAAATACACCCTAATTTTCTAATTAACATTTCTTCTACTTATATATTGATTTTTTAAATTAACCTTTTTTTTTTTTTTTTTTTTCTAATTGTAGGTATTTTTGGTTTCATTTAATGTGTTTAATATATTTATTTTCTTACGTCTTATTTTTCATATATTTAATATACTCTCGAAATTCATTATATTTATTTCATGTTTTCTCGAAATTTTTATGTTTTTCTTTATACACCAAAATATTTTTCAAAAAATTTCATAAAATCAGTAGACTAAAATTAACTTGAAGAACGAAATCACAATCCTTGGATAGGACTACAATATTTTAGTTTTTGTTGGTCCAGTGAGACCGAATAATATTTCAAGGATTAGATATAAGCTCTATTAATGGTGACATAGTGCAGGATGTTTTGTTGAGATTTCGCGCGGCCAAATCTGGGGAGATTCAGTTGAAGCTCAAGTTATCAGACCATCCCTCTGTTGCTCTTGCTAATCACTGGTCGAAGTAGGATGTATAGCTGAATGCTTGTTAATGGGTGGGCTGTTCTACTGTTTTATATCACTGGTTCATTTTGTTATCTGGGTGTAATTGGTGGTTTTGTAAATCTTGTTTACATGCTTGGTTCACAAGTAGGAATTATCTTTACCGTGACAGTATAATGGAATAAAGTCGTGTAGCTTGGAGGGTTGCCATCATCTTTCTAATTCTGTCTAACTACACCAAACTATATACCAATGCGACGGGGACATTACTGACTGCTATAGTCCAGATGATGGTTGTAGGCTTCAGATTGTCGACGGAGGTCTTGAAGGTAGGGTTCATATAGTTTAGCACATATTAGACTGACAGGGTGAACTTATTTTGCAGTTCAACTAGAGGAAAATAAAAACACTTTTACTCGATTTGTAACTACATAAACTGTGAAACCAGCATAGGTGTTTTCTATCCTGCAGATTTCTTGTTGTTGCTATCAGTTTCAGTGCCACCATCAGCTCTAGCTTCGTTGAGAATGAGTCCTAGAAGCTTCTGATAGGTTTGAATTGATGTTTCAAGTGTGTCGATGGCTCTCTTTCTGTCTTTCACCACCACATTCAACATATTTTCCATTTCACTGATTTCTTTAATTGGCCTATTTATCTCCCTACAAGAATACCCCGAACTCTGCCCTCCAAATCGGATGCCATTAGTTCTAAATCCAAATCCATTGCAGTCTCTGATCCCTTTTGCCACCACAAGATCACTGATGCTTATTCTCTCATGCTTGATAGCCCTGATCACATCACCACTCTGCACCTCCCAAATCCAAACACTCCCATCGTCTGCAGCTGATGCCACATTGTGTCCTTCATTTAGCACTGCCACTGCCATGACTGCTCCATTGTGCTCTGGAGTCCATAGAACCAATTCAGCATCACTGGTCAACAACTGTCTCGTGTTGACCTTCATAGCAGCTTTGTATACTCTACCATCAGATCCACCAGCATAGAATTCAGACTCTGTTGGGTCTATTGCTACACCCCATATCATGCAAGGGAAGCACACCGTTCGAATGAGGGAACCATGTGCGAGGCTCCAAAGTTTACATGTAAAGTCCAATGAACATGAAATGATAGTCGAACTGCATCCACCCATGCCTATGGTAATGGCTGTCACTGAGGAACCATGACCATCAAAACGATACAAAGTAAATTGATTATGATCATCACCTGACGAAGAATCTAGGAGCCTTAGAACAGGAAACACACATATGGTTCCATCATCTCCGCCCGAGATGAGAAGGGAAGCATCGTCATTGATAGTCATGCAGGAGACAGAGTTACAATGTGCCGTAAATGAGCGAAGAAGATCACCTGACGGAAGTCCTAAGGTGTGAATGCACCCTGATAAGCCACCGCAAAAGAGGTATAAACCATCTGGGGTGGAAACTAGTGGAGCAACAGGTTCAGGAAGGGGAAGGTGTTGAAAAGCATTGGATGACCACCAGTTGTACAGATGAATGGAACCAGAAGTAGCATCAGAGGAGACATAAGAAGCAACAATCATGTTGTTTCCGGCAAGAGTAAGGCCTTTCCGAGACAATTGACTGCCAGAAAAGTTAGCCAGGATGGCACCAGTTGAAGCATCATAAGCTGTAATGGGACCGTCAGGAGAGCACACAAGGAGGATTTCTCGTGAAGGCGATGCCATTTCTGATTAAAGTAGCTAGCCAACAGAATTCCTTGGGGACAAAAGATGAGAAATCTGTTTCTAATGGTGTTTTAAGTGTTATCTCTTTCAGTCTTATTTGAAGCTATTTATCAAGTTTAGTCTACTGCATTAATTTGCAATAAATAAATTCTATGTAATGATTACACACGGAAAAATCACTTCAAAAGCGCGTTTCTAGTTGGCGTAATATGCAGTACTCCGTGAATAACAAGTCCAATGGTGAATAATCATTGTTTCCATGAACTTAGACACGCATTAGGTACTGCAATAAAGATGAGCTGCATCAAGCAACATTCTAGCAAATTACAAGTGATGAAAGCAACAAATGACTTACTTCATTTTATTTTTTGAGAATCCAATTAAATTATTATATGGAATAGTATTGAATGTGTGAATTTTATCAGCGACCAAAGTGTTTTGACTACATTAACTAAAGCCTACATTCAGTAAATGCCCGTGTGTTCATATTTAAAACATATTTTGACTTTTTTTTTAATTCCTAAACCATTAAATGCTACGTATAAGGTAGTGGTAAATTATCACTTATAACAAGAACTAAAAATATTTCAAAATCTATAAGGAAAAATAAATGTTTTAAGTTTATGTATCACATGGTCAAAAACGTTCAATACGTGTTTAAAAATAAATGGTGATATTTTCAATTGTTGTCGATGTTTCACTAAGTTTTACTGGTCATGCCTTTGAAATAAACAGTATGTCCAGTGAAGCCTTAACAAGTATTTGTATAATAGCAGTATAAATAAATATTTTATTAGAAAACAGGTATCAAACTAGCCTAACCTGATGTTAATCGATGTCATACATTTATGTGAATCCTTGATTGCCTTGTTTCCCCCCTTGATTTATGTCCTTCGTAATACGTAGTGAGATGGATGCATGTTTTCACCTGATGTATCACACTTCATTGCATACTCTTAACAAGCTGCATATGTTGCTGGATTCAATCGAAGATGCTCCCTCTGAGGTATTGTGCCATATCATGGTGAAGCTGCTTGACATGCATATGAAAAGCCCTATAACCACATATATCAAGCTCGCAGCCACATGATCAACGATAATCAAAAGCATGACCTAGATATGGAGCATTCATAGTTGACCTGAATCACCGATAGTCAATTGAACAAAATGTCTCCTCAAATGATAGATCAGGTATCAACCTTCTTACAGGACTTTTCCACTGCTTTGGCCAGTTATTACCTGCACAAATCAGGGTCAATTTTCCTGATTAGAGTGGATTTTTTTTGCACCATTGATATTAGATTCCAACGCCTTATAAAATAATCAAGAAACTTCGAGAGTACATAAATAAGAAAGGAAATAAGTAACAGTTAGAATGCTTTACGTATGTTATCATGTTCGAACCAACCGAGCTGCAAAAGATCCATCAAGAGCATGCTTCACTGGGTTGGAAAAATAGAAGCCATTCTCCATTATAAAGGTAGATGGCACAAATCTGTCAGCTGGATCTATAGAGAACTCCTGCAATCAAAAACATATATATGCAACTGTTAGCTGCACAAACTTACCATCTAACATGTAGGACGACATTCCATTCATATTCAGGAATGGTGACTAGATCATAATAATGATTTATATAGATATAGTGCATATATCTTCTGAAAGATGGGTTTCCCTATATCAAGAGTTCATAGACCAATCACACAAACATACAAAAGAAAAGGTAAAAAAAAGGTACAACCTATTAGAGAGAAAAGTATTGAATGCATATCTAAGAAACTAGTTATGTTATATGCTAGCAAGGATTTATGGTCGAAAGTTCCTACCGGATGCCTCTGAAGAAAAGCAACCACTCTTTCTTCGTTCTCTTCTGGATCAATGGAGCAAGTACTATATACCAGCACTCCCCCTGGTTTCACCAACCTATACAAAAGACATCACTCTTTTAGTGATGCACTACTTGTAAATGACAATACAATCCACAAGAGAAATGGACATGACTAGAGCACAAGTATACTTTAAAAAAAAAAAAACAGAAAAATTAAAACACGAAGTTGTGAGATGAAAAATTAGTTACTATTACATGGAAGCAGAATCAAGGAGCTCATCCTGTAACTTTTTTAGCTCTTCCATATCCTCTAAATTTCTATTCCAGCGCAGGTCTGCCCTCTTTACAAAATAGCAAGGGAAATAAGGGTTTAGATCACAAGATGTTTGTTTAGGTGCAAGAGCAACTAAAAAATGTCGGTCACATTGTCAGATTTCTTGTAACAAATATCATCTACTTAATGAAGCTCGGTCATTCTGAGGAAGAAATACCTTGGAGAGAACACCCAGTCCAGAACAAGGAGCATCCAGCAAAACTTTGTCTGACTTCACGGGATTCTTTTGCTGCAAAACACAAGACAAAAGCTTTACATTTTCCGTTAAAGTTAAAGGAGAAAAGACTCTTAACTCCGAAGGAAAACCAATGCAAAAGAAAAAAACAATAAAACTGTGTTCTTCAATTAGGGTTCAGCACAAACCCTAGAAAACAGTTCTGTAATATTCCATGCAACAGCTGAAATGTTTATTTCTTTGTCTAGAGGTGTTATACTAAAATGATAACACAAACTATAACTAATTAGGAAGCAAAACAATTGAGGTGCTGAAATTAAATAAAAAGTAGCAGTCATGTAGAGCTGACGAAAGGATGTCTAAAGTTATGTTCATGTCAGATATGCTAGACATGTCTAATGTGAAGCAGGAACGTACTGTAAAATGACGGAGATCAGCATGAATTGTTGTGACAACACTATCAACTTCATGCAACTTTGCTGTCTCTTTGAGAATTCTCAAACGGCCTTCGTTTATATCAATTGCAGATACCATGCCTGCATATCAAGAAGCCATCTAAAAAATTACACAAACTAGCGATCTGGAAATATCAACCTCTTGATGCTAGCTGTCCCATCATTCAGGAAAAAAAAATGGCAGCATAACAAGGACCAATGGTACTGTTAAAGTGAAACACTCAGTTGCAAATTGCCCTTCCATTTCTCAAGTGACATGAACCTTTCTCAAATAAGCAAATAAATGTATTCCATCAAACTCTCACCTTGGCCTCTCAAACACGACGCCATGAAAAGAGTCTTCCCTCCCGGTGCAGCACAACAATCAGTAATGGTTTCTCCTGGTTGTGGATCCAAAACAGACACTACCAGACCTGTGGCATAACAACAGTCTATTTTATTTGGTATATGCAAAGCCAAGATGTCCCAAAACCTAGCCAAAATAGCATTTGTAGTACTCATGAAAGAAACAAAGCAGTCTGAGATTTCTTTCAGTAGTTTCATGGCACATATCCAGGATGTATTTTGCAGTACAGGTAAATATGCTTTATTTTCTTACTGCCTAGTTGTATCTCCGATCGGGGTCGATAAAGATGTGTGCACAAAATCTGCAGGAATTGTCCATGCCATGGAAGTCATCCCTACAAAATGTTGACTCTGGCTGCTTTTGATTTTGGGGATAATTTTTCGGTGAAACTGCTTTTAAAAACCTTTGCCAAGCAACAATATGGAGACTGTGTTTTCTCCCCATTGTATCTCTCATTTCCATGTCAACCAAGGATTTTGATTTCGTTTTTCGAGTTAATTTCGGTAAACTGATTTTAACGAATAAAAATAAAAATTTTGAGGGTATATTAAATATGTGAAAAAATAATATGCAAGTAAATAAATGTATTAAACACATTAAATGAAATCAAAATACCTTTAATTAGAAAATCAATGGGTAGTTTAAGAAATCAATGCAATACATAAGTAGAAGAAGTGATAATTAGGAAATTAGGGGTTGGTTTCAAAAATCAATAGATAATTAGAATAAATGATAATCAGATAGAAAAACAAAAAGGTCAAATATTAAGAAAAAAATCCTGAAATTTTTCGAAAAAATCCTCGAAAAAAATTTAATTTTTAGTAGCTGGTTTTTTGTATTTTTACCGAAAAACAAAATTTACGAAAAAATCTCAAAAATTTTCAAAAAATATATTTTTTTCTTTCGCCCTTTTTCTTTTCGTAATTTCAAAAAAATGAAATTTTGAAACCACTCCATCTCAAAACCACAGTCCTTGATGTCAACCCACTCCATCTCAAAACCAAGTGATAATAATAATAATAAATAATGATAATGACAATAATAAAACCATGTGTACTGTTATTATCATTATTTATCATTATTATTATTATTATTATATTTCTATTTTTTTATTAGCATTTTTTAATGAACTAAGATACTCGTAGCCTCCTTCTCACATTCCTAACCTTGTTATAATCATTAGGCAAGGTGCACATGATATCATGAATTTATTAGATGACCTATGCAGTTAAAACGAATAACGGATCCATAACGGTCCAAGAGCGTTATAGATTATAACGGGATATATCGGGATATAACGATATATAACGGAATAGTTTTTAAATATATTTTTAATACCCTTGCAAAGTATTAATATATTATAGGGTCAAAAAAGTAAATCATGTTCATAACATTAAATTCAAAAACAAAAAAACATTTATAAAAAAAACATATTCCCTTCATATGGAGTGAGATTGCAACAGAGTGCGATCGACTCTTCGTCTTCTTCCCTTCTCCCGCTCTCTGTCAAACGGCGTGATCCAGTTCTCTGTCGATTAGCGATGACGAGCTCTGGTCCTTTTTTCCAATGAGTCTAGGGTTCTGGCTCGATCGATAATGAAATGGGTATTTTTTTATGTATTAAAACAAAACGTTAAAAGGATGTTATTGAAAGAAGAAAAAAAACATTATCTCAATAACGGTCATATAATACCATTATATCAGAGCTGTGATACTAACGGTTATATAACGCCGTTATATCGGAACTGTGATACTATAACGTGATAATGACATAACACAACGACTCACCCCCGTTAAGCGTTATATCGGAGTTATATTGGTGTTATGTTATAACTGCACAGGATATGACAAATTTTTTCTTGCAGTGAAGTTTGCAAAAAACACATGGATAACACTGATTCCTTAACTTGATAGGGAATTAAAACACAATAATCAAACATGCAATGATCAGTCAGGCATGTCCCAGCACAATCTCAAGTACCCAAGTAAGCATGTCATTTCCAAAGACTTAAATTATTTGAAAGTAGAGCAAAAGTAAAATACTTAAAAGAAATGAAACGGAAAGGTACACATAAAATAAACCAACAAAGAAGAGAAAAGGGAGGAAAACAAAACATAATGTTAAAAAAAGAAAAAAATAGAAAAATAGAAAAAAGACCTCTTAATTATCCATATCCAGTTCTAATCAATGCCCACATAAGCACGACACACAACTGATATTCTGATTGAACAAAATGAAAAAGACCAACCTGCACTCTCGTCTTGAACTGAACATAACCCTTCTTTCAACAATCCACCTTGTATGACATTCTAGCAACAACAGATACAAATATTTAAGAAACTGTAAACCATATGAAGCACTGTCTGATATCTATATTTACCTTAGAGAGTATGATTCACATTAACTTTGCTTTTAATCAACTATTATTTGAACTCATTTAAAGCATCGCCAGTCGTGGATGTGCATTTCATGCTACTTCAGATTACATAAGTGGATCGGTTAGCAGTGAGCCTCATAGTTTTAGCTATAATTTGACGTGCCCCACGACCTCTTAGGTTGTGCATGGCACACTACCGAACCTGACCATCCTTCAAATGTTCTACTCTTCTCCCTTAAACATCTCAGGGTACCTGATGTTGCGTGCACCACATGGTACCTCACCCGCTGCGCCAGATCCTGTTCGTGATTTATTCTGAATATATGCATATATTCACTAACAGCAAATCTTTAAATTTAATGATCTTTGCAACTTCTGGCAAATTTTTTTCATCAAAATTCTGTAGACTTGACCATTTGCACATATCACAATGACCTGTAATGCTTCTATGACCTCTTTTATACACAGCCTAATAATAATAGATAAAGACTTGCAAGAGAATACCACCACAATATTTAAACAACTATTTGAAAGTGCAAATCTACGGAACAACTCTGCTTCCCTCATGACTATTGGTTTAAATTGTACCTGCATCCCAGTTGTGATGCGAACAAAATCATCCAAATGCAAGGAAAGCTCATAGGGAACCTGAAAAAAGAAAAAAAGTGATCAAACATGTGTTACGACAGTCTGATGTTCTCCATCAACAAAAGATGCACTGGTATTAAGTTAAAATAAGACAAATGGTATGATAGAAGTTCCAAGATGATCCAGTTAGAACTTCAACCTCTTCTCTTATCACTAGGACTACAGTACAGAAGAGCAAAATGAATGTTTTTGAGAAAGAAAAATGTGAAACTATTATCTCTTGAGGGCCATTACTCTTTTGACACTAGTAGTTATTCTAATATATTGTATTATAATTCATTCAAACTTTTTCCCAACTTAAAATTCTCATAAAACACACCTTCAACATTTCAAGCCGCATCACAAGGTCAGTTCTAGTAAAACCTTTTGCAGTGTTGGCCCTGACATGAATTAATTAGACAAGAGGCTTGCAAATCAGCCTTGAAATCAGAGATCCGTTTCAGTCAATACTTAGAAGAATGAAATGTGACTAAAACCTTAGACTGAAGCTTGGGTCGCTATTATTCCATGTCATCAAACTCTTGGCTTCTTCTTGCCCAAAATACTTTGTCCATCGCCTTATCAACCACTGAATAAAGAAAAATGCATAATCATGAGAACTTGTGACTTTTATATTTATGAACGTGTTGATAAGTAGTCGTTCACCCAGTAATATCAAATTTTGTTTTGTAGTTATGCTTATTGATTGGATAGTACCCGTTAAGGACTATTTGAGCTTTCACATTCCCTCTTTCTTTAACTATAAACACAACTAAAGATGTTTCATTATACGAGGGTGTCATGTCCACACTTCAATAATCAGATTGAACAAGCCTAGAGCCTGATCTTCAAGAGATCCTAACTAATTGATCAATGGAGAGGGGGTAGCTATTAAACTTACAACTGGATGGGAATACAGTATGGCAAGTGTACGTGCTTGCGAGCGATCATCACCTTCCACTTTGGGCAGAGGGAGAGAGTCCTTTTCCTGAATCAAAAGATGGTTCAAAATAATTTCAGAATTTGATAATCCCAGTTAGAACAACTGACACAACTTGAAGCATGTGCATAGAAGCAGCCAAACCTTAAGTAAAAGTAGTTTCCTCAAAATCCCATTCACCATGTTACCTGCACCAGGCCTAAGAGCAACTTTGGCAAGTTGGACATTCTGAAATTTTATAACATGTAAAATTACAGAAAACATCAACAACTGACCTAAAATGCTCAATAAACGTTAATCACTAAATGGGAGATGAACAAGAGTCTGTAAGACAGTCTTGGTTGTAACAATTTTGGCAAACTCTCTTATGAAAGAGTCCATGCAACACAGAAGTGCTGTAAACAAACTCCACCAGGAGATTGCATTGGTTTGACATATACTCAGGATTGCAAATACTCAAATGACGGATTACATACAAGAAGAATTCACGTCAAATTGTTTTTCAAAAGACTAAAATGATAAAAGCAATGAAAAATAAAATACATAACCTCATCTACAACAGCATATGGTGGCATGTCCAGCTTGAGAATCTCATAGAAACCGATTCGGAGAATCTATGAAAAGAAGAAATACTATATATCTCAGGGTAAGTAACTGAAGAATACTTAACAGAATCCAAGCAAGAATCTTTTAGGCTCTCTAAGGCATCCAAGTATATTGGTAGTTGCATACCTGCAAGAGAAGAGGTTCCATGTGTCTGAACACTTTCTCGTCATGACATAGCGATAATATGAGATGATCAAGATACCGTCTCCAACGAATAGTCCCACCAACAACCTCTGTCACCTAACCAGTAAAGTGACATTTCAGTCCCCTACATAACATGTGATGTAGTCTACTATTCCAATATGCGAAAACGAGGAACGTCAAGGAAGTCTTAACAAGTTCTTTGAATAACAAACATATAAGCAATCTAATGAAAGTAAAATACTGCTTCAAACTGCACTTATCAATACCATTACCCTGGATGCTACGTAGTTTACTTTTACCATGACACGACTTCTCTTGAATTCGTTATAATTTGTAGAGACGTAATTCCAATATCTCACAACTACTCAGTTAAATATAACTACTCCCATCATTTGATTTCCATGTCAAATTTGTAGGAATCCCGAACACATCACTTCAATATGAGTGGAAAATGTAACACTAATAGTTATCAGGATCTTCTAATATGCACGATATGATGCTCAACACATATCATATGTAAGCCTTATCGACTCAGTTCATACGTACCTTACGATGCACCGATATAAGATGATACAAAGAAGTATCCTCCTTGTACAACTGACATGAATGAATGGGTAGATGATAGGCAATAGCTTGCTTATATATGTTACATAAGTCATATATCAACGAAAGTGTTTTTGGACCTCCTAGTCTTATTTATGCCTTTTGTACACTTATGTATATATAATTTGCACCATATCTTACGTTACACGATACGTTACGATATGCATATCTCAAATTTATGTTTCCAGTAGACAACACAATACTCGTTTTGATAACTATGGTTACACCAAGTGAACTAGTAGTGCATGAAACAAAGTGAACTAAATAGAGGCCATACCAATCTAAGATCTCTATCATCCAACTTTCGCGTGTGAAAGCATATACACAATACGTTACGATATGCATATCTCAAATTTATGTTTCCAGTAGACTACACAATACTCGTTTTGATAACTATTGTTACACCAAGTGAACTAGCAGTGCATGAAACGAAATGAACTAAACAGAGGCCATACCAATCTAAGATCTCTATCATCCAACTTTCGTGTGCGAAAACCAAGTGTCCTTTCAACATATCCCATCTCATTGGCCCCGGAACCTTTTCCTCTCTCATTCAAAAGGTCCGCAAAAGCGCCCCCTTGCTCGATTCGCAATAATCTCACCGCAGATACTACAACCACATCACAAACACATAGATACTACTCAAACAAACCCCATTGAACCAACATTTCAATAAAACTTACAAAATAATAAATGATTGATTCTACCTGCTCTATGAGGTGAAATCTCTAAATTCAACTCATGGGTTCTCTTCTCTGGTTTCACATTTCCTGAAATTCAAACTCAAACACTTAAAGCACAGATTTTTCTTCACAATAAGTGCTCAATACAGTAGTGAACACTAATGGGGGACAGAAATTACCTTCTTTGCTAGTATGGGTACTCGAGTTTTCTCTCGGATTCCTCCTAAATGGCTTCAAAGACCTTGTTTTGGAGACTTTAGCTGTCTCTGCAGATTGAACACTTCGATGGGGGAGACTGTAACCAACTAGAGGTTGGGTTTTGGAGTGAATAGAGAAATTGGAATCAGAAATGGAGAATAGAGAGTGAAAGCGGGAAAGGGTTCTCTCCATTCTCGATTGTTTTGAAGATAATGAAGCAAAGCATAGATTTTTTATTTTTTTGGCTAAAATAGTCACTGTGTGCACGTGCATGGCACGTGAACATCCCTTTGTCACGAACAGAAGCCTAATATCAAACACTCAAACAGTGAGCAATTTCATTTGCGACCTCTCTAATGGCTTCTTCTTCTTCTTCTTTGCACACTGAAAAAAGACCCATTTTTGTAGACACCAACTTGGGCACCCACTTAGCCATGGCTGCTTCTCCAGAAATCACTGCAGGAGAACTCAAGAGTAAGCAAATCTCTCACAAAACTTAAATCTTTTTGTTTCCTGTTTGTTTGTGATTAGTTTTGGGGTTTGGACCAATCACTTGTTAACGCCATTGATTGAAATATCTGTTCTTGATGACAATTTTTGTTATGGGTTTTTGTTTATTTTCCACATTCGGTTGGTATATGTATATGCTTGAATATGTCTCATGGGGTGTTGAAAGTCTGTAACTTTAGAATAAAGATTACAAACTTCTGCAGCAATATTGTTTATGGATGCCTTGATTGTAGTTTGTTATTGTTTTCCATACATTGCCCTCGATATTCCCTAAGAACATTTTTTTTTCAAGGTGAGAAACTGCCTATGCAGTTTTTACAAGGAAATTTTAGAAAAGTCACTCGTGATTGAGTGGGGGTTGCAATTTCAATCCTTAGTGCTAATGTAACACAGAGTTAATGGGTTTGGTTGTTTCCTAAATAGTTTGACATGTCAAAAGCACTAACTAAATGGGTCATGTTTGGGGTTAATGTCTGATATCTCAACCTATTTATTAGTTTTGTTGGATTTTGATTGTCACTTAGAATGATACAACGTGAATCATAACCGATGCTAGTTTGTGTACCCCTTTTATGTAAACTTGTTAAACAATTTAGTAGTAGTAAGTTGAGATTACCTTTCCAATTGAATTTTCTTCGACATATTTATTAGACATGGACACAGTAAATGATTATGCCAATGCAACCTGACATGGTTATATGCCTTTCGTAAACTGGTTAGGTTTGGGTTGAGATGCCTTGACCAGACTGTTGTATTGATCAGGTTTATTGGGTTCATACAATCTTACATTATACTCGAACAAACAAGACTCATCGCCATCTCTACTTGAACGAGGGTCGTATTATTTCAATCAATTTTAAGGTCATAGTCTTTCTTATTTTGGGAGGAGGAGGGAGGGGAGAGGGCTGTGTAGCCTGGGGGCTGGAGGGGAAGAAATGGGCATTACATCTGCAAACGAGCTGTATTAGAGCAGTGGAAACTTGCATAATTGCACCATCTGTGGTTTAATATTCGTAAATTTTATGAAGCTGCAATTATAGGTAGTGCACTGGATTGTTCACTAAAGTCTGAAGGATTGTCAAGAACTTGAGAATAAATCTGCCAAAATTAACTAAGTTTGATAATGATCACTTGATCAGAGAAAAATGTGGCACTTGTTAAAAACCACATAGTGGAAAGGCGACATGGTGTTATTGAATACTACAGTAGTCTAGTGGTCCAAGCACATTGACCATAAGAGTGTCGTTGTGGCATACCCGCGGAGCTTGTTGTGATGTGTTGCAAACAATGGTAAGAAACACAAGTAGAAACTCAATCATTCCACTTGAACCCCTTGCAGAGTCCATCCCAGACTACTAACATCACTGAGTGGGATGTGATATTTAACATAAAATCTTCCTATTTTTCCTGTTCTTTAACAGCAAACCTACTTTTGTTTCTATCTTTTATGCACGGAAGCCTCTGTCTCATGATGATATTAGTGTTTACACAGTCTTGATTGACAGAGAAAATATATCTCTTAAGCTTTAGCAAAATGTCAAGGAACAAGACCTTTTGGCATTGGATGCATTTGACGGTGGTGATGATAGGAAACATCTTAGAAATAGAGATGATACATAGAGATGTCTGATAACCAATTATCAAGGTTTGGTGTCAAGATTTGTAAGATGTGCTTCCAGTGCTCCAAAAATGGTTTGCATTTTTTCATGCCCATCTAGTAGACAATGGTGATTTCGCACGAGTTCATCTAGTATACATTAGTGCTGACAACTGACTAGAGGGATTTATGTGAATGTGAAACAAGATTGCGGAAGGTCTCCAATTTAGTATCCATTGTACGTTGTGCATATCAATTAGGCTTGACTGCCCTACCTCTACAACAACTATAGCTCCTGTCTGGTTCCTCCAATCTTATGTACCAGCAAATTCAAGGAAAATGCATAGAGAAAAACCTGGTCATGATTTATATAAGTCCACCAAAACCTCCTTCATAGTAAGTATGCATAACCTATTTAGTGGTTCTTCACAACAAAAACACAGGGTATGTTAAAGAGTGTAATTTGGATTTGCCATCCAAATTTGTTTAGCAATTCAACAAAGTAGAAATGTAAAAATGAAAGGAAAAAAGTACAGAAAATCTTTTCATTGAGTTGGTGAGTATTCTGTCTGGAACCCCTGGTTGGGTTCCAGAACAATGTGTAGGTGAGCAAAAGTACCCCATTTCATTGAACTATGAATAGCTGAAGCAGTTTATGAACTTACTTAGTACGGTGCAGTACATGAAAGACAGGTTTGGACCTACTATTTAATGGGTGACCACTAAAGTTTTTCCTAAATCGCAATCACTTGGTTGGTTGATAACTTGATAAAAACACAACCATCAGATGGGTAGTATTTTTCTGCATTGAGAATAATCAAGCAAGGGATCCATGCTCCTTTGCATTTGTAGAAGAAAGATGTAATATGAATTGAATTAAATCCAATGATTTAAATAGCAAAACAAATACAATAGTATTCTTAAAAAAAAAAAAGTAACATTCATTTTGGAACTGATCTTTTTGTTGGATTAGTGCGCTGTTCATCTTCGTTTTTGAAAAAAAAATTGTTACATATGCACTACTTGTATTCTTGGTATTTTGTCTGTATGTGTGCTTGTGTTCATTTTGTATTGCCACTGAGCTTCTGCATTACTGATAAATATGGAACTTATTTGGGTTCGTTCTGCTCGCAACACTCCAGGCAATTGTCATTTTTCCCGTGACAGTTAGCGACGTACTATCAATAAATATTAGTATTTTGATACTCTCAGCCTGATTGACTTCCATTTGTTATGTTTGAGTAGGATAGCTTCTTTAGATTGTCATAGCATGCTGGTTTGTTTCTAGCCGCCCTTTCAGTCGCAATGGGCTTTCTTATATCTATTCTTAGTGTTGTTTAGCTTGTTTGGCTAATAAATTTAATAAAAAAATAAAGCCTGATGACGATTATTTTTTGTTGAACATGTAGGAATATTTGGAAATGAGCATTTCATTTGTTTCCCAAGCATAGGAGAAATCAGAATCACTGGGTTAATGGTATGACCATGAACTATTTCATCTATGAAGATCACTTTGTACTTTATTAAACCTTATAAAAACATTATTTTATTTTCGTGCAGGTTAAACGGAGATCGTATTTTTACCACCTTCCTGACTCATTCCCTGTAAAGAATGTTTTTCTTGGGTTGGAAGGACCATGGTTTCTTCATATGGATGTAACACCATTAAACCTTTATGATAAACCTGTTGAATCGAGAAGCTTGGCTGCTGAGTGCAGGATACCTGTTCCTGATGACAGAAATACCACAAACTATAGGAAACCTGAAAATCATACAACGGGCATAGTTAAGATTAAGGCAGGAAACAGTGCTAAGAAACGGAAGAAAAAGGGGTCTTGCAAGTTGCATTCTGAAGGTCCTCTAGAAAATTTTCAGACACCTGTTAATATTTCAAAGGAGAATAAAACAAGCAACGAGTGTTTTCGTGAGATAGATGAAAGCAATGACAGACTTCTTCCTGTATCAAAGGAATGCCTTCATGTTCCTCCACAAGAAGGGTTGTATGACTATGATTCCTCAAAGAAAGTGAACCGTAAAGAAGGATGGGCTTCTCAGACCCCTAGTGGGAGCCTATGTGAGGTAGTATCAGTGTCAGGTATTATAGAAAGATACTATCCCGAATTTGATGAGGTCAAGTCATGTGATGATTCTGCGGGGTGTGATGTTAATGTTGAGTTTGGAGTTTGTGCTCAACAAGACAGACCTTTAAGGACCGAATCCGATGAGCAATGCTCAAAGATGCAAATTCATGATACACTATGTACATCAAACTCACCAGCGGCATGTGCTGAGCCGAATTCCGGGACTTCAAAAGGTAATCTTGGCAAACGTGAAGTTGGTAAATGTGCAGCAAAATATTGTCATTCTACAAGTAAGACGAAGCCATTTATTACTGGCTGTAAATCCAAAAAACAGAAGTTGTCATCTTCGTTTGTTACACCTCCGTGTACAGCAAAAGCAGCAAAACTCTCTCTTCCACCATCTGCTGGTACGAATCCTAGGACTTCTGCCCGTAGGCTTGCAAGAACTGAAGTTGGTAAACGTTTTATCTTAGCAGCGAATGATCTTCAAGTTTCTACAAGTAAGAAGAAACCATTTATTACTACCTGCAAATCCGAAAAAGATAGGCTATCTTCACTTGCTAAACATCTGGTCTTTGAGATTGAGTGACTCTGAAGTACCAACAGGATGTTGTTAATGAGATGTTCTAGTGCCTAGCAGGTGGAATTTGCATGAGATAGCTGAATGGTTAAACAGGTTTAAGGGTTTGCAGCTAGGAATATATAGTCTGACTAGACAGGTTAGATTGTCTCAAATAGGTGTTGTGTGGATTTCGTCTCAACCTTTATAGCACTTTCGATGCTCAGAAATATCAATTGGACCACTCTGATCAGTGCATTGGAGTGATGCCGAGAAAATTGTCATGAGGGGGATGTAGGATGAAGCGTGAGAGTAACAACTTCAGAAGAGCTCTCTGGTAAGACACGTATTCTACATAAGAGATCTTATCGATATATAAGTTTGCTTGCTGTGATTAAGAAATTTCCATAATGGCTGACCTTCAAGGCAATGGAGCTCATCTTTGAATCTTAACGAAATTTATGAGTGAAATGGTGGTCATCCTTCCAACTCATACTGACTATATTTGTATACAGAGGTGAAGTCATGTTGTGACATTTGCCAGACCTATGTACTTGGCAACTATAGTGACCCGTGTTTAGTGTCCTGGTAGAGAGGATGTTCTGGTTTTGTACATCAAATGAGCGAATAGAAATGTAAAAACAACCACTTGTGATGCCCTGGTTGAACTAAGCGTTGTTGTAAAAGAAACACTGGCATGGTTTTTGAAGAATCTCTCTAATCCAAATGTTGTTTCTGACTTTCTCTTGCTCTGTATGCTTGTTTATACGTTCTGTTGTGAATATCATTTGACATGAATAGTATGCATTACCCATTCCAAGTGACATTTAAGTTTCTACTAAAACGGACTCCGAGTCTTTAACATGTAATAACACTTGCGCAATGTGGATCACAAATTTCATTACAGCATCTGTATGTGGTGATGTTTACATGTCAAAATTTGTCGGCATATCTCCTATGCTCTCTAATCCATAAATACTTGTTTATAACATTCTGATTTCTAACATTCAAATTCGCACAACGAAGTGTATAGTTTGACTACAATACCAAAGAAACTAGGAGTCTAGCATCATATGATCTTGATGTTCTTTATCAGTTGCTATCACATAGAAGAGTGTGATATGGATAATAAATGTCCTTCGTGCAACATGATAGGGGCATAATTAGGCTATTTTTAGTACCATATTTCTATATATATTTTTAGCTATTACTTGTTAATTATGGTACTAATTGTTATTTTCGTGTTTGTGTATGTTTCCAATTACAATATTTTAAAATAGAAGCAAATTGGCAATTTATAAATACTAGTTGCACAAGGAAACTGCACAAACAAGGAAACTGAGAAAAAAACAATTATAAAATAGACAATACCTGCCCTGAAGCAGGGACGCTTGCAACCACAGCAAGCCGTCACCCATCCACAGCCACGCATCCATCCATAGCCTCCATTCAGCCACCACCATCTCGCCACAGAACCCATCACATAACACTTCCACCAGACCGTCACCCATCTCGCAACAATAATAGAGACATTGACCATCTGATTGGAGATCAAACCACCTAGAACCTTTGATTGGGGATCAGCCACCAATAAACTAAAATAAAAACTTATATTGTTTGCCTAAACTCTATTACATCATATGTATTTATAACTGAAAGCAAAATAATTCTTCCTAATTGAATTCAAACCTAATTCTAATCAAACAATAACTCCTAATTCAAAACAAGCTAATATTTCCTAAAATATAATATTGTTCTAACTAAGACATTCTAATCTCAAGTAAATACTAAATAGGATTGGCATCCTAACATCCCACGCTGCCTGAAAATTTGGAAAATGTACACGAAACTGCTCGTAGTCTTCCCAAGTAGCTTCCTCCACACGACCCAGAGTTGACGTCCTCGTCGGCCTACTCTACTGACACTGGCCCGATGAGCTTCTCTCACCTACCAGTATTCAACAACTTAACACTATGCCATACGTAATGCTAAATTATTTTAATTCAGCCTATAGGTCGCCCCTGCCGGGAATCGAACATTGAATGTGGGATTTGGCTCTGATACCAGATAATAAAGACTTTGACATTTTGATTGGAGATCAAACCACCTAGATCCTTTGATTGGGGATCAGCCACCAATAAACTAAAATAAAAACTTGTATTGCTTCTCTAAATTCTATTACATCATGTCTATTTATAACTGAAAGCAAAATAATACTTTCTAATTGAATTCAAATATAATTTTAATCAAATAATAACTCTTAATTCAAAACAAGCTAATATTCTCTAAAATATAATATTGTTCTAACTAAGACATTCTTTTTTTTTTTTTTTTGAAAGGCAAGCGCGGGGTGTAAATGGGCTCCATAGACCACAGAAAAAAAGAACCGTTACAAGGTACATTCGATAGTACGGTCACTCGTTACAGCATCCATAAGATAATAAACTTGCTTCAAATCTTCAACAAAGAACCTAATTAGTTCTAGAATCACCGTCTCCAAGTTGGGGTGTAACCCTGCAAAATGTTCTGCTACTAAGGTAGTTGCATGATAGACCTGCCATAACTTTTCTTCCTCATAAGTACCAATCAATCCATTAATCACTCTCATGACGTGATTTATACCTAACGTAGGCCCTAGGATGTATGAGAAGGCATCGTAAGGATACGAGCCACATCGAATCATGATAAAAACACCATTGAATGCTAGCACTAATCTAGCATCCATACAAGGTGCTAATAAGCAGGTGCATTCTACTTGTAGGATCATCATTAGTTACCTGAATTTAGGATTTGTCTTCTTGCTTCGAGAGGACATGCGAGGGACATATGCCGTGGGAGACTGGGCAACCTCACGTTCTTCTTCACTAGAGTTTTGCCCCACCTTTGCTGCTTCCTCTTCAAGCGAAGTATGAATTTCAGCGACCAGTGCATCCGTGCCTATTCTTGCAATTGCTGAATGCAGACCCTTAACGGCTTGGGGTGTTAGGCATTCTAAACTTCTCTTAGTTCGGGGTGGATTCGAAGCCCCGGACATGTGCTCTATAAATTAATTGAATTTAATCTTCCTTGCTATTAGTGATTGTGTTTTGATTAACTGCTTTATAGATAATTTTTTTTTGTATGTTTGTTAAGGTGGCCAACTTAGTAAGCATAATAGGATCTGGGGCTAGAGTATAGGAGAGTTTCACCTAATTGTTATAATCTTGTACTCACAATAAGTAGTAATTACCAATGAACGTTGGTAAGGTTAAGTAAAAGCCTATGTAAGAACAAGATGTTGATCATATTTGTAATTGTCTAGTCAGTGTTCATATTTTCCACAAAACTTAATGATCTTAGATTGTTATTTAACTTGCGATTCATGTTTAGATAGCATGATAGGAATAGTTTGGAAGTGACACTTAGTTTAATTCAACGAACTTGAAAAAAATAATAAGATTAATGCAGTGCGGTCAAGGTTAATCTTGAGAATTGTCTCTCACGA
This sequence comes from Berberis vulgaris, assembly GCA_963556465.1. Classification (NCBI taxonomy): domain Eukaryota; kingdom Viridiplantae; phylum Streptophyta; class Magnoliopsida; order Ranunculales; family Berberidaceae; genus Berberis; species Berberis vulgaris. The sequence goes on from OY747128.1 coordinate 96,594,831, forward strand.
GTTAGCAAGTGATTATTGAATATTGATTTATAAACATATGTTTGGTGTGTGGAGATAAACCCTTAGCTAATTTATCATCTTTGCCATCCCTTTAGTTTTATTATCTTTATAGTAATTTTCGTAGTTATTTTCATAGTTTAATTTAGAAAATATAATCCCCCGTTATTTAATTAATTATGTTATTAGTTGTCTTTTAGTTATTATTAGTGTTAATTGACAAACTCTCTAATCCCCGGTCTAGAACGATCCCTACTTATTCTATACTACAATCACAAAGCAGGGTATTAAGTTGTGTGCTACTAAAATAGCGCATAACAACAGGTTTTAAAAACCAAGGAAACAAATTTTAGTAGGCCGTACCATTTGAATGGATGTAGAGGTTTGTGTGATTCATGTGCACTCTTCTAAGCATTTGGGAGTAGAAACACATGTATCATAATAGAAACAAAATTCTAAAGAGCTTGGTCTGAAAGCACTGATATGTGTTTGGGAGGGTGGTCTACACGTCATCAGACCAACTTTACCCCTCTTCAACTTCTCCAAACCATGGAGAAAATGGTTGAATGATCTGATCACGTGCGACTCTCCCATGCACAAATAAGTGCTCTGGGACCAGGCTCCGTAGAAGCTATGTACTAGAAATGCACAGTCTAATTGAAGCAAATACAAACGAGAGTTAGAAATGAGTTATTATTGTTAGCAAACACACAAATTTTGTTTTGTAAGTTCTCCATTAGGCTCCTCCTTCCACTCCTATGTCGAAGTCGCTTTCGCTTATCTTACCACCGGATAACGATATACTAGTAAAAATATAAAATCATAAGATATAGTAATTTTGGAATTCAACATAATCTCTTGGAAAAGATCAAATTAAAATACTTAAAATTTATTGTATTAAATTGAATGAAAAATGCTAAGAAACCAGATTTTTTTAACTAAGGTGATGTAACTGTTTATGTGTATCTCGAGGTTGTAAATAAAAGCTCCTCTGATGATACACATCTTTTGGTTGCAAAACCTGGTTCCCTAGCCTCATTCTAAATTGAAATATATTTACACAATAATTCAGTAGTGGCTTCCTTCAAAAAAAAAAAATGAAACGAAAATACTAGGAAACCAAGTTTTTGCAATCAAGTTATGCTATCAGAAGTGACGTGGGCGTGATCTTGGAAGAATGATAAAATTTACAAAGTATTTTTGCATATCTCGAGGTTATAAAAACCTCATCTGATCCTGCCATATGATCCTAGTTCAAAAATAAATTAATCAAATATCGCCAACGGAGTATCAACTCATTAACTTGTGGCTAATGAAATCACAAGTCCAATATTCGAACCCATTGTAAAAATCCTGTCATGTGTTCCTAGTTCAAAACTAAATTAATCAAATATCACCAATGGGATATCAACTTAGTAACTTGCCAATGGCATGACAGCTCAATGGTTAGAGCTTGGCGGATGGTACCACTAGGTCATGGGTTCAAACCCAGCTTGCGGCATCTTTATGGGTTCTGGGATCCTATAAAAACCCAAACCCTGCTTGCCTTTCAAAAAAAAAAAAAAAACTTAGTAAGTTGTGATAAATGGAATGACAAGTCCAGAATTCGAATTCTACTGGCGGCATTTTGGGTGGAAGGGTTTTTTTTTTTTTTTTTTTAATTAAAAGGGTGGAAGGGGGGCAAGGGTTACAGGATAAATAAATAATAAAAATAAAATATCAAAGGGACATACCACCAAGATTCCATCCAGCCTCTTTCTCCTCTCCATATATATATAAATTTGGTTCCTCGTGCATTGCTCCTCAGTACAGTCCTCACCAACTCATATCTGTCTCTCACTCTCTCTTCATTCACACTCTTCAAGCAGAGACCAACAAACAAGTCAAAGAGAGGTAAACAATTCTCTCCTCTCAAAATCTCATATCTAAGCTTGATTTTCTTACACTTCTTCTTCTACTCTCTCTCTACAATGTTCATCAGCTGTTCATTCCATGTTTTTTTTTTTTTTTTTTCGATCTTCTCTGATTTTGAAGCACCCCTTTGATTTTGCAGTTGGTTTGAGCAGAAAGTTTGGATCTTTTTAAGTTTGCAGAGTGTTTTATTTAAATCTAGCTGATGGGTTGTATTGCTCTGTTGATTTTAGCAGAAAGATTGTATGTTTTTCAGTCCTTACGAGTTTGCAATGTGTTTTTCGGATGTTTAATATTGAATTTTAGCTAATGGGATGGATTAATCAATATTGATTGATCTATTGATTTGAGCAGAAAGTTTGTACCTTTTTGAGTTTGCAAGTGTATTTTGTAGAAATCTAGCTAATGGGTTGAGTTGTTATTGTGCAGATCATATAACAATACTTCATGGCCCCAGCAGCAGCTTCGGATTCACCAAACCCCAGAGGTGAAATTTTGTTAGCTTTGATCTAAAAAAGTGATATTTTGTTGCTATTCTATAGTATTGGTTTCAATCATTGGAGATTAAGAAACTCTAAACTAGGATATAATTTAAGGTTTGGAACACTGTACTACAGTTCCAGTTCAAAGTCAAGTACTCACTAAGTTAGAGTAAAGAAATGTTTCCTACTTCATACTGCAACTGTTCTCTACAAAGTTGGCCTTATAGAGTTTATTTGTATAAAATGTTCTAGATGTGATAATCAGTTCAATTAATAAACTTTGTTGCCGGAAAAATGGTTGTATGGGAAATCTACATTTATTACGTTCTGGTGTATAGAAAGGAATGTCTATGTTTTTTTTCGCTTTTTCTTTCCCCCCTCTTTTATTTCTTTAATTTGAGTACAACGTAGTGCTGCGTTGCCGTAATATATTTCCGCACACGTGTCACTGGTTCAAGCCTCTCAAAGATATGTCTAAAAGATACCTAATACATGTTAGTCTTTTATGCAGATAAATGATAAAAATTTTTGTACCTCTCATACATGTTTTAATATTGAATAATTGTATGCTTTATGGTATAGAAATTTTTTATGTGGAAAGACTACAATTTTTTAGTTTAGAACTTTATTAGAGATTTGTTAGTTGTATAATTCTGATTGACTTAATTGTTTTGTTCGAGTCAGATGTGTGCATTGTTGGTGTTGCACGGACGCCAATGGGTGGCTTTCTTGGTTCCCTATCATCTCTGCCAGCCACCAAGCTTGGTTCTATAGCTATCGAAGGTGAGTCCATGTCTTGAGTCATGTTTGTTAATAGAAATTGTACACTGGTGCTTCGAACTCTATGTCTGACATGTGACTTTAATTTTGATTTGTAGCTGCTTTGAAAAGGGCAAACGTTGATCCCTCACTAGTACAGGAGGTCTTTTTCGGAAATGTACTTAGTGCAAATCTAGGTCAAGCTCCAGCTAGACAGGCTGCATTAGGTGCTGGAATATCAAATTCAGTGGTGTGCACAACCATTAACAAAGTTTGTGCATCAGGGATGAAGGGCAAGGAGACTAACTCTGCTCTATTGAATTTCCTTTTGAGGTTCTAATAAAGAATTGGTGACATAATGACTTTTTCGTTGGTTATTGTTTTATAGCAACAATGCTTGCAGCACAAAGTATACAGTTGGGTGTCAATGATGTTGTTGTAGCTGGTGGCATGGAAAGCATGTCTAATGTGCCTAAATATATTGGAGAAGCTAGGTAACTTATCTTACAGTTCATGACTGATGAATAGTGATTTTGGTGTTGTACTACTAGCGGTGCCTACCTACTTTGATACTTTAGGATTGTGCTAAGGTGTAGCAAACGTTCATTTTTCACCATAATGAGCATGATGTTTCAAAGAAACAAATTATCATTACTGTGAAACTTATTCTTTGAAACAGGAAGGGATCTCGACTAGGTCATGATACCCTTGTTGATGGGATGCTCAAAGACGGACTTTGGGATGTTTATAATGATTTTGGCATGGGAGTATGTGCTGAACTATGTGCAGAAACACATACAATTACACGAGAACAACAAGATGACTATGCTGTTCAGAGCTTTGAGCGTGGTATAGCTGCCAGAGATGGCGGTTGCTTTTCTTGGGAGATAGCTCCGGTTAGAACTCCTACTATTTAAAAAAATGGATTTAATTTATTTGGTTGGCATCATTCACCTTGACTTTTGGATGCAGGTCGAAGTTTCTGGAGGAAGGGGAAAACCATCAACCCTTGTTGCTAAAGATGATGGCCTGGACAAGGTAATAAGAACCGATGGGTATAAAAACAAAAGCATTTCTGCAATCCTATTCTGATGCCAATGTGTTTTTTCTTCTCCTTCTCCGCTCAGATTTGTTTTGAACAAGTTGTTTTAGACAATGTTGCCTTGTCCGTACATATTTCATGGCTGATATTTAGTTAGGAACTTTGGTAACCCCTTTTCAAATATGTTTCGGTTCTCTACTGAACTTCTAAAATAGAACAAATAAATAAATAAAAAGGAAAGAGCCGTGTTATCCGTCTCTCCTACAAACACAATAGTTGATGTGTTAAGCTTCTCCTTGGTGATAATGAACATGTTACTTGTGTAAACCCCCTTCAACTGCAATATACCTTTTCTTTTATATGGGATACCTTGATGTTTTCCTTCATTCATTTCATTGCATTGCATGATACTGGTGTGAAGTTGGAACACTAAAACCAATTAAATTGAGCACCCTGCTTCATTTTTACCAAAGAGAAAAACTAAAAACTAAAACCGCTTTTATCATCAAAAGTGGAGTTTTGTTTATTTGGATATGTAAACTGGATGAAGAAAATCTAATTCCCGAAGTGTCCTGCAGTTTCCACTTATTGTATTAAATGGCACAAATTACAAACAAATAGTGAAGTTATCACTCTTATTCTACTTTATATGGCTGTTAATGAACTACTAATATCGTGATACAATGTGTTTGTTTGTTTACCAGTTTGACCCTGCAAAATTGAGAAAGCTCCGACCAAGTTTCAAGGAGAATGGTGGTTCTGTTACTGCTGGCAATGCTTCTAGTATAAGGTATAATTCATTTTCATCATATGTCTTGGTTTATCCTTTACTCTAAATTTTGCCTTTTCATCGCGGTGACTCTGACGTAGGAGTTTGTTCTCACAAACTACCTAGTGGGCTAGTAGTAAATGTTAAAAGTTTAAATTTCTATCATCAGAAGGAACTAGTATTCAACAAAGACTCATTTAATTTTAGAAAACTGATTTCCTTTAGACTTGCATATAATGGCTTATTGTGCTAAGAATAATACTATATGGTACTTCATCAATGCAAAATTTTCTTTAGGACCTTAAAATCTCATATCAAAATGAAGCTATTCTTACTGAATACACCCTTGATTAACAGTGATGGTGCCGCTGCATTAATTCTAGTGAGTGGAGCAAAGGCAATTGAGCTTGGATTGCAAGTAATTGCAAAGATCTCCGGCTATGCAGATGCTGCACAGGTATAAGAAGATCTCCGGATTGCTTTCGTGTTAGGGATGTAGTCTCTTTATTACAAACTATGACTGTTTGACTGTACAAAAGTCTGTGGTTTTAATACTCCAGTTCCGTCCTTGCGTTTTCTATAACAATTATTCACTGATGTTGTACAGGAACCTGAGCTATTTACAACTGCTCCAGCCCTTGCAATCCCAAAAGCCATATCAAATGCAGGTCTTGAGGCATCTCAAGTAGATTTCTATGAGATTAACGAAGCCTTTGCAGTAAGATCCGCATTTTTGTTGAATGCTTAGGAGCCTGTTTAATCAGGAATATAGCCTTTGTTGATCTTGTTTGTTCATGTCCCTGCAGGTTGTTGCTCTTGCTAACCAGAAGTTGCTTGGGATTAATCCTGTAAGTCCTCAAGCTTCCCCAGGCAACTTTAAGTTTTAACCCCTAAAGTTTTGTGACTGAGATTTGTTTTGATTTCCTTATACTGAGTCATTTGTTTTCTACTTCTTGCAGGAAAAGATCAACGTTCATGGTGGAGCAGTATCTTTGGGTCATCCTCTCGGTTGCAGTGGTGCTCGTATCTTAGTCACATTGTTAGGGGTATTACTTCTAATCACTTGTTTCACAATAATGGTTAAAGTACATTTAAGATCATTATATTCGTCTTTTTTTGCTAAAAGTAAAAAGTAATGTGTGACTCAATACAACTGTCTTAGCATGTTGGCATTACATGAGTAGTTGACTAAGTAGCCAAAAATTGTAAACACATCCTATAAATAAAACATGATTGCATTTGCTATAGTTTTAAACTAATTCAGCACGAATCTGTCACGAGCCATAAGCATGTGGGATTATTATGCTGCTGTTGTATGTTAGTTTATCATTTTGTGAAAATGATGTGTTCATAACTTTGTAACAAATGCACCAGTCATCACTTTTTCTTTAGGGCATTGTTTGCCATTTTTGTAGCAATCCAAATGAATAGCAGAGCATCACAAATACGCTGGTGTGACTAGACATTCTGTTTAAATTAGTTAGCCGCGCTTGTTAGCATCTGCCGAAAGAAACGCCTGTATAGGATTTGTTTTGGATAGTTTCTTTGAACATTCCATCAAAGTAGTATGATTTTTCATGGACGTGCTCTATTAGTTTTTTTAATGTGATTTACGGGAATATGGCAGGTACTAAAACAGAAAAATGGAAAGTATGGAGTTGGTGGTGTTTGCAATGGTGGTGGAGGAGCATCTGCCCTTGTTTTGGAGCTCGTGTAAACCTTTCGCGTTTGGTAAGATTCAAATACAAACGACGGTGTTCAGTTCTTATTCTCCTTCATTGATATTGAGGATATTCATGCTTCACTACCAAACTCTTTAAGCATCTCCGACTGGGTGAAACCTGCTGTTCTATATCAATGTGGTTCTGATTACGTTTTGCAATTTGTATCATATTGGTTATCTCCTAACAAGTTCTGATGCTTGTTGCAGGCTAGTTGCAATAATCGCAGCTTGTGTTTTTTCTGAGAGCCGATTTCAGCTAGGAAATGATAGTAGTAGACTAGATGTGCAATTCAATTTCTAGTTTTTTTTTTTCCTTTTCTTTTCTTTTCTTCTTTCTCAATAAAAATGTATCTGGTAGTTGGATCTCATTTAGAAAATATGATCCACTTGTGGTTGTTTGCTCCGAAAAATCATATTCAAATGCCATTGCCATCCAATCTTTGTTTTTTGCCTAGCAGCACATGCATAACAAGTGCAAAGTGAATGACTGAAAGTGATTCCCTCTGTCTAATCCACAATATCAGATCTCAAATCCATGAAAAGGGTACCATGGAACCATATTGGCTTTTCCAGACTGTTTTTCAGCGCTCGAAATAACACAAGTAGATCAGACATTTTAGCTGCAATGGTTTACTACTGACATGCATAATGCATGGATGATATACATAGTTATTATACTTGGAGCCTAGCTACTTTCTTCTTTAGATTTACCAGGTCAGTCTCAATGACCAATATTGTTTACTTTGAACCTTACTTGATTATGAAGTTTCCTCACAAAAACAAACAACTAATTACAGGAAAAGCAAAAAAAGTCTTGTAACTAGAAAGATGACAGAAGTAGACAAACATCTTTTAGATTACCTACTTCTTTCTTTCTTCTTCACCAAGGCTTACTTTGATTCCAGGAAATGCACAACACGAGTCTCAACAGGGGAATCCCTTTTCAGAAAGTAATCAGAAAATATATACTTCTCATTAGAATTTCAAATGTTTTGATGATTCTTTGTTATTTAACATTTCTTATAAAGCTGGACCTCAAAAACTTAGCAGTTCATATCGCGGTTTGTCAATTAAGTATTCTAAATTGAACCCGAACTGAAATGAAATGAACGCCTTAGCATACGTTGCTCATAGTCCTATTCGAAAGAACACCTTACCAGACCTTGCTTATAGTCCTATACTCCTATTTAAGAAAAACAAATAAAATTGTTACTCATTTCTTCACTTGACTAAGGAGTTCTTCTTAGGGGTGGGCATCCCATCCCGCAATCCCGATCCCGTCTCGTCCCGATTTTTTCGGGTCTTAATGGGATTGAATAATTTCATCCCGGTCTAGAATGGGATGGTGTCAGGACTAGTACCATTGGTTAGGGAAATCAAGGTTCAGAGGCCTTTCAAGACTTTCCTAATGGTCTCAAAACTCAATGTTCCCTTTTGAAAAGTGCCCAAATGCTTAGCATCTATATTATAGGGGGAAGGTTTGAGCTCTTGACTGTGAGGACGTGTTGCCTCCATTGCATAGTCGGGCCAGACTGTACCGCTAGCATTTTTATTGTTTTCTTTGCATTGCTTTTCAACTTCAAACTTGTATTTCCATCGATCGATAGCATCGAACTAGTCTTGAGCAACGTCCTTCCGAACGTTCCTCCCCATTGTAATCTATTGAATGTGAATGAGAGCTTTTACTGACTATTGTGCATTGTTATATTGTCTACAGATTGATATTGTGCATTCTCAAGTTAATATTTGTGCTCGTCAAAGTAACTACTCATAGGCTTACTAGTGAATTGGATAGCTAGTGCCGCACGGATTACTAGTCCGTGACAGTTGGTATCAGAGCCAGAGCTTGTTGAATGCAAACCAGGATGCAGGAAGTAAATGAGCGCCTTAGCGCTATGGAGGAACGACAGGCCAGTCGAATGCATAGACTGGAAAGCAGAATGGACCAGTTGAACACTTTGGGAGAACAGATTAGTCGGTTGGATGGACTCTTTTCACTGGCAGACAGAGTGGATTCGCTGGTCGAGCATGTTGATAACTTAGAGGGACGAACAGTCGCAATGGAAGAGTCGTCTCACCCCACAGCTCAGGTGATGAGTGACTTCCAATTACAGTTGGAGGACTTATTTGCAAGGGTTGGCTTGCTTACTAAGGCCACAGGGACGACTGACCACCCCAGGATGAAAGTACCCGAGCCAAAATCATATGCTGGGGCACGAGATGGGAAGGAGTTAGAGAACTTCTTGTTTGATCTGGAGCAGTATTTTCGCGCGGTGAACCCCGAATCAGAAGAAGCCAAGGTTACCATGGCGACCATGTACTTAGCAGGTGATGCGAAACTATGGTGGAGAACCAAATATGCAGATATGGAAGAAGGTCGCATCCTTATTAGAACTTGGGCAGATCTCAAAAAGGAACTCAGAAATCAATTCTTGCCTGAGAACACTGATTTCTTAGCAAGGAGGAAGCTCCACACCATCAAACAAACAGGCAATATTCGAGACTATGTCCGACAATTCTCAACTTGCTTGCTAGATATTCGAGACATGTCTGAGAAGGACAAAGTTTTCTGTTTCATGGAACAAGCTCAGCCGCTTCTACAAGCAGAATTGCAAAGGCAGAAGGTGACAGACATTACAAGTGCTATTGCGGCAGCAGAAAGATTTAGCGATTATATGCCCATGACTGGATCCACTTCGCTCAATCACTCCACAGCTAGAACTGGCAGTACCAATTCAAGCTCAGGGTCGAATGCTCGCTCACCTCACCAAAACTGGGGAAACTCAAGTCAGAATCGAGGAAACTATAATTCCCGGCCGTCCAACCAGAATTGGAGTTCCAACAAAAATTGGAATGCCAGCTCTAGCAACTCAAATTACAACAACAAAGGAGGGCAAAATTACTCTGGGCAGTGGAGACCATCTGCCCCTGCCCCATGCATTCTTTGCAATAGCAGGGATCACCCAACAGGCAAATGTCCATCCAAACCAGCTCTACACTCATTAATGTCCTTGCTTCAAGCAGAACCTTCTAACCCGACTGCATCGAGCTCGAACCCCACCAACAGTGAGACCTCCCAAATGGGAGCTCTACGCAAGCTCAATGCTGTCAAAGGAGAAATGTATGAGCACCCACACAAGAAGGCTTTACAATACATCGACATCACTATCAATGGGTTCCCTTCCCAAGCATTGTTGGATTCCGGAGCGACAGACAATTTTATTGCCCCAGATGAAGCTAGACGTGTGGGTCTGAACTTAGAAGGAGATGTGGGTAAGTTGAAAGCTGTCAACTCTGAGGCAATCTCTATTAATGGTGTGGCTAGAGCTGTGCCACTACAGGTTGGTCCATGGGAAGGAAGATCAAACTTCTTGGCCGTTCCACTTGATGATTTTAAGGTGATTCTTGGCCAAGAATTCTTCCGAGGAGCTGCAGCAGGACCATTACCTTTCATGGACTCCTTGGGGTTTTTCGGACCCAGACTACGCATTGTACCAACCTCAATTCGACCAACAACTCATGATAGAATATTGTCGGCGCTCCAAGTCAAGAGGGGCTTGGCCAAAGGAGAAGATACATACTTAGCTGTGGCAAAGCTAGAGATGGAAGATGATACTAGCAAAATCCCTGAGGAAGTTGCCCAAGTTATTGCTGACTTCAGCGAAGTGATGCCGAATGAATTGCCAAAGAATCTACCTCCCAGAAGGCTCATTGATCACGAAATTGAGTTAGTCCCTGGTGCCAAGCCACCCGCACGTAGTCCATATCGCATGAGCCCTCCAGAGCTGACCGAATTGAGAACACAACTAGATGGCTTGTTGGAGTCAGGATTCATTCGGCCCTCTAAAGCACCTTATGGGGCACCTGTTCTTTTTCAGCGGAAACATGATGGCAGTCTTCGCCTTTGTGTTGATTATAGAGCCTTGAACAAAGTCACTATAAAGAACAAATACCCGTTGCCGCTCATTGCAGACTTATTCGACCAACTTGGATCCGCCAGATACTTCACAAAACTCGACTTGAGATCAGGTTACCATCAGGTCCGCATTGCTGCTGGTGACGAACCCAAAACTGCTTGTTCTACTAGATATGGGTCATATGAGTTCCTAGTAATGCCCTTCGGCTTGACCAATGCTCCAGCTACATTTTGCACCCTTATGAATGGCCTGTTCCGTCACCTTCTGGACAAGTCTGTGGTTGTCTATCTTGACGACATTGTGGTTTATAGTGGGACTATAGAAGAACACCTACATCATTTGCGAGAAGTGTTCCAAATCCTTAAGGATAATCATCTCTTTGTCAAGAAGGAAAAGTGCTCATTCGGCCAGACCCAGATCAATTTCTTGGGTCATGTTATTGGCGATGGCAAGATTCGGATGGACATGGAGAAAGTCAAGGCAATCCATGATTGGAACTCTCCTAAGAACGTGTCTCAACTACGTTCTTTCCTTGGACTCGCAAACTATTATCGTCGCTTCATAAGGGACTACTCTAAGAGAGCGGTTGCCCTGACAAATTTGTTGAAACAAGACCGAACATGGGAATGGGATAGGCAGTGTGAAGCTTCATTCCAAGACTTGAAATTGGCCGTGATGAAAGATCCAGTATTGGCCTTGCCAGACATCACCAAGCCCTTTGAAGTACAAACAGATGCATCTGATTATGCATTAGGGGGAGTTTTACTTCAAGATGGTCACCCGGTAGCATATGAGAGTCGAAAGTTGAATGATACAGAGTCTCGTTACTCAGCTCAGGAAAAGGAATTGCTAGCCATTGTACATTGTTTACGGGTGTGGAGACACTACCTCTTGGGATCTCAAGTTCTTGTTAAAACGGATAATGCTGCAGCAAGCCATTTCCTTACTCAGAAGATGCTAACCTCCAAGCAATCTCGATGGCAGGAAAAATTAGCAGAATTTGACTTAGTATTGGAATACAAGCCAGGGCGCACTAACAATGTAGCTGATGCACTCAGTAGAAGGGCAGACCTTGCAGTGCTAACCCATACTGGTCCGAGTCACACCATCTTGGAGAAGATCAAAGTAGGCCTACAGACGGATCCACAAGCGAAGGCGATTACAGAGTTGATCAAGCAGGGCAAAACTCGACGGTTCTGGATAAAAGATGGAGCAATACTCACAACTGGTAATCGCCTCTATGTTCCGAGAACTTCTGGTTTGAGGAAAGAACTTTTGAGAGAATGCCATGACACCCATTGGGCGGGACATCCAGGTTGGAGACGGACACTTGCATTGCTAGAGAGGGGGTACTATTGGCCGCAGATACAGGAGGATGTAATGGCCTATGTTCGAACATGTCTTATTTGCCAGCAAGATAAGGTTGAAAGAGATCGACCAGTTGGCTTACTAGAGCCCCTGCCTGTTCCAACTCGTCCTTGGGAAAGTGTTTCCATGGACTTCATTACTGGGTTACCGAAAGTGGAGGATTTCAGGAGCATCCTTGTAGTTGTTGACCGATTCTCAAAGTATGTGACATTTGTGCCGACCGGACTAACTTGCACAGCCGAAGATACGGCGCAATTGTTCCTCAAGCATGTAGTGAAGTATTGGGGACTGCCCGAAAACATTGTTAGCGATCGTGATGCTCGATTCACAGGAAAGTTCTGGAAGGAGTTGTTCAAGCTCTTGGGATCCAAACTTAATATGTCGACAAGCCAACATCCCCAATCTGACGGACAGACTGAGCGCTTTAACTCTATGCTTGAAGAATACCTTCGTCATTTTGTAAGTGCAAACCAGAAAAATTGGGTGGGACTACTTGATGTTGCACAATTCTGTTTCAACTTACAAAAGAGCTCAGCTACTCACTCCAGCCCCTTTCAATTAGTCACTGGTCAGCAACCATTGACACCACATACAGTGCTGACCGGATACCAAGGACCCAGCCCAAGAGCTCTTGAATTTGTCAAAGCCTGGCAGAAAAACATTGAAGTTGCTCGAGCCTATCTTGAGCAAGCCTCCCGTCACATGAAGAAATGGGCCGACAAGAAACGACGAATCGATCCTTTTGAAGTCGGGGACTTGGTATTGGTGAAGCTAGATATGTTCAACAAGTATAAACGGACAGCTAGAGCACACAACAATCTGTTTCGCAAGTATGAGGGACCGGTACAGATTATTGAGAAAGTAGGCAAAGTCTCCTATCGCGTCAAGTTACCACATTGGCTCCGTTTCACCCATCCTGTCTTCCATGCAAGTAACTTGAAGTCTTACCATGCCGATGCCGCTGATCCCACAAGAAATGTATCTACCCGAGCATTGCCTAAGCATCCTTCTAAGCCAGATCGAGAAGTGGAAGAAATCTTAGCTGACCGCCTCATCAACAACACAGGCCCGGATAGAGAATATTTGGTCAAGTGGCAGGATGAACCTCCTTCAGAGATCAGTTGGGAGCCAGTTGAGCATCTGCTGCCATACCTCTCAAAACTGGAAGAGTACTTGGAAAAGTTCGCTGCGAGGGCGTCAGCGAATTGAGTGTGGGAGAGTGTCAGGACTAGTACCATTTGTTAGGGAAATCAAGGTTCAGAGGCCTTTCAAGACTTTCCTAATGGTCTCAAAACTCAATGTTCCCTTTTGAAAAGTGCCCAAATGCTTAGCATCTATATTATAGGGGGAAGGTTTGAGCTCTTGACTGTGAGGACGTGTTGCCTCCATTGCATAGTCGGGCCAGACTGTACCGCTAGCATTTTTATTGTTTTCTTTGCATTGCTTTTCAACTTCAAACTTGTATTTCCATCGATCGATAGCATCGAACTAGTCTTGAGCAACGTCCTTCCGAACGTTCCTCCCCATTGTAATCTATTGAATGTGAATGAGAGCTTTTACTGACTATTGTGCATTGTTATATTGTCTACAGATTGATATTGTGCATTCTCAAGTTAATATTTGTGCTCGTCAAAGTAACTACTCATAGGCTTACTAGTGAATTGGATAGCTAGTGCCGCACGGATTACTAGTCCGTGACAGATGGTATGGATGAAGATTTTCAATCCCGCCAATCCCGAGCTAATTTTTCAATATTTATTATTTATTTATTTTAATATTGCAATATTTTAGAGTCAATATTCGTCTTTGATGGTACAACATAATCGTACTATTGAGATATAGACAATATTCTCTCACACACAAATATGGTGGATATGACCAATGGATAGTAACGCACATGTCATCTATTTTCGAGCCCACGATCACAAACTCATGCACATATAGTAGTCGAGTGAATGAATGGTATGCCCAACCTGTGGTCGTGCTGCAAAATTATCTCAAACAGGTTGTGCTATTATGATAGAAGTTGTTGTAACACTATCCCCTATTAATCACTATGATATCTATCTTCCTGGATGTTAGAATCTTATGTAACTCCTACTTCAATGAAGCATAAATATAGAACTCTGATGTTCTTGAAAAGAAAATACTTTGGAGCTCAATCTGTTGAGTTCCTTAACAGTATACTGATGCACTTTTCCAGTTTATAAACGTTAGTTGATCAAAATTTATGTGTGGAAGCTCTACTTTCTAGTACTTACTTGTCTGCACCTTTTAAGATTTATTGTGATGCAAGTTCTACATTTATGACATAGTAAATTTCAATAGATTTAGTGGTGACATTGCAGAGTTCTTTACCGTCGACATAGTGTTGGAATCGATCATTGGAACGAGGATGCTTGGGGGGGATGTTGCATTCAGATTCTCACACTGCAGTGTGCATCATCAAATAAATTTTCTCTTTTCATGTCAAGTGATGGTTTGAAATTGCTTAATTTAGTTGGTAATTGCTGGAAATTGGTTATTTAGTTGGTAATTGTTGTGTTACCATGCTAACTGCTTCTAATTTGACAGTGGATGTGATTTAATACTATGGTAACTGCTCCTAATTTGGCAATGGATGGGGTTAAAAAAAAGTTTAATAATAAAAAACATAGTAACATAAATGCACACTAGAAAAACAGGGTGGAAGTGAGACATGGACATAATTTTCAAGAAAAAAAAATTACGATTCGCTCACCAAATGTAAATGTGCAGTGACTTAGCTAATAGAAAAGATAATTCGAGGTTAAATTCCTACATTACAAAAAAGTTAAGACTCAGAGGTTCCCTTTCTCCTTGTGACAATCCCTTTCAAGTATAGGGTAGCTAAGAACCAAAATGAAGAGTGAAAGGAAGAGCTGACCGAACATCTCATCATAACTTTGATCAATCAACACTCTTCTAACTCCCCCAATGAAACATCCAAGTTGAAAATGACAAAGATGATCAAGGGGGTAAGAAATGCAGTAGCTCCTTGGAAGTCGGATATTCCTTGCTCATATTTCTTTTGTTGCTTGGTCAACCACTTTATTAGTTAATCTGAAACTTGCCCTTGTTATACCAATCATCTTGAATATAGCATCTAGGCTTCCAAACAAGCAGGCTGTCACTGCTTTGATCAACCAAATTCTCTGCTCATTCCACCATGTCCTCACTGTTCTACCACTTGAGACTACCTCGACGAAGTGTTGGATAAGGGATGATATGGGATTATATTCCAGCTGATTATAAGCAGAACACGCTGATCCCGTCCCGTCCTGATCCCATATGAACTGGATGGGATAGGGATGGGTCTATCTCGTCCCATCCCGTCCCGTGCCCACCCCTAGTTCTTCTAGCCTCCAATATTATATCCATTCTTTTCAACCAAGACGTGTGAGCTAGTATTTCCATGCCGCCCTCATCATAATTCGCCAATGTACACACTTTCTCGTCTAATCTTCATCTTTCCAGACTCAATAGCATACTCCCTCACATTCCTCAATGTGTCTGTACTGCAATTGCAACATTTTCTCGTCTAGTCTTCATTCGTGACCAATCCACCCTCTCAACACCTATTTTTCCCTATTGCTCTTTCATCTAGATACATTACATTGCAGACGATAGGGTTGAATACCGAACGGACGATTCAGTTTTTCACCTAACTGTGAAACAAACCGACTTTGGTCAGTTTCAAAATTTTCAAACAGAAACCGAACCAATTATAGTTTATGCAAACCGTAACCGAACCGACCGACTATTTTAAACATATTATATTAGTTTTAAATAAAATATATATCATTTATTATATATTCGGTCAGTTCAGTTTTGTCCGTTAAAATCACATAGAAACCGAAAATCAAATCGACCACATCGGTTTTGAATTTTTAAAAACCGGTTTTGATCGGTTTAATCGATTTTTTATTCAACCCTACCAGACCAACGAGTCGTCCCTATTTCACCTTATCACCCCTACAATCATTATCATTTATCATTTTTATTTTTATTTTTATTTTTAATGTTTTGTTAATCAATTATTTTATTTAAGTTATATTTATGACATAATTTTAATTATGCAATTTTGTTGTCTCTCTCCTCCGACATCATAACAGCACCCCCCTTCTCCCCCACACACAATCTCCTTTCCGTACCATTCTTTTCTTTTCCTCTATAAACCTCTCTTTTAGCTTACATTCTCCCATAGTTTTTACTTTTCCCCCTTCCCTCTATCTCTATCTGTATCTCTGCGATCCGATCATCGATCACCACAAACCATATAAACAAAGGAAACCCTTTCTTTCTCTTCCCATAAAAACTCTAACTTTATGATCGGATCATTCACACAAGGCGATTAACAATCAACCCTACTTCACTTCCATCACCCCTTTTGCTTGCAATTCGAATTTCGATCGATTCAAGAAGGAACCGATCGTCCCCCCTTTGCTTTTCTAATCTGGCAATGCTCTCTTCTGGTTGATTGTTCAAGATGAAGTGGAAGAAACGGAGGGTTTTGGAAGTGGTACGTTTTTTCCTTTGATTCCCTTTTGAAATTGAGTTCCAGTTTGTTAGGGTTTATAATTTTTTTTTGATTTCATTGGATATAAATCATTTTCAACTGTTTAGTGAGTTCCATTGCGTAAAAATCCAACCTTTTTTTTTGTGTTTTTTCTAATACCCAATTGGTAGTTGATGTCGAAGCTTGTGTCTTGTTTGCCAAGTTTTGATTAAATAGGTTTTGCAGTACACAGTTATTTTTTTGCTTACTGGGAACTTTGTTTTCCTGAGTTTCTTGTTTGGTTGGGTTTTAGGGGAATCACTGTTTTGGGTTTTGGGTAATTGCTTTATTGTGTGATGTTAGTTTAGTTTCGTTGACATGATTTTAAGTACGAATTGGATTTTTATTGGTTGTCGTTGTATTGTAAACCAATTTACCATATACCATGTAAATATTGAGATTACTGCATTCGGCATACTTGCATAAGCCAATAATGTGATGATGCTGTTATCACTGGGATTATCTTAAGTAAGTAGGGTGGTTATCGAATTCCTAAAACCTAGAATCACTTCGGAAGTGCTTGATTAGGTGATACTTTCATACTTTATACTAATTCATTGGAATATTCATATGAATTGAGAAGGGGATTTTTTATTCGCAGAATTTTGTGACATAATAGATTGTATCCAACATTTTTATAAGTCATCACTATGTGGGAGTTCATGAACTGTACATTATGAGATCCAGAAGATACTACGCTTATCCGACATGATGCCGAAAGTAGAATTGTTAGGAAAGGAGGACAATTCAAAGTGGCTTGATTTCATTTTGACATATTTTATAGTTTGGGAAATCATCGGATTGGCCAAGTTATCTATAACTTATAGTAGCTTGTGGAGATAGCAGAACTTGTAGATTTTTAATACATCAAGACTTCTATAAAGATACACCTCATGGGTTCTCAGTACGAGATGCTCATATCCCTTAATAAATGCTTAATGTAAGTTGAAAGCTCTTAACACTCACAACCAGAATTTTGATAGTTAAGTTTGGAATGCTACATGAGTTGGTAGTGACAAATTCCAAAAATGGGATTGTATTCTCTGTGTAGAAGTTCAATCTGATTTCATATTAGTATACCTCTTTTTTTTTTTTTTTTTTTGGGTATCAGGCTGATTGCCCTTTGCTTTTTTGTACTAAGAAAAATCATAAGAAAGCTGAGGTTGCGGCTGCTTACAAAGAGATGGCTACACTCGTTCCACCAATAAATTTACCTCAAATAAAACAAATTATCAAACTTACTCTCCTCGGTCCTCGTTCAATACTATAGTATACTAATCTTTGACATCTACTACCTGAAAATAAAAGTTTGCCATCCACTTTGTTAATGCCTTCTCTCACCCTTTGCCACCCTTTGCCTTTTATTATTGCTATAATGATGATTCACTTTTCCCCCGTCTTATTTCTTTCCATATTTTATTTTATAAACAAGGATTTTAGTTAGGTCATTGATAAAAGGGGTGATTCATGCTCTCTCTCTCTCTGCATATATATATATCTAACAACTCTTAGTTTACACTCTGATGGAAGAATTAGTTCGAGTTTGCTTACTATTTATCTCAACACTTAATGTTGTTTTAATTATAAGTTACAGAGTACAAGTTCTACTTAAATTGCATATTCTATAGTTCTATATATTTACTTTCTTACAACTTTACAAGCAAATTGGCCTATGGTATTGGCACTGGTGCGTTGGGCTATGCTTTTCCATTGAAATCTACGGATTTATTTTTGCTGCATGCTAGTATTTTCCAGATCTAAACTATTGATAACGAGATATCTGGGTAATCTCTCTTTCTAGAGTATGTTTTGAGCAAACATTCTTTGTTTCTCATGCGTTCTAATGCACAAATCAAAATATCTACTAGAACTTCGGTTAAGGTGTTTCAAATCAGTTCCTTTTGACCAAATAATACAAACCTGTACTTTGCACACTGTGAAAGTAATTTCTTGTTAAGGCATTGAATTTATGCGAAAGAAACTAATGTATGTGTGAATAAACTAGTTCTTGAGAGATTCTAGCAGCTGATATTGATCTTCATCTAAATTCTCTTTTTTGATTTATACCCTAAACTTAGGGTTCACTTTCTTGATTCGAGAAGATATTCGAGGAGCGTCTCGTTAGGAGACTGAGTAGTGGTTACCCTAAACTATTTGTGTGTGTGTGTGTTTGGTGGTGGTGGTGGTGGGGGAGGGGGCATCTCAGAGTATGTAATTTTTAAGCTGCTTGTTATCATCAATACTAAAGCCTCTGAGTTCTTCAGGGGAGATGCATGACACAGTAAACCTTGTTTTAAGAGTGTCACAAACTTTTCCCATTGTTTGTGTTCTGTCATACAATTGAAGTCTCATAATTGTATTAAATTCTCGTTCAGGAACCTTTGATAATCTTAGATTGGTTATATTATTTGATTTAAATTTAATGTTTTCTATTTGTTTCAGCCTCCAAAAATCAGCTCTTTCATCAACAGCGTTACTGCTGTTCCACTTGAGAATATAGAAGAACCATTAAAGGGTTTTGTTTGGGAGTTTGACAAGGTAAGTAAAATTTATATGTTGTGTTTATACGGTGCCCAATGCACCATGCAAACTTCAATTGATGTGTGCCATGTTTCTTTTTGCAGGGATATTTTCATCATTGGGTTGATCTTTTCAATCATTTTGATTCATTCTTCGAGAAACACATAAAGTCAAGGAAAGATTTGCAGGTTGAAAATAACTTTTTGGCGGCAGATCCTCCCTTCCCAAGAGAAGCCGTTCTTCAAATTCTTCGTGTCATAAGGACTATATTGGAGAATTGTACAAACAAGCACTTTTATAGCTCATATGAAGTATATCTCATCTTCCGGAAAATTTTATTTTCAATGTTTAATTCATAATATCCTGTTCAAATATATGTTCCAGACATCCTGATGTCTGGAGTGTCCTCCCCCCCCCCCCCTCATTTAGTCTTGATTTTCCTTTCTTATGTTGTTATTGTTGTTGTTGTGTAGAACCATCTTTCTTTCCTGCTCGCTTCTACAGATGCGGACGTGGTTGAAGCAAGTCTTCAGACAATGGCTGCATTCCTGAAGAAAACAAGTGGAAAGTGCACCATACGAGATGGTTCTTTGAATTCAAAGTTGTTTGCTTTTTCACAAGGTTGGGGAGGGAAGGAAGAAGGCCTTGGACTGATTGCCTGCTCTGTACAAAATGGTTGTGATTCAGTTACTTTTGAGTTAGGGTGTACCCTCCATTTCGAGTTCTATGCTGTAAATGATTCATCAAAAGATGACACGACTATGGACCAGACTAACCAGGGTTTACAGGTCATTCATTTGCCTCAGATTAACACTCGGGAAGAGAGTGATCTCGAGCTTCTGAATAAATTAGTGATAGAATACAAAGTACCTCCAAGTTTGAGGTTTTCTCTTTTGACAAGATTACGGTTTGCAAGGGCTTTTGGATCTTTATCTACTAGACAGCAGTTTTTATGTATTCGTCTGTATGCCTTTGTCGTACTTGTTCAAGCTAGTCATGATGCTGATGATTTGGCTGTTTTTTTCAATAATGAGCCTGAATTCATCAATGAACTTGTATCCTTACTAAGTTATGAAGATGCAGTTCCCCAAAAAATTCGTATTCTGGGTATTCTGGCATTAGTTGCTCTTTGCCAAGATCGTTCACACCAGGCAGCAGTATTGACAGCTGTGACTTCAGGTGGGCACCGTGGAATTCTGCCCAGTCTCATGCAGAAGACAATTGATTCTATCACCAGTGATTCCTCAAAATGGGCTGTTGTTTTCGCGGAGTCTCTGTTATCGCTTGTCACTGTTTTGGTATCGTCCTCTTCTGGTTGCTCAGCTTTGCGAGAAGCAGGATTTATACCTACGCTTCTTCCTCTTCTTAAAGATACAGAACCCCAGCATTTGCATTTGGTTGGTAGTGCCGTTCATGTTCTGGAAGCATTTATGGACTATAGTAATCCCGCAGCTGCATTATTCAGGGATTTAGGAGGTTTAGATGACACTATCGCACGTCTTAAGACAGAAGCTTCTTATATAGAAATGGGGTCAAAGAAACAGGGTGAGAACTCTCAGTCTAGTAAGAAGGGAAAAGAAATTGTCCTTAGTTCTTCTGGGGATTTCGATGACACACAGCCTCTGTACTCTGAAGCATTGGTGGCTTATCACCGGCGCCTACTGATGAAAGCTTTGTTGCGTGCAATATCACTGGGAACTTATGCCCCTGGAAGTAGTACTCGCGTGTATGGTTCTGCAGAGAGTTTGTTGCCTCACTGCTTGTGCATCATTTTTAGAAGAGCAAAGGATTACGGTGGTGGGGTATTTTCACTTGCAGCAACTGTTATGAGTGATCTCATTCACAAAGATCCCACCTGTTTTCCTGTCTTAGATGCTGCTGATTTGCCATCTGCTTTCCTGGATGCTATAATGGGTGGAATTGTTTGCTCTTCAGAAGCAGTGACATGTATACCGCAGTGCTTGGATGCATTGTGTTTGAATAATAAAGGTCTCCAAGCTGTTAAGGATCGCAATGCTTTGAGGTGTTTTGTGAGGATATTCACTTCTAGAACGTATTTACGTGCTCTAACTGGTGATACTCCAGGATCGCTGTCGACTGGGTTGGATGAACTCATGCGCCATGCTTCCTCATTGCGCAGTTTTGGAGTGGATATGCTGATTGAGGTCTTAAATACCATCTCGAAGATTGGGCATGGGGTAGAGACTCCTTCGGTCACGGATAATTTCTCCTCTTCTTCAGTTCCTGTCCCAATGGAAACTGATGCAGAAGAGAGGGTCATAGTTTCTTCAGATGATGGAGAATCATCATCCAAGGCAGAGACTTCTGAGCAGGCAACTGAAGCATCATCCTCTGAAGCTTCTGGGGTTAATATCGAGTCTTTCCTTCCTGAATGCATAAGTAATGCTGCCCGTCTTCTTGAAACTATTCTTCAGAATGCTGATGCTTGCCGTATATTTATTGAGAAGAAGGGTATTGAAGCGGTTCTGGAGTTGTTGAAGTTGCCGTTATTGCCTATTTCCGTTTCAGTTGGCCAGAGTTTATCTGTTGCTTTTAAGAATTTTTCACCTCAACACACTGCTTCGTTAGCTCGGGCGTTGTGCACATTCTTGAGAGAACATCTGAAATCAAGCAATGAGATCTTAGGTTCGGTTGGAGGAACTCAGCTTGTTGAGCTTGAACCTGGAAAGCAAATGGAAGTATTGAGATGTCTTTTTACTCTTGATGGACTCCTATCTATTTGTTGTTTTCTGTTGAAAGGATCTACGAGTATGGTATCTGAATTGGGCACTGCAGATGCTGATGTGTTGAAGGATCTTGCGAAGGCTTATAAGGAGATACTTTGGCAAATTTCTTTAGCCAGTGATTCCAAGATGGAAGAGAAAAGGGGTGATGACCAGGGGACTGGAACTATAGATGCTAGCATTTCTGTCACAGCTGGAAATGATGATGATGCTAATGTGGTTGTTCCAATGGGACGGTATATGGATCCTGTCTCAATAAGGTCCGGATCTCAATCCCATTGGGGTGGGGAACAGGAGTTCCTATCATTCATTCGTTCTGGTGATGGTGCACATCGTCATGGTAGACACGGCTTGACTCGTATGCGTGCTGCAAGGACTGGTCGGCAGGCAGAAGCAACAAATGTTGATTCAGAAGGTTCTGCAAATGTTACAGAGAATTCTTCTACTCAGGAAGCTAAAACTAAAAGCCAGGATGTTATTATTTTGGAAAATCTAACTAAGCTTGCTTTTTCAATACGCTCTTTTTATGTGACTCTTGTCAAGGGTTTTAGTGGTCCCAACCGTCGCAGAGTTGATTCTGGTTCATTAAGTTCTGCTTCAAAAAGCCTTGCTACGGCTTTATCCAAAATCTTTCATGAGGCTCTTAGCTTCCCAGGACATCCTGCATCTGATGCTCTTGAAATGTCACTGTCAGTGAAATGTAGATATCTTGGAAAAGTTGTTGATGACATGGTGGCTCTTACGTTTGATAGTAGACGCCGTGCATGCAATACAATACTGGTGAATAACTTCTATGTTCATGGAACTTTCAAGGAGCTTTTGACAACATTTGAGGCTACTAGCCAACTTCTTTGGACATTACCTCACTCGGTCCCATCATTTGAAATTGATCAAGACAGGGCTAGCGAAGGAAAGAAGATGTCTCAGGGTGTGTGGTTGTTTGATACGTTACAGACTTATTGCCGTATGCTGGAATACTTTGTAAATTCTTCTTTACTTTTATCTTCGAATTCATCGTCTCAGGCCCAGCAGCTTGTCCAGCCTGCTGCAGCTGGTCTGTCCATTGGGTTGTTTCCTGTTCCTAGAGATCCAGAAGTTTTTGTTCGTATGTTGCAGTCTCAGGTTCTAGATGTTATCCTTCCGATATGGAATCATCCCATGTTTCCTAATTGCAGTTTGACATTTGTTACTGCCATGGTTTCCCTTGTTACAAATATCTATGCTGGTGTTGGAGACGTTAAACGGGGTCGCAATGGTACAGCAGGCAATGCATCACAGCGTTTCATGGGCCCTCCTCCTGATGAATCAACTATTGCCACCATTGTTGAGATGGGTTTTACTCGAGCAAGAGCAGAGGAAGCATTGAGGCGGGTGGAAACCAACAGTGTTGAGATGGCCATGGAGTGGTTGTTTAGTCATGCTGAAGATCCTGTGCAGGAGGATGATGAGCTGGCTCGAGCCCTTGCCTTATCACTGGGAAATTCATCAGAAACATCTAAAGAGGATACTGCTGACAAGACAAAAGATGTAGCAGCTGAGGAGAGAGTGACAGAGGCACCTCCAGTTGATGATATTCTGGCTTCATCTATGAAGTTGTTCCAAAGCAGTGATTCTATGGCCTTTGTCCTCACAGATTTGCTAGTAACTCTTTGTAATCGGAATAAAGGAGAAGATCGTCCAAGAGTTGCTACCCATCTGATTCAGCAGCTGAAGCTATGTCCATCAGATTTCTCAAAGGATACTGGGTTATTGTGTACAGTATCTCATATTTTGGCCATACTTCTCTCTGAAGATGATAGTACCCGAGAAATCGCCGCCAAGAATGGTATTGTCTGTGCTGCTATAGATATCTTGACAAACTTCAAGGTGAGAAATGAGTCCGGAGAAGAGGTTCCAGTTCCAAAATGCATAACGGCTTTGCTACTTATTTTGGACAACATGTTGCAGTCCAGACCCAAAGTTACTCGTGAAGGTACTGAAGGAATCCAGTCAGGATCTATAGCTGACTCATCTGAAGAACAGGTTTCATTATCCCTTCAAGCACCAGTTGCAGAGAAGAAATCTGCTGCAGAGGCTAATGAAAATGAATCTAGAAACACCTTTGAGAAGGTATTAGGGAAGTCTACTGGTTACCTGACTCTTGAGGAGTGTCACATGGTACTAGGTGTTGCTTGTGACTTCATCAAACAGCATGTCCCTGCCTTGGTCATGCAGGCTGTTTTCCAGTTATGTGCCCGTTTGACAAAAACACATGCAATAGCCATGCAATTTCTCGAAAATGGAGGGTTGGCTGCCCTTTTTAGTCTTCCAAGAAGTTGTTTCTTCCCTGGGTATGACAGTGTGGCATCTGCCATTACTAGGCATCTCCTTGAGGACCCTCAAACCCTTCAAATGGCTATGGAGTTGGAAATTCGACAAACTCTTACAGGAATTCTTAGTCGTCATGCGGGCCGTCTTTCACCGCGGACATTCTTGACATCCATGGCACCTGTTA
Organism: Berberis vulgaris; assembly: GCA_963556465.1. Classification (NCBI taxonomy): domain Eukaryota; kingdom Viridiplantae; phylum Streptophyta; class Magnoliopsida; order Ranunculales; family Berberidaceae; genus Berberis; species Berberis vulgaris. The sequence continues at coordinate 96,619,133 of OY747128.1, forward strand.
TTTCTAGAGATCCTGTGGTCTTCATGCGTGCTGCAGCTGTTGTTTGTCAGTTGGAGACATCCGGAGGGAGGACCAACATAACATTATTAAAGGAAAAAGAAAAGGACAAATCAAAAGCATCAGGTGCTGAACTTGGAGTCTCCTCTAATGAAGGTGTGCGGATTCCTGAAAATAAGCAACATGATACACCAGGTAAATATTCCAAGATTCACAAAAAGGTTCCCCCAAATCTCACTCTTGTGATTGACCAGCTTCTGGAAATAATTATGAGCTACACTTCCCCGAAAAGATTGGAAGAATGTACCAGTTCTTCAATTCCGATGGAAGTGGATGAACCCAGTACAAGGAAAAAGGGTAAATCAAAAGTTGACGATGTGAAGAAGATGGAGAATGATATTGTCACTGAAGGATCAGCAGGACTGGCAAAGGTTACATTTGTCCTTAAATTGATGAGTGATATTCTTCTCATGTATGTTCATGCAGTAGGAGTTATATTGAAACGAGATTCTGAGACCTGCCAGAATAGGGGATCCAGTCTAGTAGATGGTGTTGGACAGGGTGGGATACTGTATCATGTTTTGCACCGGCTGCTTCCACTATCTTCTGATAAAACTGTTGAAGTCTCTGATGAATGGAGAGACAAATTATCTGAAAAAGCTTCATGGTTTTTGGTGGTGCTGTCTGGTCGCTCTAGTGAAGGGCGTAGACGTGTAATTAATGAAATCGTACGAGCTTTATCGTCAATCTCAAACTTGGAGAGCAATTCTTCCAACCACGTATTATTGCCAAGCAAAAAGGTCTTAGCTTTTGTTGATCTTGTTAATTCCATTTTGTCAAAGAATTCCTCTTCTGGCAATTTACCTGGTCCTGGATGCTCGCCGGATATAGCAAAGACCATGATAGATGGGGGTATGGTTCAGTCTTTGACAAGTATTCTTCAGGTATTTGATTTGGATCACCCTGATGCTCCAAAAGTTGCGAATCTCATACTCAAGGCTTTGGAGAGCTTGACAAGGGCTGCCAATGCTAGTGAACAACCATTCAAATCTGATGGGTCCAACAAGAAAAAATCAGCAGTTGCTAATGGAAGAAGTGAAGCTCAAACAAATGCAACTTCAGGCAGTGAAGCTGTAGAGAATGGTCCGAATAATACTGAAAATGAGGGCATCGAGGCAGTGCAAACCGAAGAACAGCTTCATAGAAATCACAATGAAGGGGATCAAGGTGCAACTCCAAATCGCTGTATGGAGCAAGATATGAGAATAGAAGTGGAAGAAGCCACAGCCACTAACCCTCCTACGGAAAATAGGGTGGAATTCATGAGTGGAGATATGGAAGAAGATGCTATTCGCAACACAGATGGGGTTGAGGTGAGTTTCAGAGTGGAACACAGGGAAAATGATGATGTGGGTGATGAGGATGATGAAGACATGGGTGATGATGGGGAAGATGAAGATGACGATGAAGATGAGGAGGATGAGGATATAGCAGAAGATGGTGCTGCACTGATGTCACTAGCAGATACTGATGTGGAGGATCATGATGATAACGGGCTTGGGGATGAGTACAATGAAGGAATGATTGATGATGAAGATGACGATTTCCATGAGAATCGTGTTATAGAAGTTAGGTGGAGGGAGGGCTTGGGTGGTTTAGATCAGTTGCAAGTTCTTGGGCGACCTGGAGCTGCAAGTGGACTGATTGATGTTGCAGCGGAGCCTTTTCAGGGTGTGAATGTGGATGACATATTTGGCGTTCGCAGGCCTTTAGGTGTTGAACGACGCCGTCAAACTGGGAGTAGAACTTTCCTTGAGCGTTCTGGTTTAGATGGAAATGGTTTTCAACACCCACTCTTACTTAGGCCATCACAGTCTGGGGAACCAGTTTCAATATGGTCATCAGCTGGAAACTCGTCCAGAGATTTGGAAGCTTCACCTGCTGGTAGTTTCGATGCAACTCACTTTTTCATGTTTGATGCTCCTGTTCTTCCATCTGAGCATGCATCAGCATCTCTTTTTGGTGATCGTTTGGTTGGTTCAGCACCACCGCCTCTTATTGACTTTTCTCTAGGGATTGATCACCTTCATTTGGCAGGCCGGAGAGGACCAGGAGATGGTCGATGGACCGATGATGGTCAGCCTCACGCAGGTGGTCAAGCTGCTGCAATTGCTCAGGCTGTAGAGGAACACTTTGTATCTCAGTTACGTAGTGTTACTCCTGCCAGTGCTCCTCTTGTTCAAATGGCTGTGGAAAATTCTGGGGTGCAGGAGAAACTTCAATTGGATGTCCCACAATCACATATTGATGGTCAACCTTTGGTAGCAGGTGATAACGTTGACAGCCAGCAAAGTCCCGCCCAGCATCAAGAGTTAAGTACTGAAATAGCACATCGCCCAGAAAATCCAGTGGTTGAAAGAAGTGATAATGCATTCGTTGCGGAAGAAGTTGGTGAAGATTTACAGTTTCAGGAACATGTTTCAGGGCAGGCAAATGAGCTAAACAATACGCCAAATGGGAGTGGAAACATGGAAATTGGCGATGGAGATGGTATTAACAGTGGACAGTTAGAGACTATCCCTGAGATTGGTATCCAGACTGAGGCACGAAATATTGCTGGACAAGATCAAGGTCGGTCTAATGCGCTTGCCAATCAGGACTCTGCAGTTCGGGATGGTTGTTTTGATGGGCCTTCTCGAACTGATAGCCAGTCTAGTAATTATGCACGTCTTGATTCTGGTTCAGAAATGGCTGATGCTGGTGATGGTCATGCCTTTTCAGTTAATGCTGATGTTGATATGGATGCAACAGACACTTCTGGAAATCATTCTGCTCAGTCTACACCTGTTCCCAATGATGCTGTCAATGAGCCATCTGCTGGTCAGAACACTGAAATTGTTCACGGGACTAATCAAGCTGATCAAAATAGTGTTAGCAACGAGGGTTCTAGTGTGAATGCTATTGACCCTACCTTTTTGGAGGCACTACCTGAAGATCTTCGTTCAGAAGTTCTTGCTTCCCAGCAAAGCCGGCCTGTTCAACCAGCAGCTTATGCACCACCTTCGGCAGAGGATATTGACCCTGAGTTTTTGGCTGCTCTCCCTCCAGATATTCAAGCTGAAGTATTGGTACAGCGGCGAGCACAAAGAGTCATACAATCTCAACAAGCTGAAGGACTGCCTGTAGACATGGATAATGCTTCTATCATAGCTACTTTTCCTGCTGATTTACGTGAAGAGGTGCTAAAATTTCCCCGTTGGGATTTGTCTTCGCCAGCTTGAATTGTTATAACATTTTTCTTTTGCTTCTTAATAGGTTCTGTTGACTTCCTCGGAAGCAGTTTTATCTGCACTACCTTCCCCATTACTTGCGGAGGCCCAGATGCTTAGGGATAGGGCAATGAGTCATTATCAGGCTCATAGTCTATTCGGAAGCAACCACAGGCTTAGCGGCAGGAGGAATAGTCTTGGATTTGACAGGCAATCAGTGATGGATAGAGGTGTAGGAGTTACAATAGGTCGGAGAGCAATTTCTGCTATTTCAGATAGTTTGAAAGTGAAGGAAATCGAAGGCACACCACTCATGGATGCCAATGCTTTAAAAGCACTAATTCGGCTCCTAAGATTGGCACAGGTATTTCTCTGTTCTCTTTGTAGATTGCAAGTCATGTGATTGATTTGCATTCATGAAAGTTATACGACATGCGTGCTTGATCTACAAGATCCCTTCTGAACTATTTGTGCTTAGTAACAAGTTCCATCCTGCTGATCAGATATTGTACAACTTGTTTTAGATGAAGTACTGTTAAATTTTTTAATGATGTGCATGTCTAGATTACTTACTATCAAGCATGAAGGATAGGATTGCATTAATGACAAACTTGGAATTGATAATGTACAAGAGCAAAACCTTAGGAATATGTAAATGTAAATTGAAGTGCATATAAGGGAAGTACAGTACAAAGAATGATAATAACTGGTGAAATACAACTTTTATAGCAATAAGTTGAAGGCCAATGGGTGTTGGGAATCTCAAGTATATCTTATCCTATGTTATCTGTAGACACGGATAGGGATTTCTCATTTCTACTTGAGCCTTATTTACATTTGAGGGTTTATCTATTTTGGAGCCCTCATTTAGCATGACAAGGTTTTATCTTTTTCGGGAATGAGGGGTGCTTTGCGAGATAAAGATATAGTTTAGGATCAAGGATATGACTGAATAATTATATGATTACCATTTAAGATTGGGCATTGCAAAGTTTTGTAATGCCATTAGATATGGTATCACTGAAAGTTGTCCAAGATTGCGGTCTGGTTAATTGTGAAATACAATCTAAATATGAGGTTATGGATTATGATTCAAATATTGTTATTTGGTTTTCTAATGAAGATTATGGGTTATGTGACAAAGCAAATACACACCTTTTTATGTTTGAACATGATGCAGTAAGGTGGAGGCTCATCCTTACCAAATTACAATAATGAATAACCAGTAAATAAGAATTTTTTTTTTTTTACACCTCTATTTTTTAGGGAAAAGAATAATGTTGTATTCATGTTCATGATGAAAGTGGATTGTCATTTTTTCAGTATGTAAAAGTTATTGGTTAGTGTAGATGTGTCTACGGTTTTGTAGCTTGTTTAGTCAATCTACTATTTGGCCACAATTAGAAATTGTAGAAAGAATAATTCTTTTGGTCATGTTTTTTATTTAGATTTAAAATGGACTTGATGTTGTAGGTTTATTGCGATATTCATTGCTGCTCTTTCATTCCATTATTCAGAACACATGGTAACATCTCTATTTTTATTTTTTCTTTGCATGTGAAGCCTCTCGGAAAGGGTCTTCTTCAAAGATTGTTGTTGAATCTATGTGCACATAGTGTTACGAGGGCAGTCCTTCTTCGCATTTTGCTAGATATGATTAAACCAGAAGCTGAAGGTTTTGCTAGTGGATCTGCAACCGTTACTCCACAAAGGCTTTATGGATGTCAGTCAAATGTTGTCTATGGAAGATCCCAGCTGTTGGATGGTACCCTTTTTGTCTTAAACATACATCCCTTAGTCTTAGTTTACACTATGATTGATTACAAAATGCTTTAATTTGGACCACTCTTCTTCTGCAGGTCTTCCGCCTCTGGTGTCGCGCCGCATTCTCGAAATTATATCTTATCTGGCTACAAATCATTCGGCAGTTGCAAATATTCTTTTTCATTTTGATCCTTCGCTAAACCCTGACTTTCTTAGCTCAGGGCAGTCGGAAGTCAAACTGGAAAAAGGGAAAGAGAAATTTTTGGATAGAACAGACTCATCAAGTGTAGTAGGGACCTCACAAGGGGACATTCCTCTAATATTATTCCTGAAGCTATTGAATCAACCACTTTTCCTACGCAGTAATGCTCATCTTGAACAGGTACTACTTGTGTCTTTCTGGAAACTATATAATACTTAGTATTATACTAGCTTTAATAAATTCCTTTTCTGATTATAATGTGCAGGTTATGGGGTTGCTGCAAGTAGTCGTTCATACTGCTGCATCAAAAGTAGAATGCCAACCCCATTCTGAACTCGAGGCAGCCAATTCCGAAAGTCTTCTTGTGAATGAAGAATCAGGTGATGCTCAGAAAGATCTTCCTGTGATTAGACAGGAATCTGGGCAAGAGGTGGACAAAAACATCAGCAGTGAAGTATCTACATCAAAAGTTAAGAAAACTGTTAGTGCATATGATATTTTCTTGCAGCTTCCTCAGCCTGATTTGCGGAACTTGTGTAGTCTTCTTGCAAACGAGGGGTACTTAAAACAACCCACTTTATTTATTTATTTAATTTTGCTGTCACCAACTTGAAAAGTCTCTTGCTTAGCCTTTTGTAACTATGCTTCGTTACTAATTTCTGTTTTTTATTCATTAGGATTTCAGATAAGGTGTATTCATATGCAGCTGAGGTACTGAAGAAGTTGGCTTCAGTTGCTGTTCCTCATCGAAAGTTCTTTACTTCAGAGTTGGCTGGTTTAGCTCATGGTTTGAGTAGTTCCGCTGTGGGTGAGCTTGTTACTTTGAGACGTACGCACATGCTGGGCCTGAGTGCTGGTTCCATGGCTGGGGCTGCAGTTTTACGTGTTCTTCAAGCACTTAGTACACTCACGTCACCAATCCTGGATGCAAATAAGGGTCAACCAAATGAAGGAGAGAAGGAAGAGCATACACTCATGTGGAATTTAAATGTTGCACTTGAGCCATTGTGGCAAGAATTGAGCGACTGCATAAGCACGACTGAGACCAAGCTTGGACATAGCTCTACCTCTTCTTCCATATCAAATCCAAGTGCTGGAGAGCACATAGGAGGCGGCTCTTCTCTGTTTCCACCACTTCCCCCTGGTACACAGAGGCTCTTGCCATTTATTGAAGCTTTCTTTGTTTTATGCGAGAAGCTACAGGCAAATACTAATATTGTGCCACAAGATCATGCCAATGTTACTGCAAGAGAAGTCAAAGAATCATCAAGTAGTGCTGCCGAATCATCAAGCAAATTTGTTGGGACTGTCCAGAGACAACCTGATGCTGCTATGACCTTTGCGAGGTTTTCTGAGAAGCATCGGCGTCTTTTGAATGCTTTCATTAGACAAAATCCAGGTCTGCTGGAAAAATCACTTTCTATGATGCTTAAGGCACCAAGACTGATTGATTTTGACAATAAGAGAGCATATTTCCGTTCAAGAATCAGGCAGCACCATGAGCAGCATCCTTCTGCTCCATTACGCATTAGTGTTCGTCGTGCATATGTTTTGGAGGACTCCTATAATCAGTTGAGGATGCGCTCCAACTTAGATTTGAAGGGACGCTTAACTGTGCAGTTCCAAGGTGAAGAAGGTATTGATGCTGGTGGTTTGACAAGAGAATGGTATCAGTTGCTCTCCAGGGTCATATTCGACAAGGGAGCTCTACTTTTTACTACCGTGGGAAGCAATGCTACTTTCCAACCAAACCCCAATTCTGTGTACCAGACTGAGCATCTTTCATACTTCAAGTTTGTCGGTCGTGTGGTAATTTTCTATAGACAATTTTGCATTCTGAACGAGGATTTTGTTTTTGGTGTCTTTTTTCCAAGCAGTACTAATTTATTGTTGTCTTTTACAGGTTGCTAAGGCTCTATTCGATGGTCAACTCTTGGATGTGTACCTTACTCGCTCTTTCTACAAGCACATTCTTGGTGCAAAGGTGACTTACCATGATATAGAGGCTGTTGATCCTGATTACTACAAGAACTTGAAGTGGATGCTGGAGGTTAGTAACCATACTCCTATGATTCTTAAAATATACTGGAGTTCACAGAGTTAAGATTGTGTTTGGATGGAAAATAATTACAATTTTTGTCTTTAACAGAATGATGTGAGTGACATACCTGACCTAACCTTTAGCATGGATGCCGATGAGGAGAAGCACATTCTTTATGAAAAAACTGAGGTAAGGCTATGCAGAAAATAGATGCACACTGATCTTTATGTTTCTGAACTTTTGGCTCATAGTTAATATCCACTAAAATTCCTTTAATATTTGTTTCAGCTTGATCCTTGTCAGCTATAGTTCATACTCTTTTTGCATTTCTTCACATTTTCTCTTATATAAAAGTCTTATAGCTTGCGATATTTGACAAAGTGATTGAGAAATTGATTTCTTCCTGGATCTTATTATATTCAGGGTTTTATTGTACTAAGGATGGTTTTAATATTTCAGTTATGTGTAACTTTCACTTATTCTTTGTAATTTGTACTTTGAAAAGGTTACCGACTATGAACTTACACCTGGAGGAAGAAATATTCGGGTCACAGAAGAAACAAAGCACGAGTATGTAGACCTTGTTGCAGAACACATCTTAACAAATGCCATCCGTCCTCAGATAACTTCCTTCCTAGAAGGTTTCAATGAATTGGTCCCACAAGAACTTATTTCAATATTCAATGATAAAGAGCTTGAGCTTCTTATCAGTGGGCTTCCAGAAATTGACCGTGAGTTCGCATTTTAACATGAACGTTCTTAGATTTTAGTATGTTAGTTTTTTATCTTGTTTTATTGAATTTTACATCTTTGCAGTGGATGATCTGAAAGCCAATACAGAATATACCGGCTATACAGCTGCATCTGGCGTTGTGCAATGGTTCTGGGAGGTTGTTGAAGCATTTAGCAAGGAGGACATGGCAAGATTTCTTCAGTTTGTGACTGGAACGTCAAAGGTGATTTAACATACCACTTTATACAAGGGCATTTCCTTAGAATCAGTTGTTTTTATGACTACGTTCTTTACTATTATGGCTTTGAAGCAACTAATTGTTGTGGCTTTTCAGGTTCCATTGGAAGGATTTAAAGCACTGCAAGGTATCTCTGGCCCTCAACGGTTTCAGATCCACAAGGCGTATGGAGCTCCAGAGAGGTTGCCTTCAGCTCATACCTGGTTAGTACTGATATTGCTTTTGATGTTCTTTTTACATTTTATAAGATTCTCCTTTTGAATATAATTCTTTTATATGACTGCAATCTGACCTAGAACTTTTTTACGCTTCCTCTTTCTCTCAGCTTCAATCAACTAGACCTTCCTGAGTATCCTTCCAAGGAACAACTTCAAGATCGCTTGCTTCTGGCAATTCACGAAGCCAGTGAAGGTTTTGACTTCGGTTAATTAGGTTTCTCAAGGATAAATTTATACTGGTGAAGGTGGGACCTGTTGATGTTGGCCATGTACAGGTTCGCTACATCTCCTCTCCTCTCCCCAGTCCCCTCACCTTATTTTTCTTTTTTTTTGAAGTGTTTTCTCCACACTCTAAATAGTGATTTCTCCAGATAATGAGGCTACAAGGACAAAGGGCTGTAACTTCATCAATTGCTGGCGTTTTGGGTCACCAAAATGTCAAATGTGATGGTGCATTGCCCTCTTCAGCTTGAAAGACTTCGTACCATTAGAATAGTTAGCGAGGGATCTTCACCGGCACAGAGAGGACTCAATTATATGCTTTTGAAGAAGAAACAACAACAGCTCAGCAATCACAATCTACTAGTTTCTCACCATTTTGGCAGAATTTCAGCTATAGTCTAGCTGCTAAGTACATATTTTTGTTCACTGTTTATATGTTATTTGTTGATCAACCATCAGAGACCAATTGGTCTTTTGGTCTGGTAAAAGGCATTTATCCTTGCAGCCTTGGTGCAACTTTTGTGCATGTTTGCATTTGATAAATGAATAGTATTCGTTCTCTTTGCTCATTATTCCCATCATTTCATTGTACAGACCTGTTAATAGCATTTAACTGGCAATCCAATTAGATTGTGCCGGTGTTGTACTGTAACGATTATCAGATATGCAATCTAGTACTCTTTGGTTTGTATGACCAACCCAGTGATTATCACTCTTTGGTTCGTATGACCAACCCAGTCTTTTCTTCCTAATGTTCCTTCCGTTGCCATGATCTTTTTTTTTAGCCCGAAGGATACAATATTGTTGTCACTTAGTATCCTCGTCGTCTCCATCTCGCATGGAGACCTGTTTTCGCTCTGGTCCATCGTCTTCATTTCGCATGGGGATTTGCTTTCGCTTCGGTCCATCGCCTTCATCCCGCATGAACTTCATTCCTATTTCATCCCGTTTGTTTGGAATCGGGACGGGACGGGATGAACATGTACTAAATTTTGAATTGAAAATTTAAAATGCAAGATTGAGAATTTTGAATTTATAAAACACACAACTCTAAGAATAATTATATAACTTTAAGCTATTGATTATTATTTTTCATTTCATTAGCTTTTACTCCGTTTATTTTAGAATCACCATTGAGTATAGTCATTTTTTTGTACATTGCTAATGAAAATGATCAATGTGTTTGTCATTTAAAAACTACGAGGAGCACACATTGCTGTTGTCAAGAGTTAGAAAGAGGAAAAAAAAAAAAGAGAGTTTGAGTTAAATTCATTATCTAGGTAAGTCGCAATGTCAATAAATAAAACAACAAATAAAAATCATGTCAACAAATAGTTTCATATTAAAAAAAATCGGTTCGGGACGGACGAGATCAAAATTTTTTATCCTGATCCCATCCCACGCTAGATCGGGACAATATGTGATTGATCAATCCCAATAGAACCCCAAAAAATCGGGACGAGATCGGGATCGCAAGATGGGATGCCCACCCCTACTAATAATCGGGTGAAAACTCGAGATCACGAGATGGGATGCCCACCGCTACTAATAATCGGACGAAAACTTACAAAATTCTAACTGATGAGTCTCGAACTCACGACCTCTTACAAGTTACAATAAGAGTGGATGTCTAATCAACTGAGCTATAATTAGTGAACCGTTGCCATGATCATTCTTTGTTTTTTTTCCCTGATAATGATAGTTCTTTGACTCTCACCTAGAAATAAGCTATGACAATATCATCAACATTTACAATTCATCGATACAACCAAGCTAATGTGTTCCTCATTTCCTTGGCACTTTCGAAGCAACTAACCAAACACCAAAAGTAGAAACCTAACGATCAACGAAGACGATCCAAACGTCACTGCAAACGTCAATTTCTAATGGGCCTTGAAAGGTGGAGGGCCCACCATCCACGTTCGTTTCAAAGGCCCAATTAGCTCAGCTCTCCAATAAAGCGCGGCCCACAATCTCACAAAGCAGAACACCAACTGATTCAACTCTCTCTCTCTCTCTTTCTACATTTTCTCACTTTTCTCTCTCTCTAGACCTTCACTACAGCGAATCGAATTTCGAGGGATTCATGTCGGTACGTTATACTTCAAACCCTTTCTTGCAAAACGCTAGATTTTCTCAGTTTCATACTTGTTGTTGTTATTCAAATCGATCAATTTGAACAACTGTGCTGCAAGTTTAGCTGCTTATTAGTTTTCTCTGCCTGATTTGATTGGTTTTGGTCTGATACTGTTTTCTATGCTACTTGGATCATGTTTGAAGAATGGGTTTCTTTGTTTGTGTGAAATTTTGGGCAAAAATGTTGGATTTTTATCTTGTTTGGGTATTGAATCAGATTTTGGTGGAATTTTAGGGGTTTTGGGATTATAGTATGGTTGATGATGACTTGGTTTGGTTTGTGAATCAATAGATTGGACTTGGTGATGTAATGAGTCTCTTGTTGCTTGTAGTATTGGCAAAGGGTTGATTGATTTTTGGGGATATTTTCTTTATATAATTGTGTTCGAGTTTTATCAAGTGGTTGTCTTCTTGTTTTGTCGATATGTTGGCGAAATTGATTGTAAATGCTTTGGGTGTTGACTTCTAGCTACAGATCAAGATGCTAAACCTGCAAATTACAAGCAACTTACTAAAAGATGAGCTTCGATCTGCCTCGTTACCCCAAACCAATCTGCAGTTCGGCACACAAGAAGATTTATATAAGTACTGGGATTACAACTTAGGTTATGTGCTTTTTGTAGTCGTCAATGGTGGGGAGAGGTTTCCTATGATAGAGTTGGTTATGCTTACCTTTGGTAGTCTATCAATTAAGTGTAGGATGTATAATGGACTTAAGTAAGAATTGTGAAATCAGAAAGTTATGCTTAAAGACAAAATGATTAGTTTGATCTTTTATTTAAGAACTTATTTATGATCTGTAAAATAACACTCATGGAGAAAAGTAGGTGTAAGAGTAAGGCGGCCTTGAGTAGGGGTTAAACATTGGGCACATTCAACATGGTCAATTTGTGCATGCAAGGGGCAGATAAGCTGGACCTGAGTTCAGTTTTGCATTAGGAAATGCTAAATCAGATCTAAACTTAGCCGGCCATGCTTGACTAACTCTCTCCGAACCCATTCTATATCAGTTTAACATGTAACAATATTAAATCTTTTATCCTTGGGACCTCAGACAATGTTTCTATATTTATATTATTTCTGTTGTGTTTTTAATATTGTGAGTTTGTACTTATACTCCATTCTTAGTTTTATTCAAGTGAAGTTTTCAGTCTATTGACATATAGTGACCAAAGTGCATAAGTTTTCAGTCTATTGACATATGATGGAGGATATGATTAAAGTAGCTTTCAGTCTATTGACATATGATGGAGGATATGATTAAAGTTATATTAAACAAACATACCGCGTCAACTTGCCCAACTAACATGTGATTAGCTTGGGTCAAGAATTCTTAGCCCTTTTTCACTTAGGTCCTGCGGGAGTAAAGTAGTGGACTTGTCAAAATTGACATTCTTTCTAGAAGTGGAATGAATCTAGGGGGACGAATGTGTGTTTTATAATGGCGAAAGAAAGCTCCATCACCTATTATAACACCAATGTTCATGTTCTAATGAGATTTAATTTTTCTTCTTAATTCTCTCGAGGAGAACTGTTTTGCCTTGACACCAGGGATATTTTAACATGAAATACTTTGGGTATTAGGAAACTCATATGGACTTTGATCTCTTATGTGGTTGTTGGGTTTGTGCGGAAGAAAGAAGAGAATTTCGAATGAGGAAAATGACTTGAAAGCTGGTGATGGAAAGGCTTGCAACCATTTGGCATTGGGATATCCAAGCTTGAAGGCATTACATTTGTGAATTTAGTTTTCTACTGAGCCCATCTTTGTGTCTCTATATCTTGTAATTGTCCTCCTTCGTCACTCTTCCTTAATCAATAGCATATCCGCTTCCTAGTTATGGTTGTCAATAAATAAACAAGTCCTTTCATGACATACAACTACTATCTATGTGTTTTATCCTATAACTTGCAAAGTTGGCTTTTATTTCGCATTTTATTTGAAAACATGCTTGAAACTATAATTTTTGGCTCCAATTAACAATTCAAGACATCATTGAATTACCACGCTTCCAACTTCTCTTGCCCAATCTTCATTTTTCTTGCGTTTATAACCTGTGATTTTCATTTCACCTCTTTGTAGAATCTGAGCCTGACTATTTTTAACACCTCCAATAGTATTTGTGATGGTTCAAGCACTTATGCTATAGAGGAGGTGCACCCTCGAATACCCCAGCTATTGTTAAGGAGAATGAAACTGCTTGTGCTATTTTTGCTCCCTGCTTCCCCCAAGTCCACGACCACCAATGTTAATAAGGAGAATAAAAAATTTCTCTGTTTTTGCTTCCCACTCCTTCGAATAACAAAACTATTTATGTTTATGATATCCTGCACCCTTTTCCTTTTAAATTTGACAGTGGGTGGGCTCATTTTGATGGTCATAGTGTTATTGTTGGTGACTCCCTTTCTCCTCTAAAGAAGAATTGGGGTTACTTCCCTTATCATCTACATGAAGACGAATGGTGTCAGTATCCCCATTATTCTTCAAAGGAGTACGAGGAGTTGGAGTAAGACCATTCTTCTTCAAAGAGGAGGAAGGGAACCATAAGTAATTGGCATTGTTAGGAGGAAAAGGGGAAGATAATTCATTCTCCTTGACAAGTGTTTGGGTGTGCACCACCTTAAGCGCATAAGTGTTTGGACCAGCACACAATGCACTGAAGGTTTTAACAATGAGGTCAGGTTACATAAAAGGTGTGAGATCATGCTTTACAAATGAGTTGAGTGATTACAGGCCAGAGAGAAAATAAATGCTAGAGAATGAGAATAGGTTAGAGAAGAAGGGTGCCATGATAATGGACTGATGTGGTGTTGTGTTGTTATTGTATTTAAAAAAAAAGCTGGGAAGGTTAGGCTAGTGGAGATACCAAGTTATAATAAATTTTTTTTTTTTTTGTGTAATTATTGTGAACATTGAATACAAAATTTGCAACAAATACAGTATTCTACATAATACATGATAACAAAGTTTCAAAAAGAAAAGGTAGCTTCATGTATAACTCCAAAAAGGACTCAAAAGTGAGGTCAAATTTATTTTTGCAATGTCACATCATGTGGTTATGAAACCCATTATAGAAATCTCATGACAGTCTCCAGTTCAGTTTGTCCGTATTGTGGTTTGTTCGATTTTTTTTGTGCAAATTGTGTTGGATATATATATATTGTGTGTGTGTGTGTGTGTGTTTGTGTGGTTGAGATTATTTAACACACATTGGACTTAAATTAGGGCACAAATACGTGAAAATCATTGATGACCCTATTTCTTTTGGAAATACTCACCAGACCATGGCTACCACTCCATCACCATACTAGTTTTCAGTGAAAATCTGGTTTTGTTCTGTAAAGCATGTATTTACTTATATATTTTTATGTGAGAATATATATACCACAAACTAGTGCACTCTTGGTTTATTAGCTTTCAGTGATCCATTAGACAATCATCGTTCAATATGGGTGTTTGGCTGGCCTGTATTTATATGCCTTGAAGAACGCTTGAATATTGTCAGGAGGGGTTGCTGTGCTATGATGGAGTGTCAGATTGATTAATGAAGGTTGAGGATGTTACTGTACTTTGATTCATCAAGAATCAGTGGGGCAGTGAAGCCTTCTATTATGGGGGCATTGGGCTTCACTTGGGTTGCTCTAGAAACAAACTTCTATGAACACGTAACAGAGATAGATTGCTCGTTCTCTAAGAGTGCAGACTCCTATTATGTGTGATCCAAAAGCAGGTATTATCTCAATCTATCCTATACAATGAAACTATAGTTTCAAGCCTCGATCCCTAAGGACTTTGATTCTTTTATAGTTACATATATTTGACCGCTTGCCAGAGGGACAATGGTTTGGTGAGTGAGTTTGGTGATTGGCAGGAGCATGGTTCGATATCCTTGCTTTTTAGATGTCTTAATGAATCTGAGATGGGAGAAGCGGATATCCTTTTGGAAGTCATACTCTTGTTAATCTTAAAAATGTTGATGAGGGAAATGGACTTGATCCAAGAAGGATGATTTTACAGGCTTACCCTTTTATGATCTCCTTTTGGGGACTTCTATTACTTATGTATTTTCCAAATACCTAAGCAATACATTCGAATGGTTAAAAGTAGCAATACTTGTAAAGCGGATAATTGCATATAAAGTGATTGCAATTTCTTTCGATATTCTTGAGGGTTCTCATAACTCATGAGTGGATTATGCACATTGTGGTTGTTACTTTTGTATTTGGGATAGTTGTTGTTTTCGTCTAGGAGGTATAGTAAGTCGCAATCAAGCAGCCGGCAGTTGATCATCCCTTTGTACCTCTCTGTGATGCAGACAGTAATTGTTTATGTTTGGTTTATTGTTGCCGTTTCTCAGTTGTTCTTCTATTATAAGTAGCTATTTGAACAACTGGAGACATTTCAATTTTAACAGGACAAGGGTCAGCCATTACCAAAGTTTGGTGAATGGGATGTTAATGACCCTGCTTCAGCTGAGGGATTCACTGTGATCTTCAACAAGGCTAGGGATGAGAAGAAGACAGGCAGCAAGCCTGACTCACCAGGAAAGGATGACAATAACTATAAGCATGTAGCACATCAAAGCAAGCCTCCAACAGTACGTTACTCTCTTTATTTTTGATTGATGTTGCAGTTACTACCATGTTGTGCTTAAAGAGAATGATGAAGTTATATTAAAAAGAAGTACCACGTAAGATCAGTGTAGTCAAGGCGACCGCCTAGGCGCGCCTCAAGGTGTTTTTACAAAATTTCACTTTGACGGGTGGCCTCAAGGTGTTTTTACAAAATTCCACCTCAAAGTGAGGCAATGCGGTGAGGTGAAATGAGGCGTCTGCCTCGGACCGCTTCACCGGCTCAACTGTCTCAGCCAAAAAAGGTTGCAACTAACCCATTTGCAACCCAATTGCAGCAAAAAGATGTTGCAACCCACTCTATAATAGGGTTTTATGTTTATAAGTGTAATATTTGATAAATTTGGTAAAAACAAGATAAAACGTTTTTAAGTTTTGATAAATTTGTCAATCATTTATTATTTTTGGAGAAAACATCATGTTTTAATTAGTTTGTGATTAACATCAATCTTGATTTTTCATAGCATAGTTCAATAATTTTTATGCTTTTGGAATACCAATAGTGATCACACTTGTGGATTTTTATTAACCATTTCAACTATTTCTTCTAACAAATGTTCAATATTCTTAAGTTTCTATTTTTTCAAGATTATTGATTTTCATAATTTAGTGGATGTTTGCAAGTTACTTGACACTTACGTAGTGCATCTTTTCGCTATGCTATACAATTTTATTATATTTTCATTTCGATTTTAGGTAGTTGTGTCACTTTTTGTACATATTTGCTTATGATACTTATCAAAATGATGATGTATATTACTATGTTGATATGTTTATATTTATTATAAAAAAATCTTTAAAAAATGTTAAGACCGTCTCACTTCACTGAGGCGTCCTTGCCTCACACCTCGGCCGTTTTCAGGCCCGTCCGCCTCGCCTCCGCCCCAACACCTTAACTTCAATGCGTAAGATCATACATCTAATCTGTGTGAGAAGCCTTTATATTTTCTATAGTCGGGATGGTTCCTGACTTATTGTTGTATGTTTGTTTCTTTGGGTTGATCTCAGGTTAATAGTGGGTCTTGAAAATATTTTTCAAATCCGAGGTGAATTCTATTTGACATAGGACTAGGAGGTACTTGGGCTTGGGAGGAATAAGGAGAATATACTTGGGAGGATACTTCAGGGATTGGTTGAGTGGAAACAGTTTAATAGTTTACCTTCCATCTTTATAATTACCTAAAGTACTAGACAAACATGGCAAACATCCGAATCTTCACTCTTTCTAACCACCATCCATGTTTCTGTGGCAAAGAACATAAAAAACTTTAAAAAACATGTATAGACTTTGGGGTACTAGTACTACCGTACTAGTTTAGGTCACAAACATCATTTAGTAAACTGGCATGTTGGCCTGGCATAAGACGATTTCAAGATACAAATTAGGCTCTTCTTGCTGAGTGGCTTTGGAGGTTTGCTAATAAAGACCCAACTCTTTGACATGCTATTATTCAAGAGAAATAGTGCCTAGAAGGGCATGGGTGGTTCTCTAATCAGCCTTGTCTGCCTTGTGGAGATCCATCATGAACACTTGTCACCAAAGATGCACGGGCACTCACGTCGTGTCAGACATGGACACGACATGCCGACTTGACAATGTTAAAAAAACTTGGACTCGAGGACACAACGACACATCATACTTTTTTTTATTAAGTCATGAACATAAACAATAATCTAATAAAGAAAGAATTTAAGTAAAAAAGAACGAAGTATGAAGGTGAAAATGAAAATGAAACACAAATTTTGTTGAAAAGGAAAAAAAAACATAAAGAAAAAAAAAACATAGAGAAGAAGATATAAAATAAAGTGTGAGAAGATCACACTCTGTCGCAAGAAAAAAAAAGCAGTAAAGGAGGTACGAAGCAAAAGAGAGATGAAGAAGAAGGTCTATGCTTCATCGCCTTCTTTATCTTGCATCGCAATTGGAAGTTTTTTTACTTTAGATGGATTAACAACCTTAAAATTAGGTGGTTATATGCGTCCATGTAAAAGTAAAAAAATAAAATAAAGTTGGTTATCGAGTCTTGATTGTGTTCTAACCGAGTTTTTGGTGTGTCGGAGACATGTTGACTACACTGACCATGTGTCTAAACACGATCATGAGTGTTT
Source organism: Berberis vulgaris (assembly GCA_963556465.1). NCBI lineage: Eukaryota > Viridiplantae > Streptophyta > Magnoliopsida > Ranunculales > Berberidaceae > Berberis > Berberis vulgaris. Next base: position 96,636,694 of record OY747128.1, read on the forward strand.
GATGCATGTCGGAGGAGTGTAGGTGTTGGATACGTGTGTCGGACACGTACGGCAAGAGTTCGTGCTTTCTTGCTTATCACCAATGCTAAACTCGCCTATCCTTTCAAGTAGGCAATAGCACTAGAATCAATTTTTGGAATGGCAAACGGATCTCTCCCTCACCTCTTCAAAATCATTTCAATCATATTTGTCGCATCAGTAGAAATAGAGCCTGTTTGAGCATTCTGCTAGCTGGGATTTTGCTCCTCGAAGGGGTCTAGACTCTTGAGATCACAGCAACATTGATAAGTGTTTGTACTTTCTCTGTCAAGGATTTCTACAATGAGTTTTTCATATCTGCCTCTCTCACTCCAAATCATTTACTGCCTCAACCTCTCGTCCCTTTCTCCAGTTTTTTCTGTGACAAAACAGAACTCCTCCCGTCTTGCCAAAATTTGACCCTGGCTTGTGGAAAAGTTTTTTTTTATAATCTTGCCAAAAGAGCTCTACAATTGCCTACAGATGCCCATATGTGAAACCGACCAATACTGAATGTAGCTCCCATATCTTTTTACTATGCCCTCTTGCTACCTCTATTTGGATAACTATTGCCAATGAGACTAGATGGATGTTTCTCCCAAATGGAAGCCTTAAGAACTGGTTGAACAAATGACATTCTAGAGTTCTCCCTAGTGGCTGTAAAATGGTAATGGGACAGGGTTCTTTTGATTATATTGTGGCCTTGTGGGTGCTTTGGAAGGGACGAAACAGCAGAATTTTTGGAGGGAAGAAGTTAGACTGATCATGTCTATTCTATGGGCTATCGCTTGGAATATGGCCCCTGCCCAACCTCTTCCTGAGCTCCTTCTCTCTTGGGATATACTAATTGTTGGAGATCAATTTGCTTTCTCTGTTCATCTTTCTTTTTTCATTGTATCATGTGTTTGATCTGAGCTCCTCGTATCTCTCTTTTCTGCTTGTTTTTAAATCAAAGTGTTTATTCATCACAAAGATAAAAATACTAAGGCACCTTTGAAATAGGAGTTAATTACAAAATGTAGCAAATTATCTAAATAAGATAGTTCTAGAGGGAACCCAGATAATCCCAAGAAGTCTAGTAATTTTTATTTTCTTAGCATATGGGAATGGAAGAGCCCCCCCCCCCCCCCCCCCCTCATTTGTTTCTGTAAGATAGGGTACATAGTTTGCTATGGTTAACTGTGATGCTTTGATTTGCAGAAGAAATGGTTTTGCTGTGTGCAACCTGCTTATGCAGAGTCTTGACAGCCGCATCCTAACCTGGTATCTATATAGAAAAAAGTGTGCTCATTTACTTCCAGCTTCTTCCTATTTTCTGAACAACTGGAGTTTATCTAGAAAGCTATGATGGATTCTGCTATTATCTATTTGGCATGCTGTGAACTGGGTCAAGGACAAAGATGCTTTTGGAAGGATGGAAGAAAATATGTGTTAAATGTAACTAATTATACTGACTGGGTGAGCATCATTAGAAACCGAGCGCTTCTTTTGTTTGCAATCCTTTTCTTGTTCTGGGGCGTTTTTCTTTTTGTTGCTTGTGAGAAGTTTGATGTACTATCTTGTTCTTGTTCGAACATGGTTTTTCTCATGTGTACATAGTAGTGTGCTCTCTCCTTTTTGTTTCTGTTCACTAAACATGTCTGCTGCGAAATGAATTAACCTGTTACTGCCTGATTACTTATGCTGTGAATTCTTAATTGCATCGAATGGTTGGGATCCATTTAAATCGAGACTTTCCCAACAGGTAAATTGTGGACGAAACCAGTGAACTGGTATAGTACTTGAGCAGTAGATGAATTCTGAATATAACAGAAATCAGGGCCAGAACACTTTGTGAAGTTCACGTTTGTAGTTATTTCATGGCTTTGGTGTGTGATTCAGCCGCCTGACTGATGAGAGTTCTTCAGTCCCATCCCCGGGTAAGTCAGAAACCTGTGTTCGTCTTGGGACAATTGTTGCAACTGGTTTATTATGTTAGTGCCCACCATGAAACAATAGTCAGAAGATATGACATTCGGTTCCGGAGTGAATAATAGAAATAAGCCCTGACGTTTAGTCTTCGCTCGTTGTCTTTCACCAACATTTGATTCATAGGTCTCAATACATGCTATGAATATTCTCTCATCAATCATCCATTGGATTCTCCTTATTGATCTTTGCCCTTTTTTTTGCTCTTTACATGTGATCTGCATCATTGTCATTGATCATCCAGTTGATTCTAGTGTGCAAGGTAGTTCAATCTTAACATCACTTGGTATGCACATACACAGACCAATATCATTTCTTGCTAATCTCTTGCTAAATACATAGAGAAACAAGAAGTTATGTATCAACCTCCAAAAAAAGGTTATGATACATGCAAATGAAGCTAACAAAAACGACATTGGAGCACAGCCTTTATCCTTGTGGAACAACATCGCTTCAAAGACAGGTATGTTTGTGGCGACCATCAAGCTGCAAAGTGTAACCTGTATGATGAATGGCTCAATGAGTGAGACATCCACATTCATAACCTTTATTATATATCAAGGGTCTAAAAGATAGGTATTGCAATGCAAATGAAGCCAATGAAAATGACATTAAAGTTGCGGAGATTGGAATGGAGCCTTTATCCTTGCGGAAGCAAAAAACAGGCATATTTATTGCGACCAATCCGCAATGAGTTTGGCATCCATTTCATAACCACAATTTTGAGGCCTCCAAATAAACAAAAAATGTTTAACAGAACTAGAGTCGATATCATAGTAAACATTGAACAGCTTCCAAACTCCAACATCTCTTCCTGGTAGCTCTTTGCAACACTGTCATCAACTAAGAACGGAAGTTACTTGAGAAAATCCGAATTGCTTACATATTATACGTTAAAGTACATAGAAATAGCTCCAAGTATATCGATGGATGCTCTCAAACTCTTTTCATATTATACAACATAAACAAATATATCAAGGTTAAGCAAGTAATCAACACAAAACATCTTAATTATACAAATAACTAGCTTACAGGATTTGAATGCTGCCCCTTCCACCTGAAATGCCGCCGGCTGGATTTGTGATATCATCCGTCACAAGTTTATCAGTTGAATTATTACCTATTTACATAAAAGAACCTTCTTCATACATACCATGTATTAATCGACAATATACAACTGAAATGATCAGCTTGTTGGGAAGCCTTAGAGACATCTTCGCCTCCACCATCACTCGAGCCATCATCTTTTTCATCAACGGTCTCTCTTCTGTCCCATCATCTTCAAGTTGCATTTTTTTTTTGTGTTTGTCGTAACTAAATTTACAAATATTACAAAATATACTTCTATTCCAAATTGGCCCATTAGCTCAGTTGGTTAGAGCGTCGTGCTAATTTTTATAAACCAGCTATTTCATTTTTTCTTTATAAACCTTTACTACTTTTTTATTTATTTATTAACCTTTGTTAATTATTTCAACATTTCATGTTCTCTACTGCCTACTTAGAAGATTTTGCAAAATTACATTTGGTTGGTTTTTACCATATACATGCCAATTTGACATGATTTGTCATAAACACACAACTTTAAAGAATATTGTATTTAACTTCTCGAACTTACAGTACAATAGCCCATTATCTAGCAGATTGGGAAAATCTTCAGAATTGCGAACTAAAAATTCTTTACTTTGTCTGAAAAAGGCGCACTGAATTAGATTTCCTATGAAACACACTTTCTGTTTCCAGTTACTGGTTGTTGAAACTTTTACTTGTTAGTGTTGATCGAGTCTTTAGGATATGTCTGTCAGTTGCTTAGTGGTTTGAATAAGTCTAGGGATGGCAGAGGGGCGAATTTTCACGGATATCCGCCCCATCCAATCCGTTTGGGGCGGTTTTGGATATGCCTAAACGGATTTTGGGGCGGATACAAATATCCAAACAACATCCATTAAATATTTGGGGCGGATACGGATTTGGCCATATCTGCCCTACGGATATCCGTTTATCCGTTTATTAGGTAACATTACAACAATGCCCTTCCCCTATATAAAGGGATTAAACCCTTGATCCCTCATTTCCTCCCTCACACCCGCCTCTCCCTCTCTGCCTCTCACACACAGAGAACACAGCGAAGCCAAGGCGGAGGCCGAAGGGAAGGGTCGTCATCGACTCTTCTCTCTCACTGTCCCTTTTTCTCTCTCACAGGCTCACAGCGAAGGCAGAGGCCGTCCGCCTCTTCTTCTCTTTCACAGCGAAGGCGAAGCTCGTCCGCCTCTTCTTCTCTTTCACAGCGAAGGCGAAGCTCGTCCGCCTCTTCTTTTCTAATCTCTCTCACAGCGAAGACAAAGCTCAAGCTCGGCCGCCTCTTCTCTCTCACAGCGAAGGCGTCGTCGTCGCCCCTTCTCCTTTTCTGATCTTAGTAATAAGATCTGATCAAATTTGATCTTAGATCTGATATCAGATCTGAACTCTAAGAAAGATCTGATCTGATCTCAGATATCAGATCGTTTTTTTTTTTTTTTTGTAATATATCAGAGATCGAATTTTTTTTTGTTTTTTTTTGTAATTTTTTGTATGGTTTTTAGTATGGAATCTTTGTAATTTTGTGCTACTGGTAATGAAGTATATTCTGTGTAATTTTTTTTGTTATAATTTTGTGCGGATTGGCGGGGCGGGGAGGATATCCGCCCATCCACACGGGGCGGATACGACTTTCAATAAAAATTGCAAACGAATTGGCGGGGCGGATCTGGGGATCCATTACTCTCGACGGATCGGAGATGGATTTGCTCAAATCCGCCCCGTTGCCATCCCTAAATAAGTCATATTCTTTAGGGACAAGTTGTTTGCTTCCTAAGCACTTACCACGTTATAGGCATGTAGAACATGGGCTGCAGTTTATTCTCTTTCTGTTATTCTTGTAAGGCTATATATATTGCCATCCAGCTGTTATCAGAGAACTTTCTCCTAATTTGTTTGTGTTTACAGAGAGTTGACATTTGGTATCAGAGCCACAAAGGGCCTGATTGAAATTAAGAAGTAGCAGTCTTCAAAGACGTTTAGTGACGAGAATATGGCAACTGAGAATGGATTTGTGCAACCTTCGATCCCAAAATTCGACGGTCATTATGATCACTGGTGTATGTATGCTCATGGAGAATTTCATGTGATCGAAAGAATATTGGAGTGTGGTCAAAGAATATTGGAGAATTTCATGTGATCAAAAGAATATTGGAGTTGTGCAATCTTCGATTCCTACAGCAGCAGAAGAAGTTAAACTCACTGAAGCACAGAAGAAGGTGATTGATGATGCAAGGTTGAAGGATTTGAAGGCGAAGAATTATCCCTTCCAAGCCATTGATCGATCAATCTTGAACAAGGATACATCCAAAAGTATTTGGGATTCCTTGAAACAGTAGTATCAGGGGACATCACAAGTGCAGCAAGCACAACGACAAGCTCTCCAAAAGGAGTTTGGGATGTTGAACATGAAGGTGGGAGAGTGTTTGAACGAGTATTTTGCTCATACTCTTGATGTGGTCAACAAGCTGAGAGCCAATAAGGGAAAGATGGACAATGTAGTAGTCATCGAGAAGATTTTGAGATCCATGACACCCGGTTACGATTACGTGGTGTGTTCTATTGAGGAATCAAGTGATTTGGATGCTCTTACTATTGATGAGTTACAAAGTAGCCTTCTAGTACATGAGCAATGTATGAAAGCTCATGTTGTGGAAGAGCAAGCATTGAATGTTACTTTTGGAGACTTTTCAGGGGAAAGAGGACGAGGTCGTGGTGGAATTCGAGGAAGAAGTCGTGGCGGCTAAAAACATAGTTATTGTTATTTTCAAAACCTCATTTAGGTCACCAGTGACCTTTCATACATCATATAAGCACAACGACCTAATTAGAAACATTTACTTAAAACACACATCTAGAGGCATAATGTATTACAACGGTAAAATTGAAAAAAAAAGTATTACAATGATAAAATTAATGCAAAATAAATTTATTTCAAAATTAAATTTCGACGCGACGATCGCAACGGTTAAAACAACGGAAAAACACGCATATGGTGAAAATTTTAAATCCGGTCAAAGTCAAGCGATGGCGTCAGCATGATGTCGTCATTTGATCCACTCAGCCCAAACAAAACCAAATTTCTGCTCAACCTGCAGTTTTCAATTTAGTGTAGTTCTCTCAATTCTCATCCAAATCGAACATCCCACCCATCATTGGAAACCTTTCATCCCAAACTATCCAATGGTTTTCTCGTTTAAACATATTATTCATTACAACGATAGATATTCGTCGATGAACATACCCAAACGACCATGCATACCTCTGTTTTACAATAAACTTTGTGTACAAAACAACTTTTGCTCACTTATAACTAGTGCAATTCTACACCAAAATTAGTAATCTACATACTTATAAAAAAACTTACATATTCAACTTTCAATTGATATATTTTTATTTATGAAATCAAAGCGAAAAAGAACTGTAATTCATATTGAAACATACTCACTTAACATCTCAAACCAAAACAAAAATAAGTAAATAATCACCTCTAATTAAACTTAATTTGAGTTAATGGTTAAGGTAGATTTTACTCACAATCAACAAAATGCAACATTCGAAGCCCTCCAAATTGACATTCGAGCCAAGTACAAGCTTCTCTTTGCAATAATCACCAATTCGAATTAGTTTTGATTTATCTCCGATATGTTTGAAACTCTCTCAAGCTCTCTCTCTCTCTTTCTTTCTCTCATTATTTCAATCTCCTAACCGCCAACCTCAAAGTATGGGTGAAAACCCATTAAAAGTAGGGTTTTAAGAAAAAATAAGGTAGTGGGATAAGGTATTAGACTCTCATTCCCAATGGCCCAAGTCCAAAATAACATTCTAATCAAACAAGGCTCAAAACTAGGGGTGGGTGAAAAATATAACCGAACCGCAAACCAGACTAATTGGGTCGGTCCGAGTCGGTTTCTAAACTTTATTTTAATATCCGGTCCTAAAAACCAAACCGGACCGAGATGCTCGGTTCGGGCCTCGGTTATCCTTTTCAAAATCCGAGAGACTGAAACCGGACGAAATATTTCTTGAAACCGAGAGACTGAAATTAACTCAAAAAATGAAATCACAATCCTTGGTCATGCCCATGTTTCCTATCTGTCCCTTCTTGTGTGTCAAGCATGTGTAGTCCCTAATGGCGGACATGTGCTGCCCAACCACATGCCATAAAATCTATTTACAAAACTTTAACTAACCATTATATTACCAGACCACATGATTATTAGTACTAATGTTTTAGGAAGGGAGTTGCTATGTGTACCTGATTATTTAGCTCGGTTGCACTAGCATTTTAAGATGTTTCAACTTTGTTGCACAAACCTAAAAGATGTAACACCAAATTTTTTTTAATAAATAAAAACCATTTGATGATGAAATTTTCTATTTAGGAGGGTCAGTAAATAAATTATTAGAAATGTAAGTGGTTGCAACTATTAAAAAATGAATTCAAACCCAAGAACTCTACATCTAAAAATTTATACGACCATAGTGTTTGGTGATGAAATTTGGGTTTTAATACATATTTTTTTTATCACCTCTGTGTTTGATGAACACATTATACTCTTTTGCATTTCAGATTTTTTTTACACAACCAAACATAATATTTACTATTTATTATAGAACTTGTGACGATGGTTAATGTATCTTTGATGTTTGTACGCAAATTTGAAAGTTAAGAATTCATGACTAAAATTTAGGTTTGTTGATAATATTTATTATTTTTTGTTGTCAAAGAACAAACTAATGCTTACAAACAAGAAAAATTTAACCATCTAATAATTTTTATTGATAAAAATTGAAAGTCGGTGTTACATATTTTATATTGGTGCAACAAAGTCGAAACATCCTAAAATATCGGTGCAACCAAACCAAATATTCGGATATTCGTAGCAACTCCCTTTAAGAATTGATTCAGACTAGACAATTGACATAGAAATACGGGAACTTCTAAGGCATATGCAACACATGCCTTCTAAACTCCCATCAATAGACATTACATGTACAAATTACAACATTAGCGTCCAGTAAGATACACCGGAGCTCCACCCTGTAAATTGCTTGACAACATAACGTGCAGTAAGAAACAACGAAGCTCCCCCTGCATATATATTGCTAGATTGCACATAATGGAAATAACAAGAACATCAGCTTATTCAAGTTTAGATGACAGTGTGGGTATACTAAGGAAAGAAGCATTTGTAAGCTAGGCATAGAGAGTTGGATCAGATAACCTTGGCGTTGGAATAGCAACAAGAGGATTAGCCTTCTTCAACACAATCCCAAACTTCTCTTTAAGATCAAGCTTTCCTCCCTCCAGCAATCCCCAATTGAATGAATGCAACAACGTCGCAAGTTCATACATAAACATCCTCTCAGCCATCGGTATCCCAGCACATATCCTTCGACCAGAACCAAATGGAAAGTAATTGAAGTCATTACCAGTGTAGTCTGCTTTGCTATCCAAGAACCTCTCCGGGTCGAACTTGGATGAATTCTCCCATATAGAAGGGTCCCTATGTATTGCCCATACGTTTACGAAGACCCTTGCACCCTTAGGGACCATGTAACCGCCAACAGTGCAGGATGAGCTAGGACAGTGAGGAATCAAGAGTGGAAGAGCTGGGTGTAAACGTAGCACCTCTTTCATCACTGCTTGTAAGTAGTGTAGTTTGGGAAGATGAGATTCTTCTACTATGTTATCTCTGCCCACTACTCTGTCCAATTCTGCATGAGCTTTGGCCATTTTTTCTGGTTTGTTCATCAACTCTGCCACCGCCCATTCTACAGTGTTTGAAGTTGTGTCAGTTCCACCCACCACCATATCCTATCCATATATAGTTCAAATTACATTACTAATTGCATAATCATTATAGTACAAATCATCGAATTATACAGTACATGATCAAATCTTACGAAAATGTTACTAACAATTAAATTTTTTTCCATAATCAAACTCTAAGCAACATCAAATTTTGGAAACTATATATTTGTGACAATTTGTATTTGAAGAAGTGAAGAAGCTAAATTTCAAGTAAAGATTGAAAGAAAGAAATTGTTACCATGAGCAAGGCCTTAAGATGTATCATAGTGAAAGGAGTTTTAGCATCTACTTCATCTTTAAGCCGCAAAAGTACTTGAAGAAAATCCTTGCCCTCTGCACTCTCCTTGCTATCCATCTTCAATCTTTGCTCAATAATCGACTCAAATATCCGATTGAATTTTGTGAACAACACCTCAATTTTTTTTTGTAAACCTTGCAAATCAAATCGAGCTAAACCAGGATAAAAATCTGAAATATTAGGCTTACCCAATATCTCAGTGAACTCACCAACAACTTGTCGAAACTCCGCTCCAACTCCAGTCCCCTCATCTCCTTTGATGGAACCACCCCACATCATACTGGTGATCACATTCATTATAGTCAAGAAAAGCTGTTCTCCAACATTAATTGGAGAACCCTTCTTGACATAAATATCTCTTACCATCCGTCGAATCTCACGATGACGGAGTGAGTAAACTGCATCCATAGATGCACTTCCCAACATCTCTCTAACACATACCTTTCGCAACATGCGCCATTCAGGACCATAGGGAGTCCACGCAATGTCCCTTCCACCATAAGTAGCAATACGTCCCACTGCTGGGACATCTCGGTTGGCAAAGGTAGTATCATGGTCTTTAAGCACCTCCTTAGCCAAGGAAGGTGACGAAACTACAATACCCACCTTCCCACCCAGTTGGAGCTTGTAGATTGGACCATAAGTACGAGCCAATTCCGCGAAGTAGGTGTGGAGCTCCGGGTCAAGAAACGGGAGGCTTCCCAATAAGGGAATCCCTCGAGGACCTGGAGGGAGTTGCACCTTTCCATTCCTGGATTTCTTCAAAACCCATGAAAACCAAAAGAAACTTATAGTGACTATGCAGAAGATGGTAAGCACGGATCTTATTGCTAACTCTTCTTTTTTATTGTTGCTCTCCCACCACCATGACCAGAGATCAGTCATTGTGTTGGCACTTGGGTGTGAGAAGAGTTGGAATGAGATGTTCAGTTCAATTGGATGTTTATGTACATCAATGGGGTTTGTACCTTACGGGAGATGAGACTGATAACTTGGTATGGTTTACAATAATAAATGGTCACGGTTGGTTTGTATTTGAATGGTCTGTATGACTCGCCCAGTCATTCTCATAATATAGTTAGCCCCGGACTGTTTGACAGCACAAATAATATATACAAAATTTGTGTCGATTAGGGCGAGAATGAACCCTCTCATTGCAATGTATCTCTCCCTCTCAATCTTCCTGGAAACGTTCCATTGTCCCGGGTATCTCCTCCTCTCTCAACTCTTTCAGCTTTTCTTTCTATTCTTGTTCCCCAAGTCCTTTTGAAAGTAGTTTTGTTGAAATTTTTACAAAAATGGATGAGTTTAATGAATGTGACGATGATAGACTTGAAAATGATAATGGTGTATATGAGGATGTGCATTATACTCCATTTATAGGAGGAAACGATGAAGATGAACAAATTCGAGATGAAGAACAACCCACCCCACTTGAGGTAACACCATTCACTTGTGATCAGTGTTCTAAAAATCGGCCTAGGCGTTAGAAGGTAGAAAAACGCCCAGATTAATGGCTGGGCGGGTTCTGGGCAGTCTAGGCGGGGTCTGAGCGGCCTAGGCGGTCTGGGCGAGGTTTTTTTTTTTAAGGCTGATTGTGTTCTTATTTTATTTTTCTTTCCTTTTTTTAGAAATAAACAATTTTTTTTATTCAGTATATGTCTAAATGTAGCAAATGATGATTACTTAATGAAATTCTCAAAGGATCTGCCGGTACCAATTTTAGTAATGTAGATTTTATCAAACATGAGTCAGGTTATTCATGTAATTTGAACAAAATAAAAGAGTAAGTTTGGATATTTGTCCACAAATTCAACTTTGTATAAAGTACCCATCATGACCAACTTCAGTCATTTGAGTTTTAATAAATTTTGTTCATGATCGTTAATTTTTATGTTTTTAAATTTTGCATATGTATCTTGACATCAAATTGGATGTAATTGATAAAGTATTATGCTTAACTTTTTTAAATTATTAAAGTTATAATACAAAACCTAAGACTGCCTAGGTGTCGCCTGGTCCCCTGGGCGCTAGGCACCCGCTTGCCGCCTGCCCACCACCTAGCGCTTTTTAGAACACTGAGCAACTTGCATGAATTTATTTTTGTTATTGTGATTATTACTAGCACATGTTTAATTTCCTTTTTTATGTACATTCGAAGACACATTGTCATTTTTAGGGTTATTTGTTATTTTTTGTTATGGTGGTTGATTTTTCTTCTCTAAAACTTGTTTGTTTGTCAAATTTAGGTGATAATTCATGTTTGTTTTCATATTTTATTTTTATTTTTATTTTTATTTTTATTTTTATTTTTATTTTTATTTTTATTTTTATTTTTATTTTTATTTTTATTTTTATTTTTATTTTTATTTTTATTTTTATTTTTATTTTTATTTTTAATTTTAATTTTAATTTTATTTTTATTTTTAGGGTTAGTTTGATAATTAATGTTGGTTGTTGTTGTTATTGTTTGTCGATTATTTAAATTTACTTATTATTAGTTTATGATTATTGTGTGCATAGGCACTTCTCATGAACGTAATACATTTTGATACGCCTCCGGATGATGTTGACAACCCATAACTAGTTCAAGCCTACTTGAAAGAGACTAACCTTTTAAAGGTAATCATTGCCTTAATCATTTTCTTCATTAATTTTTCATTACATTATTGAATATATTATCTTAATTATAATTTGTTTGATTTACTCACTATAGAAGAATAATCATTATCATGTTGACAACAAGGCTTATGTCGATACAAATGGTGAGACTGGTGAGGCTAATGTCGAGGTTAATTGTAAGGGCACCAACTATGGAAAGGAAAAACACTGGACACTGGAAAAGGTAGCCGACGATATTGACTTTTTTATTTTATTTTTTATGGAAGATGTATGGTTAATTTGTGCATATCCATTTCACAAGTTCATTGATCTTCCTAACATTTTTTTGTAGGTGTTGCCATTGGGGTTTGCTTTGATGGCTTGTTGCCAAGGTGTTGGTAGGAATAATAACACAATTGTTATTATCACAACATCGGAACCCGCTGATAATGTATGTAAAATGAGGGATCCATTTTGGATGTGAGAGTGGAGGGAAGAAAAAAAAAACCAAAAGTGCAAGAATGTGGTTGATAGTGGAAATCATTGATCAAACAATACAAAGAAGATTAGCTGCCCGTTTCAATCGAGAGGGGTGCCACAAGGTGATGATCGTTGGAAGTTCCAAGTCACATGTGAAACCCACAGCCATCGTCGGGCAAAATCACTCATTCGTAATTCATTTGCAGGCAAATTGAATGAAGCATAGATAATATTTTTGTAGAATATGTCGATGTCGGGTGTCGCTCCTTAGTACATCTTAGCTGATATGAAAGAGATGTTTCCTAACAATGTCTTCTATTTGAAGACTATTTACAATGTCATTTCGAGAACAACTTTACAAAACACCATGCAAATAATAATATTGATTGCACTACACCAAATTTCCCCATTAGCAACGGTTTGGAACCGTGGGGGTAACTGATGGCCACAGCTAAGAGGCGTGTGTTGTAGAGGCGTCGCGAAATCATCCGTGACTAAAATTTTAGCAACGGTTTTATGGTTAACTGTCGATGATTTAGCTACGGTTCTAAACCGTTGCTAAAATGTTAGCAACGTTTTTAAGCCGTGGCAAGTACTAGCAACGGCCTAAAACCGTGGCCATACTTGCCACGGCTTAAAACCGTTGCTAAAATTTTAGCCATGGATTTAAGCCGTGGCTAGTAAAAAAATTCAATTTTTTTTTTTTTTTTTAAATTAACCTCCAGTGGGGAGGGGCAACTATGGAATGCCAGACCTTTATTACCTATCAAAAATTGACTTACAAACGCTACGGGGGTACATTACGACGTTACCCATATTAAAACCAAAACAATAGAAAAAACCTGTCCTTAAAACAATTGCCACGACAAAGACAGAACTTAAAACATCAAAAAGACTTGAGGCCAAAACAAATGACCCAACCAGAATGCGCGTAAATTTGCCCAAGCAGCCAGCACACGCTGAAACACCAACGCCATCTGAATAATCACCCTGAAAAACAGCCAACAGGACGCTGCATCGTACCCTCGCAAACTGTGTTTCGCAGCAGCATGCAGTAACCATCCCTCGCATCCACCATCTCGACGCTAGGCACAACAACAACATCTCCTCAACAGGCCGCAGCATCTCAGTAGGCCGCAGAAAACCATCAGTCCGCAACATCTCAGCTCCCAGCATATATATACACTCTGTTTTGCAACAGTGTTCCAGCCAACAACCTGTTGGATGTGGTACTAGAGTGTAGGTGCGCTGCAAGCCTGCTCGACGCGCATCCTCGCTCCTGCATAAAAAACAACAGCATCCTATACACCAGAGAAATGCACAGCTCCAGTGCGAACCGCGCACTTGCAGTTCAGCAAGTATAGCAGGCTGAGTGCCTGCGCTCATTGTGATTCCCGCAACTGCCTCTCCTACAATGCCCCTGCAGTCCAAAACAAAGCCGCAAAACTATCTTTCAGCAAGGAAAACTACACATGATAATTCTTAACATTCGTCGCAGAGAGCAAACTTCAAAAGAGGCATTTGTATACTTACTTTACTACCAGTTGCAATGATCAAAACATTCTTCCTTAGGAATTTGGTTCAGGAGTTCGCCTTCTTCATTGGCATGAAAAACATATACAACTCGCCTTTCTTGCAACAAAACTGGAAAAGCAGTCCTGGAATGATTTCCATGAAGCTGCACAACTTAAATAGTTAGTATCTTTAGATCTTCACTGCATTGCATGATCACTGAAGTTGGACTTACCTGCACGAGCTCAAGATTCGCTGCATCAGAAACACTTGATATTGTGTTCACATCATCATCCACAAATACACCTACAGGTTCTGCTCCGTATTCCCTTGCAACTTTCGAAATTTCTTTTGCAACCAAGGTTGAGATGGAACGTTTTGAGTTTGGCCAGAGAATCATCCCAATAAGGTTAGCACCTGCTTCTGCAGCCAGGGCTGCATCTCTTGCCGATGTAATTCCACACATCTTTACTAAAGGGAGACTCCTTTTGCAGTCTTCCTGTGCAGTTGAAATTTCAGTGGACTGCGACATGCAGGCTCTTGTGGCACCTGACCATAGCCTATTTTTTGACAAGTATAATTGTTTCACTTGAAAATCTACAAAACAGCCATGACACATGAGAATGACATGGTAGTCTTAAATGAAGAGAAATCAACAATTCTTAAACATACAAAATCAAATCTTCCAAACTGAAGGGACATTCACAGACCTAGCTTGTCTATGCCAATGGGTGCAATTCACGGAAACAAGCAATAATATGCAATCCACATTTGCGAAACATTGAAATGAAACAACGAAATCTTGAGGGATCATTTATGATCCTTTTGCCTGTCTTTCAATGATATCACTGAAGCATCAGACAATCAAATAGGCTCCAAAATTTCAATATCCAATACTTCATTAAGGTTAAGGATTTAATTTTAAATAAAATTGATGTAGGTGCCAGTTTGGGTCCTCTCCCTAGTGATCAACAACGAGCTCTAGCTAATTAGAGTAACAGGCTCCAAAAGTAAAGTTAAGAAAGAACAACAAAATTCCACAGAAAAAAAAACTCTTAAGAACAAATAAATTCATAAGACAACCTCTGTTGTTTTTTTTCTTGTAGAGAGCTTGATAACCATGTTTATCCAATTCAGGGGCGAAAAATTCCTCAAAGTGGCCGCTCTGAACCTGAGAGTGAAAAACCATGACCATAACTATACTTAGCTTGTGTAAAATACTTCAAAATCAACTTAGCTGCCAGATTACAGCTTAACATAAACATAAGAACATAGCAACCAAACGCATAGAAATTTAAGGAAATGTAGATTTTTTATAAATATGTTCATGTACTACTGTTAACATGCTTTCTCAGTCAAAACAGGGCTGTCAAGTCCCACACTATGGACTAATGAGACATATTCTAGCCAACTCCAGCTCATTCATATAATACAGTAAGAGAATCGTAAGAATCCCAACTCCGTGAGCATTGAACAGATCTTTGCAAAGACACGTATATGAAAATATTTTGAGCAGAACTGAGATGTAGATAATCATCTCCATCTTTCAATCCTGGGCCTACCAATGGTCAGGTCAGGTCAGGTCAGGGTAGACCTGGCAATCAGAACACGATAACACAATCGAAACTGGCTCGATATAAATGAGTTCAGGTCATAAGTTTTTGTATTTCCGTGTCATTTCGGGTTGACCCACCTGACTGGTTACACCGATCAGGTCATGATCGGTTTTACTACCTTGACCAGTGACATGCCATTTGAACTGGGTGGATGTATTTAAATGCAATGAGAGTAATTAGTAGTGTATGTTTTAATTTATATGAAAGAATAAAGGGAACCAACTACATATGGTCATGCAGTCGAGAGGCATGCCTTTAGTGAAGGCTAGAGGAGAATATTAAAACATTGCATTCATAGGCTTATAAAAAGAAAACAGCAATTAATAAAAGTTTATAGGTGAGGATTATAGGCATGAAAAAAAGCCTTAAGAGGCATTCTGAAGGATGAGACACCAGGGAAATAGGGGAGACTATGTAATATAGCACTTGCATTCTGAATCGACAAGATAAATCTTATCAGCCAAGCCATCACATCCAGAAAATGCAGCTAGTCAATGATAAATAACTTCTTTTTTTTTTCGAAAACAAATGACGAAACATGTCTTCACGGTGTCAGAGTTGCTTCCTAATAAATAAATGGTACCTTTGTTGCCAGATTCAGTTGGACATCAATTGGTTCTGCTGCAGAGCAGCAGCCATAGCATCCTGCTGTTTGGTCATGGAGATGATCATAGAACTGACCTCTAAGACCAGTCCAAGGATTCTGAGTCTTCCATATTAGAACGCCCATATATTTTGTCCACATACGAGAAGTCCATCCCTCCAGCAGAGCTCTATACTGGATGTAGTTAACAAGTTGTGCCTGAGACAATAATCAAGCTAAAGTGAGAACAAGACCAAGGGAGAAATCATGCACAAATGCAGGCAAGATGAAGATATCTGTTGTTTTACCTTCTCACAAAAATCATCAATGTCAACACTGCTTCATTAACATCATTGGGCAAGTCCCTCAACAATTCACAATATGGATCAGATTATGAAAACCCTTTAAACAATAAAAGACTCAAACTGATCCAGTCAATGCAACAATCACAAATAAAAAACCCATACAATAAAATACCACAATCACAAATAAAAAATCAATAAACCAACACATAAGTCAGAAGTTTTGAAGCAAACCCACCCTCGAATCTTATTAGGAAAATAGGTCCTTACTGCATCCTAACTCTGTCATTACAAACCACAGCCAAGAGACCACCAAACACCTCAAAGAAAACTCCAAACACTCATCAAAACAAAGCTCGAAACCAGAGTATTCTCTATTTTTTGTTGCAGCAAAAAACAGGGTATACATCTCTGTTTCATATACTGAAAAAGCATCCCAAATCCACCCTATAATATTCTTCTTCCTATAATAATCTGGTGCTTTGCAACTGAAAATTAATCATACCCTTGTAACAACTGAAAATTCTTCTTATAATATTCTTCTTCCTATACTCACCTTCTGTAATTCCACAATGTTAATAACTACCTATTATTTTGCATTATATTCTAAGCATTTACTGCCAAAGTATGTCAAAACATGGAGCCTAAGCATTCCTCCATTATACTTCATACTTTTTCGGGTTCGACCAACACAAGATAGATGAAAAAAACCAAAATTCTCAAAAATAGATAGATGAAAAGAACCGAATCAATTCGCGCAATAAGTTGCTTGTCTATTTATTTTGTTAGCTAATGACTAGTCATCATGCCAAATGCAATGCAAAACTCAAGATATAACATTGAAGGGGCAAAATAAAAAAAAACATTCAACACAACAAAGTGTATAAAAAAACATGCTTTGTGTTTAATAACTGTTTTGGTAATACAAAACCTCAATCAAGCACGCTGCTCCTTCACCATCCCATGCTATGGATTTTGCAAGACCCTGCATGTAAAGTTGATAACAACTGCAAAGATTATATGTTCAGTGAAGATTGATTCAGTAAGAATGTAATGTGTATAGAATGAATTCTGAGATTACAATGCTTGACAACTAGGGTGGTAATCATAATTAAAGCTTATATCAATTTATATGGGATCAGCTGAACAAAGAAAATTCATCCTTTCATATAATTTGACAAATGTTGCACCTTTTTCCATTTACAAATTTTTTCTTCCAACACTCCATTATCTTACACACTGAGATAACACCATAATAGAAGCTTTAGGGCCCTTTTAGATTAGATCAATGCAAATGTACATGAGATTCTCTTTTGAAATTTGCTAACTCTTGAGAACGACAAATCATCTAAAGGAGCGTGAGATGACAGCAAACCTGAACTAGTCCTTGAGAAACTGATGTCTGCAGATGCATATCAGGAAAAACTAGGTTTCCACCACTGATGTCGTCTTTGAGCAAGTTAAAGACATCCAACTTCGACTCTGTCGATTTTCTAGCGATGGCTTCAGTACCATTTTGCCGGTCATAAAAAGTGAAATTTTCTTGGACGCTGCCGATGTTTCCGCTCGGGATGTGAAGTTCAGACCAAACAGATGTGTCTGGAAACTGAATAGAATGAGCACCATCAAACCTTCTTTCAAGTGGAATCCTAGATGAACTCAAATGTCCTGAAAAGTAGTAAAGACAAGAGCTAGTATCTAAAGATTAGGAAGCAAATAAAATGCTCCAATATAAACATATAGAATTACTGAGAGCAGATTTTTGAGGGTTAATTTATTATCACATACCACTTTTACCTGCTGCGTTATGCATGTATACAGAAGCATTCTCACATCCTGAACTAGGAATGTTTTCAGCATGGGAGGAAGTTCCGAGATCGTCCCCAGATTCCACATCTTCCAATTCAGAAGATGGTGTCCGTCCATTCCAGTTAGCAGTGCTTGGACTTGAAGCATAAGAAGACTGCAGAATGATAGCAGGCGAATCTGCCCGTGCAGACAAAGGATAAAAATGGTTTAAAAAGTGATAAAAATCAAATGTCATGTGGGGTGGTGGGCATGAAAACTATACAAAAGATGGGACTAGTAGTAACAATGGTGAGTGAGTTTGTACATAATATCTCTTTTCTTGAAGTTTGGGTTTTGAACCCTCTTTCAAGATGTCAGAAGTTTTATCAGAAAACTATTTGACAAGAATCTTTTCAGAAACAAGAAAAGGAAAACAAATAGAACATCTATAAATTCTCAGAACACTTTCTTTTTCTTTCTTTACATTTTCTGTTTATGAAGATCAGATGCAAATTCAAATAGCAGAATCATCTGTACACTGAAGCTTAAGCCTCAGCCTCGCATTCCTGTTCAGAAACGTCATCAGATTGTCATATTTTCAAACTTCTTGTTATTTCACTCTCTGTCATATTTTGGGAATTGGTTGTATAAGAAAAGAAGTCAGAAAAGGAGAAAGGATAGATAGAGCTTACTGCTTTTCTTGTATTCATCATTTCCAAACTTAACTCCTTGTAGCAAAAGATCATATAGTATTAACTACATACAACATACCACAACAACACCACTTATGCAAACTTTTGATCTCTCTTTTAATGAAAAGCCATAAAACCAGCAATAATCAATTGTTATGCAAACTTATCTCTTAGCAATAATCATACTTTTCATCTAGGAAGCTTTTGACATAATCAATTGTGCTTGTAGCAACATTAGAAACAAAGAAGATAAATAAATCCTGGCTTGGAGCTTCCTACACATTAAGAAACACATAACATATATTTACGAATTCCTAAAATAAATCCTCAAAAAACTATATGGTGATCATGGAGAGTTTACAAAAAGATAAATACAAAACCTGTCAGACAAGGATGGGTAAGCAACTATAATTCGTTCTATATAGTTGAATCAAACCTTCATGCTCTAGGGAAAGATTTTTTGCTGATGCATGCTTTACTATTTTCAAAGTTTCAGTTATATTCTTGTTAAACGAAGCTTGGTAGTGGAACCACTAAACTTGAAAAAAGAAAGGGATCAGAATGAAATTATGGAGAACTAGAAACTGTAACATACTCATTGTCAACTAGCCAGTGTAACATTCCTGCAGTTATTCCCTTTGTTACTGAGAAAACAGAAAATAAGCTATCTGGCTGAACAGGACGAGGATCATATTTTCCAAGCACGCCAGCAGCAGTATCTATAATAACCTCTCCATCTTTATACGCACATACCTAAAAATAGAAAAGAAAAGAAAGACTTAGCCAGATTGAACAATGAGCAATACAGAGATCATAGTAGTAAATCTTCAGATATTTCCAAAACAGAAAAATATTAGTTCCTTGTTGTGCATACTCTCACAGAGAAAACTGTTTGTTCCTTACACATTTCAATGGAGCTACGGTTCATATGCAACTTTTCATTTTGTTTTAAGCATTTCCGTTTTCTAATTAATAAAAATTGGTTTAGACTAAATAATCATAATTGTTGTGGAAATTTTAGTGAGCATTTCACCAAGATCAATATTTTAGATGAAATGAATATTCAGGTTCTGGAAAAAAAAAGAGCAATAAAAAACATATAAATAAATTATTGGCATACATGCAAGCGAGTTATACAAATAGTCATTCATTATCTCTGAAAATGCAGACAATAGTGCCACATGGTCTCCCTGAAAATGCAGACAATAGTGCCACATTCATTATACAAATAGTCATTCATTATTGACAATGCCATTCTTTCTTCTTTAAACTCCAAGCTTAGACATCCAATCAATTTTTTTTTTATCATGAAGTTGAACAATAGCCAAAACCAAATCAAATCCCTCAACCATGCAAACCCTAAATTTCTCAACTAAGATAAGTCGCAAATCAAACTATTCAAAACCCTAATTTACACAAGTAAATAAGCAAACAATTGTTATACCCAACTGAAACAAAATCCTCAAAACCTCAACCTTCAAAGACACCAAATCTCTACATTGAAAACCCCTAAAACCAACTATGAAATAAACATATCACCTCATTGTGCTAAACACAAACAACTGAAACAAATCAACAACCATATGTACTGAACCCCAAATGAACAAACCCCTCAAAACCCGAAGCTTCTCAACCACCAAAATCCCCAAAGATGATAGTCTTCCTTCCAAAATCCCAACTTTCTGCAGAATGAACAAAACCCCACCATTTCTAACTCGTCAATAACCACGAGTCTGAAACCCCATTAATTCAAAACCGCTAAACCCATCAAAACCCAAAGCTTCCTAACCACTGAAATCCCCAAATCTGACCTTCAAAATCTCAACTTTCCGCATATTGAACAAAACCCCAACATCTCTAACTCATCAATAACCACAAATCTGAAACCCCATTTATTCAAAATCAATAAACTCATCAAAACCCAAACCTTCCTAATCACTTAAACCCCAAATGTGACTAACATCCCTTCAAACTTGAAACACATAAAAATCAGAAATTGAATAACACCCAACATTTCTAACCACAAATCCAAACACCCCCTTGCTTCAAAACCCCGGACACTTCATCTACCAATCAAACTAAACGAATCAAACAACCAGAACAATAAACAAACATTCTTTATTTGTTACCTGATGAAGAAAAAAACTTTCTCCGTACTCTTTCCTTGCGAACTCACTCACGAAACTCACCTCGCCAACTTGAACAAAAACCTCGCAAAACTCACGAAACTCACGAACACTTGAACAAAACACCTCGCCAGCTTCTTCTGTTCAATTCTTTTCGCCAGCTTGAACAAAACGGCTCCCTCCAAAGCGCCAAAATTTTTTTTGCCAAAGCCAAAGCGCGAAACTCACGTGAAAAGCAAAAGCTTAGCAACGGTTTTAAACCGTTGGCATTTAGCCACGGTTTTTGGCCGTGGCAATCCTTTTTTAGCCACGGTTTTAAACCGTTGGCCGTTATAGCCACGGTTTTAACCGTTGGCAGTTAGCCACGGTTTTAACCGTTGGCAGTTAGCCACGGTTTTTGGCCGTGAAAACCTTTTTTTTAGCCACGGTTTTAAACCGTTGGCCGTTATAGCCACGGTTTTTTGCCGTGGCAAATTAACCAACGGTTTAGAGCCGTGGTCACCTCCCCGTAGCTAAACAAGCCTTTTGGTGTAGTGTTGGTATACTATAGATGAGGAAAATAGAGTGACCAATATTGTCTGGATCCATCTTGAGTCAGTTCAACTAGCTAAGTGTTTCCCATAAGTGATGCTTATGTATTGCATTTATAAAACCAGTCGTTATCGGATGCCACTATTTGAGATTGTGAGTGTGATGTCGACTGGGAAGACTTTAAATGTCGCATGTTGTTTTAAGTCTTCGGAGAACAAAGAGTCGTATGCTTGAGCTTTGAAAAAATTATTAGGGGATTTTTAGTCAGACAACTCGCCAACCATGTTTGTCACTGATAGAGAGCTGAGTTTTATCAAAGCAATTGAACGAGTCTTTCTTAGAGCAAAGATATTATTATGTGCACGACACATAAATACAAATATTGAAAAGAAATGCAAAATACACTTTGAGGATTGATGCAATCGTTTTTCGCTCCCTATTTTGACCCGGTTCCTGCTGACCTGTTGATCTGCACAAATAGCACACGTGAGCCACGGACTACCGTTGTGGTGGCCGATGACACTTTGATGCTAAAGTCAGATAGGGATCTGATGAAGGTGTAATGCTGCAACAAGAAATTTGTAGCTTCCCTTAGCATACCAACCACATGTCTTAATTATAGTACAAGGAGTACTGATTCTACTAGGCCATCGTAGGCGTAGTTTAGGAATGAGATCTTCATGGAGATCCTTCTCTAATTAGGAGTCGTGTTGTAAGAGGGAAGTTCCCTGTTAACATTGTGCTTCTAGATACGCGGGAGATAGTTCCCAATCCAAGAGCAATCCGTGGAAAGGAGTTTCCTTGTGTGCAATGTACTTTGATATTTGCTTCCTGATTGGAAGTAGAGAGTAACTGTAGTTGCCCGTCCGAAGCTGATATTCGAGATACTTGCCTTAGTAGAGCTTACGGGTATTTGAGAATAGTTGCGAGACGTGTGGGCCTAGCGAGCTGTGAGAGTTCGGGTCCGCCCAACAGACTGAATTGAGCGGGCTTAAAACCGCTTGGGCCTGTTTAGTGTTGGGCTGATGTTGGGGCCCGTATTTTCTCGAAATCATCATGACACGTTTATGGGTCAGAGGAATGACCGTTTTTATGTATCATCAACTACTCCCCCCGAGTTAGTGGGCTGTCACATCGGTTCACTAAGTCATCTCTTGAAGGGATGTGCTACTCATGATGATTGAGTCTGAATCGTTGCTTGAGCTGCACGTCGCATTAATGGCACGTGCGTTGGTTCGACGAAAAATAGGCGGTAAACCATCCTCTATTTAGGTCATCTGTAGTGTAGAGTCTAACTCTTCTATTCTCTTTGCTTTTGAAGATATCACTCTGATTAAGAAACATTGTCGCCCAACCAAACCTTTTTGACAATGCAATCTTGGCCAAGGGCTTGGAGTTTTTAGAAGACAGGTTGTTGTCCGAGCTTGGCCTTGCTGAAATCTGTACGAAGTTTGGAGTCTGAGGATTTGCCATTGTACGTCCTGACGGATGACCAAACGCCAAGTCATCTCCGACTGGTTTCATTTGCTTGCATTGCGAGATGCTTCAGACCGGAGTAAGCTTTCCAGTTCTGGACATGATTTGGGAGTTCCTGGATCTTTTGAGGATTCCTCTGGCCCAATTGGGGCCAAATGGGTATATGATTATCCTTATGATTCTGCTAAGTGCCAAGGAGACCGGTGTTACCGTAACTTCGCGGGTAATTCAGTTGTTGACTTGTCCTTGGCTGAAGAGTAACATTGTCTGTAAGATGACGTCGCCGACTTGCTTCGTTAATCTGCTCGATGATTTCAAGTTCTAGCAGAAATATTGCTTCTTGGCTCCTGTGGATTTAGAGTATTTAGAGTATTTTCGGTGCAAGGGTCGTTCGCTCGAGCGACAGTTCAGGCTGCTTCGTAAGTTCAACCCTTTTCTTGTGACTTTGATATGCTGGATGGCAGGCTGACTGATCATTGCTTGTGTTTCCTTGTAGGAAGGTTTCCTACTACTCTTCTTACTTTAGAGGAGAAAAATACCATAGAGACATTCCGCGATTTGCCAAAGAGGAACGCAGCTGATTTCATAAGAGTTTTCAACTTCATCCGCAGCAGGCTGTGGGACAACTGGCACGTTGCCCCCACTTTGTACCGAATGTCACGAATTAAGGTGGAAGATGGGGCCCCTTCGAGGAAGAGGAAGGCTGCTAGAGCCAAAGCTCCCGCTCTATCTGACCCTGAGGAGCCGTCTGAAATGCTTGCCTCCTTTGTGAGGACTGGGTCATCTTCGGCTTGACCCACTCCTATAAGGGAAGAGTGGGGAGGATACGAGTCTGCTAGGCCTGTTGGGGCGAAGACCGACATTTTCGACTTGGAAAAAGATTACTTGCGGTTTGTTAGAGTTGCAGACAGGTCGAACCTCTAAATGACCGTCTGGTGAAGGTTGCAATGGCAGCTTCCGTTGGTACTGATTTGCGCCGGACTGTTCCTCTAGAAGGTTCTCGTGAAGATTCGCCTGAGCTAGAAGTGTTGGAGGGTCCTTTGGATAAGTCGCTTCTTCCTTAACTTTCGGATCCCGTTGAGTCGTCCCGCAATAAAGGGTCGACTATTAGTAATAAAGGGAAGGCTACAGAGGAGAGCCTGAGGACGGTGGCAACCGTGAAGGGTGGCGTTGGCGTGATTCCTAATCTGGGGAAGTTTCATCCGGGTGCACGGATAAGCCTATTTGCACCGAACTTGGTGAAGATGAGTTTACTGGTCTGGCACCAAGGGGTTGACGTGGAGTATGCTTCGAGAAAACATATAAGCAAACGTCATAGCTAGCTGATGGATTGTGCTTCGAAGCCCGAGGAAGATACGCTGGAAGGGTGTATGGATAAGGGTTTAAAGTTCCTTATACTGGGTATGTCTCACTTGAGCCACGTGGCCGTTGCTGGGATGGAAGTCGAGGAGGCTCGCGAGAGGGTAGACACCTTGGAGTGTGTCTTCTCACACATGCAGGTGTTGTATTCTGACGTGCTCTATGAAATTGAGCAATTGAAGAAACAGGCCAATGAGCAGAGGTTGGATAAGTCAGCCGTGATTGTTGAGACTCAGATGGCTCATTTGGAGGATCTTGAGCGTGATCTGTCGGAGGCGGTGTCCGAGATAGACGAACTTAAGCAGAAGTTGAGCCGGATCCGCAGAAAAAGTCGAGGTTGTGCAAGAAGCTGCGGCTAAAGCGTGTTCTGAACCGCGATCTCTTGCTGAAGAGAGTGCTTTGAAAGAAGCTGATTGGGCTGTTGAGAAGCAACAGTTGGAATTCGATGTCGAGTTCTATGCTCGAGAGGCGAGGAAGGCATATGACCAGCTTGAATTGGAGTGGCATGAGCTTAGTGTTGTGAAGAGCAGTCTGGCCACAAAGCTGTCTCAGGTCGACACGCCGACTGGAAAGTTGAAGCTATTAGAGCATGAACTTGTTGATGCGAAGGTATTAGAGGAAGAGCTTCTTCAAGAACAAGGTAAATGTGAGTTTCGCTGGGTTGTACATGGTCGGCTGGAGTTGCTGGTGCTGATGAAGGAGGAACATCCGGAGTGGGATATTGGCTGCTATAAGAAGATGTTGTATGTAGACTTGTCTGTTACCTCCACGTCATCGGGCGAGGAAGATAGTTTAGGCCCTGACGTTCAGGCCGTGGCACACGTAGACGCAACTCCTGCTCCATTTTCCACTAAGCTCAACTCTTCTGTTTCAGTACCTTCTCCTGATAAGGAGTGAACTTGGTTTGTACCTCTTTTTGTTTTGATCATTAATGGAAACGGTTTTATCCGTTTCGCGCTTGTCGTCTCTATTGCATGTTTTTCATTTCGCCTTGTCGTGTTGCTCTGGCATAGGCTGGTTGAATCAATAGGACGTTGGCTGGTATGTATGCCTCAAAGAGCTTGATCGCTTTGTGTTGTGAATGTTTTAGGGTCATCGATGTGTAGTCATGTTCGATAGTGGGCATGTTGTAGACAATTTAGCTAAGGGTTGAGTTGCCTGAGCTGTGTTTTGTCCCCAAGGTAAACTGCTTGAGGCTTGCCCCACTTGTCTGATCAGTCGGCTGCAGCTGCTGCTATAGGCGAGTTGCGATGGCTGAGCATATGTGTCAGAGTGTTCGTGCCGAGTAAGGCACCGTAAGCTCGGGTTGGCATCCTAAGTAGCTTTTATCTGGGCACTAGCCATACGACCTTTGTATCAGCGTGAGTGGCCTTAGCTAATATTAGAATGTCAATCCGTTTGAGCGTGAAGACGCTGACTCAGCTAGATTCATGTTTGCGGCCACTATTTGGAAGGAGAGCTTTGGTCGCGTGGTGAGCTGCTTGGGGCTCCCACCTTCGGAATCATCTATGTCCGAGCAATGTGGGCTACAAATTCAGAGAGTGAAGGTTTGGCGACTATGCTGAAGAGTAGTAGTCCCGTGGCGAGTCATCGACATCAGTTAAGGACTGACTAGTCTCCCATCTTTCGATCCATCTACACCCACCCTGCGTGGTGGGGGCTACAAGTTTGAGTAAAAGGGTTCGGTGACCAGGCTGAAAAACAGTGGTCATGTGGCAAGCCTTCAAGATCAGTTCGGGACTGACTAGGCTCCCACATTCCAAATCATACACCTGTGCGCATCAAGCTACAAATTTGGGAGATTTTGGCGGCCACGCTAAAAAGCAATGGTCCCGTGGCAAGCCGTCGAAATTAGTTTGTGGCTTACTAGGCTCCAACCTTCTAGACTATTTACACCCGCGCAATGGGGGCTACAAGTCCATGGTTGCTTATTCGGTGGCCATACTGAAAAGCAATGGTCCCGTGGCGAGCCGTCGGAATCAGTTTGAGACTGACTAAGCTTACCTGATAAGTTTGGGATTAGTGTCTGTATTGAAAGCAATGATCCCTTGGCGTGTCATTGTCACCAGCGGGCAAACACTGACTAGACTCCCACTTCCTCAGCCGACGTGATCCGCGCGGAAAGGATTAGGCTTCGGGCACCAGAAGCAGTCATCAGTCACGAACTGACTAAGCTTACCTGGCAAGTTTGGCGATCATTGTCTGTTGGAGAGCAATGATCCCTTAGCGAGTCATCGTCATCAGCGGACAAGCGCTGACTAGATTCCCACTTCCTCGACTGTCGTGGCCTGCGCACAATGGACTAGGCTTTGGGCTGATATCCGTTGTTGAGAGTTAGTTCGTTGTTGAAGCGAGTGACATACTCTCTATAGTCTCGTGGGACCTCTGCTTTAGAGAGAGTATGTAGCGTGGGCCTTTTAAGAAACGCTGGCTCCCTACGAAACATGTCAGGAACTCTTTTGCCAGTGTCTTGAAGGAGTCGATCGACTTCGGTGGAAGGTTGTGGAACCACGTTAGTGCTGAGCTTTTCAGACTAGTGGGAAAGGTTCTGCACATGACATACTTGGATCCTTCTTTAAGGGCCATTACGTGCTTGGCATGGCGTAAGTGGTCGAAAGGATTGGTGGTTTCTTCATAGAAGTCATGCTTCGAGGGAGTGAACTTCCTTGGAAGAACCTCATTCATGATCCGGTCCACAAATGGAGGGACGGAGAGGCGGTATTGTACGTTTGGATTGTGCGCCCCTCTACAGAGGGGATTCCGAGGGTCGAACCTCTCTATCCTGGCAACGGGCTCAACGTCAGTCGCGCAACCTTCCCTAGTCCAATGAGAACTGGGGGGGGCTTGGCTTTCCTGTGCTTGCTCCCTGCCATCCTTCCGATATGAAGGCTCGTGATGCTCCTGGTTTCCATTGGTAGGTGGTGGATTTTGTAGTGTGAGAGCCTCCACCGCCTTGGCTATATGTTGTGTTTGAGATGATAGCCTATTGATTCGGGGGTCCGTTGTTGCCGTCGTCGGCGTGGGGGCGTGCGTGTGCACCCCGTATATGACTGGAGCTGCTGAAAGCGGTGGTGTTGTGCCAACCAGAGCGTTTGACGTGTCCCCCTGCTCTCCGTTGTTGCGTGACTTGGTGGTCACATCAAAGGAGACGACTCTAATGAAAAGTTAAGAACTCTGTCGTCCCCACGAATGTCGCTAAACTGATGAAGTCGTTTTTCGCTCCCTGCTGACCTGTTGACCTGCACAAGTAGCACACGTGAGGCACAAACCACCGTTGTGGTGGCCGATGGCACTCCGATGCTAAAGTCAGACATGGATATGAGAAAGGTGTAACACTGTAACAGGGATTTTGTAGCATCCCTTAGCTTACCAACATCATGTCTTATTTATAATGCAAAGAGTCCTGGTTCTACTAGACCATTGTAGGTGTAGTTTAGGAATGATATTTTAGTAGAGATCCTTCTCTAATTAGGAGTCGTGCTGTAGGAGGAAAGTTCCCTATTAGCGCTGTACTCCTAGATACGCGGGAGATAGTTAAAAATCCAAGAACAAGCCGTGGAAGGGAGTTTCCCTGCGTGGAATGTACTCTGATATTTGCTTCCTAATTAAAAGTAGAAAGCAGTTGTAGTTGTTCGTCCGAAATTGATCCTTGAGATACTTGCCTTAGTAGGGCTTACGGGTATTTGAGAATAGCTGTGAGACGTGTGGGCCTAGCGTGCTATTAGAGTTCGGGTCCGCCTGGCAGACTGAATTGAGCTTGCTTAGAACCGCTTGGGCTTGTTCAATGTTGGGCTGATGCCGAGGCCTGTTTAGTGTTGGGCTGATGCTAGGGCCCGTATTTCCTCGAGATCATCATGATACGTGTATGACTCAGAGGAGTGACCATTTTTATGTATCGTCAAGGATAATGATGGGTGGAACGACGTTATTGGTTTTTTCACTGACTTGTATGGATCAAGTACAAAGGAAAAATGAAAGTCGGCAATTGTTGAGATCGAGACAAAATGAGCATCACAACTGAAGTGCTTGTGTTATTTGAGGACGGTTATGTATTTGCAGAAGGAGTACTTCATGAGTGCATGGACCAATATTTTCATGCATAGCTTTGACAAATCCACTGTTGAATGCTATAAATGCCATAAGCTTGCACACTTTCAGAATGAATGTCCAAAGAAGGAGACAAAAGCAATAGCAAACTATGTGGAAGGTAGTAAAGAATTGTTGATGGCATCCGTGGATGATGCATATGTGAATGATAAGGATGCCATCGAAGAAGATATGTGGTTTCTCGACTTTGGATGCAACAATCACATGTGTGGCAACAGAGAGTTTTTTTCAAATTTTGATGGAAATTTTAGGGAGAAGGTGAAATTGGGAGATAAATTCAAGCATGGATGTGATGGACAAAGGTAATGTGTGAATGCTGGTGAATGGCTTTGTATAGATTATCACTGGCATGCTCTATGTTCTAGGATTAAATAATAGCTTGATGAGCATTGTTCAGCTAGCTGAGAAGGGACTTGCAATCCACATACAACGAGGAACATGCAAAATTTATCACCTTGAGATAGGGCTAATTATGGAGATTACAATGTCCTCGAATCGACTGTTCAAGCTGTTTGCTCAAATACAGCTAAAGGAAAAAGCTTGTTTCAATTATTTCATGGAAGATCCAGCTCGACTTTGGCACTGCAGATATGGTCATCTAGGCTTCAATGGTCTAAAAATTCTTCAACAAAAGGGAATGGTGAGAGGACTGCCTTGTCTTGAAACCGCGTCGAAAGTATGTGAAGATTGCTTGGTGAGATGAAGCTTCAATGGTCTAAGCAACAGAGAGATCCATTTCTGACAAGTTTAAGGCCAAATTGTATTGAAAAATATTGTTCTCCATTCATTGAATAGAATACAAGCTTATATAGAGCTAACTTTGACATAACCTAATAGAAATAGGAAACCTAGCAAACTTAGGAAACCAAAATACAATAGGAAATCTAACCAAACTTAGGAAACCAAAATACAATAGGAAAGTCTTCCTAACCCCATAAAACTTCTAACCCCATAAAACTTGAAACACAATATGCTAAAATATATTTTACTAGGATGTATTTCCTAATAATAGGATGTATTTCCTAATACCCCCCCTCAAGTTGGAGGTCAAGTCACTATCCGAGCGCAGGAGAATACCATAACCGGGAGTACCTTTCAAATAGCGGACAACGCGCAATGCAGCATCCCAATGCTCCTGTCGCGGTTGCTGCATAAACTGAGATAGAACATGAACCGAGTACGTCAAATCAGGACGTGTGACCGCCAAATAGACCAAACGCCCCACCAGACGCCTATAAGACTCGGGATCCGAGAGAAGAGAACCCGTGGCACGTGCCAGTTGATGGTTTTGTTCGATCGGAGACATAGCAGGCTTCGAACCCAAGAGACCCACCTCCGAAATAATATCAAGTGCATATTTACGTTGACAAAGAAACAACCCTGCAGAGCTGCGGGCAACCTCAATACCAAGGAAGTATTTAAGGACCCCGAGGTCCTTCATATGAAAACAGGAGCCAAGGTAGCTTTTAAACAGAGCCAAAGCAGCAGAATCATTCCCAGAGAGTATTAAATCATCAACATACACAAGCACATTAATTTGAACCGGCCCCTTCTTATAAGTAAAAAGGGAATAATCAGAATAGGACTGTAAAAAACCATACCCTTTTAAAGCTGACACGAGCTTAGCAAACCAACATCGAGGAGCCTGTTTCAATCCATATAGAGATTTACGCAACCGACACACCAAACCAGGTTCATCAGAGGTAAAGCCAGGAGGGAGTTTCATATAGACCTCCTCATTTAGATCCCCATGCAGAAAAGCATTGTGTACATCCATCTGATGCAACTCCCAATTTTTAGAAGCCGCAATTGCAAGGAATGCGCGAACAGTCGTCATCTTTGCCACTGGAGCAAATGTCTCGCCATAATCTATCCCTTCGGTCTGATGATTACCGAAAACAACCAAACGAGCCTTCAATCTCTCAATACTAGCATCAGATTTGTACTTTATCTTATACAACCATTGACTACCAAGCGCTTTCTTCCCTGAAGGCAACTTTTCCATAGTCCACGTCCCATTGTCTTCCAAGGCCCGCATCTCGGCTTGCATAGCGGCGCGCCACCCTGCATCTTGTACAACCTCCTTAAAAGACTGTGGCTCTCTTCCAACTGTAATAGCTGCAATAAAATTTCGGTGTTTCACAGAAAAACTGTCACAACTAACATAATGTGCTATAGGATAAGGTGTACCTGAGGGAGGTGAAGATGTAGAAGCAGGTGAAGCGGAGGATGGACTATTTTTCTTCACCGTAGTGTGTGTAACAAAGTCACGTAGCTTAACCGAAGAATACTTTTCTCGAAAGCCACGACCTAAATGCTCACTTGGCGGAGCATCTCCCGACACTGCCCCCCCTGAATCATCCGTAGGAGAAGGCGTAGGCAACACCTGTGGTTGCGGTGCAGAGAGCACGGGCTGCAACGGCGTGGCGGTGGGCTGTGGTATGGCTCGCGGCTGCTGGGCTGGAGCAGGCCTGGGTGTGGACGGTGTGGCGGCCTGTGGCGGCGACGGCAACTGTGTGGTGACCTGCGGCTGCTGGTCTGGAGCATCCCTGGGCGTGGGAGGGCGTACTAGCTGCCCCTCCTCAGCATTTTCTAAAAAATCCGGAAAATCCACCCCGTCATGCAAATCACCATGAATGTCATTGCGAGCAGCAAAATTAGGAGCCTCAACATCAAGATATGGGAAGACATTCTCATAAAACTTGACATCCCTTGACACAAAAAAATCTTGCTTGTCCAAATCAAACAAATACCAACCCTTCTTGCCAAACGGATATCCCACAAAAACACATTTACGACTCCTACTGGCAAACTTATCACCCTTTGCCTTCTGATTATGAGCGAAGCACAGAGAACCGAAAACACGCAATTCACCAAATGAAGGCGGACTACCAAACAAGACTTCATATGGAGTTTTATTGCCAAGAATACTAGAAGGTGTCCGATTGATGATATGAGCAGCGGCAAGGGCACATTCCCCCCAAAAATAAAGCGGTAGACCACCCTGAAATCGTAGGGCACGAGCAACATTCAAAATGTGTTTATGTTTCCTTTCTGCCCGGCCATTTTGTTGAGGAGTCCCCACACAAGAAGTTTGAAACAGAATGCCATTGACCAAAAAATAATCCTTTAGGCAATTAAATTCAGTACCATTATCACTACGAACAATCTTCAAATTCTGAGAAAATTGTCTATCAATCATAGCTATAAAGGACAGAAACATTTTAAAAACTTCTGTTT
This sequence comes from Berberis vulgaris, assembly GCA_963556465.1. Lineage (NCBI taxonomy): Eukaryota > Viridiplantae > Streptophyta > Magnoliopsida > Ranunculales > Berberidaceae > Berberis > Berberis vulgaris. The sequence goes on from OY747128.1 coordinate 96,668,286, forward strand.
TATCAACTAACAGATAGATCCACACAGCGCGGGAGAAGTCATCCACTAGTGTCAAAAAATAGCGAGCCCCACAAGACGATGGTGTATCATATGGCCCCCATAAATCACAATGGACTAACTCGAAAATGCGAGTAGAGTGATTGTCACTTAACGGAAAACTATCCCTAGAATGTTTAGCACGATGACAAACTTCACATGCTTTATTCAAGTTACCACTAGAATTGCTAAAAAAAGGAAGCAACTTCACCACTTTCTCAGAAGGATGCCCCAATCTGCGATGCCATAGCTCCAAAGAAGTTGAAGGAGCAACTGAAACTGCTTTCACCTTTGTCTCCTCCCGTAAGTAGTATAGTCCATCCCTTCCGTCACCCGTTCCAATCACCTCCCTCGTGTGTCGGTCCTGGATAGCACACAAGTCGGAGTTAGTTATGAATTCACAATTTATATCATCACTCAATTGTAAAGCCGAAATTAAATTACAATTTAATTTTGGAACATAAAGAACATGGTTAAGAATAATTTTGTCAGTAAGCTTGACAATTCCTTCCTTCAAGGCAACAACGTTTTGACCATCTGGGAGGCCAACAGAACAGGGAGTCACAGTTCTTAGATCCGACAAATACGACAAATCTCCCGTAACATGATTGGAGCACCCAGTGTCAATAATCCACTTACCATTCAACCGATTAGTACCTGATCCGATGTGAAGATTGAGAGCCTGCCATTGTTGGTACCTATTGTTGGTACCTATTGTTGGTAACATGGGCGTTTGATGGAATTCTCTAATGTCCATGATAGCTCCTAGCTTATTGCTTGGTTTTAACCTTGCTCTGATACCATGACAAGTTTAAGGCCAAATTGTATTGAAAAATATTGTTCTCCATTCATTGAATAGAATACAAGCTTATATAGAGCTAACTTTGATATAACCTAATAGAAATAGGAAACCTAGCAAACTTAGGAAACCAAAATACAATAGGAAATCTAACCAAACTTAGGAAACCAAAATACAATAGGAAAGTCTTCCTAACCCCATAAAACTTTTAACCCCATAAAACTTGAAACACAATATGCTAAAATATATTTTACTAGGATGTATTTCCTAATAATAGGATGTATTTCCTAATAATTTCCTAAAGAAGGCGCATAGAGAGCTTTTCATGTTCTTGAACTGGTGCATGCCAATATAAGTGGACCTATCAGCCCTATGTCCAACAACGACAGAAGGTACACGATTAGTTTAATTGATGACTATAGTCGTAAAGTTTGGGTTTATTTCTTGGTTGAGAAGTCGGAAGCATTTATTACCTTCAAGAAATATAAGAATCGTGTAAAAAAGAGACTGGTTCGAGTATAAAAGTTCTTCGTACTGATCATGGGGGTGAGTTCACATCACTTGAATTCACTGATTTTTGTAGTGAGAATGGTATTTGAAAGCAACTAACAACTACATACACCCCTCCCTCAACAAAACGGTGTTGCGGAGATGAAGAATTGAACTATCATGAATATGGTTCGAAGTATGCTTTCAGGGAAGAAAATGCCCAAAACATTCTGGCCTGAAGCTGTAAATTGGATAGTTCATGTTCTCAACAGGAGTCCAACTCTTGCAATGAAGAGCATAACTCCCAAAGTAGCTTGGAGCGGATTCAAACCATCAGTGGGTCACTTCAAGGTGTTGGGGCGTGTCTCACATGTTCATATTTTTTATTGCAAACGGACAAAGCTCGATGATAAGAGTTTAAGATGTGTTTTACTTGGAGTCAGTGAGGAGTCAAAGGCATATAGGTTGTATAATCCCATTTCTCAAAAGATTATAGTAAGCAGAGATGTGGTGTTTGAAAAGGACAACGTGTGGTGTTTGAAAAGGACAACAGCTAGGTTCGGGACAAAAGTCATGAGGAAGTTATTCTAGTTGACGTGGATTGGGGCGACAATGATAAAGAACCAGATGCATCGGCTGGAAATAGAGATGAAGTTGAAACTAATAAGCATAGTAGTACTGAGGAAAATGAAATAGATGACTCGAATGGATCAAATGAAAGCAAATCATCTAGCTTGGGTGAAGATCCTTCACTTGAATCTTGTGAACTAAGGTCGAGAAAGCAGCCAAATTGGATGAGGGATTATGTAAGTGGAGACTATTTATCTGAGGAAGAAGACATGGCATATTTAGCCATGTTTGCAGCCAATGATCCAGTTTTATTCGAAGAGGAAGTAAAAGATGCAAAGTGGAGAACAACAATGGATGTGGAGAATGAAGCTATTCAGAAAAATGATACTTGGGAATTGACGAATTTGCATGTAGGGGCAAAGAAGGTTGGTGTGAAATGGGTGTATAAGATGAAGCTCAATGAAAATGGTGAGTGGAGAAGTAAAAAAGCTTGTCTGGTTGCAAAGGGTTACACCCAAAAACATGGTGTGGACTACACTGAGGTTTTTGCACTTGTAGCACGTTTGGAAATAGTTCGGTTAGTAGTTTCTCAACTCAGAAACGGTGGACAATTTTTCAGCTAGATGTGAATACGGCCTTTCTCCATGGAGAACTTAGTGAAGAGGTCTTCATCGAGCAACCTCCTAGTTATGAAAAGAATGATAATGAACAAAAAATATACATATTAAAAAAGGCTTTATACAGACTAAAACAAGCTCCACTAGCTTGGTATAGTCGAATATAGTCATATTTTATTAAGGAAGGTTTCGAGAGGTGTCCTTATGAGCATGCCTTGTTCATCAAAGCGGGAGAATGAGATAAATTTATAATTGTATGTCTCTATGTTGATGACTTGATTTTTATGGGCAATGATGATCATATGTTTGTCGCATTTAAGAATTTTATGATACATGAGTTCGACATGACAGACCTCAGAAAAATGAGATATTTCCTTGGCATAGAAGTAATGCAAAGACCAAAGAGTATTTTTATCTGTCAAATGCGGTATACACAAGAGGTGCTGAAAAAGTTTGATATGGATAAATGCACTTCTGTCCATAATCAAATTGTTCCAGGTTGCAAACTTGTGAGAAATGAGAATGGAGTAAGGGTGGATAGTAATCACTATAAGCAAGTAGTTGGCAGTCTAATGTATCTGACTGCTACTCGACCCGGCATTATGTTTGTGGTGAGTCTTCTGAGTAGGTACATGAATCGTCTCACAGAGCTTCATCTTCAGGCAGCCAAGAGAGTGTTGAGATATCTGAAAGGGACTTCAAATTTTGGGATACTTTATAGAAAGGGAGGAGATGAGAAGCTAGTTGTCTATACAGACAGTGACTATGCTGGAGATTTAGATGACAGAAGGAGTACTTCAGGCTATGTCTTCCTGTTGAATTCAGGAGTCGTTTCTTGGTCATCAAAGAAACAACCAATAGTCACCTTATCTACCACTGAAACTGAGTATGTTGCAGCAGCTTCATGTGATGGTCAAGCAGTTTGGGTAAGGAGGATTTTGATGGGTTTTAATCATTATCAAAGTGGTGGTACAACGGTCTTTTGTGACAACAACTCAGCTATTGAATTTCGAAGAATCCTGTATTACACGGTCGAAGCAAGCATATAGATGTCAAGTTTCATTTTCTTCGTGAGCTTACTAAAAGTGGGAGTTATAAAGCCGGTCCATTGTCACACTCAAGAACATGTTGCAGACATAATGATCAAGTCATTGAAGCTTGATATGTTCGTGAAACTGAGAAGTTTGTTGAGGTCTGCACAGATCCAAGTATAAACTGAATGAAATTGGCATTCAGTTTAAGGGAGGATGTTGAAACTGTTAGTTGTTAGTGTTGATCGAGTCATTAGGATATGTTTTTGTTAGTTGCTTAGTGGTTTGAATAAGTCCTATTATTTAGGGACAAGTTGTTTGTTTCCTATTCACTTACCACGTTAATAGGCATGTAAAACGTGGGCTGACAATGGTAACCTGGTTGGATGGTTAAGGCTATGGTGGTTTAACCCCCATGTCTTGGGTTATATACCCATTGGCGGCATGCTCGCTTTGATATACCTCAAGACCTTATGTGCAGCATCCAAATGTCGTGTTCTAGGCTTGTCCATAAACTGACTTAGGACATGTACTGAATAAACCAAATTGGTCTCGTGATCGTTAAATATATCAATATTCCAACGAGCTTGCGATATGTTGCGGGATTTGATAGTAAATCTCCATCATCCTGTGTGAGCACCAAGTTTTGATCCATAGGATAACGTGAAGACTTTGCTCCAAGATACCCTGTGTCCTCCAATATTTCAAGTGCATATTTTCGTTAAGATAAAGCAATCCCTTTGGATGACCTCGCGACTTTAATGCCAAGGAAATATTTTAATTTTCCTAGATCTTTGAGCTTGAACTTTGCAACAAGAAATTGTTTTGTTTCTTCAATGTATTGGAGATCATAACTTGCCAATATTACATCATCAACATTTACAATAATTGTAGTAAAGCTGTTACCCTTGGATCGGACAAATAATGTGAAATCATCCTTAGATTGATTGTATAGCATGCTCATATGAGAGCATATGATAACTTAAGAACCATTGTCTCGATGCTTGCTTGAGACCATATAAGGACTTGTTCAACTTGCATACTCGAGTCTCCCCCTTTCGGCCGAATCCAGGAGGAAGACTCATGTACACATCTTCAAAAAGATCACCATAAAGAAAAGCATTGTTGACGTCAAGTTGACATAAATGCCAACCCTGTGTGGCTGCAAGAGCAAGGAGAAAACGAACTATAGTCAATTTAGCAACAGAAGCAAAGGTCTCTTTATAATCAATACATTCAACTTGACTGTATCCTTTAGCCACAAGACGGGTTTTGTAGTGCTCAACACTACCATCTGGATTAAGTTTGATCTTATAGACTCATTTACAACCAACCAGATGCTTGCCAGGAGGAAGAGGTTGTAAAGTCCAAGTGTTATTGGTTTCTAGAGCATCAATCTCACTTCTCATGGCCTGATGCCACTTTGGATCCTGCATAGCCTGCATAAAATGGTAGGTTCTTTGACTAAAGAAAGGGAAATGGTGTAAGCCTTGTGAGAGGTGGATAAATGGTCATAGGAAAGAAAATCCAAAAGGGGGTAAACAATACATGTAGAAGACCTAACGTTCGAAGCAAATGAGTGGGACGATCGGGAAGGCAATCGAGCATCAAGAAGATATTATTGAAGATAAGATGGCTCACGGGTGGCACGAGTAGAGATGCGAAGTGGGAGAGGAGGGTCTAAGGGTGGAACAGGGACGACTGCTTGGGGTTGGGTTTCCAAGGTTTCTACTTGGTCGGTGACGGAAATGTCGGATTGGGCGATCGGTCGGTGGGAGTGGTCCGACCGGTCAGAGAAAAACATTGTTGGAGGATAAAAAAATCGGAGCATGAGCGACCGGTCGGGGAAGTGTGTCGGACTGGCCAGTGAGGTGATTGTGCATTTTGTCATAAAAATAAGGAAAAGTCTCCTCATGAAAGATGAAGTCACGAGAAACAATGACTTTTTTGTGGGTGACATCATAGACTTTGTATCCTTTTTGCCCGTGAGGGTATCCAAGAAAGACACATTGACTAGAACGAGCATCAAATTTGTTAGGACGTTAGGCATGTGTGGAAGCGAAACATAGACAACCAAATACTAGAAGGTGAGAGTAGGTGTGTGGTTTGTTAAAGAGAAGTTCAAAAGGCGTTTTTCTTTAAGAACAGAGACGGTGTGCGATTAATGAGATGGGCAGCGGTGAGAATTGGTTCTCCCAAAAAATATTTAGGGAGATGTGCTTGAAACAAAAGAGCACGAGCGACATTCAAAAGATGTCTATATTTGCGTTCCGCCACCCCATTCTGTTGGGGCGTAGAGACACAAGAAGTTTGATGGGTAATGCCTTTTGAAGCATAAAAATCCGTGAGAAAAAATTTAAGTCCATTATCACTGCGAATGGTTTGAATTTTGGAAGAAAATCGGTTTTCAACATAATTAATGAATGAAATTAAGAGTGTGTGTGTGTGTCAGACTTGTGTTTCATGAGAAAAATTCAAGTACTTTGTGTATAATCATCAACAATGGTAAGAAAATAACGCGCTCCAGAAAGGGAAGCAACGTGATATCCTCCCCAAATGTTAACATGTAATAAGGAAAAATGAGCAATACTTGAAATATGGGATAAAAGAAATTTATTTCTAGTTTTTTTTGCCAAAGGACAAATAACACATTTATTGGAAACACAAGTACTAGCATCACGAAAAGAGACAGGAAGGAGATGGTGTGTGTTTTGAGTGATGTGACAAGTGGTAGAAGTTGTGGTGTGGAGTCGTCCAGATAGTACAAACCATCAAGCTCAGTTGTTGTCCCAATCATCTTCCCCGAACGAAGGTTCTGTATCATACAAGAATTGTTGAGAAAAATGGTGAGAAAAAGAGAATTTTTTGTGAGTTTGCTAATGGAAATTAAATTTAGATTAAAAAAAGGGAACACGAAGAACATCATGCAAGGTAAAAACAGAAGAGAAAGTCATGGTGCCAATGTGTGTAACAAGCAAGTGTACCATCAAGAAGCTCAACGGTTCGATTGTGGACAGATTTGAAAAATGTGAGTAAATGAGGGTATGAACTATACGATCAGTGGCGCCGTTATCAAGGATCCAAGATGAACGAGGGCCATAAGATTTGAGAGAGAGTACTTCACTTGTCAATTTTGTAATAGAAAGGTCATTACCAATATTGTGAGCCTTGGACTCGTTGTTGGTCAACAAGGCCATGATTTGCTTGCACTGCTCGGAAGTGAATGAACGATCCAAAGAAGTAGACACATTATTGCCCTTAGGACAATCTTTCTTAAAATGTCGTTGTTTAGTGGGATTGGCGTTCTTAAATTTCCAACAATTGTCGATAGTATGGGTTTTCAATCCACAATAATCACAAGTGAGATGAAAACGACAGTCAGCAGCAATATGACCTACCCTGTCACGTGTTCCACACTTGACGTCGGAATTAAAGGGCTTTTGGGGTCCTCTTAACTTGTCAATGTTACATGCAACTTTGGGATCAATGTTTGGCATGGCAAAGACGGCGGTGGCTATGTGGTGTATGGGTGGATATGACTGAATTCTGGGGTGCTAATAGCTTGATCCTTTAAAATCGGGTTTTTTTCTTGTGTGGTGGTATTGAGTACTCAGGGTGCAAATAGCCCAGAGCTTTAAACAACTTGATGAAATTTCTTTCCCTTTTTCTTCTTTTGGGACTCGGCGATCCGTGAGAAGAGATCTTTCACAGCCGAAAAGAGATCTTCTGATGGAGATAATGATCTGATGAAGAGATAGTGATCTTCTTTGACAGTGGGAAGATAATGATCTTTTTTCACAGTCGAAAGACAATGATCGGTGAGATAATGATCTGATGAAGAGATCACGGTGAGAAGAGATCTTCTGATCTGATGAAAACGATGGATGGAGATGATCTGAGACAATCACTGGTACCAAGATGAAGACGATGGATTGTTTGTTGATCGGTGATGAGAAGTTTGTTTTGATCGGTGATGTTGACGATGGATGGAGATGATCTGAGACGATCACTGGTATCAAGATGAAGACGATGGATTGTTTGTTGATCGGTGATGAGAAGTGTGTTTTCGATCAGTAATTGAAACGATATGTTGATGATGAAGAACTAATTCGGTGATGATTGATCAATGATTCCGACGATGATGGACTGGATTGATCAGTGATTGCAACGATATGTTGATGATGATGAACTGATCGGTGACGATGATGTTGATGAGGATTGATCAGTGATTGCAGCGATGATGATTGGTCAATGATTCCGACAATGATGGACTGGATCGATCAGTGATTGCAACAATATGTTGATGATGATGAACTGATGGCGCTAGAAGAAGGGCAAAAGGAAAGGAGTTTGTTGGTAGAAGGGTTTGATTCCGTCATTTTACGACTAGGGCTTAGTTCCAGAGAAAGTTGCTCTATACCATGAAAAGATAATAATTGGAGAATTTGTATTTAATTATTTTCCTTGACTGAATACAAGCTTATATACGCTAACTTTGATCTAACCTTGTAGAAACAGGAAACCTAAGACTTCTTATTCTATTCTGACTTTTCGAACATATTCTATACTGACTTTTCTATTATGTAATATATATGTAGACTTTCTCTCTTTAACAGTAACAGTCGTCTGTTGAGTCCAAATCCATTGATTCACTTCCCTGAAACATAGAGAAACAATTTGTACTTCGTATTATTATGGCTTTCCAATTAATAAAACAAAAACCGGATAAATGAGGGTCTTTCATTTCGTAGCTAAAACAAATTCCTAACCTGAAGGAACTTGGTATACTTAGATATGCTCGATTCACGTGAATCTAAGATAAATTGCAAGGCGTTTCCTCAATTTCAGGTATGTAACATCCTTCTTAGATGTTGTCTTAGATGATGCTGCCACAGCCATCTGAGGCAAATAAAGATATAAATATCTCAGAAAATGATGCAATGAAAAAATAGATGTCAATATGAGGGAGGGGAACTATCATACCTCGTCAAACCGATTCTTCATATTTGGAGGGCTGAGTGCTAAATAAGCATATGCCATTAGCTCCACTGGCCAACCAGTGATCCGCAATGGGAATCATTAAGACCTGCTCAAAGAATTACAGTGCAGAAACACCTACAGTAAGTCTCCATTAACACCATAAAAAATAAAGTGAAGACATAAATTTTGCAAACAAATTGTCAACTTCAGGGGGGAAATATATCTGAAGTAGCCTCAGGCTAACATGGTTCATTATTTTCATCATGGTGAAGAAGCATGGGGTGCAAAGGCCCATCAATCGAAAGAATACAACAAACAGAAACTTATATAACAGAGAGAAGAGTAATGTTTGTTTCGTTAGGTACTCACGCAGACAAGCCATGCTTTTGTAAGGCTTCAGATTTCTCCTTGTAACATTTGTCAGATTTGTCAAGCGACACAGAGAGCTCAACTAAATCAGTTGGGTTGGTGCCCTCTTTTGGAACAAGCCCATATGATAGCAAAAGCTCCCTATTTGATTTCTTCCCGTAGGATATGAAAACCTGAGAAAATGCCAATGGTAACCTGGTTTGATGGTTAAGGCTGTGGTGGTTTAAACCCCACGTCTTGGGTTCTATACCCACCAGCGGCATGCTTGCCTTTCAAAAAAAAAAAAAAACCCTGAGAAAATCAACTACATCAAGCAATGCATGTATACAATATATTATGGTTTATTCTGTTTGTAGATATGAACAAACAAACCACGAAGAATGGTTAAGGCGTTGTGGACTTGATCCACAGATCCTTGCTTCGAGACTCACTGGAGGCATCTTTATTTCGGGGTGGTGTTCGACCCGTAGGTCGCATCTCGGGACTAGGTTACGGACCCTAGGCTAAAAAACCGGCTTGCCTTTCAAAAAAAAAAAACATGAGAAAAGAATGCCGAAAGACCATCTGAAAGTCTCCATGTTGAATACTAGAATTGAAAAAGTACATATACGGTCAAAAAGAAGTTATGAGATGGCTAAAAGCAGTCCCTTAAAACACTTCAAATACTAGAGCTTTTTTTCGACAACTAATGAGACTTCCCAAAATTATGAGAATCTATGAGCTAGTTAACACTTAAACAGTGTACTGTCAAAAATGTAGTACCTCCTCTGGAACAAGTCGGGGTGCTCTGAGAATATCCTGAGCCTCAAATCCTCATACCTGCTCAAGTTGCAACAGTCCATTTCAGTTATTAGTAGTTGTTCTTACATGCACAACAAAAATGAAGGGAACAATAGGCAAAGAAGAACATAACTAAAAAAATACATAAAAGAAAACTGAGCGTAAAATCTAGAGTGCGAAAAGAAAATATGTACGTTCCAGTTACATTATTAATCCTTTCAATTGCTCGCTCTCTTATCTGTGAAGCCACCAGGTATCTGTCTAATTCTGAACGCGTCCTGAATAACATACAGAAGCTGTAGGGAAAAACTGAGAGTACACCCTTTTGTATTGGAAAGGAAACCAATATGTAATCAAGATAAAGAAGAAAAACTTACCAATACAAGAGTGAGTAGGGTGAAATTAGTGAGTAAGAAACCAAAATGTAATCAAGATACAATAAGACGTTAAAGCATAGTGAAATTAGCTGCCCCGACTTTAAATAACCATAATGTGGAACTCTGTTACTATGCATCCACACAGCACAGACTTACGTTCTCTGTGGGAATAATCGATATATAAGAAATATCATATTTAATAGCTTTAACATGTTTAAAAGTTTTGTGATAAGTTATGGTCATTTGTATTGATGATATGTTTTGCATAAGAGTTCACAATGAATCATAAAATACTAAGTGTTACAGTAAATTTATTATTTTGGAAGGTCAGGTGTTTTGCTCCGCAAATGATCATTTGTAACAACTTTCGAATTCAGCTTTATGAATAATATTGAAATCTCTTCTCTTTCCTGAGATTCCAGAGTAATTGTTGTTGTTGAATATATCGATAAATTGCCATCATGAGTTCAATACAGTATTTTTTTTCTTCCAAATCAACACACTTCCATACATTTACTGATACATTGACATGGTTTCAACCAAAACTCAATGAAAATAGCAGAATCTAACAATTAGGTAAACTTAAAAATCCAAGTTCAGATAAAATTCAAGAGACTAATCCATAAAATTCAAAACTTTTATAAGACCGTCCAGTGCCAATTGGATGATTTTTCTTCCAAATCAACAAGATCGCTTACATCTCACTGCTACATTAACAAAAATTCAACTAATACTCGATCAAACTAAAGAATCTAACAATTAGGTAAACCTAGACAACCCAAATTCAGATAAAATTCAAGAGACTAATCCATAAAATCCAAAGCTTTCATAAAACTGTCCAGTGCCAATTAGATTTTTTTTCTTCCAAATCAACAAAATCACTTACATCTATTGATACATTAAAAAAAGAATTCAACTAACACTCAATCAAACTATTGAATCTAATTATCAAGTAAACCTATTAACCCAAATTCAGATAAAATTCAAGAGACTAATCCATAAAACTGAAAATTTCATAAACCCATCCATCGCCAATTGGATGTTTTTCCTACCAATCAACAAAATCTCTTGCTTATCTATTTATATACATTAACACCACCATTACACGGACATGTTTTTGAACGGGGCTCACCTACCCCAAAAGGCCTCATTGCTTGTGAGACATATTCAATCTTTGTAATCCTTTATATACTTCACTTGAGACGTATCTTTTTTTTTTCTTCTCCCTGCGGCATGGTGGTGGCTAGGTGGTGGTGAAGGGGAGGAGGGGAATGACAGTGGCCCCCTCTTCGGTTTTTTTCTCCCTATTGCATGGTGGTGGTAGTGGCGAGGTGGTGATGAAGGGGACGAGGAGGGGTGGCGGTGGTTCTTTCGAGTGTGGGTTCCCCACTCGTTGGAATGGGGAAGCCATACTTGTCCAAATCTCTGCGGGTGTGGTTTCCCCACTCTCAGAAATCGTCACGTGGGACAAATTTTTTTGCCCTCGCGGCGGTTCCTGTGAGTGTGGTGGCTACACTCGCAGGAACCGCCGCGAGGACGAAGATAATAATAATCTTAATAACAATAAGAATAAAATATGGGAGGAGGTGGGACACCACCATTTCTCCTTCTCCTCCCCTTCACCACTGCCACCTCGCCATCACCACTACCCACCACCTTGCCACCGCCAGGGAGAAAAAAAATGAGGAGAAGAAAAAAATATATATTGGGAGGAGGTGGGACACTGCTACCTCTCCTCCTCCTCCTCATCTTCATCCCCACCGCCACATCGCCACTGCTAAGGAGAAAAAAAATAGGAGGAGAAGAAGAAAAAGAAATGGGAGGATGTGGGACATCGCCAGCTCTCCACCTCCTCCTCCTGCACTACACCGCCACCTCGCCACCGCAAGGGAGAAAAAAATGAAGGAGAAGAAAAATAAATGGAAGGAGGTGGGACACCACCAGTTCTCCTCGCCTTCACCACCGCCACTTCCCCTCACCACCTCGCCATCGGCAAGGAAAAAAGAGGAGATGAAGAAAGAAAAAATATGGGAGGAGGTGGGATGAGAAGTGGTGGTGGTGGTGAAGAAGAGGAAGGGAAGAAGATGATGAGGAAGGAAAGAGGAATGGGAGAGATGGCGAGGTGGTGGTGGTGGTGAAGGGAGGAGGAGGAGATGGCAGCAGTGGTTGATGGAGAAGAAAGGGAGAGAGGAGATGATGGGTTAGCATTTTTTTTTTCCTTTTATTGGTAGTGTCATTTATTGGTGGTATTCTTTAAAAAGTAGAGTGTTGATAGTGTCCATAAAGAAAAGTGATGGTGTTATTTAGCAATGCCCCTTCTAAGGAGCGAGGGAAGGAGCGGAGGCAAGGGGTGAGAGATAAGCGATGCTATGCATCTCGAGACAATTTCACTTATCTCGAGGGGGATAGATGTCCCTCGCTCCTTCCCTCTGCTCCCTAGAATTTCTGATGTGGTGGCTCTTGGTTGCCAACACCAGCAAATGGAATCACACCAGAGCATTAGATTCTACTGAATCAAATGCTTCCATGTCACCCACACTACAAGACACACCCAAATGTCAAGTCCCAAAAGATAAAAATCCCACCTTTCGATCCCTCATTCCATTTCCCTCCACCATGTTATCCAATGCCATTCTCATCTCATGCAATTCTTCCCCCTCTCAATTTCTCCTAACCAAACCCATCACCTCCAGATTGCCACCTTCATACCCTCCTTTAAATCTCAAGAACCTAAACCCCAACCCCACACTCCCATTTTTCAAAACCTTAAACCCCATAGCACCCTCTCTCAAACACCCTTATCTCTCACTCTCCTCTCCATTTAGGAGACTGGGTGTCCTTCAGATTTGCCAGAATTCTCTTAATTCAAAAGACCCAGTATTGAAAGAAGGGTCTTCTAAGCTTGCTACTGGAAATGGTGGTCAAGGAAGGGACTGGACTACTTCTATTCTGCTTTTTGGCCTCTGGGGTGCTCTCATGTATTATGTTTTCATGCTTGCACCCAACCAGACTCCGGTATGGGTCTTCCCTGAATTTATTTATTTTTATGTGAAATTTGAAGTTCTTGTGTTTGATTATGTTAGAGTTGTTGTTGTTTCAAAATTTCTAATTTTCTCTTGTATTTTATAATTGTGAATGCTTAGTTATGTGAAATGTCCTTAGAATACATTATTAAGGCATGTGAAAATAATTCAATCAAAATTGCAAGGAATTTCTTCTTTCATTCTAGACAGTAATTGTATAATGTTTGGTATGCAATTTGACAATGTGTTTTTAGTGACAACTTTGTAACTTTAATAGGGCTGCGACATTATTTAAACTGTTTCAATGTGTGAGTTGTATGGATGAATTTGTATGAGTTCAAACAACTAGTTATTAATCAATTTATTTTTTGACTTTCCAGTCGAGGGACATGTATTTCCTGGAGAAGCTCCTGAATTTGAAGGGAGATGATGGCTTCGTGATGAATGAGGTGCTCGTCTCTGTGTGGTACATCATGGGTTTGTGGCCCTTAGTGTATACAATGCTTCTACTTCCAAGTGGTAGAAGGTGAGCAAGCACAAGAGTTCTATTGTACTTTCGTTATTCTACATGCTGGAATACTAAACTATGGGTAGAAGGTTTTCACTATGATTTTTGCAAAGGATTTGAGGCCGCATTTCATGGGATAAATTGCTCAAAATATTATACTCCTTAGATTGGGTAGAATCATGCAATACCTTCTTCGTTTTCTTTCTTTTTTTTTTCACTTGAAAATATTTAAAAGGGATTTCTCATCCCTCCACACCCGAATATGCATTTGACATGTTTAGTCATCTTGAATTTGCAGTTCAAACAGCAAAATCCCTGTTTGGCCATTCCTAGTGCTTTCTTGTTTTGCTGGTGCATATGCCCTTCTTCCGTACTTTGTTATTTGGAAGCCACCACCGCCTCCTGTTGAAGAAGAGGAGCTAGGGAGATGGCCTCTGAATTTTATGGAATCAAAACTTACTGCTGGGGTAAGATGTTCCTGTTGATGAAAAGATTTTGAAATATCTAAGTTCTAACAATTAGATGCCAAAACATATGATGCCTGGATTTGACGGGTACCCACAAACATGGAATAGAAAGATAAAACACAACATTGAATATCTGGACATGGATATGCATGCTGGAATCCTGACATCGTCTAGCATTCAAATATAGTAGCCAGTCGGAAGTTTCTTACAAAATAAAATGGAGACGGGGACATATATTTTGTTATAATATATTTTCTATCAACTATCCTAACCCTGTCCTAATTTTCCTCCCTGAAAGTTTTATTTTTGACATTGCATTGTGAACTATTCATGGCCTCAAGACTTAGATTTACAACTCGAAATGTTGGCATAGTCAGCTTCAGGTTTAGATTTTTATACTTGTGATCTTTTGTTAGTAAAGAAAATACATGTCAGTAGTATCCTAGTTTTGATTATTAATTGCCATAAGTAACTCCATTGCACATCAGTTTTTGGCCGCTGCAGGGTTAGGATTAATTACATATGCCGGGTTAGCTGATGGGGATGTGTGGAGGGAATTCTATCAGTACTTCAGAGAAAGCAAATTTGTAAGTGTAGTTAAATCAGGTTATTTCACTCAATGTCACCATTATCGATGTCCTTCCGGTCTTTGACGACAATATTTCTGCGTTAACAGATCCATGCCACTTGCCTCGATTTCATTCTACTATCGACGTTTGCTCCCTTTTGGGTATATAATGATATGACTGCTCGTAAATGGTAAGGACTTACCTTGGTTTGATATTGAAGATTCTGCAGATAAATGATCTATTACATTGAGTATTCATTTAGCCAGTCCAAGATCCATTCTTCAGTAGCCTCACAAGAGAGGATAGTATACCCATAAATCAGATCTTGGACCAACCTCAGTAGCTGACACATACTTTTGTACTTTGTATATGAATCCACAATTGGAATGTGCATGAGGTTAACAAAATGTTTGCTTGTTTGCAGGACAGAGAAGGGTTCATGGATTCTACCTTTAACATTGATTCCATTTTTGGGTCCTGCTCTGTATCTTGTATTAAGGCCACCACTTTCAGCATTGCCTGTCTCCGTCAGTTCGACTGCAAACAAGGGAGACTGAGAATAGATCATATGACATTTATATATCTGGTCTTGAACGAGCAGTTGTTATGTGCAGTGAATCTAATTGCCGTTAGATCATGATGTTTGGTGAGTACTTTTTCACTTGTTGAATAAATGAAATATGTAAGGATGTAATTTATCTGTTTGTATATATACATCATATAGACTTCGAGTTTTTAAGACCTCCAAGTGAAAGATTTCTTTCTGCGAAAGTCAAATTGGATAGTTGCATGTATGCACTCTGGTGGAAGTTACGAGGTTCAAATTTGGGGTTTGATTGAGCTTTAATGGTGCATTTTTATGCATCGAGTGAATAATAAAATTTTCATGCTCTCTGCGGGTTTGTTAGAAAAAAATGGCTCTTAAATTTAGCTTAAGTATTTGTGATTGTATAGCTTCTGGATGCATGTTCCACTGACGGACAGAAGAAATTGCAAAGTGAAACTTGATTATTTATCATGCTTAGAATGAAGAATAATGATAAAATTGATTGTTGAGCTTATCCTCCCTTTTTAATCTGAATGCTAGTTAATTAGTGATTCAACTTATTTGTTCTTTAATTCTACAAAAAAAATTTCTTTATCTTTAAGTGTACATGTTAAAGTTGCTTAATTTTCCCCTCTTTTGGTTTTGAACTTTTTTATACAATTTCAATTAGCTTCTTTACAAGTTTTAACGAAAAATGACTTTTATGGCCTATTTTTTCACAAAATAGACAATTTAGATACCGTAGTTGATGTAATGGTTAATTTGTGCCTAATTTTATACTTTTATGACTAACAATGACTATTTTATTAACTCAGGTTAACTCATAAAATTATATGATATATTTACCCTCATAAACAAATAGAAAACATTATTTTATAGTTAAAAAAAAACATTAGCCAGTTCACTGACCTGAAAAAATTAGGATTTATCATATGAAAAGTTAGGATTTATAATATAAAATTGTTATTGAACGACAATTTTAGTTACTCTTTGTTATTGACCAACAAAGACTACAAAGAAAAAAAAACCCTACGTTAATTGTTATTAAACGACAATTTTAACAAGGTCTAGAGAAAAAAAAAACATTAGTCTGTTCACTGACCTGAATAAAATTAGGATTTATCATATGATGTCTATTATTTTCAGGTCAGTGAACTAACTAATGTTTTTTTTTTGTAGTCCTTGTTGGTCAATAACAAAGAGTAACTAAAATTGTCTTTCAGTAACAATTAATGTAGGGTTTTTTTTTTCCTGTAGTCCTTGTTGGTCATAAACTATAAAATTAAGTTTTCTATTTGTTTAGGAGGGTAAATGTCATATAACTTTATGAGTTAATAAAATAGTCATTGTTAATTATTAAAGTATAAAATTAAGCACAAATTAGTCATTGCATCAACTATGATATCTAAATTGTCTATTTTGTGAAAAAATTGACCCTAAAAGTCATTTTCAATTCACATGTGTTAGTGGAAAGACAATAATTGTTTTACACCACTGATTCCCCTCTTTAACACCACCACCTATTTTTTTACCTACTAAAGAACATCACCAATTAAAGTTTTTTTTTCCTCTTTTCTCTTCCCCTGCGATATATGCACCAAACCCACGACCCCAAACCTCTCATTCTCTAAAACACACAAACCCCATTATGGTTTTGTTATTAATTTCTCAACTTCGGCTCTGAATCTCTCAACTTCAACTCTCAGCCTCTGTTCTTTTCCAAAGCATGATGAGTTGCAAATCGCTTCAAATTTCGAGTGGTTTGATTGAAGCTGATAGAGGAAAGGTTGTGTAGCTATTTGTGAAGGAGTCAAAGAGATGAGAAGAAAAAGGAAGCCTCGGCCTATGCGAGAAGAGATTGAGGCGAGATCAAAACCCATTGAATTGAAAGCTCTAAAGCAAATGAAGAGAAATCACAAGTAGAGTGCGTACCCATTGTTGTCGACAAATTTAACAGTGTATTCAATCTGGAAAACACGGTCGTCGGAAAAGAATGTGTTGACTTAGAGATCGCAACATGTTAGTATGCTACTCATGGTTGTTGATGTTCTCGTTTTTTGCTTCAATTTCACTTTGAGTTTTTCTTCTTGTCTCTGGTTTAGGATCTTCTTGGTTTTTATCATTCACTCTCGCTCCAACCTATGCGAGGATGGAACCCGTCCTTGCAGAGGCTGAAGCGATAACAACTTTTTTTTTCGCATTTGCTTCAGCCTCTATGAGGATCGAACACGTCCTCGCAGAGGCTGGAGCAAGAGCGAATGAAGAAAAAAAAGGGAGGGCGGCCGGCAACAGCCGTTGCTGCTATTGTTATTGCAGACCTTTATTGATGATAAGAAAATATAAGGAAGAGAAAGGAGAAAAAATGAAGGGAAAAAAAGAGGAGGCATGCGAGTAGCGACGGTGGTGTGGCGGGGTGGGAGAAACATGATAGTAGCAGAGTGACAACAACATCCACGACGGTGAAAAAGAATTGTTGTTATGGAGAGAAACGTTGAGAGTAAGAGAGGAAAAGAAGTATAAAATTGAGAATTTTGAGTTTTATATTATATTGGTGGTGTCAAAAAGCATGTGGTGGCATGAGATTAAAAAGTGGTAGTGTCAAAGGGAAATGATGGTGTCAACCAGTTCGCTGCCTAGTGGAAATTCCTTGTCTTTAATCAAATTTATCTTAACTTGGCTTCGTTCATATTTTACATTTCCATTAATTTTACAGAGAGTGAGACACAATATCAATTCAATATAGCTTAAAATTCCATCAGAGAGTGAGACACAATATTAATTCAATATAGCTTAAAATTCCACCTTGCTGAATATTGGACCTTTAACACTAATAACCCCAATTAAATATGCATATTGAAAAGCTTCATAACTACAACACCCATCGTAAACCACTAATTACATGGTAAGTTCTTGATCGGTGAACTTAATATTAGAGATGGCAGAAAAATCATGTTTACACGGATGGATATCGATTTTACTTAACGAATTTTTGAAAGATTTAGGAATGAAAATTTTATCCCTTACTGACATATTTTTTGATGCATCCAAATCTCGTCATTCTGAGAGTTTGATTTTTAAACAAATGTTAGACTGCCATATACCACTTTTTAAGCAGCGACGGTGGTGTGGGAGAAACACGATAGTAGCAGAATGACAACAACATCGACGACGGTGGGAGAGAAACGATTGTTGTTATTATTGTTGTTCTAGAGAGAAACGTTGAAAGTAAGAGAGGAAAAGAGGTATAAAATTGAGAATTGAGAGTTTTATATTATATTGGTGGTGTCAAAAAAACATGTGGTGGCATGAGATTGAAAAGTGGTGGTGTCAAAGGGAAATGATGGTGTCAAACAGTCGTTGCCTAGTGGAAATTCCTCATCTTTAATCAAATTTATTACGAACACCATTATAATCTTAATTTGGCTTCGATCATATTTTATATTTCCATTAATTCTCAATTGCTTATGTTGAACAAAACGTGTACAAAAAGTGAGACACAATATCAATTCAATATAGCGTAAAATTCCACCTTGCTGAATATTGAACCTTTAACACTAATAACACTAATAACCCCAAATAAATATGCATATTAAAAAGTTTCATAAACCACTAATCACATTATAAGTTCTTGATCGGTGAACTTAATATTAGAGATGGCAGAAAAATTCCGTTTACACGGGCGGATATCGATTTTACTTAACGAATTTTTGACAAATTTGAGAATGGAAATTTTATCCTTTACTGACATACCTTTTGATGCATCTAAATCTTGTCCTTATGAGAGTTTGATTTTTAAATAAATGTTAGACTGCCAAATACCACTTTTTTGTGGTCGAATGCACTCCGACGCTTATGTCAGCAACTTTGTTTGAAAAAGAAAGTAAATCTAGACAAAACTCAGTTAAAATTGCATACATTTGTCGAATGTTTCCTTTACATTTTATAATGGTCGATATTAATTCTTTGTGTGACTTAAGCACGTGAGATGCAACGGAATGAGATATTTCTCGTAACAATTTCTTTCTTTATGAAGACGCGTTCGTGGAGGCATAACTCTATCCTCGACTCTTTTTACGCAATGTTCATCTTCTTTATGAGAGAATTTGTATCAGACTTGAATTTGGGTTTTGATTTCTACAAGCCTGAATTTGGGTTTCGATTACGTCTTCTTTTAATGATCCCCATTTGGGCATTTATAATTGGTTTTAAGGTTTTATGAGATGACTCAATAAATAATAAATTGGACACCAGATGCTGGTGAGATGTCGGTTTAATTGGATTTGGATGTATCATCACCTTTAAAACCCCTAAATCCTAAAAAAAAATAAAAATTCAATTATCAGTTCCCTTTCCATCGAGAGAGACAACCCTCGCCTTGGCCGCTCCACGCCTCCGCCAAGATCACCGCGGCTGCAAATCTCATCGAACTCTTTCTCTCCATCCTTATCCTCCTTGTTAAAATCAAAGCCGCTCCTTTGGAGATAAGTTCAGTTAGGGTTTTCTTCTGAAGGTATTATTTTTACTCTTCGATTTGTCGATTTTTTGTTCAGTTACAAGCATAAGCATATTTGATGATTTTGTACCTCATTTTTTTTTATAATTATTACTACGATTTCTTATTAGAGTTTGTGCCTCATCATTTTGATTAACATAATCTTTTGGTTTTGTCTAGAAAATACTTTATTTGACACATTATGGCCAAAGTATTATGAATATATTTATAGAATTACAATAAATTTGGCATAATTTACAATGGCTTCGATAAATTTGTTGTCGTTGTAGTCCCTTTGCGAATCCAGATTTTCTAAGTAAGTTCATGGAGTATCCTCTTACCAAGGGAAGGACATAAATGAAATATTGGAAACATTTCCCGAATTTGGTGTTACACATCTTCCCTGGCCATCCACATTCAATTAATTAATTTGGTTAAGGAGCATATTCAACAGGTCTCTATTACAGAAGATTTTGAGATGAGTGTTGAATGAAAGAGTTTGATATGTAAACAAATAAACTAGTTTGATTCAAAAACTTCTCATTGGACTTGCAGAGTTTGATCTTTTGAGTATAAAAGGTGCAATATTGTTTTAGCAAACTTTCTACCCATAACATCTTTATTAGTGTTAAATAAATTTGATACTTTTTACCCATAACATCTTTATTAGCACTAAATAAATTTGATGCACAAGGTATGTAGGTTGGTTGTACAATTACTCCACCAACAATTTTATCGGGTGGCTTTTGGGTTGGGTTGGTAGGTTCTTATCCTATTTACATCTTTTACTCTGGGTAGTTAACTCGGTACTTGGTAAAGACTCAGTCGAGGACCGAATGCTGAGTCAACTGATTTCTGAGAAAGTAATTGGAAAAACTCATATGGTACATACTTAGGGCTGGGCAAGTACGGGTAACCGGCCCAAAAGCTAAAAACCGAAAATCGACCCGAAAAATTCGGGCCCGTGTTTATGAGACCCGAAACCGGACCGAGTTGACCTGGTAACCGAGGTCCCGGTTAACCGATTTACGGGCCGGTCTCGGTCATAAGAGCAAAAAAATACTTCGTACAGTAAAAAAAAAATACTTCATTAATACGTACAAAAATTATATCAAAAAATTAAAAAAAAAAACGTACAACAAGATCTTCGTCTGTAAGGTGGATCAACAAAAAATACTTCGACTTCGACCATACAACAAAAAATTACAAAGATCTGAGATCAGATTAGATCTGATCGGGGAAGGGAGGGGAACTCAACAAGATCTGGATTTCTACTCTGGATTTCTAAAATTACTTCATTAATACGAGATTTGAGAGGCGTCGGGTCGTCTTGATCAGATCTTGATCTTGATCAGATCTTCATCATTTTCATCAGATCAAGATCTTCATCATCTTCATCATATCATCTTCATCTTCATTAGATCATCTTCATCATCTTCATCTTCATCAGATCTTGATCTTCATCAGATCTTCGAGACTGAAACAAACATATTGCCATCATCTTCATCAGATCTCGATCTTCATCAGATGTTCGAGAACTGAAACAAACCTATTGCCATCAGCCATCATATTCATCAGATCTGGTCGCAGAAGACTGAAGTGGCGGGGGTGGCGGTGGCTTTCTCACTGAAGTGGAGAAGATGGGGTGGCGGTGGAGGAGACGAGATGGCGAAGTGGCAGGGGTGGAGGAGACGGGGTGGCGCTGGCTTTCTCACTGAAGTGGCGGGGGTGAAGAAATGAGGGAGAGAGAAAGACGGAGGAGACGGGGTTGGAGGTGGCTCTCCCTCCCTCCCTCGCTGGTTTCCTCGACAATTAGAATTTCTGGAGAAGAAATGAGGGAGAAATGAAGAAAAAGGAAAGGCAAAAAAATGGAAACAGGCTCCTCATTTATTTCTCTATCTGGAGTCGGGTCGGGCCGGTTATCCGAGGGGCTTCAGAAATGAAAACCGAGACCCGGACCAGAAATTTCGGGTCGGGCCGGGCTTTTACAACCGAAACTTTTTTAATTAATTAAAACCGATCCGAACCGACCCGATCGGTCCGGTTGTCGGTTCGGTCCGGGCTTTCGGTCCTAAATGCCCACCCCTAGTACATACCACTAATAATTTTTGTATTCATTCCTAATAACACTTGAAGGAAATATCAAGAAATTCAACATTTCAATGCACATATTACTATAAATGAGCATAACCATTGTCAAATAAAATTATAATTGCAAAAAATATCTCAAACATCGTAAATGTAATTACTTAACTAATAGTTGACCAGTCAAGGCACGAGCTTCAATAAATAAGGGGGTGAAGTCAAAATATTGTCTGACACATGCCTTGCACGTGCAACACCAGTTCTATATAGTTTTCTATTGCGCTCATGACCATGGTGTCTCCTTCTCCTAGTACATCTCCTCTCTCAAAACAATCTCTCTTCGTTTTGCTGTGTTTCACTGTGCAGTGACTGGGAGGTAAAGTTTTCCAACTCAGCTTTGATTACTGGGGCTTATTAAGATTGCTCATCTTTGTTGAATTTGATTTTTGTAGTTCACGTAATCAAAGAGGGGTCAAGTTGCAAAGGGTTTGTTTGTGTGTGTTTGCAAATTGCAATGCAAGTTTCAAGTCAACAGGCATAAACTTGGTGTTGTAGAAGGTTAGATTGGTTGATGAGGGTTTAGTCCCAAATGCCAAAATTTAGGGATTGGAGATGAACCCATTGTTTGTCTAGTGTGAGAATATTAAAAAAAGTTAAAGCTTTTTGGGTTATTTTTTTGAATAATGCGATAGGCTTTTTACATGAAGAGATGAAATCTGACCCATAATTGGTTTTTAATGTTAGAAAAGTCTTGACTAAATAATCGAGTTAGTATGGTGAACCCTGAATTCGATCTTGTTTGTGATATTGAACTGTTTGATTAAAGTAGCAAAAGTTGCTGAGATACTATAGGTATTTCATGAAACCTATCTTGTTAATTGGCCCAATTTTTGGTGTTAAGACTCGAGTCAGGAATGAAGGCACTTCCACCAGAAACTTCCCAACAAGATCATGAATGCTGACTTGTGATTCTTGTTTGGGTGGAAGAGAGTTTGCTTTGGTATGTCTAACGTGGGTCTTGAGGCGAGGAGTTTGAAAATCGTAAGCTATGCTCTATTAGGTAAGGGTAAGATACATAAGGAGGAAGACTCAAGCTTATGAGATTAATGCCTTTGGTTTCCTGAGTATAGGTGAGTAGAGTGGGATAGTGGGCAGGTATTTGATCCTTGGATGTGTAGACTGTTTCAAAAGGGATTGTTAGGTTAAGGCCTAAGCGTAAGTTTGAAGTTGTGAGATGCACATTCTCAAATTATGGGTGAATTGTCATGTTTCTCTGTCTTTCATATTGATTGTTCTCAGTTCTGGTGCATCACTTTATAAAAGTATCTTCTTATGACTTCTTCAGTTTTTTTCATGATAATATGGTCTTTCCGTTCAATTTTATTAGCATGCCTTTTCACTGAGTTGCACTAAATGATGCAGAGCTTAGTTCAAAAAATAGTCCTCTTTTACTGTTCTTTCACCCATGAAAGGAATTTGTGGAGGCTCTCTTTATTTTTCTATTGATGTTTGGTGAAGCCTATTGATTGAGAGGAATGGAAGGCACTTTGAGTGCCAGTGGTTCTTTTGCTACTAGCATGAATTCTCAATTAAAAAAAAAAAAAAAGAGGGGAGAGGGGGAGGAATGGAGGGAAGGGTAGAGGAAATGAGGTATGAGAACAGGAAAAGAGAAGTGAGGTTGAAGATGGTCATTTAACTCTCATTTCTGCTGGCATTAGAATGATTAGATTCTTCGGCCCATCCCCAAATGATTTCAGTTCTCATGTATGTGATACCTGAGGATTCAGTTCTCATATGAGTGTACTAATACACTGCATACAACCTATTTTCTAAAGAATTATTCTTTGCAATTGAACATACCCTTATGATTTCTGTTTGTATCATGTCAGTCGTTTGTCGACCAAACTTCTTATTTTTGGTTTTTCATACTTAATGTAGTTTTCC
Organism: Berberis vulgaris; assembly: GCA_963556465.1. NCBI lineage: Eukaryota > Viridiplantae > Streptophyta > Magnoliopsida > Ranunculales > Berberidaceae > Berberis > Berberis vulgaris. The sequence continues at coordinate 96,691,969 of OY747128.1, forward strand.
ATCTATAAGTGATGGCCAGTTTACTAGGGACTGATTTAATTTGACAATTTTGTTTCTTTAGCTTACATGTGGTTTTCTTGTTATATGCTAGTGGAGTGATGGGCTTGTTACTTGCACTCTTGCATGTCATTGAGATAGTAATTCCCCAAATTACATGATAATATCGCAGGTCTGGAAAATGAAGAGTTAGGAATGGAAAATGGATTATGGTAGTTGGAGTTTAGTTAAATGTATGAAAATATAATCTTAACCTTCTGAAATAGTAGCTAATATTCATGCTTATCCATATGTTATTTCTTGTCATACTTATCCTTACATTAATCAGTAGAAACTAACAATTAGATGGATGAAATAAGAAAATAAGGCCCTAGAGAGACTTCCATATTGTTCATATAACATGTTATGCTAAATTCTGAATCTACTCGCTCTATATCTACTTTTCTCTGATGTCCAATATGTTACAGGACGCGTGTATAATCAATGAAAGAAGTAATTTAAGATGCCTTCGGCTTAGATACAGCAACGCTTTATTTTGAAGTTCCAGTTTAAACCCATGTTGGTTTGAAATTTTGGACCAAAATTTTCTTGTATAAACTTAAATACTGGAGACATCACTAATGAATTTATAGTTTTACGCATACCTTTGAAAAGACATCAATACCGTCCAGACTTGGATGTCTAACATCAACCCTGAGTTAAAATGGTTGTTCCCTAGGTCCAGAAGGGAATCAGAAACTCACTCGTGTGGGAGATTTTGATGGAGCACATACCAACTTAAGTTGAAGTCAGCCTTAGAAGGATGATAACCAGTCAATTGGGCTTGGGGGTGGACTGAAGTTAAGCACTCTAATTACACCGATTTGTAGGTCAACTCCAGAGTCTGGTCACTCCCAGTACACCTGGATTTTTGGATCGTCTAGTGGTTATATCCTGAACTTGACATCTATCTCTCATGTTAGACCATTTGAGCCATGCATCTGCCGTATATTTATGTGTTAGTTTGAGTGAAGGTTGGCGATAGCTAGCTAAAAACTGTATTTCATTGTTTATTTTCAAGGCCTATGAAAATAATTTTCGACTTGGTAGTAGGTGCGAAAACTTTTCATGAACTACCTGACCCAATCATATGTTGGTTTGTGTTGAGTGTTTGGCGTTGATTAACTTTAGATTGATGATTTTGGTTTTACCACTTTTAGACCATCTATTGCAGTTTGGCCTAAAGGAGACTGTATCTAACTTTGGCATTTTCTGTTTTGGTTACAGTTGAAAGTATGCCGAAGGTAAAGACGAGCCGTATCAAGTACCCGCAGGGATGGGAATTGATTGAGCCCACTTTGCGGGAGCTAGAGACAAAGATGAGAGAAGGTGGATTATAATTTTATGATGGGAAATTTATTGATCAATCTTTTGATTTTCATATTCATTTGTTGTACTGTCAGTATACATGTTCAATGACAGATTTTACTTTGTGATTGACAGCTGAGAATGATCCAAATGATGGAAAGAGAAAGTGTGAAGCATTGTGGCCTATTTTCCATATTGCACATCAGAAGAGCCGCTATGTTTACGATCTTTATTATCGAAGGGAGGAGATATCAAGAGAGCTGTATGAGTTCTGTTTGGAGCAAGGTTATGCTGACCGCAATTTAATTGCAAAGTGGAAGAAGGTAAGCCTCTCCTCCCCCAGCTTCACTTTTCTCTCTGAATGACTATTTGGTCCTATGCTGAGTAGGTGGTCTTCTGGAACTCCGGTTCATTTTATATTTGATAATGTTCTTACATGTCTACCAACTACAATTTCTTATTGTTATTGGACAAGGTTGAGCTGACCTTACCCTTCTGACCATGTTGTGTTGATAGCCAACTGATTTTCTTTTCTAGCCACTTTTGATTTCTTATCCTGTCTCTTTCATCGTCGATAGCTGTAAAAGCATCTCATCCTACGATGGCATATATATTTCTTCCAAGGCCATGTTTGGGTTCAAAGAAATAAATGAGGAAAACAATGAAAAACAGAAGGCAGAGGAGAAAGAAAACTTGAGGTTGAAAGTCCTCATGCTTTCTCCGAAAATTGCGCAACAATTTCTTGTCATGTAAACCCCCTCTAAACTAATCCTTTTTCCTAAAATTATTTTCTTTACATTTTTCTCTGTTTGGCAATAAATAAACAAAGTAGATACCTGGCATTATCTTCTAATTTTAGGGTAATTGTTATTGCTTTAATGTTCAATAAACGAAAAAGTTACTTTTGACCTGTGATAGAATTACTCCCGCACCTATCTTGAGCATTAATTATTTGAATTGCAGCCAGGATATGAGCGTCTTTGCTGCTTACGATGCATACAGCCACGCGATCACAATTATGCCACCACATGTGTCTGCAGGGTCCCCAAGCACCTGAGGGAAGAAAAGGTTATAGAATGTGTTCATTGTGGTTGTAGGGGCTGTGCCAGTGGAGATTAATTTTATTCTTCTCTTCCGATTTGGGGAACATTCAAAGCATCTCGTTTGTGTAAACTGTCTGAGTGATTTAGGCTGATGCCTCCCGCACAAAAGCCAGAAGTTCCTGATCAGAGTAACAGTGATTGTATTAGTTCTAGCATTCACTTGCAGTATGTAGTTATGACCAGCTTAGACGAGAGTTGAAAACTAGTTCCAGATTGTATTAATGGTACTTAGACTGTTGCATGTTCTTGTAATGAGACGAGACTATATAAAATCATGTTCAGTACTTTCTCCTTAGCATGGATCTTTCTTTAAACGCAGTTGTGTTAGAATGAAACAATCTATATGGTCCTCGCATTTTCACATATTCTTAGTTTTATTATACTAAACTGCGCCAGTTATGTTGCATCCTCCGATTTTTAATCGTCAGATTATTACTTTCAATAGGCGAAGCACTGCAGCTTTAACTTTGTCAGTTCAGATGAAAGGTTTATGGACTGGAGATACTTGAGAGTACTTTTTGATTTACTATGCTATCATTATGACAAGCATGCTGAATCCAGGGGCCTGAAGCAACATGCAGGAAACTCCAATGATATTTTCCATTGATTTGTGAAATATTTCAACTTTATAAACTTTCAACCCCATTGAATTGAAAAAACTACTATGGTTGAAATGTTGCACTGTATGTGGTGGTTGAAAGCAATTTCTAACTGGTCTCTCTAACGATGAACACTTTGAACTAGTCGAACTCATGCATTTTGCACCAAAGCTGCAACCTGATACTCTGCGCTATGTGGATGCCTTTACAAGCATGGTTCAAATAGAACCTCCCCCCTCAAAATGTCACCTGATTTTGTCAAACTATAAGAACACATGAATGCCAAAACCCATGGTCGTGTTGATCATCGAGATCTGCGTAATTAAAAATAATTGATGGCGATAAAGAAAAATTAAGTACACATTATTCAAGGAGATGATGAAGATTCCATGCAAGAGAGGTGCATGTGGCTTTACTCATAACCCTAAAACACATAGGGCTTTTTTTATATTCAAATGGGGTGAACATGTAAACTAACCCTAATCGATTGAACAAAAGAAAGGTGCTTGGGACAATTTTGAGGTCTTTGTTGTTGGCGACATTGATGCTAATAAAACCACATTAACTAGTTATAATAATTGTGCTTTAGTGGTCAAAAGACTTGGCATTTGGCAATATCCATATTCAATTAAGCTAGAAAACATATTCAATTCTTTCTTTGTTACCCTAATTCTAGCAATCCTTTGTCTGATTTCAGACCATGCAAGTCCAAATCAAAGCGACTACTTGGAAAATTTTTAAGTAAAGGTTTACGAAGAAAATGACACATTGGATGTGATATGATTCAGATTAGAGTAATGATACGGTGCCTGGTGGTGTGCCTGGTGCTACCAGGCACCGTAGATTGCATCGAGATAGATGTTAACTCCTATCTCGATGCAATCGTACGGTGTCTGGTAGTACCAGGCACTGAGGCCGGTGCACTTAAGAATTGCCCTTCAGATTATGTCTACAACATATCTCTAAGACGGGCATTAGAGAATTGTTTCTTCTTCTTTTAAATCATCCTCATTTTCCTCGCTCCCTTCCTATGGACATATATAGCGATATTTTCCAACATAGTTGTGCTTTCATATTTCCTTTCGATATACTGCAACTCAACAACAACACAAAATAAAATAAATATAAATTGGTATACTCTTTTGACTAAGAGATCCTCAAGGCTGTACAATGATCTATATTTTTGTCAAGAAAACACCTATATAATGAGGACAATCATATATTTTGAAACAAAATTTTGGTTTATTTGATAATGCATAGTGACATATTTTAATAAATCTTGTTGATTGAACTTTAACAATCATTGAAAGATGCTCCAACACCCTGGATATTCTACATTACTACATATATTCTTCCATTTTCTTTTTCTCCATTTATCTCAAATTCAATGTCCCCTACCATAAACATAAATATTATATTCAAATTACAATAAAAACTTTTCATTGGAAAAACTGGTTAATGATTATTATTTTAAAGGTTTAATACAAGTTAATTCATGACATTTTCTCTTTATTTTGGTTTTGCAAGGATAGTCTCCGTAAATCCAATCTATAATGTTTTCTACTTGCTAAAACATGATAAATTCTAGTGGGCGCAAAATCTATAATTAGGGAAACATTCTTACATATAAATCTAAAAAATTAAAAAAATCATGTGATTCCAAAGCCTCTAATGCATGGAATATGAGTCAAGGCATTTACATCATTAGCCATAACAATAAAGTTTTGTTTATTTCTTGGAGCATCTCCAATAAGAAACCCGAAAATAGTTTGTCTAAGACCGATTACATGGAGTATGTATCAAACCATTTCCATTGAAGTCCTAAAGCCTTATTATCACAATGGGGAATTCTAAATGTCGAGGAAATGAGCGAGGAAACCAGCGAGGGGAGTGAGGTGGAGGGAGGGGAACCATTCCCTCCCTTCGGGATGCGTGCAAGAAAATTCAACGCGCGCATCCCGATGGGAGGGAATGGTTCCCCTCCCTCCACCTCACTCCCCTCGCTGGTTTCCTCGCTCATTTCCTCGCCATCTAGCCTTACTCTATCACAATATTTTATTAATTCCTTAAAGCATCTCCAATGAGAAATCCCAAACCCTATTTTGGATCGATCCGGTGGTTTGGGGAAGCAAACAATCCTACTTGAGACCCTAAGATGCAAAGACATTTCGATATACAAGTCCTCGCCTTGCAAAAACTAAGGAAAATATAGTCTCTCCCACCTAAATTTTAGCCTTGACAGTGCATTAAGATTCTTTTAGCGAGTTTGACATGCACACTTGCAAAAACTAAGGAAAATATAGTCTCTTCCACCTAAATTTTTGCCTTGACAGTGCATTAAGATTCTTTTAGCGAGTTTGACATGCACAACAATCTCTCAAGCACGTCCCTCAAATTAGAAGACTAGGAAAATGTTCAAGGTGGTCTTCACGTCAAACCATTTTCAATAACAGTCCTAACTATTTGATAACAATTTTTTTAGCACGAGGTACAACAAAACAATCTAAATTTTAAACTCAATACAGGCGAGCATGATACATAAAACAATCTTTCGCGTCACATGTCAACAAAATCCTAAATTTTGATAAAAGTTCAAGAAGATAAGGAAAATCATTTGAAATAGCTCTTATTCGCATAAATATAGTATAATTAATTTTTTTTTTTTTCTAATTTTCATTTTCTTAATGGCAGAGACTATTTCACACCACCATTTTTCCTCTTTGGCATCACCCACCCCACCTTTCTGTCTAATACCACCATTTTTCTATCCCACACTACCATTTATCTTGTGTTTTCTTCTCCACAAAACAACAACAGTAGCAGCCGTTGTTGTTGTCGCCCCGCAACCTTCGTTTTTCTCTCACCTCAGTGTCGTCACTTTCTCTCCCACCCCACCACACCGCCATTGTTGCTCGCCTGCATCCTTTATTTTTCTCTTCCCTCTATTTGTCTTCTCATCAATAATAGGCTGCAATAGCAGCGACATCGCTGCCACCCTGCCCCACCTTGCATCGCTATCACCGTCGCCCATTCCTAGTTTATTTCACCCTCACGTTGGCCTCCGTGAGTGGGGAACTTGTCCTTGCAGAGGATTGTGCTGAAACGAAAAGATGTTTGAGAGGAAAGGAGAAGAAGAGGAAGAAATTAGGTGAGAAAAATAAGGTACAGACCTATCCCTAACCTTGCCTCGTCGATCGCCCTTCCTTACTCCCCTTCGTCGATCGCTTTCTCCTTGCTCTATTGATCGCCTTCTACCTTGCTCCTTAGTTGCAAGATCAGGGTAAGAGATGAGAGGATGATAAAAGGAAGGGACAAAAAAATAAAGAAATGACAGAGGAGGAGAGAAAGAAGGCGAGGGGCGGTAACACGGCCGCTACTTTGCTGTTGCTTTGTGTTGTGTTGTGTTGTTGTTGTTCTTGGGAAGAGAGGAGAAAAGATGGTGAGAGAGATGAAAGCAATGATGCATGGACACGGACACGCGCGTCGTGTTGGACATGACACGACATGCCGACTCGATAATTTTCGAAAAACTAGGGCTTGGGGACACGTCGACACATCATACTATTTTTTTAATAAATCATATAAACATTAATAATAATTTAATAAAGTGTCTTCCTAGAATGTCTTGAAGAATGTGACATTTTGTTGCAAAAAAAAATGTAGATAAAGTATAGCAGAGAAGAAGTAGAGAAGATAAGAAGCAAATGAGAGAAAAAGAAGAAGCATAGACTATCTCTATGTTTTAGTGATTTTTTGCCTTATTTGTCTTAAATCTCAATTAAAATAGTCATTCACTTCAGATGGATCAATAACCATTAAATTAAATGGTTATTTGCAAACATCTAAAAGTAAAAAATAAAACAATGTTAATTTTCGAGTATTGATTGTATTCTGACCAAGTTTCGAGTGTATTGGAGGTTGTCCGACACGTTGACCACATTGACCGTGTGTCTGACACCTGTCGACATGTTGATCGAGTGTCTGACGCGTGTCGAGCGAGCGTCAGTGTCGATACGTGTCAGACATGGATACGACAAGTTTTTCGAAGAGTCTGTACCTCCTTAGATGAGAGGAACTCCTTTTATTGGTGATATTAAAAAAAATGGTGTAAAATAGGGGAATTGGTGATGTTAGGGCTGAACAAAAAACCGATCAAACAGACCAAACCGATCTAAACCGAACCAATCGGTTCGGTTTAAATTTGGTTCGGATCGGTTTCGGTTTTAAAAAATTCAAAACCGAAGTGGTCGGTTCGGTTTTCGGTTTTTATGTGATTTTAACTGACCAAACTGAACCGATCGAATATATATAATAAATAATATATATTTTATATATAAATAATACAATATGTTTAAAATAGTCGGTCAGTTCGGTTTTATTTCGGTTTTGGTTTGATTTTAGTCGGTTTAGTTTGGTTACGGTTTGCATAAATTAGAATCGATTCGATTTCAGATCGATTTTGTTAATGATCGATTCGATTTCAATTTGAAAATTTTAAAACTGACCTAAGTCGGTTCGGTTTTGAGCCCCAGGTCGTGTAAAAAAGTGAAAAGGGGGGAATTGGCGATATGCATGAATGAAATATTTGGAAAGGCAGGCACACCACCCAGAGAAAATAATTATAAAAACAAAATAAAGCTTCAAGCTTTACCACCCTTTGACTCATCACCTCTCTCTCTCTCTCTCTTCACCCAACAACTTCCTCCGTTTTCTCTCATTACCTCCATTTTCTCTCTCTAGAACCCCTTTACCTCCTTTCCTCTCTGGATAGCTTAGTCTAAGGGCTCCTCTTGTTTCTGTTAAAAAAGCAAAGCAAAACCCCAAAGTTCTGATCTTTGAAATCTCAGGTATTTAATTCATCTTTTTGGTTGTTTATTGTAAATGGTTTTGCTTGCTTGAGAATGGGTTATTTAATGCTTGCTTGAGAATGGGTTTTTGTTGTTTTTTGGTTCTTCTGCATATGGGTTCTTCTTATTGGGTTGTTGATCCATCTGTGGAGGTAGGGTGGGGGTCTCTGTTTGAGAGATCAGGATTTCTTTTTATTTATTTATTTTTTAATGTTTGATCATCATGTAACCATGTTTGGGGTTCATCTGTTCAATTTCTGACGAGGTTTTGGGGATTATTGGGAGCTTGTTAGAGGTTGGTATTGTATGTTCTGCGTGAATTAATTTGTTGGATCGTGGAAAAATTGAAACTTTTTGAAAGGGGTTTCGGTTTTATGCCCTAATTTGGTAAAAAGTCTGTGCCTTTCATTCTAATAATCTTTATAGGGGCTGAAAGTTTGAATTTTTATAAATGGGTTTTGTTCATTTAGGTTTTATCTATGGCGAAAGGTTCAGTTTTTATGTGTTAATGCTGTATTTACTATGTTTTTTTTATTCTTCGGTTATGGGTATTTGTTAGTGTTTGTTGTTCAGATCTAATTATGGTTCCTGTTTGGTAAATGATCCCTTGTTAAGTATATATTGTGTCATTCTTGTTCATGGTTGTCTCATTGAGTCCTGCAATTGATTAATTGGATGTAAGGGTTTAGGAGAAGTTTGAATTACAGATTCTGTTTTAACAAAAAAGGAATTACAGTTTTGTGCTTGTGATAGGAAGACAGGTTTTAGGCATTAAAATGAGAATATGAAGCGCGCAACATTTTCTTCTTATTGCTCCTTATTATCAGTATGAATGTGGGGATGTCAATTTCTTGTACTTATCATTGTAATTCCCATTATTTTTTCATAACTCATAAGTGAGGTGCTTATATTGTAATCATTTTGATTTGCAGAGATTATGTTATGTTGATGGAATTGGAGCATAAATTATTTTGGGTTCGTTATTGGAGGGAGAACTGAGGATTAGGTAATGAGATTGCATGATTTTTTGTTTATAAAGATAGTACACATATCTTCCGATGGCCTCAAAAATTGGAGATGGAGTTTATTCAGAGAAACCACGGAAAATGGGTAGTAAGGAAAGTGTAGAAGCAAATTCTCACAAGCCTTCACCTTTGCATGTTCCAAAAGGAACAAGCAAGTCAGAGCCGGTTACTCCAATAAAATTGCCGAAGTCTGTTCCAGAAGTTGCTAAGAAATGGGCTACTGTGGAAGTCATTGAAGAACATAAAACATTAAGTTCTTCTTTGAAAGTGGCTGCTGAATCCTTACCTGATAAGTCGCATATAAATTCCTTGGGAATTCCAAAACAAGTGCCAAAGCAGGTTGGTGCTCCAGTAAATGAGACTAGGAGTTCACTGGAAAGTGGTGGTGAGCAAGAAAAGAAAACTTCTGAATATGGTAGTGTGAAGGATAGCTCAGCTTCTGCTAAAGTGAGTGATGGGACCAGCAGTCTTGCTAAGTCTAGCGGTAGTACGAAGATAAGTGACCATGGGAATTTTGTTGAGAGTGGCAAAAGTAGTATTTGTAGGGGGAGTACAAGCAGTGATCTGAGTGATGAGAGCTTGTGCAGCAGCATAAGCAGCAGTATCAACAAACCTCACAAAGCAAATGATTCAAGATGGGAAGCTATCCAGGCAATTAGAGTAAGAGATGGAGCTTTGGGTTTGAACCATTTCAGGCTGCTAAAGAGGTTAGGATGTGGTGACATTGGAAGCGTTTATCTTTCAGAACTGAGCGGGACTAAAAGTTATTTTGCAATGAAAGTTATGGACAAGGGATCTCTGGCCAGCCGTAAAAAGCTGCTTCGAGCTCAGACAGAAAGAGAGATATTGCAATCCTTGGATCATCCATTTCTTCCGACATTGTATACTCACTTTGAAACAGACAAATTTTCATGTTTGGTGATGGAATTCTGTCCCGGAGGCGACCTGCACACCCTTAGGCAGAGACAACCAGGAAAGCATTTTTCAGAACAGGCAGTGAAGTATGACGTTAGATCCTTATTCTCTTGTCTTTCTTTCATAACTTATTACTTATGACATGTTGTTCGTAGTGACCTATCTTTATGAGTATGATTGTTCCTTATCTGACATATCTTGATTCAGAGATTATAACAAGTCTTCAAATTGTCACCTTATTTGCCAAGTCCCTATCACATCTTTTCTCTTTTTCATGGTGCAACAATTTATTCCCCAGATTTAAAGACACATTTTCTTTGATGTCCTCTATATCTCTGATGGTGCTAATGAATCACGGTATGGTCATTTGATAGACTAAAGTGTGGCATCAAGTACTTATTTAATTTAGCTGAAAGCAGAGATGTTACTGTTGAGACCGACAGAGTTCCTGTCCAAAATTTTGAATCTAAGTTTTTGTATAGTTTTAATGACCTGATATCATATTTAAATTTTATAACAATAGATATCAGATAGATATATCCTCAAAGATTTGAGACTATCCCAAAGAAGAACATTCACTCTTATTTTATTTTTTTTCAATTTGTCATGAAAGTTGGGACATTTTGATCCATAAGTAATAGCAAATACCCCTTCACCATAAGATTTTGGGTGCTGACACTCGGAACCGGACTAGAATTTCCAAACTATTTTTCAATAATATTTCTCCATTTCATAACCAACTGTATGATGTTTGCTTCACATAATGTCACTAAATTTTGAGAAACTAAGTGCCCTTGGACTAAGAGGCGTTCTTGTTATTTGGCTTGAAAATTTTGAAAATGGGCAACTAGGCACCTAGCATTCCTCTTCAATAATCCTCAACCTAATCTAAATTGAGCAAAGATTGTTGAATAATTAATAAACACTAAGTTTGACCTACCACTACTATAGACATATTAGGAATTGGACAAACAATTTTGTTTTTTCTTGATAAGCAAAACAGAGATGAAATTCATTAAAGATAAATAACTGGGGGGGGGGGGGGGGGGGAGATTAAACACCATCCACAATGTTGGCTGTGAAACACGTATGTGCTTCTTACAATCACTGTCCAGGCGTGTGTTAAGCAAAACCACATTAGCCATATCGCCATAGAGACCAAAAATGACTTGAGCTTCATGATTCTGTTGAGGTTGAGTAAGCATAAAGCAAATGTACTAAAGTGGACAAAAAAAGTATATATGGAAAATCACACTGCCAAATAGATTTGCTTTTATATATTTAGGTGGTGAAAATACAGTTTCATGTGAACACTAATATTTTTGCTTTGTTGCTTGTTTAACCTCAACATGATCGTGAAGTTCAAGTCTATTTTGGTTCTTATGGTGGTCGTGGTTAGGATCATGATCATCACAACTTTTGTGGCTTAGACAAACTGTAGCATGGGTTGTGATTGTACGAGGTACTAGCCCTGTTTTGAAATCAAACCTCCTTGATGCTGCTGAGTGTTGACTGCTGACTATGCAGTTAAATCGGAAAGCGGTCGCAGCGCGGGCCTGGACCGAATTACGATTAAGTGGGTTTAATCAGTCTATTTTAAATATTAATATGTAATTTAATTTTACTAATTTACAACTGAAATTAATTTTGCAGGTACCTAGACTTGTTTAAGAACAACCGACACAACACAAATAACAGCAAGTTAGCACTTAGCAACATCACTCTACCAGTAAATAGCATAATGTAAATTTTAAAATTAACATTTAATCATTAAAAAATAAACCGATATAACTTATATCAGTAAAAATAGTTTGCATTCAATCTTTCATAAATAAACCGATATAGTTATTTCAGTAAAAATAAGTTATAGCGATAAGTCGGAGAGTTGGGTAGGCTAATTAATCGGTGACTCTCCAATTTTTCGGAGTTCACTAAACCCCTACCGATTTCACCTAGTTCGATTCGGTCAAACCCCGAATTACGATTAATCGCCGCATTAATTACATAGCCGCTGAGTTGAGAGCTAATTTGTGTTTAGTACTGTAGGTTTGTTATTAGTTTTATTAGATATGACTAGTAGTTTTCTACAAAGTTTTGGGAGGTACTGTGTTACCCGGTGTTAAAAGACCTGCCATTTTATATTGTTGTCACAACGTTTCCATCTCAAATGATCTTATTTGTTCAGCAAGGTGTATGGTGTATTTCTCCAATCACTAGACATAACACATGATCAATTAATCAAAATCTTTTTCATTTTGGCACTTGATACTTTTTTTTCTCTTCCAGGCAATAACTTTATTTGATACAATTTCTGTGTAGCTTTTTATATCTTCTTGTTCTTTGCATGATAATTCTAGAATGAATATGGACCAGGGCTTGGGGAAAGGGTGTTAAGGAGCGATTAAAGGACTTATAATTGAGAATCTGCACTGAAGGGCTCAATAAAAGGATTGGCAGATTGTATGATAGTTCACATTTTTTTTTGTGGGCAAGGTCTGGGTGGATTTTGTTGTAGGCATGGATATCAAATTTGTGATTCACCACAATAAAAATTAATAACCACCTGCTCGGCGAAATCTGTAATATGCCTGGCAAGTAGGAAAAAATTGTGATATTACCAGAGTTTCAGGGATCAATATTTCATATCTCGAGGGACATGATTTCCCTTGACAGGTTCTAAGGGGTAGTTGGGCTGTAGTCATTTTCAAATCCTCCTTCAGACTGTGCATAGGTTCTGGATAGTACTTTTTTGCATAATTGAGCATGTTTTGTATCATAGAGCAGGTCTTGTTTGATGTCTCATACATATTATTGACTAGCATGTGATGTTTAATTCCTATATGCAGGTTCTATGTAGCAGAAGTTCTCCTTGCATTGGAATACCTCCATATGCTTGGAATCATCTACCGTGATCTGAAGCCAGAAAATGTACTTGTAAGAGAGGACGGACATATAATGCTCTCAGATTTCGACCTGTCCCTGCGATGTGCGGTTAGCCCAACATTAGTTAAATCTTCATCCATGGAATTTGATTCCTTGCGAAAGAACTCTGTTTATTGTGTTCAACCTGTTTGCATTGAGCCATCTTGCATCCAACCAGCCTGTGTAGCACCAACATCATGCTTCTCCCCCCGACTCTTCTCCAGCAAATCCAAGAAAGAACGGAAGCCAAAGCATGAGATTGGGAACCAAGTCAGTCCACTGCCTGAGCTCATGGCAGAGCCAACAGGGGCACGGTCAATGTCATTTGTTGGTACCCATGAGTACTTGGCACCAGAAATCATCAAGGGCGAAGGTCATGGGAGTGCAGTAGATTGGTGGACTTACGGTATATTTCTATATGAGCTCTTGTTTGGTAAGACCCCATTCAAGGGATCAGGAAACCGAGCCACACTGTTCAATGTTGTTGGACAGCCACTGCGCTTCCCAGAATCACCGGTTGTTAGTTTCTCTGCCAGGGATTTGATAAGAGGACTACTTGTAAAGGAGCCACAACACCGATTAGCATACAAGCGTGGTGCAACTGAGGTTAAGCAGCACCCATTCTTTGAAGGTGTGAATTGGGCTTTAATACGTTGTGCAACTCCTCCCGAGATCCCCAAAGTGGTTGAGATTGAGAAGATACCAGCCCCGACAGCGTCAACAAGTCAAAAGAGTGTCACAGTTGCTTCTGGTAAGAAAATTGCAGAAGATAATTATCTTGAATTTGATTTTTTTTAAACATTATTCAGAACCATTTGTAGTTTGTTTGGTATTTGAGAGATGTAGATGGTTGGGTATTTGTTGATATTGCCAAGAGATGGTGATGATGATGGTGGGAGTGGTGTTGTTGGGTTTTATTCCAACATTGTATTTGCAGAAGCCTATTTCTCTTCAATCATAAAAAGAAACAGGGAAAAACAAATGTTAGATGAAATCCTTGAAGCAAGATTTACAGTTTGACATGTGATCGGTATTAAACCAAAATCCAGCATTCGTAGTTTCGTACCTTCACAGAGTTCTACTTATTAAATTACAACTCTGCTACTTTTTACCTTACATCATCGATCTGTTCTACCAAAATAGATTGCTTAATTACCACTCTTATAAGCATAAAACTCTTCTTTATGGATCTCATACCAACTCTTGCTCAAAGCTATCATCATATATATGACAGTTTCTTAGTGTGAGTGCGGCTTCTTCTGATGACAGTAATCTGATTTAGCTCAGGCCAGACCAGATTTGCTGCAAGACTAGTCTACTGTTGTTGTCTTCTTCAAATTTACAGAATAATGTTCAACACTGATAAAAAATGTAACTTTGGATAGAATCATTGAATCTTCACCATGTCAACACAGATTAGCATGAAATTATCCTTGCATTAGGCTCTGTTTGGTATACGGTAAAAGAATGTATATGCAAAAGTTTACGGTAGTTACATAAAATTGGGTGCTTGGTTGATTTTGTAGAAAGCAGTTATTGGAATCATAAATTATAACTATCGAGGAAACCAGCGAGGGAGGGGGTGGGAACCCTCCATCCCCTTCGGGATGGGTACCTTCATCCCCTTTCGCGCATCCCGAGGGGGATGGAGGGTTCCCACCCCTCCCTCGCTGGTTTCCTCGCCAGTTAGACAAACTCTATTGGAATTTGAATGTAGGACCGCTACATCTTTTAATTATAAAAAATTCTGCAAAACTTTGTGGGGCAAAATATCTGGCATTACTTTGCAAAACTCTCATCGCCTTCTCTTACTTGAATTATACTCTCAACTCCTTAAAAACACTCTAACCATCACCACCACAACCACTGCCATTCTCACCAATATAGCCATTGCCACCACCTCAAGCACCGTATCATAACCACTTTCATCATAACCATAGTATAACTACCACCACCACAACTACCATAATATAACTATCACCACCACCACTATAACATAATCACCACCACCACTATAACATAATCACCACCACCACTATAACATAATCACCACAACCACTACCATCACTACTATCACTGTTGCGATCACCATAGCCACCAAAACCATCCACCCACCATTATATCCACCGAACCACCACAATCACTACCATTTCAACAACCACTGTCATTGCCACCACACCACCAGCGCTCACATTTACAGTCACCATCACTACAATCACTTTATCGAATTGTCTTTAATTACTACCAAACGCTTATAAAGTAATGCACTACAAACCAATACAAATGCAAATAATGCATTTTGCATACAGTATACCATCCTAAAAAACACCATCCTAAAATACATAATTAGATGCTCAAGTTGAAACACGTCAAATCCAAACCTGATCCAATTATTATACCTAGTGAGTGTATTCGATGAACATCTACGGCCTGGATTGCATCTTTTCTATATACATATATGAACACTATTCTTATAGGTCCCAACCTTATCTTAATTATTTATGTCTGACTTTACATTCTGTCCTTAACTTTATATTCTTGAATTTTTCTCCAAAATGCAAAAAATTCTAAGTGACCGTTACCAACCCTAGTTTTGAAACCACCCACGCGCTCATTTCTAACCGTTCAAACCCCATTTCCAAAGATTCCCACCACCACCACCTCCATCATCACATCTCCTTCTTATTCTTCTCTCAAAACCCATTCACTCTTTTGGCAGAATTTCGATCGAAAACTCACCATGAAAGCTTCAAGAATACTTCTTGTTATGTTCCTCTTAGCTTTCTTGTACTCCCCAACCATTCATACCACAACCCCTTCGAATTTTCAGTTCAATTTCGCCTCTTTCGGCCTCCGAAACCTCACTCTCCTGGGGGATTCATACCTTAGGAATGGAGTCATTGGGCTGACTAGAGAGCTTGGGGTTCCTTCTTCTAGCTCTGGGACTGTTATCTGCAACTCCCCAGTTAGCTTCTTCGATCCAGGGTCGAACATTTCGGCGTCCTTCACAACGAGGTTTTCGTTCTCCATCACTAATGCAAGTCCTGGATCTTATGGTGATGGGTTGACCTTCTTCATATCCCCAGATGACAGGACTCTAGGAAGCTCTGGTGGGTATTTGGGGTTAGTTAATTCAACCCAATTGAGTAAAAGTGAGTTTTTCGCAGTCGAATTTGATACCCGAATGGATGCTTTGTTCGAAGATGTGAATGATAACCATGTAGGGGTGGATGTTGGGAACTTGAATTCGATAAAAATGGTTAATCTTTCGGCAAATGGAATTGATTTGAAGAGTGGGAGATTGATTACAGCTTGGGTTGATTACAAGAATGAGGAGAAGGCAGTGAAGGTCTGGATGAGTTACTTGAATTCCAAACCGGAGATTCCGATCTTGAGGTGTGATATCGATCTTTCGAGTTATTTTAAGGAGTTTATGTATGTGGGGTTCTCTGCTTCAACTGAAGGAAGCACAGAACGTCACCTTGTTCAAGATTGGACTTTTGAGACCTCTGGGTTCCATGCCGTGAAGAAGCCTTTTCGATATCCGGCTCACAATGTTTCTGATAACTCAGCAACGCCAACTCCGGTAATTACTATCCCCAGTTCTCATAATAACACTCATAAGAAGCTTGGTTTTGGATTTGGGATTGCTGGTCCTCTTTTCTTCTGTTTTGTTCTTGTAATTTTTGGTTGGATTTCAGTTAAGAAGTTTCGAAGTAGTAGTAGAGATAAGAACTTTAAACCGGAGTTGATAAAAAGTCCCAGGGAGTTTAGTTATTTGGAATTGAAATTAGGCACGAAAGGATTTCACTCAAGTAGAATTATCGGTCATGGGTCTTTTGGGACTGTTTATAAAGCTATTCTGTCCCAGTCTGGAATGGTTTTTGCAGTGAAAAGATCTAAAACAACCCATGAAGGTAAAACTGAATTTGTTGCTGAATTGTCGATAATAGCTTGTTTGAGACATAAAAATTTAGTTCAGCTCCAAGGTTGGTGTGCTGAGAAGGGTGAGTTGTTGCTTGTATATGAGTTTATGCCGAATGGGAGTCTTGACAGGGTTCTGTACCAAGATGTAGATGAAGGGGTGCCACTTCAATGGTCCCAAAGGTATAATATCGCTGTGGGGATCGCGTCTGTTCTGTGTTACCTACATCAAGAATGTGAGCAACAAGTGATTCATCGCGATATAAAGACCAGTAATATATTGTTGGATGCAAACTACAATGCAAGGTTGGCGGATTTCGGACTAGCAAGGCTCATGGATCACAACATGAGCCCTGTTTCAACTCTGACTGCTGGAACGATGGGGTACCTTGCTCCTGAGTATCTGCAGTATGGGAAGGCGACGGAGAAGACAGATGTTTTTAGCTTTGGTGTCGTTGTACTTGAAGTGGCTTGTGGAAGGAGACCCATTGAGAAAGAAGCAAACAGTCAGAAGATGGTTAATTTGGTAGATTGGGTTTGGAGTTTACACTCTGAAGGGAAACTCATCGAAGCAGCTGACAAAAGGTTGAATGGGGAGTTCGTAGAAGAACAAATGATGAAGCTATTGCTTGTAGGTTTGGGTTGTGCAAACCCAGCAAGCGCTGAGAGACCATCTATGAGGAAAGTCCTCCAGATCCTTAACAATGAGACTGAGCTTCTGGGCGTACCTAAAACGAAACCCAGTCTCTCATTCTCTTATGACTTGCCTTTGAGCCTTGAGGATATCGTCTCCGACTATGAAAAAAGTGCCAAAGCCAGTCCCTTGTATGAAATCAGCATAGATATCAAGGTAAGCTTTACTTTTTTCTTATTCAAATTCTTGGCTATACTTCAATACTAAGTTTTGTTATCCAAATCGTGTCATAAACTACTGAGGTCATTAACTCACATTGGATTGCAAATTAGGGTCGACATAAATGCATGTCAATAATTTTTCACCCTCCCTGGCATTTGGAGTTTGGTTTGCATATGCGCACTATACCATCACCACCACTTGACCACCATCACCACTAAGTTTCCATCGAAGTCCGTAATCCCTCAAATCTGGTACTGCAAAGCATGTATGTACTGATAATGCGAAAATATATATACAACGAACTGGTGCACACTTAGTTTAGTAATTTTCCGTGATCCATCAGACAACCATCCATCATAACTTGTATTTGCCTGGCCAAAGTTTTCAAAAGCATTGGTACACCCAAATCTTCTAGCTAGTTTGTTGAAAATGCTGAATCTTTATGGTTTGTTTCCAAGTTTCCCCTGTTACTTTTGAGGGAAATGATCTCACATGTTGCATTGAAAAACCTTTCGAATTTGGATTTAGTTTATATTGGTTAAATCTATGGGTAGGTAGAGTAGAAATTCTCCTGTCGAAACTAAGGAGTTGTATTATTTAAAACAGTCCACATGTTTTGCTAGCTGCAATCTGTACTGAACTTATGGAATTCTGCATTCTTATTTCCTGTTGTGCAGAAAAACAAAGAAGGCCATTCAGTGAAAAGGTAGCAATCCATGATATCAGACAGTAACTCAACAATGAAATTCCTGGAAAGAACATCACTACCGAACTCTGTCATAAATATGCTGAACCTCAACTTTCAATTTTAAGCTCATACGAGAAGGAACATTCACTGAAATGAACTTGAATTGAAATGGAGTTAAGGCTGTATGTTCTTTAATTTATTCCACTTATATTCTTTTATTTTCTGTAGTTATCCCGATGTACAGTTTTGTTGAATACAAAAAGATTTGTTCTTTGATTTCTAATCTCAACCTTGCATCCTTTTCATTTTTATTAACTCTCCATTGCATGCCGACGGAAAAAAACATGCACACACCCACAATATTAATCTTTCCATATAAGGAAGCATATAACTCCACCTTGTTGAAGATTGGACATTTAACACTGATAACCCCCGCAATGACTCCAACTCCAGTGAGTGCTATCTTGCTTGCTTTTGTCTAGTTCTTGTGATTTCAGGTTGGTTTCTGCTAATTGAATCAAAGATGGGAATTCCTTAACGGGAAACAATAATAAAATTGAAAAAGGAACTTTAGAACATAAAGTATACTCTGCCGACAAAGTCATACATTTAAATGGTAATATCAATATTGTCTTACACAATTTGCATAGCCTTGATAGTTTCAGGGGCAGCTTTTTCTTCATATTCACTGATCACATTAGTCTGATTTCCCACCAAGGGCCAGTTTCGCAGATAATATGATTGATTAACGGAGCCACCAAGGTATATGTCACAACAACGAGCTCTTTTACGTTGGTACAGTAGAATTTTTGCACAGCAACACTAAAAGCAACAGTTTTCTTCCTCAAATTTACAACACTTTTTTCCATTAGCCAGACCTACCTGAATTAGATGAGCAAGGGCCTCGCAGAATGATGATTGAACATAACACAAACAAAGCATAATGACACAACTCGATGAACAGTATCTCCAAGTGATAGTATGCACTACAAGTCTACAAGTCCCATTATTATTGAGGATGGAAATCTTCACATTAATGATAAAAGTCGGTAAGACATTGCAGCAATCAAGAAGAGTTTGTTCCTACCGTTAAGATTGGGATTTTACTTGCGGCCAGCCACGAGAGTAAAAATTGCTAGGACTAACACTGGAGTTCCATTGATAAACTGAGATGAAGGCCATGTAGAAACTTATATGACTTGTTATGTATGTGAGACAAATGACTCAAAAGTGCTTTGTAAATAAGTACTCAAAGTCTTCTTTGATTGGCTCCCAAATTTCAGGGACAAGTGGTTTCCAAATTGTCATGGACTATGAGGCCCAATTGTGTGGGACTCAAAGTCATACAAGGATTAGAAGAAAACAACTCTTTATCTTTATATAGTTAATTCAACAGTGTGAATATTGGATACAACGTGATAGCAGCAGCACATACAACGCAGCAGGATATATAACGTGAGCAGTAGCACACAAAATGCTAAAACAGGACAGCACACACAACGCTGAAACAGGGAAGCGTACACAGCTGAAACGGTGCAGCAGTACGGCGTGAAATGGGCTGCGAGAACGACGTGAAACAGGCTGTGAGTACCGCGTGATTAGGTGTGAGTTCAGTGTGCAATAGTATCCAAGTAGAAGGATTGAAATCGAGTGATTTCGGGTGTTCTTCGTTTGTGAGTTTCGTCAAATTTTCGGGGTTCCTTTTGGGTTCTACTTCCATTGTAGGGAGAAGTGAAGGGAGGAAGATTGTGGAGAGACTCTTGTTACTTGGTGGTATTATTGGCTTGAAATTGGGTAATCTCAAGGATCATTGTTTTGTTTGATAACGTTGTAATCTCCAAGTAAGTATTCCGTATCAATAAAATAGTTCCAGAGTCGTTGTCCGTGGAGTAGGCAAAGCCGAACCACGTAAATCCTGGTGTGATCTTTATTTTTTTGCATATTACGTATTGCTTGTTGTTTTCTTATTACTTGCATAACGTTTTTAGTCATTCATTTTCACCAACTAGATCTTGGCCTTATGTTTGAGATTATTTGTATCAGTTGGTATTTGGACTAATTGTTCCAGCAAGGATTTCCCTTACAATTGGTTTCAGAGCCGATGGTGTGGCTGGGACCCGGTCAGCAAGGTGGAGGTGTAGGGTAGCGAGCCAGGTGGAGCATCGCAAGTGTGCGATCTCCCAGATGAATGATCAAGATTAGACTTCAGATCCTTGCTGAGGTGGTGTTCGAGAGTATCCTACAAGTCCGGACAATGTGGATTTAGCTTTATAAGGAATTGGTCTACTCCATAATAGCAACGAGGCCTTTTGGGAAAAACCCCACACCACCTAGGCCCAGATGGAAGGCCTGATAGGTGGTGTTTAAGTTTGGGAGAATATTGTTGCTATGTATAGTAGACCAAGGTGTGCACACGAACCCATGCGCCTGATACCACTTGTAAGGGAAATACTTGCTGAAACAATTAGTCCAAAACACCAACTGATGCAAATAATCCCAAACACAAGGTCAAGATCTAGTTGGTGAAAGTGAATGACTGAAAACGCTATGCAAGTAATAAGCAAACAACAAGCAATACATAATATGCAAAAAAATAAAGATCACACCAGGATTTACGTGGTTTGGCTTTGCCTACTACATGGACGACGACTTTGTAACTATCTTATTGATATGAAAAACTTACTTGAAGATTACAACGTTGTCAAACAACGATCATTGAGATTACCCAATCTAAAACCAACAATACCACCAAACAATAAAAGTCTCTCCACAATCTTCCTCCATTTACTCCTCCCTACAATGGAAGTAGAACCGAAAAGGAACTCCAAAGATTTGACGAAACTCACAAATAAAGAACACCCGAAATCACCTGATTTCAATCATTCTACTTGGATACTGTTGCATGTTGAACTCACACCGAATCACGCCGTACTCGCAACCCGTTTCACGTCGTATTGCTGCGCCGTTTTAGCTGTGTACGCTGCCATGTTTCAGCGTTTGTGTGCTGTTCTGTTTCAACGTTTTGTGTGCTACTACACACGTTGTATATCCTACTGCGTTGTATGTACTGCTACTATCACGTTGTATCCAATATTCACACTGTTGAATTAACTATATAAAGATAGAGAGTGGTTTTCTTCTAGTCCTTGTATGACTTTGAGTCCCACACAGTTGAGACTCATAGTCCATGACAATTTGGGAGCCACATGTCCCTGAAATTTGGGAGCCAATCAAAGAAGGACTTTGAGTCATTTTTTGTCTCACAATCTCCACCTTGGCGAACAAATGGAGGCTACCACCAAACATCACAAACAACCACATAAGCATCTTCACCTTGGCATGAAAAATCGCCTGGAACCACTTTTGTCAACATATCAGCTGGATTGTCTTGAGTACTCACCTTCTCCAAGATAACCTCACCATCTTCGATAACATCCCTCAGAAAATGATACCGCACATCAATGTGCTTCATCCGGGCATGATGAACCTGGTTCTTTGCCAAATGGATAGTACTCTGACTGTCACATCATCCTGAGTAACACCTAAATCACTAACCAAGCCTCGAAGCCAAATGGCTTCCTTCACCGTCTCTGATAGAGACATGTACTCTGCTTTAGTAGTAGACAAAGCAACTGTAAACTGTAACTGAGACTTCCAACTCACCAGAGCCATCGCCAATGTAAAACAATAACCTGTAGTCGATCGGCGCCTATCAAGATCACCAACATAATCCAAATCAACATAACCTCGGATCATATTTGACACATCTATTCTCTCATATACTAAACCAACATCCAGTGTACCCCCGAAGATATCTTAATATCCATTTCACTGCCTGCCAATGTTGTTTTCCCGGGTTTGACATAAACCTACTAACTAGACTAATTGCATGAGCGATATCCGAACGAGTGCAGATCATGACATACATAAGACTACCAATTGCACTAGCATAGGGAACCTTTAACATGTATTCCCTCTAATCCTCTGTGCTAGGAGACAACTTACCTAAGAGCTTAAAGTGAGCAGCCAAAAGAGTACTTACCGGCTTAGACGTATCCATGTCAAAACGGTGAATAACCTTTTCTAAGTATTGTCTCTATGACAATGTCAATCTGCCCTTCACCCTACCTCTCACTATCTCAATCCCAAATATCTTATTCGTTGAACCAAAATCTTTCATCTCAAATTCCATGCTAAGTTTCAACTTCAATTTATTCATGCTCTTCGCAACAATGAGTATGTCATCAACATAAAGTAGGAGAAACACGAAAGACCCATCCTTGAGCTTCTGTGTGAATACACAAGGATCATACTGACTCCATCCCTGCTCAATCATAAAAGTATCAAACCTCCTGTACTATTGCCTCAAAGATTATTTCAACTCATATAGTGATTCTTCAGTTTTCATACATTTTCTTCCTTACCAACAACATCATATCCGTCGGGCTGAGACATGTATATGTCCTCATCCAAATCTCCATGCAAGAAAACAGTATTGACATCAAGTTTTGCAAGTCGGGGCACCATAATCTATACCCTTTCACATTATCTGGATAACCAAGAAAAGTAATTTTCCCGACCCTTACTCCAATTTTATCCTCCCTAACATAAAAATATGTTGGACAACCAAATACTTTCAAGTTAGAATAATCTAAAGAAATACCAGACCATACCTCCATAGGAATCTGAGACTCGATAGCTGATGAAGCAGAGTGGTTAATGAGATAGCACGTTGTGTTCACTGCTTCAGTCCACGAATTCTGCCCAAACCTGCATTGGACAACATGCACCGTGCTCTCTCCAACAGGTACGGTTCATCCATTCTGCTACCCCATTTTGCTGTGGTGTCGACTTCACTATGAAGTATCTTCTAATGCCATGTTCCAAACAAAATTACTTCAAGGAATTCTCAGTATACTCACCGCCATTGTCAGATCTCACTACTTTGATCACCCTTCAAGTTTGTTTCTCAATCATAGGCCATTGTCAGATCTCACTACTTTGATCACCCTTCAAGTTTGTTTCTCAATCATAGCTTTCTACTTCTTGAAGATATCAGTGACTTCATTTTTATGTTTCATGGTATACACCCATACTCTCCGGTTGAAGTCATCGATAAAAGACACAAAATACCTGAAACCCCCATTGGATGCGACTCTAGATGGTCTTCAAACATCAGAGTGGATGTAATCCACAAACCCTGCGGTGCTATGAGTAGCATCTCTAAAACTGACTCTGCACCACTTCTCATAGATGTACTGTTCACAGAAATTTAGCTTTGTCATTTTATCACTGCCAAGAAAGCCCCGCTTGCTTAAAGTTTTTAATCCACTCTCACCTACATGCCCTAATTGCATGTGCCATAACTGTGTGCGTGTCAAGCTTTTCTCATCAACAATTGTAGAAACCATAGCTCCACCTTCAACTATACTTTCTTGAAGGAAATACAAATTGGCATGCCTAACAATTGTCATAAGCAACCTGTCACTAAAATAAACACTGTAGTATTCATTCTCACCAATATACTTGTAGCCCTGGTCTTCAAGCACCCTAAGAGAAATCAACCCCTTTGAAAGAGCTGGAACATGACGTACCTCGGTAAGCTGTCTACATGACCCATCTGCCAATTGGAATTTGATTGTACCAATACCTATTGTCTTACAAGGCCGATAGTCACCCATTTTAACTGAACTGCCCTTAACCTCGTGATAAGTGTTGAACCATTCCCTTACGTGACACATATGATATGAAGGTCTCGTATCCAACATCCAACCGTCATAATGGTCATAAGATTTAGCCATCAGTGCATGAAAGGAAAATACTTGGCAGATGGATTGTAAATGATATTCTGATCAAAGCGCTAGTTGGTTGGTGTTTGTGTTTTGAAGGTGTCTAATTCTCTTGGTAGTCTTAGGGTTTCGTGCAACTATCATTCCTGCACGATCTCCCATTGGCTGTCTTTTCGTTGTCTAGTCCTCTATAAGGGTATCAGAGAGGTGTGTTATTTTCCTTACGTCTTATTTCATTTCCAAAGCTTGTTTGTTCCCTTTCCTGTTATTTTTCGAGTTAAAAAACTTTTCACCGTGAATCCCAAGAGATCACTTAGTGTCGATCGAGTGACCGCCTGGGGGGAGTTTTTTTTATTTGATGTTGACAACCAAGGCCGCCTTGGATGACCTCCGTCATTCATATTCTCTTCCGTCCGACCTGCATTTTGTGCTGCTACCAGGAGATGGTGAAAGGCTTATCCAGTCAAAGGTTGGTTACATAGCCATGTTTCTTGGAATGTTCAGGGCTGGTCTCCATTTTCCAATTTTGGAGATCATATGGTTTTATCTGGACTTGATCGGTGTTCTTTTTGCTTAGTTGGGTCCCAATGGCTGGAGGATCTTGGTTGGTACCTTGGTCAAGGCTCCACGAAAATGAGTTGCATTTTCGCTGACGTTGAAATTCAACCACCATGATGTTTGTTATTTGATCTCGCCTACTTATCTGGGCAAGTCGAAAGATGATTTGAAGTCCTAGCAGAAGACCTGGTTCTATGCTTCCATGGAATCTAGGTACTTTGACTTTTGCGGTGAACTCATTCTGAGGTTGTTCAGGAATCCCTAGGAACTTGAACGACTTGTAACTTATTGCAAAAGAGTTTTCGATGAAGGCTCGATTCCTTTCCCTTTCTTGGATGCCCCTTGAAGATGTGCTCCAGTTGGATGTTGTTGACCAGAGTGGCCTCTACGACCTTAGTACTCAGGAACGATTATTGGTTGTTTATGCACGTGACTCTGGTGTCATTGTTGTTGAAGCTAGTCTTAGAGTGTGGATATGACCACGAGGAAGAAGAGGGCTCCGAGGCCTCCTAGTCATTCCAAAAGGAAGGTTGTGAGTGATTCGGTCGATACTAGTTGGTCTGCAAAGCGGAAGAGGCCTTTTGGGTTGGGGACTTCTGCTGGAGTCGTCTCTGCCATGAAGGAAGTTGTTCCAACTGCCTTTCGTCGTGTGGTTCCGAAGGGGGAATGAGTCATCATCGTTTTGTTATCCATAGATCAAGGAGTAAATAATCTGGTTCTTTGAAGAAGAACCATGAGGATGATTCCCATCTTACTAATTAGGAAGATGGAGCGGCTCTACAGCAGGCTATGGAAAAGAGTCGGGAGAAAGTTGACCGTCCTCGTGATCCACTTGTTGATGCAGAGAAAGAGTTCCTTGCATACGCTGGTGTGACGAATATCAGCAAGGTGTTAGATGAGGATGCTCGTATCTTTTCGAACAAGATGACATAGCTTGCGCTGAAGAAGTCTGAGGATCCAAATGTAGGCTTGTCTTTGAACGACTTCAAGTATGATCCGACTTTGACAAGGTTATTGTTGATCAAGGTCAGAGCTCAAAGTTTCCTCATCCTCCTGCTCCTATTGAGCCAAGTACGAAGCGGTTGTCTGACTCGCCTCATTTTTATCCAGTTCCGTCTTCTAATGTTCCTTCTGCTGACAAGAAAGGGAAAGCCGGTGTGTCCATCATCTCTGATGTCCCAGTTTCTGCTAAGGTGACCAAGGGTGGCTCATCTATCATCTCTGACTCTTCTGTACTTCATCCAAAAGTCAGCTGGAAGGAGCCCACCCCGGGGCTATCCATATCAGAACGGATGGTGGGTTTTCATGGCATTCGAAAATTGACGTGCAGGGGAGTGCACACAATCATATCAAGACATGAAATCACTGGTTGATGAACCGAGCCCCTATGCCTGTTCGTGCTGTTGGAGAGCACCTTAACAAATGTGTGAAGCATATAATGGAGGTAAATAGTTCAACTTTTTCGGCTTCTTCCCTTATATATATAATTTTTTTTTGACTTTTTCTTTGCTCTGGACAGGGGATGTCCTATCTCACTTATGCTAGGATGATGGGATCTGAGTATTAGGCTGTCTGTGAAGAGGTGTATGCCTTGGAGAAGATGTACGCGCAACAACTGCTACAACTTTCTGGCACTCTCTCTAAGGTAGATAAGTTGAAGGAGCATGTTGCTTATCAAGAAAAAATAATTAATACTTATCAGGATAAGCTAAAAGAGGTAGAGGATGTCAGGGATAAATTTGTTGTTGAAGTGACTTATGCGGAAAAGGAGATGGACCTCCTTCGTGAGAAAGTTGCGGAGCTGCAGTCGTCATTGCCTGCTTCGGAGAGTGAGTTGACTGTCACAAAGGAAGCTTGTGATCAAGCAGTGACTATGGTCGATTTTCAGGCTGCTTTCCGCGATGCCGCTTAGAGGCAAGTGGAACAGATGACTACGGAGGTCACCTCTGTGAAGGAGCAGCTGGCTGTGGAGAAAAGTCTTAAAAAACATGCATCTCAGAAGTTTGCTGGATTGAAGAGGAGCTTGCTCAGGTCAATCAAGAATTGTCTGTATTGGCAAAGCAGCCGAAGGCTAATGCACCTGAAGTGGCGTTTAGTAAGGTTGTTTCCAGCAGACTTGAAATCCTTGATTATATGGAAGAGGAGGAGGGCTGAGACCTTAGCAAGTACCGTGCAATAGCTAACCACGCTTTATTCCACTCCATCCACGGTCAATGGAGATCCTGCTTCACTTTCTTCAACTGACCTTGTCAACGACAATAATGCTTCCCTACCTCCAACTATTTCTTCTGTAATTGCTTCTGAAAGTGAAAAATGTGTCTTCAATCTGATTTTGGGGTTGCTCAAAATGCCTTCCCAATTTTATCATATTTACAAGAAAAATCAATAGGTAGGTGGACAGTAGGGGTGGGCATTTAGGACCGAAAATCCGGACCGAACCGACATCCGGACCGATCGGGTCGGTTCGGATCAATTATAATTAATTAAAAAAATTTCGGTTGTAAAAGCCCGGCCCGACCCGAAGTTTCTGGTCCGGGCCTCGGTTTCCATTTCTGAAGCCCGTCGGGTAACCGACCCGGCCCAGTTTAAATAGTTTAAATAACATTGAGGATTCAAAATTGAGAATCCAGCGAATCCATCGACCGCCGCCTCCCTCTCCTCTCCCTCTCCCTCTCACAGCGAAGCATCGACCGCCGCCTCCCTCTCACAGCGAAGCATCGACCACCTCTGATATCAGATCTTGATCAATTTTGATCTCAGATCTTGATCAGATCTCATCTACGATGAATGAAATTTTTTTGTAATTTATTGTATGGTTTTTTTTGTAAATATTTTTTTTGGTAATTTGTTCAATGGTTTTTTTTTGTAATTTTTTTATATAATTTTTGTACTGTATTTTTTTTTATTGTACGATGATCAGTAATTTTTTTGTAATTTATTGTACGATGATCAGTAATTTTTTTTTACTGTAGATAATTTTTTGCTCTTAGGACCGAAATCGGCCCGTAATTCGGTTACCCGGTCAACTCGGTCCGATTTCGGGTTTCATAAACACGGGCCTGAATTTTTCGGGCCGATTTTCGATTTTTAGATTTTGGGCCGGTTACCCGTACTTGCCCAGCCCTAGTGGACAGTGATCAAGTGTAATTTTATAATTTTAAATTAAAACTACTACATATATGTACAATTTTACCCTCTCAAATTCAAATTATTTACGATCAAAACGCCCGATTAACACTTATACCCTAACATAATTTATTCAAAGCTCCTAATTATTTTTAAACTATATATAGGTTCATAAAATTATAAATAATTATATTATTTATAATTTCGATAATATTTTTATTTATATGGAAAGATTGAAATAAAATAAAGGGTTTTTTTTGAGTTTGACCCTAATTAGTTTATGCCTAATTGAGTTTAGTACTCATTTTAAAAACTAATTTAATCTAATGCTTAGATTGTAACAGTCAACATAGTTGGCTTCCATTGACCGTTTAAGATTTTGTAAAGTCCAAAATATCCTTCACTTAGAAGGCAAATGCAAGACGTGTGCTAGGTAAACATCTCTGAAATTCATCTAAGGTCATGATATATTGATAGATCTTTGAGATATGTAACGATCATGGTTAAAAAAAAGATCTATCTCCTTTACTTCTTCCTCATACATCTTTCATACCTCCATCTAATCATCTCCAAAACCAATGCCCGACCCAATTTGCGTACTCGCCGGGAAGAGCTGCAGATTGAGATGCTTCAACCAGTTAGATCCAAGGATCAACATGAGAGCACTCAGTGAAGAGAAAGAGGAGATGTTGTTGTATGCTCACATGCTATATGAGAACGAATGGGCTATGATTGCTATGCTTTTCCCTGGGAAGACTGATAATGTTGTGAAGAATCATTGGCATGTGACCATGGCCAGGAGGAATAGAGAGCAATCTTGTACTTTTAAGAAGAGGAAGGCTTATATTCCTCCTCAAGCCATGACGACGATGGAAATGTAAATTAATCCAATTAATATGCAACTTTTTCCTAACAACAACAATGCATTGAGTGTTGATTCAACCATCTCAAATACCATTGATGAATTTGCCTCAACTGTCACTAAGGAGCAAATCTCAGACCCCAAATAAAAATCAATCAAAAAAACGATGACGAGTGACATATAAACATAACAAATTAGCACCCTTTGTTAAATTAATATCAACAACTAATATATGATCTGTTACAAAGTTGACATATAAACACCCAATCCATATAAAAATCAATCCTTTAGATTTGTTGTACTTTGTTTGAAGTTTTCACAACAACATATAAACCCCCAATCCATACCAAATCAAATCAATCCTGGTATTTCTTCCCCGTTGTACCAATTTGTCAACCAACAAAACCACCAAAATCAATTTCTCTATACCTGTATTGGTTTCATACTTGAATTTCATTCTCTTGCTGCTGTCTGTGACATAGTTGTTTGATTATAGAAGCGAAGAGTCAAGAGGATACAAGGAGAATATGGAGCCATACATCTCAACCACCTAAATTATGCAAATAGCGATTTCTTTCATAAGCTATCTCTTGCAAAGGGCGCCGACTGGAGCATTTGTTGTTGTCTTTGTATTAATATGCAACCATACAGGGAGAAGATGGAGCGAAAAATTTCCCTTAATTTCATTTGTTTTGTTTGTGAAATCTGTGAGAAGACGTGGTTTTATCTAAGGAAGATGTCCGAGGAAGATGAAGTGAAGGAGACGATCTTTTATTTTAACTATAGTAGCTATATATCTCAAATATCTATCAATATCTCAAATATACATCAATATATCCTGACTCTTAGATGAATTTCATAGATTTTTATCTGGCATGTGTCTTCTAAGTGAAGGATATTTTTGAATTTAAAAAAAACTTAAACAGCACATGATAGTCAACTGTGGTGATTCTTAAAATTTGAGTGTTAAACTGAATTTGTTTTTAAAATAAATACTAAAATTAATGAAGGTTAAACTTTAAAAACCTTTAAAAAAAAAAACTGAATATAAAGCGACTCTAGTTTCGTTGTAATAGTCATTCCCTTCCTAAAACTGCCATTACAATTATCAACGCACTCTAATGACCATATTGCCCTCTTCTTCTCTCTGCTCACGGCCCATCCCTTCTTCCTCCCTCCTCTGTTTTGCCCCCACCCTTTTTCCTCTCTTCGGTTCGCAGCCACCATCTCCCAATAGCCATACATCTCAGCCTCTCCCCTTCTCGATGCAGATCGCACAACAACCCCATCCTTCTCCTCCCTGCCACCGATCGACCATCTCCTTCACCTGATCAGCCGTCTCGCGCCATCCATCACGATCTCTCCCTTTCTCACAACCGATCGCCACAGCTCCTCTTCAATCTGAGGTTCTTCATCTCCTTTACAGACTGCTTGAACTCATAATGGAGTCACTCATCTTCTCCACACAATCTTTCAATGCATTATGAGTTTCAAGTTGGGTTGTTTCTCCAATTTTTATATAGTGGATTTGGCTCTGTTGAGGCTCATGGAGAGTGCGGTGTAGGTGAGTTTTTGGTACTTGGTACTTGGTTTTGATTTTGATTTTGATTTTGATTTTGATTTTGCTGGAGTAGTATTAGAGTGAACTGAAACAGAGTCGTGGGTAGGTAGGTGGTTCTTTGACATGAATTTTGGATGAATTGCTATGGACATGGTGTAGACAACCGAGGGCATGTATTGGTAAAGACACAATTCATTCCCATTCCATTTCTAGGTATACCAAACAATAACATTCCCATTCCCATTACCATTCAATGGTTCACAACGCCTACGATTCGTTCGAGCTGCTGACCAACTGCCCATCAAAAATTGAGGTCATCGGCTCTTACGGCCCCAAGCTCCTGCTCGGCTGCTCTGATGGCTCACTCAGAATCTACGCCCCGGAGTCCTCCACTTCTCCTTCATCACAATCCCCAACGTCAGATCATCGCCCCTATGAAACCCTAGAAATGCGGAAGGAACCCTACGTGCTCGAGAAGACCCTGTCTGGCTTCTCCAAGAAGCCTTTTGTTTCCATGGAGGTCTCAAGATCGAGGGAGCTCGTTGTGACCCTTTCCGAGTCGATTTCATTCCATCGGCTTCCAAATCTCGAGACGATTGCGGTCATTACCAAGGCTAAAGGGGCTAATCTTTATAGCTGGGATGATCGTAAAGGCTACTTGTGCTTTGCCCGCCAGAAGAGAGTCTGCATTTTCAGACATGATGGTAATTTTGCTATTTTGATTTGAAATTCTGGTCAATGTCTAGTTAAATAACTAGTTTCATGCTAAAATTCCCAAGTGCAGCTAAATGTTTATATTACAAAAAAATTCATGTTTTCTTTCCTTGGCTATTAGGGGGTAGGGGATTTGTAGAGGTGAAAGATTACGGCGTGCCTGATCTAGTCAAGTCCATGTCTTGGTGTGGTGAAAATATATGTTTGGGGATTAAAAGGGAGTACATGATACTGAACACCGTCACTGGTGCATTGTCCGAGGTATTTCCTTCTGGAAGGAGTGCACCCCCTCTTGTAATCCCTCTTCCTTCCGGAGAGCTTCTTTTAGGAAAGGTACTTATCTCTAATTTCACCTCATACCAATTTTCACTTGTAATTCATTACACGTTTTGATACCGTCCATTAGTCTTTTATGTAGAGAATATACCTAACTACTGAGTGGCGAGTAAATAACATGGAGTATTTTTAAACTAAATGTGCTTCTACATCCAAAATACATCTAGTGATCATTATTATTGTTATTCTTTTCTTTTCTGTTGAGTCGTTAAAATGCATTTCTCATTCTTGTTGTTATAGTTTTATGCTATCTTAACTCATTTTCAGTTTTGTCTGCATTAGTTGTAATTTGTAAATATCTCTATTGAGAAAACTCAAGGGTAC
Organism: Berberis vulgaris; assembly: GCA_963556465.1. NCBI lineage: Eukaryota > Viridiplantae > Streptophyta > Magnoliopsida > Ranunculales > Berberidaceae > Berberis > Berberis vulgaris. The sequence continues at coordinate 96,723,462 of OY747128.1, forward strand.
TACAAAAGTGGAGATCAAGCCATTATGTGGGTAAATCCTAGGATCTGTTTTGGAAACCTAGGAACCCTAAGAAAAGCGTCCAGAGGAGACTATATTTGATCACGGATTCTACACCTTTTAGTAAATTGTGCTGATACTCCAATCGAACTTACCAAGCATTTTGATAGCGTCTTTGGAGTCTGGAGTATGGACATGGTTACAAGGAGTCTGAGGACCATGGTTGCTGGAACTTTTGTTTTAAAGTTGATACATCTTGCAATGACATGTAGGAACTATTCCCTTGTTGTGGGTGTTGAGTCAGTTCATACAAATTCCTTAGTAATAACTGGTTGTATCATCACATGATTTTATTTTTCAACAGTACATAAGCAGAAAAAAACTATTTGAGGTGAGTCAGTTCATGCCTTTAGAGGAATGACATACCAACCAAGCCCCAACTCACCTAGAAAAGAAGCCCAAATCAAGAAAGGAAAGGGTCGACAAAGTGATCCACACATTCCCAATTTGATTGGCAGAGAGGGCAGACACTGACATTGTGAGATGCTTTCTTAAGCTATCTTGGGTAAGAATATTATTGAGCACCATAGTCTGAATAGTCTGTAGAGGAATTGTCACTCCAGTTTCATTAAGAATCATAATGCTAGGTAAGAGGAGTAGAGATATGAAGGAAAGCTGAGTAGGGAGATGCGGTCTACTTATGAAGAAGCAATTGAGCAAATGATGATCATGCTAAACTATCAGCCTCTCAGTTGTTTCCCGAGTTCCACAACAGAGACATGAGCTGCTTGATTGTTAAAATATTGGATGAGCATGAAATGTTTGATAAGTTGTGATTATGATAAAACCCAGAGAAAGCTTCACATAGGCTGCTAGGCATTATGAAAGAGCATTGTGAGAACCGCTTTTGGATGCCTCAAATGACTTAATACTAAATGGTGTAATCTTATAATTCCTCACTCTGGGATGGCTCAGTTGCATCTAGCTTTTCCGAGCTGCACTAGGACTTAAGATTAGCTCTACCAGGGTATCTATGAGAGATAGGGATCATCACTAATGGACCAAATTGATGACTTCATCACACTGAAGGCTGAAAAGCATAAGGACTGAAACAACCACTCACCTAGGTAGTTGGGGGAGGTGAGGCGACAAGGGATTGACCACTGGTCTCCTAGGTTTTGCTTAGCCATTCCAAGCAACAAAATTTCCAAATTTTTTAAAGAATCATAGTGCTTCAATCCAAATATAATTTGAACACATTTATCCCAAGTCATAAATTTTAAGCATTCTAGTCATAATCCAACAACAAGCATAAAACACAAGAAGTTAAAAATGACAAACCATAACATACAGTTTAAACATCATTCAAAAGCAACCGAAAAGGGCAAAACTCAAAAGCCTATAAACATAAAGTTCAATTGTTTACAGATCCTCATCATACCCAGAACCGAGCCCATCATTTTCATGATCATGATCTAAGTGTAGTGCTCCGCAACTTCATGAGGCTTCATCCACAAGTGCTAGCCTCTTCCTTCGAGGTCGACCTCTAGATGTAGATACACATTGCGTCTTATATTACCTTGTGTGGGTTTGTTTTGCAGTCTTTTCACATGTAATAAGAAATAGAAAAGAAAAAGGGAAAAGAAAAAAACATCTGGGAATTTTAATGGTCTGGGGGCCTTTTGATTGCATATTTTTAGGCCTAGCTTAGGCAAAGTGAGGCTCTACATTTTTTAAAGAGGCGCGTAGCCATCGCTTGTAACTACATGGCCGCTGACCTGGTTTCTCAATTCTCTTATAGCTAAGGATCAAAGGAGGGCATTTGGAAGCCCCTAAATAGCACACTGGACAATACGGTGTGCACTTCTCAGAAGGGTGATTCAAAGTCATAGGTCACCTAGGCTCGAGAAATGGCTTGGAGGCTCAGTGTTGAAAAGGAGAGTTTGTGGAAGAAAACAATTATCATCGATTACCTTCTTCTGAGACAGGAGTGATTTTAAGCACTCAAGAGTTTAGTGTGTAGCATGACATTTAAAGCCTCTAAGAACCCTTCATGCAAGGGAGTTCTCCAGTTATGTGTTCTACAAGAACCATAATTATTGCCTACACTGTCAATAGGGTGGACAACAGGATTGTCAGGGGGAGGGTGGAAACTCGAGGAAAGTATTTTTGATTAGGAAGTTTAGGAGGTTGCATGATTGTCCATATAACTGAGTTCAATTATCTCAAAGAGATGGAATGATGGATTGGAGGAGCGGAACAGTCTCATGAGGTAGGCTGGGTGGTTGTGGATGTTAAAGCTATATCTGTAGTTTGTTTAAGAGGTCTTTTGGGAGTTCATGGGGCTTGTTTTGCAGATTAATGGGTGAATTAAAGGCAATTGATTGATTTCAAATTTATTTTTAGTTTGGTTTTTCTGTTTTCTTTTTTTCTTGTAGACAGTAGACTGAACATCTTGTTTGAACTTTTTCCGGCTAGAAGGACCACTGAACTAGGGTTTTGAGAGCTCAAAATGTGGTTTTAAGCCAGCAAAGATATCTACTTTATTTGAGGTTGTTTGAGACAAAGCAAAATGGGCAATAAAATTAAGAGAAATTTTTTTCCAAGTCCAGCCTAAGTCTCAATTGAATAAGATTTTGAATCATCCCTAGAAAAATGATGTATGCCACTACACCTCGGTGATTTTATCAAAATCTGTATGTTACAGCCAGACAAAAGATATTCTTAAATTATTCAACAGGTATGCTTTGTCCCCAAACCAAAAAAAGAAAGAAAAAAGAGAGAGCTTGTGGCTGTAAGGACATGCATAATTCATTGAAAATCTCTTTATTTGGTGTTCAAATTGCTTCAGGAAATCGTTAGCTGCATGAGAAAGAAATTACTTGTTCTTTGTTAATGCAATTATGGGTCTCCATGTGGCAGAGATGTATAATATGCTTTATATTTGTCATAATGGACCAACTTATATTCATAGGCTAGTTCAATTTCTATGCAGATAAGTTTAATGGAACTGGCTATCAACCAAACTATTTCTAAAGCACATCCCATGTGTTCTTCACATCATATACATAGTATGGCAAAGTGCCATCTAATCTGAATAGCCATCATATTTAGTTTGCATCCAGTCGCTGCAAGAATTATACGATTTATAAAGTACTAATATTCGAGCTTGTCATGTTAGGATAATATCGGAGTTTTTGTAGACCAAAATGGGAAGCTTGTTCAAGAAGGTAGGATATGTTGGTCTGAGGCACCTGCCACCGTCGTCATTCACAAGCCTTACGCAGTGGCTCACTTACCTAGACATGTTGAGGTAGCACACACAATCATTTTCTCAATAACAAGAATCAATTCTCTTCTTTTTCATGGTGGTACTGCTTATGTTTGATTTCCTGCATCTTCTCAAATATATGATGGTTGCAGATACGGTTTCTCCGAGCTCCATATCCTTTGATACAAACAGTAGTTCTCCGTAATGTTAATCGTATTCTCCAAATTAACAACGCTGTGGTTGCTGCTTTAAACAACTCTGTGTATGGACTATTCCCAGTTCCTCTTGGGGCGCAGGTGAATATTTACTGCAAAAGTAATGCCAATTCTGTGTTTTTATCCCCTGTAACAGGCTCCCTACATGTCGTGTACATGTGCTTGGTAGTAAGAAGTTATATATTTGTTTATAAACATACTTTCGAGTGTATTGACACTTATACTGATAAAAAACAGAAACTTTATGGTGATATTTGACCATGACTAGACATCCTGATCCCCTACTTTCGAGTGTATGGACACTTATACTGATAAAAAACAGAAACTTTATGGTGGTATTTGACCATGATTAGACATCCTGATCCCCACATCTCCATGTGTTACTGTTTCAAAATTTAAAATTTGAATCTTTCTGAAAAAAAATGAAAAGAAAAAAAGAACAACTGGGATAACCGGTAGAAATAGTAAGCTTACAACATAGATTGCTGTCCGATGATCAAAGAGCATAACATGTTTCTTTAGCTAGCAAGGTCTCATCTGTAGAATATTAAATTCAAGCACACACACTCAAGTCCAATGATATCATCATCCTACACATTTTTTCAATTTTATAATTTATTTTATGTTAATATGATTGGTTTACTATAGACTTTTTGATAAGTATTGTTTAGTGGAAGCAATAAGATGTCTCACACAACCTAGGGTTTGGTAACAAAACACTTAAACTCATAATATATAAGTACATCTTTTCTTAAACTCAAATAAACTCTAATTCAATCTAAAAACGAAATATTATATTGACACAACCTGCTATTAATAAAACCAAATAAGCTGGAGAGGAAGAAACTAGTGATAATTCATAAAGGAAACTGTAGTCTTATTTGCGAATAAGGAAACTATTTAAAGTACAATATCTTAAAATTCTAATACATATCTAAAGTCGGGTGGGTAACTCTTATCAAAACCACTCTTTGTGGGATTCCTGCACCATTCCCCATTCCTTCTTCAGTAGCCGGGAGAGACTAAAAAGATTTGCACAAATCTCCTTTAGGGTATTGACGATTCCCTCAAATCTTATCATCTTGTGAATAACAAGGTTTGTAGGCCGAAATCTGAGGGAGGTCTAGGCATTGGAAGATTTAAGCAATTTAACCAAGCTCTTCTCTTTAAATGGCTATGGACTTGGTCAAGAAGAAGTTGCTATGTGGAGAACTAGTATTTAAGATGAAAAATCAGGATGAAAATCAATTAATCATCTCCCGATCTCGTCCTTTGGTGCACCAACTTTGGGTAGTGGTTTTTGCATAATTCCACTGTTGGCATCCTTTGCCTCTTCCTTACTAGACTGGGTAGAGCACTGATTTTCTCTATCTTGCCCCCCATTTAACATTTTCCCTTTGGTAAATGGGCGTGGGAGGGAATGATTCATGCCTTTGTGTGGGTCTTATAGAGGGAAAGAAATAATATATTCTTTAACAATGTTAAAAAATCAATTGACCAGCTATGGATAGATATTAAAGTGACCTTATGGCACTGGGCTTGCAACTGGGATAGATTTAGATATATTCAGTTCTTCTTCTTTACTTTTTCTAATAATCTTGAGTTGCTACATATATGCATGTGAATGGGAGTTCAACTAGTTAGTAGAGTAAGACACGTCAGCCAAAAAAGCAAAACACGGGATATGCTAGGGACACATTTTAGTATTATTTAATTTTTCAGTGATAAGTTTGAATTATCGGTTACTAGTAAACCCGCACACACGTTACGTGTGTCACAAAGAGAATATTCATTCATTATTAATCATGACCAATCTCATGATGCACACCCTAATGTAGTTGGTAACAGTTGGAACCAACCTAATTCACACGTTCAACAACACGTACCTCCTTGCAATAGAGGTTCCATCAATGTTGACCCGGCCCATACTTTTGTTGTGGCCCAGGATCACAATCTCATGGGACATAACACGAAGAGAGCCCAAGCCCAACTTCAACAACCAATTGAGCCGCGCGGCAAACACAAAACCAGATCAAACGGCTTTAATCAACGTGATGGCTCATTATCTATGAATCCCACTGCCCCCCCGTGGCGGTTGCACCTGGAGAGTTTGAGCATATAATAGTGGCAATGCAAATGATGATACGTCCTTAGATGTTGAATCAGATGGCGAATTGAGACTGCCGAGTGCTCAATCCCCTCCAGTTTCTGAATTGCATGGGAGCCACTTATAAATTGGGGAATCCAGTCTTGATTAAAAACAACTGGTCTGAGGTTTTGGATATAGTTGTAGGAGCGGGTGACAACTCTCCTTCCCAAAGAATTGATCAGTTGATGAACCTGGGTGCTCAAATTGGGGTTCGATGGGAAGGAAATAGTATGTTAGCTCGGGATCTAATTACTGAAGTAGATTCTATACGTGAATTGAGCGCTCGAAGCTGATGGCAAGTCTAGAACAGGGTGATCTGGTTCCTAATGAATGAAATCCAAATTCTCTCCTGGAATAGCAGAGGTTTAGGCTCTACTGAGAAGAAGGCAACCCTTAGAAGATTGGTATTTAACAAATGTGGTTGGCCGTGTTGATAGTCGTTATTATAGTCAATTTTGGGGGAACTAGTTATGCAGTTAAAACGGATAACGGATCCATAACGGCCTAGGAGCGTTACAAGTTATAAAGGATTATATAAGAATATAACAGTATATAAAGGTCTATAATAGTATTTATGATTTAATGTATTTATAAGGAAATAAAATGGAAACCGAGAGAATGAAAATAAAAGTTCCATCAATCTGTTTTTTTTTGTGTATTAGTGATATCTCTACAATCCCACACCAGCCGATTTTATAAACCCATCTAATTGCCCATCAAACAGATCAGGGAGGTTTATAAACCCGTCAAACAAATCTTTTGTGTATTTTATAGACCCAAATTCTTCAAAACAATCCAAAATTCCATCAAGGATTACCATAAATGGGTGGGGAAACAGAAAATAGAAATGGAGGTTCAAGGGAGATTACCAGAAATGGAAGCAGGAAGGCCGGAGGTTTGATTGCATGGTCTTCATTTTCTTTAGTTCGATCGCATAGAGAATCAAATATCGATCGAACGGAGGTTCGATCACAAGTCTTCGTCTTCTTCAGTTCGATCGCACGGTCTTCGCTTTTTCTTCCTTCGGTTTCTTCTTCTCCTTCTTCCTTCAGTTTCTTCTTCTTCTTCTTCCTTCGGTTTCTTCTTTGCTAAATCTGAAAAAAGAAAAGAAAAATGAATAAGTTTTTTTTAATTTTTTTTAATATATTTAACAAACTTTATAATACCGTTACAAGTTATAACGTTTTATTCATAACGGCCGCTATATGAGCGACATATCGGTTGCCGTCACAACTCCTTTTTAACAGCATAGGGAACTAGAAAGTATTGCTGGCATTTGGGGAGAGCGTTGGCTCATTGGAGGGGATTTTAATGTGATTAAATATTTGGAAGAGGAAAAAGGAGTGGGCAGTAGAAACTATAGAAGAAGACAGTTTAATGATTTCATCCAAGAGTATGACCATGTTCTCAAGGGGGGTCGTTCACTTGGTGTAATAATCAAAGACAACCGTATATATGCATGATAGATAGATTTTTAGTTTGTACAGCTTGGATTGAGCAATTCCCTGATTTAAATGTGGTCTTGGTAAAAAAATTTGGCTCTGATCATTATGCTATTCTCCTCAAACTCAATGGTAGTTCTTCTGGCCCCAAACCATTTAGGTTTGCAAGGATGTGGTTTGAACACCCTTCCTTAATTAGAGACATTAAGATAGCTCGGGAACCCCTTCAAACCCAATGCAGAGCTGGGTTCAGTCTTTGGCATAAGTTGAAATCTCTGAAATCTTTCCTCAAATCTTGGAACAGAGAGGTGTTTGGAAAATTGCAACTCCTCATTGACAACACTTAAGTTACTCTTCATAACTTTTAACTTTGATCTGTTTGAAGAAGACAGGGACCTAACTGATAATAAATGAGCAGAAAGAATTGAGCTTAAAAAGGAGTTGACTAAACTACTCAAAAGGGATCATATTCACCGGAAGACAAGGTCAGGTGCCAAATGGGGAAAGCATGGAGACTATTGCTCATGACTTTTCCATAAATTGGCCAACTTCAGGAGAATCTCTAATTCATTCAGTACCTCAATATTGAAGGAGTTCCCGTGGTTGATCAGAACACATGTCAGATCACATTCTTCAGTACTACACTCAGCTTTACTCTGAAACTCTACACTGGAAACCCATTATTGAGGCAGACCTGCTGAAAAGCATGGATGATGTTTCAGCAACAAGTTTGGAGGTTGACATATCTGCAGTTGACATGGTGCTAGCTATGCAAAGCCTGGAAGGTGATGTAGCTCCAGGACTTGATGGTTTCCCAAGTGACTTATTCCTCAAATGCTGGTATTTTATGCAAGTATATATTATGAAGGTAGTAGAAGATTTCAACAATAACAAGTTCCTGGATTGGAGGCTGAACACAACTCTAATCTTCCTGATTCCTAAACTCAAACCTAAACTCAAAGAGCCCTCTTCCATTATGGATTTCAAGCCAATTAGTCTCCTGTCGTCAGTCTACAAAATCATTTATGGAGTTCTTTCTTCTAGATTAAACAATGTTCTCCCTCATCTTATCTACTCATATCAATTTACTGGGATTGGTAGTGTACAACTTATTGATGGAATCTTAATTGCTCATGAAATTATTGATTCTCGAATTAGAGAGGCAAACCTGTTTTAATGATCAAAGTAGACTTCTCCAAAGCTTTTCCTTCAGTTTCTTAGGGCTACTTACATCACATGCTGGTTTCGTTTAGTTTTGGTTCCAAATGGAGAAGTTGGATTCAAACCATGCTTTCCACTGGTTCCAAATGGAGAAGTTGGATTCAAACCATGCTTTCCACGACCTCATTTTCCATTGCTTTTAATGGATATCCAGTCGGCCACTTCCAGTCCTCCAGAGGATCCTTGTCTTCCCTTCTTTTCTCGTTGGTTGCTGAAGGATTCAATGCCCTCCAATGCTCAAGAGCTTGGGATGATCAATGGCTTTAAAGCCTCCCCTACCCTGACAACCTATCTCCATCCTTCAATATGCTGATGATGCAGTGTTATTTATTGATGCATGCTTGGAAGAAGTGTTGGTGGTCAGAGATATTTTACTGTGGTTTGAAGTATGCTTAGGACTAATAGTTAATTTTTCTAAGTCCCAGATCCTCCCTGGTGATGTAACAGAGATCAATGAGTGGGCCAACACTCTGAGTTGCAGAAAAAGGTGTTTTTCCTTGTTCTTACTTTGGCGTCCCACTTAGTTCCCCGTTTAGAAACATTAAAGTTTGGGATGAGGTGATTGATAGAATTGAATCCAGGCTTCGCACTTGGGAAAAGGAAATATATTTCCAAAGTAGGAAGAGCCACCTTGATCTAGAGGACAATTGCATCCATTCCTATTTACTCTCTTTGTGATTCCAGCTTTTGTGGCCAACAAAATTGAGATATGCATGCGGAATTTTCTTTGGGATCCTCTTCAACCTCTAGAAAATATCATCTCCTTAATTGGAAAAAGTATGTCATTCTAAAAGCTAAGAAGGTCTGGAAATTAAATGAATAAGGGAATTTAATATGCTCTTCTACTCAAGTGGATATGAAGATTTGGTGTAGAAATTAATTCACTGAGGAGGCAATTGATTGCTGAGAAATATGGTGCTACTCCTCTTGATTGGTTTACTCAAATGCCTTTTGGCTCTTATGGATGTTCAGTGTGGAAAGGCATCATGAAGCCAAAAATACTTATATCCAAGACTGGATCTCCCTTAAAGCTCGTAATGGAGAAAGGATTACGTTTTAGGATCATAAATAGATTGGTGACACAACACTCGGGTTTGCTTTTCCAACCATCTAAGATGCATCTGATAACAAGCAGCATAAGGTGAAAGAATTTTGGGAATGTTAACACAAATGGTTGGGCCTCCAACCTCATAAGAAACCTATTGGGAGCTTCCTCAGATCTATCAGCTTATGGCCATCATTGACCAAGTGTCCCTAGATAGTGAAGAAGATAAATGGCATTGGAATGGAAAAGAAGGGGACTTCACTATCAGAGATTAGTACAAGACTCTTGCACCAACCTTTCTTTCCTCTGCCCATAACCAAATAATCTGCACACTCCACTCTTACGTCTGGATGAAAGACATCCCTCCTAGAACCACCTTCTCACGTAGATTGTGATTCTTGGCAGAACACTCACTGTCGACAACATCAACAAGAGAGGAATATCTATTCCCAACCATTGTGTTCTATGTAATCAGGATAAAGAGTCTATTGATCACCTTCTTTTCTCCTGCCCATTGGTGCATATGCTGTGGGAAATGACACTTGCAAAATTCCACTACCAAGCCTCATTTGCCTCCTCTCTATTGGAGTGGATTAATTTTTGGTTCTCCCCTTCTTGCCTCCCATCCAACCCCTCTCCCTTTGGTAAATGGGTCTAGGAAAGGATTATTCATGCCTTTGTGTGGATCTTGTGAAGAGAAAGGAATAACAAGGTCTTCAACAATGCTTCCAAGTTAGTGGATCAACTTTGGATACTTTGTGGCTCTTGACAAATTTAGAGACATCCATTTATGTTAGTGGATCAACAATGTTTCCAAGTTACTGGGACAAATTTAGAGACATCCATTTTTCTTTCTTGAATGTTCAGCTGGTATTGTATAGTACTAAACAAAGCTCTTGACATGTTCCTGATGCATACTTTTTGTGGGGGACAGTAGGTTTATCACTGTTTCCTCCCCTCCTTTTGTTTTCCCTTCACACATATGTAATCGATATAATAGTTTGTTTTGCCGTTAAAAGAAATTCATTCACTTATTCACTTGTAGGTTAATATTGTCGTGGAGAGATTTTCTTATATTATGTTATAACTTGTGATGGTAGTTAGCGATGTGGTGATAGATAAAAATTGTTAGATACGCATATTTATCTATATTAGAATAAAAGGGGCGCATCTAATCACATATCAAGTGGAGGCATGGGACTACGACATACATTGGTTGGTAACGATAGTACAAATTACACTATAGACATACACGGTACTACTGTGAATAAACACATGGAAAATTTAGGTCCATGGATAACTGGAGTGGGCTCAATATTCCAACAATTGCTAACATTATTATATAATTGAACTTTCAAAGATAAGTGTTGATGATCTAAGTATGGAGTGTCCGATGGGAGCAACATCCGACACGATTCATGTCAACACCTTTTTTGTGGATAAAAATAGTGTCCTTGTTACATAGGTTGAACTGGATAACTTGATGCCTTGGTTCATTTGTAAACAATGTTTTGATTGTGCCAGATCTTTCCTGCCGTCAGCACATTCTTGCTGCTGATTTCATTTAATTTTTCCGACCATTTGATTTTATGATGTGCTTGGCTTAGGTGATTGCTGCTTGAGTAGGGTGAAAATAAATGTCTTTTAAATAGTTTGGGATAGGAATATTTGAATGAAAAAGTTAAGAAGGTAAACCATTTTGTAGTTTGATTCTCTATTTTTGAAATTTCACCATCTTATAATTTGGGCATTCTCAAATTGGACAACAGGATTAGGATACAATAAATATTGTTGTTTGATTAATTTTTTTTTCTTCTTGCCTCATGGAACACAGATTGTACAATTGACTGCTTCTGGTGATTTTGAAGAGGCATTGGCTTTGTGTAAGCTACTTCCACCGGAAGATTCAACCCTTCGAGCAGCAAAGGAGGGATCAATTCACATCAGGTCAGTGTTTATTTTTTTTATTTTGTAATAGAGGGAACATGTGTGCTGCATGTCCCCATGAGATGACATTACTCAAGGGTGTTTGCTTTTGCCTCAAAAAAGGGTAATCTGTCACTGATTCAAACAACTAGATCTACCACGTCATCTTCTTCATCGGGCTTCACGACTCGATTAATGACCTGTGAGGTTTATCCATCAGCAAAACATGGCCCTTTTCCTCAGGATGTGATTTTGATTTAGATCACTCTAGTTATTATTGTTGTGATTTATTGGTGGTGAATCAATGGAGGTGATTGTGGAACTTTAGAACTCATTTTTTCTTGATTGGAGGTTAAACACTTCCTTTTCACTCTTGTTCCTAAGGACAGATTTGGTTCAATTAGAGACTTTACACCTATAAGTTTATTCGATGTGTTTTGTAAGATTATTGCTAAGGCAACTTCTAGAAGGCTAAAGTCATACATGGAGTCGATCATTGGGCCCAATAGGCGTGTTTGTCAAAGATAGAAAAATTCTAGATTGGGTGATGATTGCTCATGAATTGGTTGATTCCAGATTGAGAAGTGGTTAGGCTTGTTGTGTATGATTGATTTTTGAAAAAGCCTACGACCATTTAAACTGGAATTTTGTTTTATTGTGCATAAATAAAATGGGTTTTGGTGAAAGATGGAAAATTGGATAAAGATCTGTATCTCGACAATGCATTATTCTATCCTTGTCAGTGAGGAGCCTCCCCGACTTTTTCAAGATTTCGAGGGGTTTTCACTAAGGGGATCCGATGTTGCCCTTTCTGCAGGTTGATTGCTAAAGCATTGGAGACATGTCTATTAGCTGGATGAAAGACCTCCCTCGTAAAGCATTGGAGTCAGGTCTATTAGCTGGATGAAATACAGCCCCCCCCCCCTGGCTACCTTCTTTTTGGGCGCAAAGTCTTCTGGATGAAAGACCTCCCTCCTAGGGCTAAGTTTTTCACGTGGACAGTGAGACATGGGAAATTCTTATAGTTTACAACCTGATTAAGATCTTCAGATTCTCAAAGTTTGGACCATTTATCTTTATCTTACGCCTTTAATAGCTAAATTTGGCTTACCATTTGCTCCCAAGCAAATGCTCACCCCCCATTGCTCAGTATTTCCTTCATTGGGTTTGCTCATGGCATAGGGACAACCTATCTTTAAAAGGCAGTTGGTCGTGGAGTAGGCTCCTTATTACTTCCCTTTGGGTCATTTGGAAAGAGGGAAACAACATGATTTTTAAGGTGTCCAAAAAGGAACTATCTGTGATCATCAATGACATCAAATCCCTCCTTTGGCACTAGGGTTACACGGGTGGTGTTAGATGGGTCTCCTTTTCACCTATGCTTGATTAACTGGGCTAGCATTTTCAATCTGTAACTTTTTGCTTTCTTTTGTAATCTGACAGCCTTGTGATTCATTCAGTGCTGTTGTATCATATTTTCTTTTCATCTTATTTATAAAATGCCTACTGTTTTATTGATAAAAAAAGTTTTGCTAAGTGAAGTGGAGCATTGCATATCTCCTGGTCGTTGATGATACCTTATTCTTTTTGGATGATGATAGGGTTAGGTGGAGAACTTTAAGTACATTTTTTTTGCTGGTTTCCAGTCGTGTTCAGGGTTGAAAATTTGTCCAAAAAGTGAGGTGTATGGAGTTGAGGAGGATGCTAACAGTGGTACGAAGGCAGAGATTTGGGCTGCCAAGTGGGGATTCTACTGGCAATATATTTTCGACTTCCTTGTGGAGCAAATAATGGGTGTCAGCATTCTATTGGCTGTTTGGAAAACAAAGCTATTACTAAAGAAAGAGACTTGTTCTTATGAGGACTGCCGATCTATTATATGGTGTTCTTCCAGTTGCCTTCATCTGTAGGCAATAGAATAGAGAAAATGGTTAGGAATTACATTTGGTGTGGTGGTAGGGAAAATAGAGGATTTGATGTTGTTAATTAGGAGTTAGTGCATCTTTCGAAAGAGGTGGGCGGTCTTGCTATTCGGCCCTTATTGTTGATGACTAAAACCTTCTTATGAAAGTGGTTATGCATATATGGTACAGAAAAGGATAGTTTGTCGAGGAAGGTGATTCAATCAAAATACAATAAAATGGGAGTTAATTGGATTTTGAGGCATTCAACGAGCTCTTATGACACTAGTAAATGGAAAAAAAAATTCTAAATTTAAAGGGGAGTTTCTCCAAGGAGTTGAGGTGGTGGTAAAGTTAAGTTTTGGCACGACGTTTGGTGGGGAATGAATATTTCAAAGATAAATTCCCAAGATTTTTGTTTCGTGTGAAAGGAAATGGGGTCGGGTAGAGGAGTTTGCAGGTTAGATTGATGGCACCATGAGTTGGACTCGTCTTGGGAGGAGTGGTTTTAGGTAGTCATGGATAGAAGATAAGGATAGAAGCTTCTCAGTGTGTTCACTCGTTTCCAAGTTGGCCATAGATCAATTGCCAATTAATGCTCAGATGAAATTTTCTTTGAAATTGGTTCAGAGGAAAGGAGTCCCACCTAGAGTTTCCTTCTTGATGTGGCCAATGGTTGGAACATGATTCCATCCACAAGTGGAGCTAGCGTGAAGAGGAATGGAGTTAGATGCTATTGTTCCTTATGTAAGACGTCTTCTGAGATAGGTACACATCTTCTTTAGCATTGTGATTGGTTGAGCGCAATCTGGAGATACTTCATTATTTTGTTTGGGTTGCATTGGGTTATAGCAGGCTTGATGGAGGAGGTGTTGAAGTCATGGAAGACCCTGAACCAATTAACTACCAAAGGAAAGGTCGTACGGAAATTGATGCTATTTTCTGTTTGTTGGGTGGTATGCTTGGAATGTTGGAAAATATTATCGGATAAGGTCTCAAACAAGGAAGTCATTATGGAGATTTTGATACTGTTGTGGAGTTGGTTGTCTCATTATCCTTCTTTTAAAGGGACGTTTTTCGAGTCCCTTGTGTTATTTGGTATGCGTTGATTTTGGGATCAAATGGCTTTAAAGATTGCCTTGAGTTATAAACAAGTCCCATTGATATGAATAACTTCTAGCTTAAAAAAGAAACAGTATAAAATCTGACCAGCCAACTTGGGTTGTTGAACCTATTCCATATTTCTTTGGAGGGTTCTCATGAACTGAGTGCTTTCAGATTTGGGCTTATGTTGCCGTTGGAGCCAAAACTCAGAATTCATGGGATTTTGATTCATATGGTCACCCTAACTAATTAAGACATTCCAGAGGCTCAAAATTTGTTTTGAAAATTGGAATAGAGAGGTGGTGTGTGCAATAAAGTTAAAAAAGGCTTTGTGAGGAGTCATTGCTCATTAGACTGTTGAATAGGAGGAGGATACTGTTGTGTGGGAGGAAAGGAAGGTCAGCAGGATCAAGATCATAGTCGAACTAAAGAGGTTCATGATGGGGGTCGGAGGCTGTAGATGTACTCTATTGGAAGCCAACAGTAAATAAATATATATAAAATAAAAAAACCCGAGCGGATGACAATCTTTTCATGCTTATTCAGGAAGATTTTCATTCTTGTTAGTGTTCAGGGATCTTTTTGCCAAAGTCTCATAGACAATATTATCCTATTCAGAATATGGTGGGGTTTGTGGTTTGCTAGAAATAAGTGGCATTCTGAAGGAACAGTGGATGCTTGAGGAGATTTATATATTCTGTTGGGCTAGATGTAATTTTGCAGGGACTTAACTTATGTTCTATTTTTGTAGTAGGGGAAACCTTTACAATAACTACTTACTTTGTATTTGGATTTCATGGGACTTTCCAAATCATTTGGTATATCAACCCAAACTTGAATTTTTTGTTCTTTCTCTTCCCCACCTTCTCACAAAGCACTGCCCATTTGTGTTTATAATTGGTGGTGATGATCTCACCATGAGACTAGCCCCCAACAGTTAAGCTTATCCTGATTTTTTTAACAATATGAATTGCTGTTTCAATTAAATGTTGTATTGTACATAATTCTTTACTTTTAACAGTTGAATCTGTGAAAGGACTAATTTTTAACTATGTTTGGTTCAGATATGGGCATTATCTATTTGACAATAGCAGCTATGAGGAAGCGATGGAACAGTTTTGGGCATCTCAAGTAGATGTGACATATGTCCTCTCTCTGTACCCAACTATTATTCTCCCCAAGTCATCAGCCAATTCTGAGCCAGTGAGAGTAGCTGATTTTGCAACGGATACTTCATATCTCTCAAGAGCTTCATCTGACATATCAGATGAACTAGAATCACCACCACCACCTCAGCTGATGGAATCTGATGGGCTTGAGTCCAAAAAGGAGAGCCACAATAGCCTCATGGCGTTGATCAAGTACTTGCAGAAGAAGAGATATTCTATAATTGAAAGGGCCACTGCAGAAGTAACAGAGGAAATTGTTTCAGATGCTGTGGGACAGAGTAGTTTATCTTACGATGTCAGTAGATTGAAAGTTCCAACTAAGGTATCTGTCCTATATACTTGCATATGTTATGATCAACTAAGCTATACATATCTCTATTTTAACATTTGGTGAAATAGGACATTCATATGGAAACGAATTAGTCAGATTGGGCCCAACATCCATCAGTTTAAGCATGATTCATGTAAAGATACATCTAATTGCTTTTATCAGCATTAGTCAGAAAAATTTGTAACATGAGTCTCTGCATACTCATTGTATGTACTATCACATATCTCTAATTTATTTCCTTTAGTATTAGTGGTTAAGGTTTGATGTGTATAGCTTCAGTTATTTATTTATTTTTATAAGCTCTTCTATTGTGTGTTTGACTGCAAAAAAAGATGTTATAAGCTCTTCTAGCGATGACAATGAGGTGGGCATGGACTTGGCAGTCAGTAAATTTTGGATAGACCTGAACTATAGTCCAGACCTCATTGTGTGAATGATGACTCCGAAGCTGGCACATTGCCATCTGTAGGCATTTCAAATCTGGTAGACAGTTAATTATAAAATGAGAATCATGTATTCCCCTGGATTCAGATTGTTAAACGAAGACCTGAACATAAATTTACGCTTCTTTATTTATCGATAGCCAATTAAATCATCATGTAGTTGGATAATTTTGCATGTATGGAGATTTTATTTAAAACCCTAGTTCCACAAGTGCATGATGCAATTTCACAAGTCTTTAAGCTTATTGTTCATAATGGTTCTATGGTCTTGTTGAAGTCATTACTGAGGCACATAAGTCAAGAATTGTGTTGTACACTTGGTTATATAATTCCTCTATTCTCTGACCATGTTCTTCAGGGTCGCAGTAACATGTATATTAGCTCAGGTTCTAGGGAATTAGCTGCTATATTGGATACAGCACTGCTGCAGGCTCTAATTCACACTGGACAATCTTCAGCGGCATGGGAGCTTTTGAGAGGTTCTAACTACTGTGATTTTAAAATATGTGAAGAATTCTTGCAGCAAAAAACACACCATACAGCATTGTTGGAGCTCTACAAGTGCAATGGGATGCACCGTGAAGCTCTCAAACTCCTAAGTCAATTGGTAGAAGAATCAAAATCGAACAAATCCCACTCTGAGCTCAATCAAAATTTCAGCCCAGAAATGATTATTGAGTATCTCAAGGTAAAGTGATAGGTTAACACATGATGGATATGTTGTTTCGATTGAAAATTTTGATATTAAGGTACAACATGTTTATAAAAAAGAATAAAATTTTAAAATGTTTAACAATATATGGAGTGTTTGATTCGGCAAAACGGAAAAAATCAGATTCGTACACTTGGTGTTAATCAGATTTGTACACTTGGTGTTTTTTTGCATAGTTTAGACAAAAAGTGATAAATTTACAGTAAACTGTGTCTGATTTGCATAACAAACATTTCATATCCATAAGAAAATACATCCCTGGCATGATATTTGTTTTGAATAAAACTTAATATGATGCAAGTGCATCTAATGCACATGCCTGCAGGATCAGCATGTTTGTCAGGATTTGTTATTTCCTTTCATTGAATATATTTAGCTTATAATTTTTTTTAGGATTAGTTTCCTAATATTCACAAGTTTCCTTTTCTTATTTTTAAATACGTCTTCCTTTTATTGCTGTAAATAACTCTCGAGGTCATGTAATCAATTTAGTTGATGAAATTTTGTTTCAAGAGTTGAAGAGCTTATCAATTGCTTGTGTTGAGTTCTATCTCTTGAGTGATCTTATGTTTGCTTCCACCAAAAATCAGGTCATTATTACAGCGGAGAAGTATGAGATATGATAACTTTTGATCACAATCTTGAAATGTTTAAAGTTAAAATGCTTAAATGTTACACCAGGCTCTGTGTCATTCGTATACAGACACAGGATTTTATAGAGTCTGCGTTACAATATGCATCCTTATAAAAAAGGTTGAAATTTAACTATATTCATATTTATCTGCATTCAAATGTCCCTGTTCTTATTGGATTTCATTATCATACAACCACTCCTGTTAGGTTCAACTTTCCACTTCAAACTTATTAACTACACATGGTAGGTCTTACTGTATCTTAGGAGGTTGGTATTTTTATGATTTCGAAGGCTAAAAATATGTAGAGCTATGTGAACAGGTTGAATTCCTCAAAGGACCGCATTACTCAAGTTTTCAATACTTATCTTCTGAGTTCTGATACCTTTTAACTTTTTCGAATCATGAGTTTCCTTATAAAACCTTGAAGTAGAGGAACCCTCGTTGTCAGATTCAGGTTCCCTCTGAATCATGCCAAAATATTTTTGAATGCACGTTCCAGTGTAATGTTGTGTTCCTAAACCATTTCATCTATTCTACGTGATGTACTTCCATCTTGTATTGGCTGCTGCAAGTTATTATCCTGTTCATTGCCTTAAACTGGACCTGCAATTGCCTAAAGGAATTTCTCTCCTAAATATAAATGATGCCTATGGAAAATCCTTGCCAATGTTGGAAACCAACCTCATCCATACAAAAAAAGTTGGCTACGAGTGGGCACCTACTTCATATCCATCTCTTTATGTTCTCGTGATTCACTTTTTTTTTTTGGGTGCAACCCAAAAGCAATATTTTACATAGGTAGGACCCCCTACCATTGTGGATGCTCTAAGCCCCTAACTAACATGGTGTTTTTCTTATGCAGCCTCTTTGCGGTACCGACCCTATACTTGTTTTGGAATACGCGATGACTATTCTTGAAAGCTGCCCAACACAAACTATTGAGCTCTTTTTGTCCGGGAATATTCCGGCAGACTTGGTGAACTCCTATTTAAAACAGCATGCGCCAAATATGCAAACCACTTACCTTGAACTTATGCTTTCAATGAATGAAAACGGAATCTCTGGAAATTTGCAGAATGAAATGGTAATTGGATATTTCCTTCTTCACATTACTTTCAATTCAATATGCTAATGTTTACTTGACTGTCTTCTTTGTTGATGTCATCAATACCATATTGTTTAGCTAGGAGTGGTATGTGTGTCTATTAAAGGGGTATTCGAGCAACTTCATGTAAATGTATATATTGATGTTTTTATTAGCTCAGCTACTTGGTTGACAATATGATTATCACGTGAAATAACCAGTTGTTGTTAAAAGCTTGACAGACGACAATGTAAAACAAAAGAGAGCCTATATACATATGCCATACATCTATGTCAAGCATATAAGACGACAGCCACACTCCAATCTCATTGTAATAATTCTTCACACTTTACTCGGAGAATGCTGAAGAATTTAAGTTGACGACCTTTGACATTGATACCATGTGAACCAGTTGCTCTAAAAGCTCAAACTGTTAAGGTATCTTGTAGGAATAACAAAGGAGGCTTAAAGTGTGCAGGGAGACAACAAATTTCTTTCTCAAAATCAATGAAAATATTGTGGGATTTTTTTCTAGCTCCAAGGGCCTTAGGCTAGGGGAGCCCCTGTCCCCCCTGCTCTTCTCCATTGTCTCTGCAGGTCTCTCTCTCATGATTCAAAAGGCAGATGAAATTGGTAAGGGCTTCAAAGTCAAGTCAATCCCAATTCTCCAATACTCTGACCAGTTCAAGACTCTTAAGATAATCTTTCTCTGGTTAGAAGCTAATTCTAGGCTATCAGTTAACTTCCGCAAATCCTCCATCTTTGGGATTGGGGACATCCCCAACATACTTCAGTTCACTCAGATCCTTGGTTTTTTACTATAAGCCTCTTCCCACCAAATACCTAGGCATACCTTTGGGGGGGCCTTATAAAGAAAAATCTGTTTGGGATGATGTCATTGAGAGAATGGGTAAAAGACTGGCCACTTGGCAAACTAAATATCTTTGTAAGGCTGGGAGACTGGTCCTAATCCAATCTGCTCTAGCAAGCATCCCCATCTACCTGTTCTCTGTGTGCACAATTCCTCATTCAGTGGCTAACAAGATGGAAAAAATCTTGAGAGATTTTCTTTGGGTATCCTCTGTTGACATAAAAGCCCTTCATCTCATCTCTTGGAAGAAGGTTTGAATTCCCAAAAAGAAAGGGGACTTGCAGATCAGACCCATTGCCACTTTTAATGCAGCTCTCTTAAGCAAGCGGCTATGATTTGAAATTGAAAAACAAGCCTTGTAGAGAGCCCTCATTGCTGACAAATATGGGCCCTCTTTGGATAGCTGGAAGCAAGCAACTAATTATACTTCTATTGGGGCTGAGGTTTGGAAAAGGATCCTTCCTCTTGCTGGTCAATTCTAGCTTCTTGTCTCTTCAGCTCTTGGAAGAGGCAACACCACCAGTTTCTGGAATGATCCCTGGACTGATGGCAGATTAAAAAAGCTTTCCCATCCATTTTCCAGCTATGCAATAAGAATAATGGTAGGTGGCAGACTTCTGGGACATCTCTAATACACAAGGTCGTTAGGTGTTTTAACTTTAGAAGATACCTCAATATATTGGATATTGAAGACATGAACAAAGTCCTTGACTTCTTAAATTCCCAGTCGAGAAGATGTCATTCTTTGGGAGGGCAAGAAGGAAAGGGATTTTTTTTTCAATAAAATGTTGCAATTGCATTAAAATGAAAAGAGAGACAATACAAAGAGTACTAGTGACTGAGATGGTCAGTTAGCAGGCAGAGAAAAAACACAACCACAACAAAAGCCCTCAGTTACAGATAAACAATCCTATCCCAACTAAAAATACACGATGGAAAGGTTGATCGGTGATGAATCCCCAAATAATACCCTATTGCCAAACCAAAGATTTAATCAAGTTTGTGAGGTGGTGATGTCTATAGATTTGTCTTTGAAAGTTCTGCCATTTCTCTCTTTCTAGATAACCCAGATGGTGATTAGAAGAACCCTGTCCCACAACCAGTTTCCTTTCATTGAAAGATATCTTCTCCTCCAAGCAGCATCCCATTGAAACAAGTTATAGGCTATGGGTGGTTGGCATTTGGCTTCATTACAGATGGAAGCCCACAGTCTCCTAGAGAAAAGGCATGAGAAGAAAATATGTTCCATGGACTCTAATTGCAGCCTGTGAGGAATGGTGATACCCTTACTAACTAGTAAATCTACAGTTAAGATTTTACCTTGACCTATGACCCAAACTAAGAAGTTGACTTTAGGGGAAACTTCCTTTTTCCAAAACACCTTATGCCCAAAAGGAGAAGGGAAGGGAGCGGAGTTTGTCTCTCCGCAGTAGAGTGAGAAGCTTCTCTCACAGACAGTGAATTTTCCATACTTTTCATTCCATTTCCACGTCTTCTCTGTCATTTGTGTCCTGGGTAGCTTCTAGGAGTAGAAGCAGGGTAGGGATCTCTTCACATTTTACCCCCTGCTGAGTTTTAGATCCCAGCTTGTAGTGTGTCTTGGTAAATTTGAGATACAGTTGTTGATTTTGCCAAAAACAGTGTGTGTACTGGATGAAATAACTCACTTTTAAATAACTCACCTCCGGGTACTATCCACCCGCCAGGTGAGTTTATAAATAACCATTGCTCTAAGTCCTTATCCTCTATATTGAGAAATAGCATGAGCCCCATAACTTGATTTGCTAGTTCGTCCTCTATGGAGTCTCCTAAAAAAGTAATCTTTCTCGATGAAGTCGGTTGATTAGGATAAAATTTTATCCCTTTTAGGAACCATACGCGCACTTTTGAATGCATATGGTTCATAAAAAAAAAAAATGGCAAAGCAAAGAAACAATCAAAGTAAAGTATAGGTCCTCTTTTTTTTTTTTTTTAATACTTTCATACCTCCTAGAAACTTTTCGAATTAAACTCTCATTGATGTATGGTGTTTTATCTAAAAATTCCGATGTAAATTTCTTGTTCCTGAATGGGCCTCTTCAAATTTTTTAGGCTTATGTTCTACTCCGGGTAAAGATAGATGATAAGGCTTCTTGGTGCACCAGTTGTCTTCCCAGACCAAAATTCTATTACCATTCCCTAGATCCATGGAAAGACATGCTCTTTAAAAAAGTTTTTCAGGCTCAGAATACTCTTCCACTAGGAGCACTCATAAGGAGTGGAGATTGGATTAGTAAACCAACCACCTTGTTCGTCTCATACTTGTGCTGAATGATTGCCTTCCACATAGCATTCTGTTAAGTACGAAATCTCCATAGCCATTTAGCAAGCAGGGCCTTTTGAAAAGGTTCAGTCTTCTATGCCAAGACCACCTTTTTATTTAGGTTTGCAAATCTCACTCCACCTAACCCAGTGAAATCTTTTGAATGCTGATTAGTTCCCCATAGGAAGTCTGTGCATATCTTCTCAATATCTTGTTGGATAGAGATAGGAATTACCATACGAGATTAGGAATACATGAAGGCTAGCAAGAGTGCTCTTAATCAAAGTAACCCTGCCTGCCTTAGAGATGTGTTTTGTTTTCCACAGAGCCAGTCTCCTTCTCAACCTATCAATGATAGGTTCCCGAATTGCTGTGCTTTTATATTTAGCTCCCAGAAGAAGGCCAAGATAGGTGCTGGGAAGTGAATCTAGTTGACACTAGAATATTCACCGCTGCATCCATGTGCTACACATCTCTATAGGATAAAGATTGGGCTTTTGAAAATTTATGCTCAGACCAGAAACTACTTCAAGCGAGTGGAGAACTGATTGCAAGTGCCTCATACTTTGGATACCAAGTTCCGATAGAAATGTAATGTCTTCAGCATATTGTAAAATAGGAATGGAGGTACCATGAGCTCCCACTTGCAAACCCCTGATAAGGTCATAATGCTCATCTCCAAGAACCATCTGGGTTAGGCCTTCAACTACCAAAGAGAAGAGTAGAGGCGAGAGGGGGGGTCACCTTGTCCGTCCCTTTAGATGCTTTGAAGAAGCCTTCCACAGTACCATTAATTTTTACAGAAAACAGAGCTGATACGAGAATTGTCGTTATCCAACCCCTCTATCTAGCACCAAACCCCATTCTCAATAGTATGTATTCAAGGAATTCCCAACTAACAGTGTCAAATGCTTTGGAAAGTCGAGCTTTCAGATTAGAGACTTCAATCTAGAATCAACAAGTTCATTGGCAACAAGAGGACCATCAATTAGTTGTCTTCCTTCCATTGCAGCTGACTGATAGGGGGAACCAGAGTATGCATGTGGGCTTTGAGTCTCAGTGCTGGAACCTTGGAGATTATCTTGCACACTGAAGATATGAGGCTGATTGGTCTGAACTGAGAAATTCTCATGGCCCATTTGATCTTAGGAATGAGAGTTAGGTTCAATCTCCAATCCAAGAATTGGTTGCTATTGAATTCTGCAATTACATCCATGAATTCTGATCTGATTGTGTCCCATCATCTTCTAAACAAATCAACTGGTTACCCATCAATTCCTGAAGCAACTTCAAACTCTTTTAGAGCATTAACTACTTCTTGCTCTAAGATGTCAGAATCCCAGGAATTATTACTCTGCAAATCTACAGTATTGAACACCATTCCTAAAAGCTTGGGTCTCCACTGTTCCTGTTCTTGAAATGTTGCGATCAGCAATGACTGCATCGTGAGTTTGGATCACTGGGTTTTTCAGTGGACAAAATCTTTGCAATCCTCAATGGGGAAGCTACAGAGCTGTATACCGACAACTTCATGGATCAAGCGTTCTCTCCCAAACTCAACTTCTTCATCTGGACAATATTACAAGGAAGAGCTCCATCTGTGGACAATCTCAATTCTCAAGAGAGGGCATGACAATCCCAAACCATGGTGTCCTTTGCAACAGCCAAGAGGAGACCACTGATCACATCCTCCTTGAATGTCCCTTTGCTCAGCAGGTGTGGAAAGCTACTCTCAATGATTTTGATACTGCTAGGCCAGTTCAGAGTCCTTTTCAAGAGTGGTCGACTGCATGGAAATTGAATAATCTTTGTGCAATGGAAAAGTCGATATGGAACATAGGTATTCACTTCGTTCTTGGGGTCTTTTGAAGAAAAGAATAGAATAATATTTTAAGGTACTGCCCTAACATCAGATGAATGCTTTTTGTCCATAAAAGAACACATATGGCAATGGGGGTCAGCAGATAAGTCCATCAACAATACTCCTTTGGACAACTTTACTCCTTCGGAAAACTGCATGTTCAGGGGATAATCTCTTTGATTTGTTTCTCTTTGTACTATCTAGTTTCTAGCTCCTCGTCTTTCCCTTTCTTTTTGTTTTGAGTATCTCACTTACCTCTATACCTTTTTTACATTCAATGAAATGTGGTGAGTGTTTGATCTCAAAAAACAGAAAAGTATCTTGTAGGAATAGCATTGGAGGGTGTATAGAGGCGAGTGATAGGCAGGTTTTTCAGATGATGCAATTATTGCCCTGATGCGTGATCTTACATTTGGGATTTATGCTTCATATTTCGCCACTTCAATCTATCTAATACTTGATAAGTTGATATCATTGTTGTCATCCCAGTTTAGTAGTTCTTTATGAATTCTAGACTTTTACTTCTTGATTTCTTGTGTTTAATAGGTGCAACTGTATCTCTCTGAAGTACGTGAATCATATGATGATTTGAATTCTCAAAAGAAATGGGATGAAAAAGTGTACTCCCCAACCCGGAAAAAGTTATTGTCGGCATTAGAGAACATTTCAGGATATAACCCAGAAACTTTGTTAAAACGTCTCCCAGACGATGCTTTGTATGAGGAGCGTGCACTTCTGTTGGGGAAACTTAATCAACATGAGCTCGCCTTATCTTTATACATTCACAAGGTACTTTTCTCCTTTGTCAAGTTTATTTGATTTCTCTAATACAACTGAAGCAGTCCCTTTTATACTTGAAGCATGCAGAAACATGTCTTTGATGAAAAATCGTGAAGTCATTGTCATGAAGTTTAAAATAATCTGTTGTCATTTGATTATGGACGTCAGAACTTCATTGATGAAAACGATTGGCTGAACAAACAAATGACGGACACCAATGTTAATATTCAAAGGGATTTAAACCCAAAACCTAGAACGGGGCCATATAGGCCTCATTTATAAACATAAGCCTAAGTATAAATATACTAGAGTATGCCCCGTGCCGTTGGCACTCCACATATTTTATTTTTGCTAATTATTTTGTACTGAACACCTCATTCACTATCCCCATTATCACTCTCAATCAGTATTGAAGTGTAAACATTTTTTAAGTGTAAGCCTATTTAGTCAAATTTGAATAAGTTGGGGGAAAATTTAAACGCCGAGAATGAGTTTTTTTCCCAAATTTTGAATTCGCCAAAACATGAAATTTAGGATTTTTGTTTAAATGTGCATTAAGATACTCGACTCATTTTTCTGGTATGATTGGTCCGTCTCATTGCTTTTAAAAATATTGAAAATATTAAAGAAGCGTAATACATTATACGTTTTTTAATTATAAAATATATATTTATAAAATTTTGGCCCTTGTAGTGATCATTGATTTTGTTGGAAAGATCTTCAAAAATGCATTTCAAAGATATTAAGTTTACCTAAATCCGACAACGATGTATATAGTTATGATAATTTTCATTTTGCTAAAAGGAAAACATAATATTTTTCTCTCCGCCACATGTACATTCCACCAACTTTTTCAAAAGTTTTTTCATTACTTTTGCCCTTCTACATGTTTTATATTTACAAATATGCCATCATAGAAATTGAATCTCAACCCTCAAATTCAATACATCTCCCAACTTTCAATCGTAACCATCTTTTATCTCTAATCCTTTTGATTTGACTTTGTCCCAATCAGCAATGAATAGTAAAACGCCACTCTGAATTGTAATATAGATACTTCTTTACACCATTTTGACAAGAACCCCATTTCTCATGGGATTGTTTGTTAACACCATTTTGACACACACTGCTTGGATGCACTTTCCAAGAATCAGTGCCTGCAATAAATTATGATCTTGAAGGGGCTGAAACCATTGTTTTTCTTTGTTTCATTTGACTAAATTAATCTTATGCCTTAATGTAATATCCATTTCTTATTGAAATTGGAAAAGAAAATATAATTAAATTGAGGTTGGTAGTCCTCACTGTAAATTCTTGCAACTTTTTACATGTAAGTTTCTTATTGATATACTTTTGTATGTCTATACCAATTGTATTTCCTGGACATTTTCTTTAGAGAAAAAAGTAAGATTTTGTTATGGTCCATTTGAGGTAGGGGTGGGCACGGGACGGGATAGACCTCATCCCATCTCAAACGGAATCGGGACGGGACGGGATAAACACGTACGAAATAATCCTCCAATAAAAAATAACAAAAAAAGATTTATCTCACATTACTCACACACCATTAATGTCAAATTTATACACATATAACTTACATCATAAATAATAATAGATATTAAATAAATAAATATTAAACTTTTTTTAAGAAGACAAATAAATATTAAACTTCATTTAGAATTAATGATTCAATTCATTTAGATTTCATATAGAATTTCATCTTACATTGATTTAATTTCAACACATCCTAAACTTTAATTTATAAAGTATTTTGATTAAAATTAATAATAATAAATATTAAATAAATAAATTCAGGACATGACGAGATAGGCGGGATTTAAAATCTCCATCTCGATCCCATCCCACTCTAGATCGGGACGAGATTCGGATGTGCTTGATCAATCCCAAAAGGACCTAAAAATATCGAGACGGGTGATTACGCCCAAACAATACACGCGGTCAATTGCAGTAAAGAATGGGGTGTCGATCCCACGAGGAAAAACGATCTACAAAATAAGATTAAGGAAGACAAACTATGCGAAACTAAAATAAATTCTAACAAATTTAAAATACGAAATTGAATTTAATTTAAAGAAAACTAAGTTTGAGAAAAGCACAAGGTTCCAAGGATCCCTCCTAGACTTCACACGCCAATTAATATTGATTCGCTATGATGACTCAACTACGTGTTTCACATCCCAAACGACGTAATCGGAAAAATAATCTTTTAATCATTAGAAAACCCTAATGTAAATGAAGTTCAGATTTCACTTTTTCTAAGAAAACACAAAGGTTTGTCATATGTGATATCTTAAACTTACGATATATCCGGAGACAATACCGTAATAAATGACGATCACATATAACCAACCTACCGGAATCAATTAATTCTTAAACATTCCACACATAAGAAAAGCGTGACTAAGCTTATATGGAGAAGTAAAAATAATCACCGGAGTACTAAAAATCTACGAAGAAATCTATGGAATCTCTGTCACTAAAATAACATACATTTCTATATTAAATAAAAGTGAGAATCATCAAACATCATTATTCATCGTGAACACTTAAAGCGAATCAATTACTAATTTAGTGCGTTACATCTAGGAATTCACCTCTTCACCTTGCGTGGGGTTTAGTGACTCATGGTGGTGGTAGTCACAGCATCAATGGAGGAGTCCATCACTTCCTGTCCGTGCACGAATCCCGAGGAAAAGAGCTCAGATTGTCTGTGGTGGCTCTTAGTAAATTCCGGGGTGCAAATTAGCTCCAACCGTTTTTCAAATTGAAAAACGGTTTTTCCCGCGCGAAAAGTCGCTCTGCAACTTCTTCGTCTTCTCCAGCGAGACGTGCCTGATCCGCCGCTCGTCGCGAGCTCCTCGCGGCCTTCCTCGCCTCCTGAACGGTTCCTGTACCTGCAAGAAGAAAGAGAGAAGTTGAGGAAACAAGGTTCACAACCAAAACGGCGAAGGAGGACAAGAACAGGGACTCCCTGTTGCGGCTGATGTCTCGCGGGGTGGTAGCGACTCTGTCGCGGAAGTGGTGGCTCCAAAGGAGGGTGGTGACGAGGTCTCGGTGGTGGTGGAGTGAGATGGAAGAGGAAGGAGGGCGGCTGCGAGGGAGAGAAACAGGGAGGAGTTCCCTGTTTCGCGGCTTCACTGTACGCGCGGTGGTGGCAATGAACTCGGGTGATGGTTGCGGCGAGATAGAGGGAAGAGGAGGGATGCTGGACGGTGGCGAGACAGAGAGAGAGAGAGGTGGAACGATGTTGTGCGAGGTGGTGGAACAGGGAGCGAAACAGGGAGGTGCCCTGTCTCGCACGGTGTTGTGCGAGGTGGTGGTCAGTGACGGGTGTGAGGTGGTGGTCGGTTAGTGGCGAGAGAGCTCGGTCTCTGCCCAGTGGAGGTTAGTGATGGTGGCTGGAAAAGAGAGGGAGAAGAGAGAACGTGGAATAGAGAGGTCTCAAAGAGAAGGCCATAGAGAAACCTAAATAGGGTTTCCCTATTTCCTTGTTAGGCTGGGCTTAGGTTTCTAGTTTTCTGGGCTTGGGCTTGGGCTTGAGCTTAGGTAAGGATGTGTGAACCACTCTTTGTACCACCACTAGAATCAACAGATCAATAATTTTATCAAATTGTCGCCTTAATGCGATTTTATCGTTCACGCGCGCCGATTCCTACAAAAAACATAAAAATGAAATAATTAGAATAAAATATATTAATTGAAGCACTAACATATATAAATTAAGGGATATATTTTGTAATAATTACGTGTATATCAACGGGACAGGACGGGTTCGGGATCACGGGATTGGATGCCCACCCCTAATTTGAGGGGAAATCTGGCCGGAAAAGTTTTTCATGATTAGCCCCCCATAGGTAGGAACTCAGTTTTTCAGATCCACTTGATTTTCCTTTATTATATTTTCTAATTTTTTTCTCCAACCCCTGCCCTTAAGCAAATTATTTTTAGGTGAGTGTGAAAAAAATTCTCAAACTCATATAGAGCAAAACTTGATTAAATAATATACCAGCAACAAAAATTGAAATATATATCGTTGAAGTTTTCATTATAGTCATTTACACGTAACACCATGAACCCTGAATCGGTGGATAATTACAATATCTCATCTGAACTCAAAAAATTACATCTACTACCTTTTCTTAAACTACGTTACATTTTCTACCATAGCTTTCTATAATGCCAACTTTGCCCATATTAAATAACCAAACCTCATTTACATTTTCTCCATTCTACCAACTAGATAAATTCCTAGGAATATTTTAATTCTCACCTGCTATTTATGATTAGAAATTGCCCTAATATGAGATTTAATTTTTCATTTTTTAATCTTTATTTGTTCGTTTTCTCTCTTTCTAGAAAAACAAAAAGATCACATATTATCAACAACGCAAGTGTATCATTCTCAAGAACAAATATTTACAAACATTTTCTTATTATGTCCAAGAGATTCAAAATTGACAATATAATCACATTCAAAATCGTAACATAAGCTTAAAAAAACATAAAATTATAACATCCAAAATAGAATTATTCAACGATAAATTACATTAAAAAATAAGGTTTAAAGTCTAGTCAAGTAGGTAGTTTCAAATAATATACTGCTTAAAAATATCACTCGAATGCAATAACTTTTTATTTTCTTATTAATTGAAAGAAAGAGAAGAAAAAATAAGATAATAGAAAAGGAAAAAATAATTTCAAATCGGGGCAATCTCTAATTATAAATTATATGCGGGGATTAAGCTATAGGAAATATAAGATAAAAGAAAAAGAAAAAATAATTTCAAATCAGGGCAATCTTTAATTATCAGTGTTCTAAAAATCGGCCTAGGCGCTAGGTGGAAAACCGCCCAGATTAATGGCTGGGCGGGCAGTCTGGGCGGGTCTGGGCGGGATCTAGGCGGGGTCTGGGCGGCCTAGGCGGACTCTAGGCGGTCGGGGCGATTTTTTATTTTTTTTATTTTTTATTTTTTATTTTTTATTTTTTATTTTTTATTTTTTATTTTTTATTTTTTATTTTTTATTTTTTTTTAATAAGGCTGATTGTATTCTTATTTTATTTTTCTTTCCTATTTTTTAGAAATAAACTATTTAATTATTTTTTATTCAGTATATGTCTAAATGTAGCAAAGGATGATTACTTAATGGAATTCTCAAAGGATCTGCCGGTACCAATTTTACTGATGTAGATTTTATCAAACATAACTGAGGTTATTCATGCAATTTGAAGAAAAATAAAAGTGTACACAAATTCAAATTTATATAAAGTACCTATCATGACCAACTTCAGTCATTTGAGTTTTAATAAATTTTGTTCATGATTGTTAATTTTGCATGTTTTTAAATTTTGCATATGTATATTGGCATTAAATTGGATGTAATTGATAAGGTATTATGCTTAACTTTTGTAAATTATTAAAGTTATAATACAAAACCTAAGACCGCGCCCCTAGGCGCTAGGCACCTGCCCGCCGCCCGCCCAGCGCCTAGCGATTTTTAGAACACTGCTAATTATAAATTAATTATAAATTATATGCGGGGATTAAGCTATCATCATCAAAACCCATTCCCTATACTCTCGAGGTTGGCTACACGTATTTTGGTTCTCCAAAGTCCAAACAATGTGGTCTTCCTACATATCGTCACCTAATCCTAGCTCAAAGATGTCTTCCTTCTCCGCCTTCATCCAAGTTTTCAACGGTCTTCTCCTCCGTCTACACCCTTCACTAACTTGCTCATCTAGACATTTTCTAATTGGGGTTGTGTTTGGTCTCCTCTGCTTGTGACCAAATCACGTTAAACATCTTTATCTAATTTTGTCCTCTATGGACGCATTGCTTAGAGAACCAAAATACGTGTACCGACCCCGAGAGTATCGGGAATGGGCTTTGATGATGATGATGATGGGCGCTACTCCTAAGTATCTCATAATTCTTTCATTCCTAATTTTATCCTAACGGGTTTTATCATACATCCATTTTAACATACACATTTTTACTATCGTCGTCCTATGCGTATGTTGTCCCGTAATAGCCAACATTCTGAATCGTAGAGCATCTATGGTCGAACAATTGTCTTTTAGCATTTCCCTTTTAACCTTGCAGGCATTCTTCTATCGCATAATACTATTGACGTCATTCTCCATTTCGTCCAACCAGCTTTAATATATGGTTTACATCTTCTCCAATAGCCCCATTCTTTTTGAATTATAGATCCTAGATATCAAAAAACCTCACACTCTGGAACCTCCACGCCTTCGATCTCAATGTGGGGATTAAGCTATAAGTAAGAATTTTTCTAGTTGGTTGAGGGAAGAAAATATAAATGTGGTTTGATTATTTAATGTGGGTAAAATTGGTATTATAAAGGCAGAATATGTAACGCAAGTTAAAAGCAAGGTAGTAAATATATTATTTTTTTACTTCAGGGAGTAATTGTAATTACCCACCTACTTTAGGTTCGTGGTGTAAATGACTCTTCATTATACCCATAACTATTTAAATTACAACAATACCCTTCATTTTGTTAATTATCTTTTTTCGTTTTTAAAATACCATGACATCTCAACTATGTAAATTGTTTTTTATGAAATCAGTACCATTAGAAAGTTATGCTTTTACTTTACAACTCATTATGATTTTATTTTGAAATCAAGAATTACCCTTCAATAACTAATTGTCTAAAGTTTGTGGTTTTACAACGTTATAATTTTTTAAAATCAAGAATTACCCTTCAATAACTAATTGTCCAAAGGCTTTTTTTTCTTATTTGTAAACTAGACTTTCATATGAATGAAATTCGCTTGCACCCATAGCTCAATGTTGAAAATTATGATAACAACCTTTGATAATTTTTTTTCACAACAATCTAACACGATCTTCATGATGGTTGTGATTGTTTTAAAATTTCTTAAACCCATTACCTACCGTAGAACGTTACAAAAATAAAATGTTTAATTTTCAATGTTGTGTATCAAACTTTAAATTGGAAATTTAGTTTTCGAGTATAATTTTCTGAGTGCAATCAAATACTAGAAAACCATTTTTGCAATAAGGTAGTCTTGTCATTTTTTTCCAAAAAAATGCTTTCCTTAAACGATTTTTTGGGTTATCAAAAAATACCCTTGATAATAAAGAGTGATACAAACAAATTAATGGGAAGCCCCTCTTAGAGCATAAACCTTTCTACAATAAGGGTGGTAAAGACATACTTTTTCAAGTAAGGGATTTTTATGCAAAAATGGACTCAACCTCAGTTTCCGATCAAGAATTGATTTCGATGAACAATACTAGATTGAACCTATCATTTGTAGGAAAACGGATTTGGGAGAGAACTCTCCATGTTTTTTCTTGGGTCTTTTGGAGGGAAAGGAATAACATAATTTTTAAAAACAACTCTGTTAGCGTGAATGTGATAGATATTAAAGTGACCTTATGAGTTTGGGGGCACACTTGGGGTATTTTAAACAACTCCCATTTCTCAATTATTATATTTGATTGGGGAAATCTTGTGCATAAATTGGACCCAGCGAGAATCAAAACCCTGGCCTGTATAACTTTTATGTTGAGTCGAAAAGGCCTTGGTGTTCAAAGAGTGCAAGTCATTACTTATGAATCTTCCCTCAAACGTCTTATGTGTGTATGGGACACCAACCATTCACATCTTCTTAGGCTAGGTGTATTTCCAGCACACCTCTTAGAGTCTTAGCGCAACCCTATGCAGTTAAAACGGATAACGGACCCATAACGGTCCAAGAGCATTATAGGTTATAACGGGATATATCAGAATATAACGAAATAATTTTTTTAATATATTTTTAAAACTCCCACAAAGTATTAATGTATTATAGAGTCAAAAAAAGTAAATCATGTTCATAACATTAAATTCAAAAACAAAAAAACATTAATAAAAATACCTTCCCTTTGTATGAGAGTGAGATCGCAGCAGAGAGTGCAATCGACTCTTCGTCTTCTTTCCTTCTACTCTCGTTCTCTGTCAAACGACAAGATTTGATTCTCTGTCGATTGGTGACAGCTAGCTCAAGTCATTTCCTAGGAGTCTAGGGTTCTCGTTTGATCGAGAATAAAATGGGTGATTTTTTTTTAACATATTAGAACAAAACGTTAAAACGGAGTTATTGAAAAAAAACGTTATCTCAATAACGGTTAGATAACGCCGTTATATCGGAGCTGTGATACAATAATGTGATAATGTCATAACATAACGACTCACCCTCGTTAAGAGTTATATCGACGTTATAACGCCGTTTTAACTGCAGAGGTGCAACCATCACCATTCCTCAAGCTAGGTGACTTTTAAGGGAGGTGCCAATAACGTATTTAAATGATATATTTTTGGTCTAGCCTTAGTGATTGCCTCACTAAGTGATAGCTTCCTTTTTGTTTAATGAATATTTCTTTTGTTTTACTTAAAAAATAATATTAAATAAGTTAATAAAGAGTGATAAAGAAAAAGCAATTCAAAAAGAAACCCTGGCTCTACCGTCTATTATGACATTTCCCCACTTTATTTGATACTTCATAGGCACTTTGTTTGATTGAGGCATTTTGCCTTCCTAGTTTGTTTTGTTGTAGTAAGTTTCTTTCATATTTTAGTAACTCGTTACTTTGATTTGTGTGAAAAATGACACAAACAACTCATATATTTGTTAGTTTCTTTTCTCTTCGCAAAATTTTGTCAGTAGAGTTCGTAATGGATTTGTTGCTGATAACTTCAAGAGTCTGGTTAGTCATATATCTCTTAATTTCTTCCTCTGGAGGATGGTGCAAGGGAGAACTCGTAACTGTCGATAGCCTTAGTATGCGTGGAGTCAATATTCCCAATAGGTGTGTTCTCTGTGATAGCAATGAGGAGACAATGGATCATCTTGTCCTCATTATTTGGAAAAGATTCTTGCCCGAGTTTCAATTTTAATAAGAATATTTGAGGGACCGGGTGCTTGAGTGGAAATTAGATATTCTCTCCCTATTGGAGGACTAGAAATTGTTTAGAGGAACTCTTGGTTGTGTGGACTATCTTGAAGGAAAGGAATTCAACAGATCTTTTGGGACTCGAGACATGTTGAGACTCAAGAAGGTCTAAGCAACAATGGTTAATATCAGCCATAGAATTGCTTTTCTGAAGTTGGGAACTTCGGTGAGGGAAGTCAGGGATATCTCTTTTGATGACCTCATTTTAATTGGTCGCTCATTGTTCATAGATGAGTTGTCTTTGCCTTTGTTTGGGTTTACTCAATAGACACGTATTGTTCTCTTCTTTTTATTTCATACCAAAATATTAGCATCTTGCGTTTTTCTCTTGTTAAAAAAATAAATATTAAGGAAAGATTAATTTTATTAACCAAGGGAGGAGGAACTGGTGTGCTGAAAATATAGGTCAAGACGAGTTGATGGTTCCTTCGGAAGTAGCCCTCATCTCTCGTGCAACCGTCCAAGTGAAGATTCTTAAGGGTGTATTTGTACTTTTAAATTCTAACGTTGAGAACTTTTTAACTCAAAACCCCATACCTCCATGCAAATTTATTATGTTTGGACTACATCAGTTGTAATAGACAGCTTGATGCTTCACTGTAACATCTCCAAATTTGTTTGGGTTTACTTCCTCAATGAATTCAAAATTGCAAAAAGGATACATGGAAGCTTAAAAAAGTGTGAGTAATTGGATGCAGGGAACCTCACCTGAGTAAGGATTGGGCGCACACCACACTTGGATCATGGAAAGAAAGAAACTCAAGAATTTTTAAAGGGAAAGCACATCCAATTGAACATCTCATCCTCCAAGTGAAATCAATTTTGTGGTATTGGGCGACCTTAGCGAATATAGGGAACAACCTGCGCTTGGAGGATTTCATGTCTCATGGGATGGTTTTATTTTTGTGTAATAGTCTCTTGTAAGTGACCTTTTCCCTCTAGTGAGCTTCTCACTAAAGGGGGGTTTTTGCAATAAAATTTTTGTTTTTCCGGTTTAAAAAAAAATCAGGTGTGGGAATGTGGCATCCTGATTCCCGAGGAAGTGGGATGCTAGAAAGGCCCGTAGCCCAGTGAGATGATGGTTGCTCTATTAGCTCAACATCCCTTAGATGGCCGTCCAAGTAAAGATTTTTTAGATTGGACTTGTAATTCTAACAACAAGCCTTTTCAACTCAACTAGCAAGGGGGTGGTGGATGTCCCGACAAGTCCGGGATTTGAACTCCACCATAGCCAATTTATTTATTAATAAACTTAACCTCCATGCGAGGTAGTTAAGTTGATATTGTATCCGTCGTATTAGAATGGGTTTTTACGCTAAGCCTGTTGCCTGACTAACAATAGAGAACCAATTGACCTCAATAAGTCAAAAGTAACGAAACGTGAGTATCCTTTGCAACTATTTGCACTTGATTTTGTGTGGATGAGGTATCACACCTGGAGATTGCAATACTTCTAGATAACATGTAGAATGGGTAGTGCCACTGCCCAGTGGAAAAAGAACACTGGATACCACCTACAAAAGTATACATCAACCACAGATTAACCTTGGTATCTATCCACAGGTTATCTAAACATTTCCTAAAAATCTTATTGTTTCTTTCTTTTCATATAACCCAAACAACATGGAACAAGTCCATCTCCTACATGCAGAAAAGTTAGAAAGACCTCTTACTAGGCAATGAAGTGCTCCACCCAGAGGATGGAAGTGTTGCATTGATGTGGAGCTCAACTAAGGCCTTATTCCAGAAATCTCTCACTAAGTGGCAGGAGGTCAAAATGTGATTAATAGATTCTTCAGCTTTGCCACACCACACACAATGATTGGATAATGAGGCCTCTCTTGATAATATTGTAGACACAGACATCCATCTTTGGTTTTAGTAACTAGTGTTTCTGTTGTGTGATAAATGACAAACAATTTTGACACAAACAATTTGTATATCATTATCAGGTACATGCTCATATATTTGAGATATTCTGAATGCAATTTTCATGTGCTATTATAGATGCTAAGTTGATGTTGATCTTCCCATTAACATATGAGTTGGGTCATTTACAATTTCTTAAGTTCTGTTCCATATCTTAGTTTTTCATGTCAGTGTATATACTGAGATGGGTGTTCATAATGTTCTTTTCCATTCTTATTTGAAAATAATCATTAAGTTGTGATAATTCTTCATAGTACGATGAAAACATTAGAAATTGTTAAGATAAGTACTCATGGTATTAATGTAGTGGTTATTTTATTCTAGCTTTCTCAATAACAAATTTCACCTGGTTAATTGTAGCTTCATGTTCCTGACTTGGCACTAGCCTACTGTGATCGTGTTTACGAGAGTGGGAAGCATCAACCACGTTCAGATTTACATAGCAATATCTACCTGACCCTTCTACAAATTTATCTCAATCCCCGGAGGACAACTAAAGAGTTTGAAAAGCGAATAAATGACCTTGCATCATTGCAGAAGACTAATGGCCTAAAGATCAGTTCCCTTAAAACTAAGGGTGGTCGTTTAGGTAGGAAAATCGCTCAGATTGAAGGTGCTGAAGAAATACGAATCAGCCCTAGTGGTGCTGATAGTGGGAGGAGTGATGGTGATGGCGATGGAGATGGAGATGAACCAAGTGAGGAAGGAGTTTCGACTATTATGACTGATGAGGTATTGGATCTTTTAAGCCGACGGTGGAACAGAATCAATGGAGCTCAGGCCCTTAAGCTCTTACCAAGAGGGACTAAACTACAGGTATCAATGAGAAATGTGGAGAAAATTTCTTTGATGAAATGCCCCAATACTGCATGTGCTTGTAGAAGATCATAAAATACTAAAGATATATATCCACAGTGGTTAATTAGACATCGATGTTACACTACATTATTCTTCCTCTTAACATCACTTGGTTTTCAACACGTGACATTTAAGTGCTAACAGGACAGTTCCCTTTTCGCTAATTTGTACCCTGCCTCACATTTAGTTTCATGTTTTCTATTTTATTCATAAGAGCACAGATTTGTTAAAGCAGTGAATATAATTGAAATATTGATGAAGTTTTTTTTTTTTGCTTTATCATCCATACTACTTGAGCTGAATCTTATTCGTGTTTTTTCTTCCACTTGTTCTCTCTCCTTTTATTCGCCCTTTTTTTGTTTGGTGTTCCAATGGATCTTCAAATGTGTAATGATTATCACTAAAATTCCTTTGTATGAACAGAATTTGCTTCCTTTTCTCGAGCCTCTACTGAAAAAATCCAGTGAAGCACATCGTAATTTCTCTGTTATCAAGAGTTTGAGACAGAGTGAGAACTTGCAGGTATGTTATACCATTTTCATAATATCTCTTTAACATGTTCTGCCACCAGATAATGATATTTTGAACTGGTTGAGGTGACAAACCATCACTGGTCGATTTCAACCAAATTTTCTCTTATTATAAATTGTTTCTGTTCAAAAGGTTAATATACATTTTAAAAAATGTAGAAGCTTAGCTTTGCTATAAAAATATCAAGGTGACACGAGTCTTTTATTTATTTATATTAATTTCTGGATTCGGCTCAATGACAATTGATTGATCAGATGAAAAATAATAAATATGTACGTACGCATTAAATGCTAACAAATTAATTAAAATCATGTTTCTCCTTAAATTTATAACCAATTTTGCCCTAGCTTGTTGGAGATGGGTATTAGAACCAGGCTTGGCCCAACCCTTAGGCAACTAATGGGTTGGCCTAGGGCCCCCAAATTTTTAGGGAAAAAAATTGTATATATTATGTTAAAGTTTTCTTATCTTTTGGGAGAAAAGTTTCTATTATGCTATTCTTTGGTATAAGGGTTAAGTTCAGTTGCATGTTTTTATGAGGTTTTGAGCTCGAGAGAAAAACTAAGATAACCTTCATTAAAGTTTGAAGTCTAGTAGTTCTGTATTTCAATCAAGTCTCTGGAGCAGATGAGCATTATGTTCTTAGGGGCATTGTTGGAGGCCAAGCAAGGCGCCAAGGTCAGCCACTAGTGCCTTGGCAAGGCAAGATGTCAGTGCGGTGGAGCTCCTTTGTTCAAAGAAGTGACTGCATCTACGACCAAAATTTTGTATTGATCCATGTTCAAAGTGACATTTTTCTTTTTACTCTGAATTTTTATTTCCAAAGTCTCAAACACAAACACTATCTTCTCACTCTTTGAGACCATAAACTCTTCTAAGCGATGAAAACAACCTAAGAAACTATGAGTTTCCACTTTGATGAATAGAGGTCAATTTGCATTAAAAAAAAATCAAATCTAGTGGAACTCAGAAGGGCTTTTCCGCCTGACTCGTGTTTGGAACCTATTATACCTTGTGGTGGTACAAGGTGAATTTAACATGTGCAGCAAAGTAGAATTGTGGGTGCACATATTCACTGCTTTTTTTTTTTCTAAAGGATAGATCTTTTAGATTCTTATTTATTTCAGATTTCTGATCATGTGGAAGTGAAGTGTGAGAATTAATTAGGCTGTGGTTTAAGTTGTTGGTATGAGATGTTTTCTTACTTTTGCTCAAGTTTCCAAAAGGCACCCATGGAGCCTTGATCGCCCTCCACCTTGACATTGATCAAGAAGAAAACCTCCATTGGAGATGTTTGAAGTGTAATTTTCTTTGAGGAAGGAGATCAATGTCTTCATCTCTCCTCTCACAATTTATTTCTTTATGTTCATTTCCTTGTGGATGCATTTAGGAACTTCTATCCAAATTTGAAGCTTAAACACCTAAGTTGGTGATGTTTGAAAATCCTTAAAGCTATGGTAAATTTGGGGGTTCAGTTTGTTGAGCATGGATGCCCTACTCAATAACTCCTCAAATGGGGAGCAAGTTTTTGTGTTATTGTTTGTGATTCAATTTCAAATATGTAGGCCATCCTTAAAGATGCATTAGGTGATCAATGAAAGGTTCTTTAGAGTGTTGCTGAACAGGGCGTCTGCAAAGATTTTTTTTTTTTTACCCCTTAACCCCTCCCACCACAGATGCCGCCAGCTAGGATCGACCCCGTGACCTAGTGATATCATCCACCACTGCTCAACCACTGAGCCATCACACATTTGGCAGGGCATCTGCAAAGATGTTGTTCAATAACACTTTAAAATGGGGGAGTGTTTTGGGAGTTTATTGATTAAAGTTGAAGCATGAAGAACCGCTTTGTATTTGATTTCAAACAGTGCACCTTGTGGGTGCAAAAAGTGATCACAAGTCTAAGTCTTGAAATAGGTATAAGATATGATGCATTCAAAATAAGCAAGGCTTCCACAAGTCTTGAAATAAGCTAAACTAAGCTTAAAGCATTGCTTTGAGTGCCACAACTCTTGCTTTAATAAGTTAAGGATTAATATATATATTTGTAGGGACATTGGCAGTTTTGGGACGAAAAAACATTTTGACTGCCCATTGTTTACACTTAAGGACACTACTGAATTTTTTTATTTTTTATTTTTTATTTTTTATTTTTTATTTTTTATTTTTTATTTTTTATTTTTTAATTTTTATTTTTGTATAATTTGTTTGAGCTGAAAATTTCAAGAAAATTATGGATTAATACTAGAAACAACATGTCAAAGTTTTAGCCTGTCCTTAGATACGTGTTTAGGTCCGTGCCAATAAATTTATTGATATCAATGGCCTTTGTGGGTGATTAAGGACCTCCCCTTTGGACGGTCTTGCATAATGGCTCTGGTAGGTCGGCCTACCTTTGTCATGTCGAAGGTGGGCTCTTGCTTACTTCGTGATTATGATAGAAAAGTCCATTTCACATTTTAAAGCATATCTTGAGGCACACATGTTGAAACGGGCCGAAACTTTAAATGTTGTTTCATTTAATCGTGTGTATGCTAAGTGGATGCTAAATGGGAAGTGAAAATAGGAAATTTTGTCCCAAGCCCAAATTCTATATATTTTTTTAATAACTTCTTCACTGAAATTTCTTTCATTTTATTGAAAATAACCTTGCAATGTTTAGCATGACCACAATAGTTCATTAGCAAGTCCTGATTAAACCTTGTTCAATCGTTAGTAAATTATTGATCTTTTATGACAGGTGAAAGATGAGCTCTATAAGCACAGGAGAATAGCAGTGAAAATTGGCAATGATAGCTTGTGCTCTCTGTGTAACAAGAAGTTGGGGACAAGTGTTTTTGCAGTTTACCCCAATGGGAAAACACTTGTG
This sequence comes from Berberis vulgaris, assembly GCA_963556465.1. NCBI lineage: Eukaryota > Viridiplantae > Streptophyta > Magnoliopsida > Ranunculales > Berberidaceae > Berberis > Berberis vulgaris. The sequence goes on from OY747128.1 coordinate 96,763,119, forward strand.
CATTTTGTTTGCTTTAGAGACTCTCAGAGTATAAAGGCCGTTGCAAAAAACTTACCATTAAGAAAGCAGTGATATTAGTTGGTTTTTCTATCAGAAAATCATCTTCATTCATTAATGTCATGTGGATGAGATTTGTTGTTGGTACTCAGTCACCAGTCCTTGAAGGGATCTATGAAGTTTTCCATCCTCTTGTAAGCTTGTCAGAAGAGTTATCTACCTTAAGTTCTGAGACAAGTTCGGGATTAGTCTACTTTCAGTTCTGCAAACTCAGGAGTTGCTGCCAGATTTCTGCAACTCAAAGTCTTTGGAGGCACTATTGTGATTTCTGTGAGGTAGAAGACTTCTGTTGTTGACTGCAGTTGCACAGCGGGACGGAATGAAGTGGGCTAGATGACAGGTTGTAGTTGAAAAGGCTTTAATAAACCATTGGCTACTAGTCTACAACTGACCTGGTTTGCTGGTAAAGTATGTGATGAAGCCTCAAGCTTGCTGTATAGTGCAAGTCGAACAACTTTCGCTGTGGACTTCATTGATATATGCGTGCAAATTAAGTTATGCTTGGAGAGATGTAAATGAAAGAAAATGTTGAAAAATGAAAAGAAAACGATAACAGATGCATGATCATCAGAGTGTTTGATCAATAATTTTGTGAGTGAGTGGACATGTGTAATAATATATACTGTTGTATTATCTTTATTTATTTGCTTGGTTTTTTTGTTTTCAAGTATAATAATAATACAAATTTTGCTTGTTCAAATGTAATGCTGTTTTGCATTTTTCTTTTTCTCCTTGATCATTAAAATTTAAGATCAATTCTTAATGACAATACTGCGTTTAGTCCATGGAGTAGTCTTAATCGAGTTTGAAAAAATGTTTCTAATTATGCTTTCAATCCTAAATCCCAATCTCGAAACTTTTAATTTATCAACTTTATATTTTTTTCATGATTATATCACCCTCCAAATAAATCTGAACTTAATTTAGGTGCTAAATGTTTAGATTGGATTGTATGCACATTGTCTACCGAGGTCCATTTAGAGAACGTTAGATTGGTTTGGTCATAAAATTTTGGTATGTTGTTACAGTCGGAAGTTTAATTAAGTCAGCCAGATCTTTAATGTCTGAGTGAACCAAAGCGAATCTGAGTGAAGGAAGGGGGTGTGCTACTCATATACGATGTTGAATTCCCTTGATACAACGCGTTTTAAAGCCCTGTGATCCTTGGTCCGGACAATATTGACAACAAAAATAAGGCCATTGATTGATCTATTACAAAGAACAATACATCTTCCTTGCACACGAAGTCATTGAATCACCAAAACTCTGCGTGTAAAGGACTCTGTCCAAGAAACCCAGCAAACTATTTTAAAAACCTTCATGTCCATCTGAAAGCTGGAGCTTCATCTCGCAACTTTACATCTTTTTCTTTATCATATATCATATAATATCAAATCGATATTGCGTCTCCGTGACGGATTGGAGGTGTATCAAAAGATGCACCATGCATTTGTGTTGACCATCAGAATGAGATTAACAAAATGAACTAATCAATTCATCCAGTACTACTATTTCACTGAAAACAATATGAAACAAGCTAGTAACATTAGAAAAATCCCTTGAGAGGATATCCTGGAAAGAAAAAATTCCCTGCAATAGGTTGAGATACAACCGTTGAATTACATCAGGAATATGAGACATTACATTTGTCGATGTCGACATTACAAGAATCTGTTAGAAAACTGTTACAAGTATTTTGTTGGGATAGTGTTGGCTTGAATAGTCCCACATCAAGTAAGGAGGTGTCGTCACAAAAGTTTATAAAGAGTGGTCTACCTAGTCCCGTGACAAGTGAGTATCTTACAAGTCCGGACGAAATCAAACTAGTGTTGTCATCAATGTCGGAAGATTGTTGGGATAGTATTGGCTTAAATAGTCAAGTAAGGTAAGGTTTTCCTTTTGAAGAAAACCTCAAATTAAAATTGCAAATAAATAAATAACATGCCATGTTCAATTGCAATCAAAATTGTAAGAAAAGTGCCTTCCCAACTGAGTCAGCCAAAAGCCATAAATTTTCAGTAAAGTCAATAGTACTTTGCCCATGTGTAGTGTAGAGATTTAAAGAACTACACTCAATATGCAGCAAAGAATAACTAGCTCTGAAGCAATGGATCCAAAATTGATTTAAGTACTTAAAATAATCACTTCATTTCTACTGTATAAATAGAGAGATCATCTGAAAATAAAACAAGGAATGACAAACCATGAAGCAATCTTTCAAACTTTTCTCTTCTTCTTCTTCTTTTGCAGTTGTTATAGTTTTGGTTCCTTTGGTTATAGTTTCAGTGATCGTTTGCACACTCAACTCTGACACCACAGCAACTTGGCCGTCGTTATCTTCTCTATGGACTTGGAGTGGCACGACTCGACCTTCCATTTTTTTAGACAGGTTGAGTGGTTCAGTTTCAAATGCAGAAGGGACTATCACTCCCAACTCTTCTTCTTTCAATGGGTCTTCTTCATTGCAGCTGTTCACTAATGAAACTAGTCCTCCACAGCCATCACCTGTATGAAATCTCTACATCATTTTACAGTTTCATTCAGTTTTATAATCATCTGCATGAACTTGAATGTGGATTTCACATCTTTAGTCATAATAAATGAACCTTCAGGACATTTGAATGAAAACAAACCAAAAAGTGTAAGCTATGGTATTAGAGAAATCAAATGTATGTTTATAACAATATAACATTCGATGAATAGAACACTTGAAATTTGACTAATGTTAAGAGAAGATTTTACCGTAATGCAGTTCATTGCAACACAAGATATGCCATTCTAGAATACCATTTTCGTTAACATTTTTCTTTTTTTCTTTGTAAAATGAAAGCTGATGCTAGTAACTACATTCTAAGATTGGATCATTTCTTTGCATGTTGAAACAGGAGAGTTCAGAACAGGGGAACTCCAGTACAGTATCTCAGCCCACAAGAGACACAGAGAGACATAGCAAACTAGAGAAGATTGAAGCAAACCTTGCAAGAAGCCGTGCTTCAATACAGGCAGCCATGAAGAATAGAAACTCAACCAAGATCCATGAAGACCCGGATTATGTTCCACAAGGCTCAATTTATAGGAATGCATATGCATTTCATCGGTATTGATTTAACTGCTTTCTTAAGTATGTTTCTATCATCAGTGCATATTAGATTTCATTTCGACTGTTTCAACTAAATAAAGTTAAAATTAAAACTGCAGGAGTTACCTTGAGATGGAGAAGAAGTTTAGGATATTTGTTTATGAAGAAGGAGAACAGCCATTGTTTCATAATGCTCCATGTAAGAGTATATATTCTACCGAAGGAACATTCATTAACCAAATAGAGATCGATAGCCCTTACCGAACCACAGATCCAGAAAAGGCTCATGTTTATTTCCTTCCTTTTAGTGTGGTGATGATGGTCGAGTACCTCTACAAGCCTGAACCTCTTAACACCGCTGCCATGGAGCGTACAGTTGCTGACTACATCAAAGTCATTGCTGGAAAATATCCTTACTGGAATCGCAGCCTTGGTGCTGATCATTTCATGCTTTCTTGCCATGACTGGGTAAGTATAAATTCAACAAAACGAGAACTCAATTGACCAACTCTTGACTAATTAACAGCATTATTTGGTCTGTTTATAGGGGCCAGGAATTTCTTCTTCTGTTCCCCAGCTATTTTACAATTCCATCCGTGTGCTATGCAATGCAAACACTTCAGAGGGATTCAACCCAGCCAAGGATGCATCCTTCCCAGAGATTCATCTCAGGACTGGTGAACTTACCGGTCTAACAGGAGGACCTTCTCCCTCTAGCCGTTCTGTACTAGCGTTTTTTGCCGGTCGTCTGCATGGTCATATCAGATTACTACTTTTGGAGCAGTGGAAGAACAAAGATCTAGACATACAAGTCTACGAAAGCCTCCCGAAAGGAGTATCTTATGATGACATGTTGAAGAAGAGTAAGTACTGTTTATGTCCAAGTGGCTACGAAGTTGCAAGCCCGAGAATTGTGGAAGCCATTTATACTGAATGTGTTCCAGTGCTGATATCTGATCATTATATTCCTCCATTCAGTGATGTTCTCAATTGGGATTCTTTCTCAGTTCAGATTCCAGTCAAAGATATCCCAAATATTAAGACAATTTTGCAAGGAATATCACAATCTCAATACATAAGAATGCAGAGGAAAGTAAAGCAGGTGCAGAAGCATTTTGTGATAAACGGACCTCCAAAGAGATTTGATGTGTATCATATGATAATTCACTCAATTTGGCTTAGAAGATTGAACGTTCGTGTTTCTGATTAGTTGATCTTATTGTATCAGGCCAAAAACGACCAAATCAATAAATTGAAATAGATATAAAGTTATTGTAAAATGTAAATTTTGAAACGATAACAATGAAGAAAGTGAATTATGTTCTTTGTACCTTAGACTAGTTCAAGTTTCAGAATAGATGCATGGATGCCCTTGACCATCCTGTATATCTCATTTATTTAAAAATCAGTTACAGCAGATCGCGCAAGCATTACTTTATTTTTAGGATAGAAAGCACTTGTACTGCTGTGTTAAGTAGTAGAAAATGAAGCTGGTTATTGTGTTTTCTTGCAATCAGAAAGAATAATCACTGCATCTGATAGTAAATAGCAAAGAGCTATGGGATCCGAGACTTTCCTGTATGATGAAAAAGGCACCTTTCTTCATTCAAGACTTTGCTTGTTATTTATAAATGGACATCAAAATGTTGTAACTTGTAAGTATTGCTTCACCAATTTTGTCTAACAGGTCAATTAAGTGGTTCATGATCACCGAATGACATGCTGTGCAACCACTCATGTACAACCTTATCAAAGACTTTCAAGCATTCAAGGCCGGGAACATCCGTTATATTCTTGCAATTTGTGAACCGCAGCTCCTCTAGATTTTCCAAGTTTGACAGATCAGGTATACTCTCCAATGCAGTACAATTTGTAGCATCTAAAAAGGTTAAACTGGAGGGAAGTGGAGGGAGAAACTTAAGCATCGTACAGTTGGCCAACGAAAGTTTTTCAGACTAGAAAGGTCCCTCATGCTCGAAGGGAGGCTCCAGAAGATGTTGTTGCATTTAAATCTTCCAACGATGATAGTTTCTCAAAACTATCAGGAATGGTACCGGATATCATGCAATTCCTAGCATCCAGGGTCTCCAACAAGGAAAGATTCGATAAAGAAGATGGAAGAATGGCATTCAACTCTGTTTCCCAGTACTTTGAGGCCTCTCAGTATCCTCTTTTTTTCCCATTTTCAGAATCAATAAGCTTGATAGCATCCCACATTCTTCCGGTAATTCTGTCACGCCAGTTTCTTCCATTAGCAACTGTATGAGACACTTCAAATTTCCGACTGAAGCGGGTAGCCTGCTCAGACGTTTACATTTATTCACATTCAGTACCTCAAGGTTCTCCAACAGCCCAAGGGAAGTGGGTAACTTTGTTATCGCAGCATTTACTAGGACCAAGCTCTTTAGACTAAACATATCTCCAATTGAGTCGGGCAAACAGCCGAGTGATTCACAGTAACTCATCTCAAGCTTCTTAAGCATTTGCAAGTTTCCTATCTCATCTGGTAATTCTGATATCGACGTCATGTCTAATCGAAATTCAACTAGACATGATAATCCACCAATCGAACTAGGCAATTTTTTAAGTCTGGTACCAGCGACTGATAGGTACTCCAAATGAGGTAAAGAACCAATGGAAGCCGGCAGTTTTGTAACTGGACTATGGTCCAGGTGGAGCTCTAATAGAGATTTCAGCTTGCCAATGCTATCAGGAATTGTGCTCAATGATTGGCACCGCTTCAAACTTAGTATTTCAAGCTCGATCAAACAGCCGATGGAATCAGGTATTTCTCCTACACTGGAACTATTAAGAGAAAGCTCTCTTAGAGAAGTGAGTCTTTTTATCAAGTGGGGCAATTCCTGCAGTGATGTGCAATAATTTAGACTCAACTTTTCAAGTTTTGTAAGGCGCCAGATGGAATCAGGCAGTTTTATAATGCCTGTTCTGTCAAGGAGAAGCTCTTTTAAGGACTTCATGCTTCTGAGGTCTTCCGGTAACTTATTCAGTTTGAAGCAACCAGATAGAGTAAGGGATTCAAGACTTCTCAATCCAGAAATATCATCAGGAAAATTCGCAAGGCTTGAACAGTCCTTTAGGTTCAAGACACGTAATTTCTTTAAATCTCCAATTGTTTTATGAAGCTCAGTGAGTTTTGAACAACGCTCGAGAATCAGTTTTTCCAGGTGTGGATGCCCAGAAAAATCAGGGGTTGCAGTTAGATTAAAGCAACCAAGGAGATTCAAAACAATCAACTTCATAGCCTGTGAAAAACAAAAAGTCAATGATGGGATTAAGGAAGTAAATCACAATAAAAATATGTATGAAGATTTCAACAAGACCAAGGATGCTGTAGCCGTAAGAATGATTAAGATAATGATTGGAATGTAGTATGTGGAAACTTAGTTTTTATGCAAGCTGGTTTAGCTATCAGCTCAAAGATTCAAGATCTTAAGCACATCTGGTCCTTAGAAGGTTCGACATCCTCCAACTATCACTAGAACGTACCGAGTAAAACAGTTCCGTAGATGGCTAAAGGTTTCAGGTTAAGTTCATCTATGAATCCAATTATTGATTTAGTATAGCTTACATATTTTTGGTTTGTTGGCAACTCAGGTCATTTGGATCCTAATAACACCTCATCTGGTCACAACACCAAATTGACCAGTCACACAAAATTGGTGAAGCAATAAACAACTAAATGTATCGATTTGTAGATAATGAGAAAAGGCATTAGTGAGGAAAGATACCTTTTTGGTACTCCATTTCAGATCCCATACTTGTTTGATTCTGCTCTCAGTAAGATCAAGGACAGCAAGTTCCTGAGGATTGAAATCACAAGGGAGAGCTTCCAAAGGGCACCCTTTCCATTGTAACCATTTTAGTTCACCAGGTAGAAGTTTGAATTCTCCCTTTAAGCTCATATGATTGATTTGAAGCAATCTTAAATTGACCATTGGCGTAAATCTCTTAGTTTCCAGAACTGTAATGTCATCTTCAGCTACTTCACCTTCTGAAGGGTTTCTGAATGTTTGTCTCAAAAAAAAAAAAAAAAAAAAGAATGTTTGTCTCAAGTATTTAGTAAGAGAGCTGAGATTGAACCTCCTACAGCTGGGTGATGTAGAACTTTCATTGGATCTTAGACGTTGCATGCCATACTTGTCGAAGTTGAAGACGATTCCTTGAATACTTCTTGTTCCCTGAGTCCAATTATAAAGAGGCAAATTTCTCTTATTGAAAAGATTTGCATATCGACGCAAAAAAGCTACATAGAAAAAGAAATATTATGCAGTAACAGATGTAATGCAAACCTTGTCATACTTCAGAACAGCCGTAATGTCACCATGATCCCATAATCTGCTACGCTTACCGGTATCTTGGTTTTCTTGTCGAACAATTTGTCTTCCCATATCTCTTAGCTGATCGTGCATCCACAAGGTAGTGCAATCAACAACCTTAATAAGACATTTTGTTGTAAGAACTGTAATTGCTACCTCCGCACTGAAACCACAACCCTTCAATATATCAATAACACTTTCCCTCTGCATTTCCAATTCAACAAAGAAGCATGCCATGTCGAGGAATATACACTTTTCTTCTTCATCCAACCCATCAAAGCTTATCTTAAGCACATTGTGAAGATCCCCCGGCTGAATCTTTTTCAACTTTTCCAGCTCATCTTCCCACTCAGTTTTTTCTTCCTTACCGAAAAGGAAAGCACCCACCACTTCCAGAGCCAAAGGTAGTCTATCTATGCAAGACACAAGACTCTCAGATAAACGCATGAAAGATTCAGGAGGTTTCACTTTTCCAAACGCATAATAACTAAAGAGTTGAAGTGATTCATTCTGACTCAATATTTTCACGTCATAAATTTCATTCACACCGAACTGCTCCAAAACTTGCTTATCTCTTGTCGTGACAATGATCCTACTTCCTGCACCAAACCAGTCTTTCGTACCAGCTAATGCATCAAGTTGGCTTATATCATCAACATCATCTAGAACAACAAGAATTCGTTTATCATCCACATTTGAGCCATTATCTGAGGAAAGATCGCGAATAAGCTTGTTTTGAAGAGAAACCAATCCATTGTACTGTGCTGAAGTTGTTCTGATGTTTGATATGAAGCTGCGGTATTTAAACTGGCCTATAATAGCATTGTAAACAGCCCTAGCAAGGGTGGTTTTGCCGATCCCACCCATCCCATGAAACCCCACAACTAGTACACCATTGTGCTTAAGATTTAAAATCCTCATCACTTCTTCTACACGAGAACGGATACCAACTGGATGTTTAGCCACCCCTAATGGGGTATTACTCAATTTAGTTAGAATTCTTCTAACAAGTTCTTGTATTAATTCTCCTTCATCGCTGTTAATAGACAAAACATTGTGAGAATGCTGCCATGAAGGAAGTTTTGTGAACTTTAGCTATTATATAGTAGTATAAATGAATGACTAAAATCTTATAATACCCAATTTTATTTGTAATGCTTTATTCTGAAAGGAAAATATAGGAATAAGAATGTTGCCGCAGCTATGTAAGTTTTTGCCATTATAGTACAAAAATACATGACTATGAATTCCTCACGCCGTCATTTGGGTGATATAGAAGGAAAGCAATAGTCAGATTTTCGAAGCCAATCCAAACCAAACATACGGAGTATACCATTATGCATATTAGATCATGAGCACTATAGGGTGGTATGCCTATTGCTGTTGCGAGATATGTAATAATGCATATCTCGAGGCAAATGGACGGTGCCTGGTGACCACCAGGCACAACACCAGGCATACCACCAGGCACCCTAGATTTTTCCTTAGATCATTCATGTGGCTATATGTTGTTACTGCCAAGGTGTTAATAACTGATGAAAAAATAAACAGAACAGTAAGTGAGATAAAAAACTTATAAACAACTTAAAAAGACAGCTCTTGTCATCCATAGGTACGGAGAAATTCTAGTTGGCCCGTCCTCACAGCCCGTCCCATGGGACGGACCCTCCCAGGCACGTGCCTTTGGGAGGGTGTCTCGCACGTGAAGGACCCTCAAGACCTCGCATGAGCTCTCCACGCCAGATCTGCTCTTCCGCTCGCTCTGCGCAGCTGCTCCTCTGTTCCACTGCTCGGCGCCTCCTCTTCTTCTTCTTCTTCTGGGCTACGAGCGAGCTCCCTAGAATCATTTCTCAAAAAAAGATCTGAGAAGGACGTCATTGCACACAAAGCTCCAAACAAAAAAACGCTCCCTTCGTCTCTAAAAGGCAGACCTTGAAGGTTTTTTTTTTTTTTTTTTTTTGGCTTGAAGCTCTCTCTTCGTCTGCTGCACCTTGAAGCTCTCTCTCCCTCGAAGCTCTCTCTTTTCACTCAAACATAAGGGTTTCATCCCTACGACGAAGAATCTGAGTGGTGAAACCTAGTTCTTTGAAGAGAAGACAGTAAATAAGAGTACAGATCTACGATTTCGACTGGGTTTCATCGCCTAGGGTTGCTTCTCTGTCCCAACCCTCTCCGGTAACAACCTTCTCCTCCCCATCTCATCTTCTTTGCTTCATATTTTTTGCTTCATCTTCTTTGCATATTTTTAGTATAGCAATTTTGGGGCAATTTTGTATAGCAATTTTGGGGTAATTTTGTTTAGCAATTTTGGGAAGTAGAAATTGATTGAGCACTATTGTATGGCAATTTGGGGTAGTAGGAATTGATTGAGCAATTTTGTATAGCAATTTTGGGAAATAGGAACTGGTTGTGCAATTTTGTATAGCAATTTTGTATAGTAGGAAAAGATTACAACTGTGAGTAGGAAAAGAGTTCAACAGTGAGTAGGAATTGGGGATTAGGAACTTCCATTTTGTAATGTACTTATGAATAGATTTAGGTTTGCTCAGATTATGTTTTTTTTTACTTATGAAGAGAATTTGTAATGAACTTCTAGTATGTAATGTACTTATGAAGAGGTTATGTAATGAACTTCTAGTTTGCAAAGATTAGGTTTTGTAAAAATTCAGGTTGCTTTATTTCATTCAATCTTTTATTTTGTAAAAATTCAGGTTGCTTTATTTCATTCAAGCAATCAAGGAGTTGATGGCAAAAGGTTTGATCAAGATGGTTTCGTCACATTCAAGCCAGGAGATTTACACCAGGGCAACCAACACCACCTAATTGTTTTTCCTCAGTCAGTGGTTTGGAGCAACTTGAAGAGAAGGTACTTTTTTGTTTCTTAATCACTCAATATCTTCATGGGGTTTGCTGGAATGGTGAGTTTTTTCCTTTCTCATATTTATTTTGAAAGTGGTATTTCATTAGTAGTGGCACTCCAAAAAATTCTATGAAAGATTGATACAGATAAGGTGTTTTATTGTTTTCCTTGTTATATGGCCCATCCTCTGTAAGCAGAAAAAAGCATAGCTACATATTTTTCTTGGTGGAATGAAACAAGTTCTCACACGTATGCCTGCAAATGTGAATAGAGGAATTTGTTTCTTTGTTTGGATCCTTATGCTGCATCTTTTTCTGCTCTACAGATATTCAGGAAGGAGCCATTTTTCTATGGGCACGACAATCAACCTGAAAATTGGTTCAGTTAAGGGCTATCTTTTGCTCAACACATTGAGTAAACTCTGTTCAACCACCGCAGAATCAAGTTTAATCTTTTTGATGTGGTGAGCAATGTGTTGTAGCTCCCTTTTTGAATGTTTTGAGTCAGTCTTAATAGGAACGTTGCTGTATGGTTATTAGATCTGTAATATTCTATGTTTATAAGCAGTCAATTGAATTCTAGATTGTTTTAGCAGTGTTTTGAATTATGTAAAAACAATGGTTGCTACAGGCAATGTTAAAAGACATATTTGACTGTTAATGATTCGTAATTGCCATTTAGACAAATATTTTGGCTCTATGTTTACAAAATCTTTTCATAAGTAAAAAAAACATAATCTGAGCAAACCTAAATCTATTCATAAGTACATTACAAAATGGAAGTTCCTAATCCCCAATTCCTACTCACTGTTGAACTCTTTTCCTACTCACAGTTGTAATCTTTTCCTACTATACAAAATTGCTATACAAAATTGCACAACCAGTTCCTATTTCCCAAAATTGCTATACAAAATTGCTCAATCAATTCCTACTACCCCAAATTGCCATACAATAGTGCTCAATCAATTTCTACTTCCCAAAATTGCTAAACAAAATTACCCCAAAATTGCTATACAAAATTGCCCCAAAATTGCTATACTAAAAATATGCAAAGAAGATGAAGCAAAAAATATGAAGCAAAGAAGATGAGATGGGGAGGAGAAGGCTGTTACCGGAGAGGGTTGGGACAGAGAAGCAACCCTAGGCGATGAAACCCAGTCGAAATCGTAGATCTGTACTCTTATTTACTGTCTTCTCTTCAAAGAACTAGGTTTCACCACTCAGATTCTTCGTCGTAGGGATGAAACCCTTATGTTTGAGTGAAAAGAGAGAGCTTCGAGGGAGAGAGAGCTTCAAGGTGCAGCAGACGAAGAGAGAGCTTCAAGCCAAAAAAAAAAAAAAAAAAAAACCTTCAAGGTCTGCCTTTTAGAGACGAAGGGAGCGTTTTTTTGTTTGGAGCTTTGTGTGCAATGACGTCCTTCTCAGATCTTTTTTTGAGAAATGATTCTAGGGAGCTCGCTCGTAGCCCAGAAGAAGAAGAAGAAGAGGAGGCGCCGAGCAGTGGAACAGAGGAGCAGCTGCGCAGAGCGAGCGGAAGAGCAGATCTGGCGTGGAGAGCTCATGCGAGGTCTTGAGGGTCCTTCACGTGCGAGACACCCTCCCAAAGGCACGTGCCTGGGAGGGTCCGTCCCATGGGACGGGCTGTGAGGACGGGCCAGCTAGAATTTCTCATAGGTACGATATAACTAATATAATATTAGCTTAACACATGCTTAGTATAGTTTAATATTGCAACCTCACATTTGACTTCCTTTCCCTCAGTAGGATATGATTATAACACTTGTTTTTTCAAATGATAACACTTGTCATCCATAGGTACGATATAACTAATATAATATTATAACACATGCTTAGTATAGTTAAATATTACCACCCATCCCTCGCTCCCTCCCTCGTTCCCTCCCTCGACCACTAGAAGGGCTCTAAACTAATTGATTATCTTAACACAAGTAAGATCTTCTAATGATAAACTAATTGTTTCTTGTAGGGGTACCAATCTCACACCTGAACCGTGAACCTGACACGATTATTATATGGGTCGGGTTTCAATCTCAACCCAAACCCTGAACTTGACACATTTTGATTTTTGACACTAAGTCACTTGACAAATTAACTCATTTCTAAACCTATGAAATTTATTAAGATTGAAATTATGGATAAATGGGCTGAGCCGGAATAACACACAACCCGGTTAGTATAGATCCGACCCGACATAAGATTGTTTCTAAATTGATGAAAACTTTACCAATTTTCAGAGGAGTGCCAACCAGCAATGCCGCCAACCTTCTGAAAGGCCAACTTCCACTTCAAAACCTGCTCCGAGTCCTCCCCGAACTTGACTTCAAGGTTGCGAAAATCGACCTCAAACGGTCCTTTTAACCTTCTAACATCAATCGGGTCGACCCGGTAGAACACAGGGAGGAGCAGTCTACGTAACTCGACGATCTTTGCGAGCTCCTCGAGGCACCATCGAGAGTTTGCGTAGTTCCTCGAGATCACTGCAATGGCCGTGGCCGAGTCCTCAATCGCGCCAAGTAGAGTTGGCGCGATCGAGGACCCGCGATCCAAGCCAACGTTGTCAATGAACGTGCGCACCCCGTGTGAGTCGAGTGCAGCGTACAGCCGTTGCGTGAAATTGTGACGCGTGTCCTCTCCGCGAAAGGAGAGGAAGACGTCGTAGCGGTAACGGGACGGTAACGGCTCTTCTAAATCTTCATCTTCGTTCAGCTTCACCATTTTTTTTCTTCTCTCTCTGAGTGAGTCTGGTTGTAGAGAGTTGTCGGGGAGGGAAATCACGAGGATTATATGGATTTGATAGTGATGAGGTCGATTTTTGCTCTCAGCTTGAGTTTGACCTGCACAAGAAAAACACGTAAGTAATGGACCATCGTTGTTGTGAGGCCCATAGCCCAGTGAGATGATGGTTGCTCAATAAATAACATGCCATGTTCAATTGCAATCAAAATTGTAAGAAAAGTGCCAAAAGCCATAAATTTTCAGTAAAGTCAATAGTACTTTGCCCATGTGTAGTGTAGAGATTTAAAGAACAATACTCAATATGCAGCAAAGAATAACCGGCTCTGAAGCAATGGATCCAAAATTGATTTTGTTGTGACTTACTGCGGAAGTGGGTAGACACCAATAATTGCACACAAATACCACAAGGATTCAATTAATTAAATAAAGCAAATAGCAATGAAAGTAATTAGAGAAAATCAAGAACATACCACAAGAGACACAAAGTTTACGTGATTCGGCGAATTGCGCCTACGTCCACGGTGAGGTGATTCCACTATATTCAAGAAGATGACAATTCTCACACAATCTCTCAACAAGAGATGAAACAATTCCAGCAATTATCTTTCTCTATTCCATGTGCTGCCGTAGTTTTTCTACATATAAAAAACATCTACAGTTCCTAGTATATATAGCGTCTTGTTTCCTGTTATACAACAATTCTTTCACAGCAGTTTCTTGTTTCACAGTTGTTGTTTCTTGAATCTGTTCCTGTTCAAAATCTGTTTCCTGTTCAAAAAACAGTTTCTTGTTTCACAATTCTCCACCTCGGCGAATTTTTTTTTAAGGAAAAATGAGCCGAAACAAGGCAAAAGAATAAACTAATCAACACTCTACCATAGCTTTGTCACCTCACGAAATCGCCCCGAAGGGCAACGCCCCAAAGGGCCCTCAATCAACATGAATCAATGTGGAGTAAGTCCAAACAATGTTGGAACTTAACTCCAGGAACAACCTTTGTCAACATATCAGTAGGGTTGTCTTTTGTGTGTACTTTCACCAAAGACACATCACCATCCTCAATTACATCTCGAACAAAGTGATATCGGACGTCAATATGCTTAGTCCTTGCGTGATGAACCTGATTTTTAGCCAAGTGGATGACACTCTGACTGTCACAGAGAACCTCAACACTATCTTGTTCCACACCCAAGTCATTTACAAGACCTTGAAGCCACAATGCTTCTTTTACACATTCTGTCAATGCCATATACTCTGCATCTATAGTAGAGAGAGCCACTGTATCCTGAAGCATAGATCTCCAACTAACCGGAGCACCATATATCTGAAATATGTAACCAGTAGTAGATCTTCGTCTATCTAGATCACCAGCATAATCAGAATCAACAAACCCACGAACCTGACATGAATCTCCACCGAAGTCCAAACCTACATCCAAGGTACCTTTTAAGTACCTAAGCATTTATTTCACTGCCTCCCAATGTTTCTTCCTGGGGTTTTCCATATACCTGCTCACAACACTAACAGCCTGTGAAATGTCAGGGCGTGTACACACCATAGCATACATTAAACTGCCAACTGCACTAGCATAAGGAACATGCAACATGTATTCCTTTTCTTCCACTGTGACTGAAGATAACTTTCGAGAAAGTCTAAAATGTGAAGCCAAAGGAGTAATAATCGGCTTTGCGTTTTCCATGCCAAACCGTGATATGACCTTCTCAAGGTACCCCTTCTGTGAAAGAAATAATTTTTTATTCTCCCTTTCTCTTCTTATCTCCATACCAAGTATTTTCCTTGCAGCACCCATATCCTTCATCTCAAACTCAGATGCAAGTTGAGACTTCAATTTATTTATCTCCACCATACTCTTACAGACAATGAGCATATCGTCAACATAGAGCAAAAGATAAATAAAATCGCCACTACGAAGTTTTTTCAAGTAAACACAACAATCATACTTACTTCGTGTGAACCCATGTTTCAACATAAAAGTGTCAAACCGTTTGTACCACTGCCTATGTGACTGCTTTAATCCATAAAGTGATCTCCTCAAACGACAAACATCGTACAACCTTAAAACCTTCCAGCTGATGCATATAAATTTCCTCCTCTAAGTCTCCATGCAAGAAAGTTGTTTTCACATCAAGTTGTTCAAGCTCAAGGTCACCATGAGCTACCAAGCTCAACAACACACGTATAGAAGTGTGTTTTACCACAGGCGAAAATATCTCATTGTAGTCAACGCCTTCCCTCTGAGCAAAACCCTTAGCTACTAATCTTGCCTTGAACTGAGTACCAGACTCTAGAGTAGCCCGTTTCTTCTTAAACACCCACTTGCAGCCAATTGCTTTCCTTCCATTAGGCAACGACACCAGATCCCAAGTATGGTTCTTCTGGAGAGACTCCATCTCACCGTGCATAGCTACTAACCAACTCTAACTATCTGAATGACGAGCGGCCTGCTTGTAAGTAGTTGGCTCATCATCTTCCACAGAGAGTGCATATGCAACCAAATCAACTGTATTCAACTGACCATAGTGCTTCAACGGTTCTTCAAAGCCAAATTTTTGTACTTGCTTAACCGATCGTTTTGAACTAGTTAAGGCCAACGGTTGTTGCTGGGATTGATTATCTTCAATTGGTTGTTGTTCCTCATAGTCTTCAGGCTCATAATTCAGATCATGTGTGCCTGCTTCAACCACTTGTTCATCTGTTGCATCCACAGACGCTTCAACTTCCACTTTTTGAGTGTTACTAGATTCACCACCACTATCAACCAACTCATTTGCTTTAGTACAAGCTAACAAGGAATTCTCATCAAATGTAACATCTCGACTAATCATAAATTTATTATCCTCTAAACACCATAGACGATAACCCTTCACACCTTTTGCATACCCCAAGAAAATTGCCTTCTTAGCCCTAGCATCAAGCTTATTTTCTTTCACATGGTAGTAGGCAATACAACCGAAAACTTTCAGTATACTGTAATCAGCATGTTCACCTGACCACACCTCATAAGGTGTTCTGCAGTCTAATGTAGAATGTGGCGATCTATTAATCAAGAAACACGCGGTGGCTATTGATTCAGCCCACCATTCTCTGCCAAGACAAGCATTGGAGCTCATACACCTAGCTCTTTCAAGCATATATAGTATGATTCAATCCTTAAGCAACTCCATTTTGTTGTGGCGTGTCTTTAACAATCCAATGTCGAACAATTCCTTCCTGATCACAAAACTGTTTGAAAGTACCCTCAGTATACTCGGTACCATTATCAGACCTCAAAGTCTTCACCTTTCTTCCAGTTCTATTCTCAACCATTGCTCTCCACCTTTTAAATGTCTCAAATACTTCATTCTTAGACTTCAAAAAATATACCCATGTGTAACGGGAATAATCATCAATGAAGGAAACAAAGTACCTGGAACCTCCCTTAGAGACGACCTTCGCTGGCCCCCACACATCTGTATGCACATAGTCTAGAATACCTATGCTCCTGTGCTTGCTTGTACTGAATTTTACCCTGCATTGTTTTCCATATACACAATGCTCGCAAAACTCCATAGTCGGTTTCTGCATACCTTTCAGTAACCCTTGCTTGCTTAGTAGAGACAATCTTTTTTCTGTCATATGCCCAAGCTGTATGTGCCATAACCTAGTGATTTCCGATGAAGAAGTTCCCACTGCCACATTTCCTGTTATCGTGTTACCCATCAAGGTGTACAAGTTACCTTGTTTGATCCCTTTCATGACAACCAAAGACCCACGGACAACCTTTAAAACTTCACCTACCACTGTAAACTTACAACCATTTAAGTCTAAAACACCAAGCGAGATAAGGTTCTTTTCAAGGCTGGGACATACCTCACATCAGTTAAGGTTCTCACAACACCATCATACATCTTAATCCTCATTCTTCCAATTCCAACTGTCTTGCAAGCGTAATCATTACCCATCAGAATAGTACCACCATTAATGTGCTCATAGGTAGTGAACCACTCCCTGTTTGGGCACATATGGTAAGAACACCCAGAGTCAAGGATCCATCTCCCAGAGATTTCTGTGTTTTCACCCGCAACTGAATAACATTCTTCATCCTTTTTCGTACTAGATGCATAACTTGTTTCACTAGTATCACCCTTATCTTGTTTTTTCTTGCCCTTCCAACTGTTATCATGATTACTCTTACCTTGATTTGAACAATTTTTCCTAATATGCCCACACTCTCTACATTTGTGGACCTCTAGACTTTGATCTAGATTTTCCACTATTTGAAGATGATTTCACTTGAGACCTTTATCTAGCAACCAACCCTTCAGCTTGATCTTTCCCACTACCACTTGATGAAGTTTTCTTCCGAATCTCATTGGACAAGAGTGCACCGGTAGTTTAATCAAATGTAAGTTCATCTTTCCCAAACAAAATTGTTTGTACAAGATTTTCATATGACTGTGACAAGGAGTAAAGAAATATAATTGCTTGGTCTTCATCCTCAATCTTCACATCCACATCTCTCAATTTTGAGATAATCCGTGTAAACTTGGCGATATGATCACCAATTGGAGTGCCCTCATCCATTGCTAGTCTGTACAATTGGGTTTTCAAGTATAACCTGTTTGATAATGTCTTAGTCATGAACTGTGACTCAAGCTTCAACCAAACATCAGCTGTCGTAGTCTCTTCATTAACTAAAAAAACTATGTCTCTATCTAGACACAAGCAAATAACATCATATATGAGCCTCCAAATCCAATTCTTCCCATTCATCATCTGACATGGTTTCAGCCTTTTTATCCTTCCTTAGTAATGCTTTGTGTAATTTCTGAGAAATAAGCAAATTCCTCATTTGTATTCTCCAATATCCGAAATCGTTCTTACCATTAAATTTCTCGATTTCATACTTCCCCACATGTGCCTTGCTCACCTTGGATGCCATTGCAAACAAAACCTGTGACTTTCTAGACAAGAAGCTTCACTACGGTTTTTTTTTCTTCAAACAACTTGTGCACAAACAAACTCTAGCACTTTTGAATCTTCACAATCTTGAGTAGAACAATTCAAGATCAATTTTCCTTAGTGCTCTGATACCAATTGTTGTGACTTATTGCGGAAGCGGGTAGACACCACCAATTGCACACAAGTACCACAAGGATCCAATCAATTAAATAGAACAACTAGCAATGAAAGTAATTAGAGAAAACCAAGAACCTACCACAAGAGACACAAAGTTTACGTGGTTCGGCGAATTGCGCCTACGTCCACGGTGAGGTGATTCCACTGTATTTAAGAACAAGGTACAAGAAGATGACAATTCTCATACAATCTCTCAACAAGAGATGAAACAATGCCATCAATTATCTTTCTCTATTCTCTGTGTTTCACAGTTTTTCTACATATAAAAAAAAAGCTATAGTTCCTAGTATATATAGCGTCTTGTTTCTTGTTATACAACAATTATTTCACAGCAGTTTCCTATTTCACAGTTTTTGTTTCCTGAATCTGTTCCTGTTCAAAATCTGTTTCCTGTTTCCTGAATTTGTTTCCTGTTCAAAAAACAGTTTTCTGTTTCACAAAACAGTTCTGTTTCCTGTTTCACACATTTCATGCTTTCTTGCCATGACTGGGTATGTATAAATTCATCAAAACGAGAACTCAATTAACCAACTCTTGACTAATTAACAACATTATTTGGTCTGTCTATAGGGGCCAAGAATCTCTTCTTCTGTTCCCCAGCTATTTTACAATTCCATCCGTGTGCTATGCAATGCAAACACTTCAGAGGGATTCAACCCTGCCAAGGATGCATCCTTCCCAGAGATTCATCTCAGGATTGGCGAACTTACCGGTCTAATAGGAGGACCTTCTCCATCTAGCCGTTTTGTACTAGCCTTTTTTGTCGGTCGTCTGCATGGTCATATCAGATTACTACTTTTGGAGCAGTGGAAGAACAAAGATCTAGACGTACAAGTCTACGAAAGCCTCCCGAAAGGAGTATCTTATGATGACATGTTGAAGAAGAGTAAGTACTGTTTATGTCCAAATGGCTACAAAATTGCAAACCCGAGAATTGTCGAAGCCATTTATACTGAATGTGTTCCAGTGCTGATATCTGATCATTATATTCCTCCATTCAGTGATGTTCTCAATTGGGATTCTTTCTCAGTTCAGATTCCAGTCAAAGATATCCCAAATATTAAGACAATTCTGCAAGGAATATCACAATCTCAATACATAAGAATGCAGAGGAAAGTAAAGCAGGTGCAGAAGCATTTTGTGATAAATGGACCTCCAAAGAGATTTGATGTGTACCATATGATAATTCACTCAATTTGGCTTAGAAGATTGAACATTCGTGTTTTTGATTAGTTGATCTTATTGTATCAGGCCAAAAACGACCAAATCAATAAATTGAAATAGATATAGAGTTATTGTAAAATGTAAATTTTGAAACGATAACAATGAAAAAAGCGAACTATGTTCTTTGTACCTTAGACTAGTTCAAGTTTCAGAATAGAGTGACCCGAGAGGAAGAAACAGACCGGAAATGGATGCCCTCATGCCCTTGACAATCCTGTATATCTCATTTATTTAAAAATCAGTTACAGCAGATCGTGCAAGCATTACTTTATTTTTAGGATAGAAGGCACTTGTACTGCTGTGTTAAGTAGTAGAAAATGAAGCTGGTTATTGTGTTTTCCTGCAATCAGAAAGAATAATCACTGCATCTAATAGCAAATAGCAAAGAACTATGGGATCCGAGACAGTGTATGATGAAAAAGGCACCTTTCTTCGTTCAAGGCTTTGCTTGTTATTTATAAATGGACATCAAAATGTTGCAACTTGTAAGTATTGCTTCACCAATTTTGTCTAACAGGTCAATTAAGTGGTTCATGATCCAAATTTACCTGAGTACCCCACAAACCAAAATTTGTAAGCTATTAGATAGAGAAAATGGAAGAGTTATTAGATAGAGAAAAGACTAAACCAATCAACATGGAATTCTACATTTGAGACGATGCCCATGATGCCTATATTATATGTGACTGCAGTGCTAAATTTTCTATTCAAATTTATTTGAATGGAGGACAGAGAATGAAGAAAAATGACTTTTATAATATTTATTATGATTTGGGGATGGTATGGTTTCCCCTAAATTTAGGAAAAAATTGAAAATGAAGTTAAAATAGGGAATGCTTTAAGGGATCCATTGGAAATACTCTTACAAATGCAAGCTATTCCCCTGTTGTAATGGGATCAACTTGGATATCATTACAGATGATTTGCTATTCCTTTTTTGTCCCCATAAAGATTCTGTTATTTCTCTTTTTTCAGAAAACCCATAAACATGACAAGAAAAGTCTTTGCCTAAGACGGTCTTCTCTAATTAACCTCCTTCTCTTCTGGAGAGCAGAGATTGAAACTCCTTCTGCTGTGAGGATTTAGAACTTGTCTTGGACCTTAGAAGTTGAATGCCATAGTTGACAAAGTTAGAGGATGTTTCCTTTAATACTTCTTGTTCCCTAAGTCCAACCATTCAAGACATGAACTCCTCTTATACATAAGTGCTTTCAGCTATGAAATAAAAGGTACATCAACGCAAAGTACTGCATAGAAAGAACGGAAATGAAAAAGAGTTACAGATTTGGTGCAAACCTTGTAATATTTCCTAATAGGAATAATGTCCTCACAATCCCATAATCTACTATGCTTACCAAGATCTTGGTTTTCTGGTCCAACATATTCTCTTCCCATCTCTCTTAGTTGATTATGCATTACAAGGTAGCATCTGCATTTGAAATCCTGGTCATTGTCACTTCGAGTCAGGGTTCACATAGTTGTGCCCAGCCCAAGCTCAGGTGGTCAGATTGGCCTAAGCCTTGCAAAACATTGGATTGTGCTAACCTAATCAGGCTAAAGAAAGTCTTAGGCAATCTAATATAGGGGACACGACACGGCTTATTGCCACCCCAGTTCTAATATTTGTATGATCTCACAAAAATAATTGTAACATATAATAACATAATAAATGCAATGAGAATTATAAAATAAAATTACCAATTATTGGAGACCCAACCAGAGATCCCTCCAACCCTCTCAAACGCCTTTTTCCAATGTTGATGAGGAGCTTGGAGAGCCTGTGTATGATGATGAGGAAGATGGAGATGTGTTGTATGGAGATGGCCATGAGACTCTGATCGTTCGTAAGAATCTATTGACTCCCAAGGGTGCTTCAGGAGTTGGGATTGGAAACTTTGAAGAAGTTGGTCCATTGGATACTGATTTGAAGGCCAGAAATTCAACTTGGTTGCAAAAAGTTGATCTCTTGTTTGTGGATAATCCAGTAGGGACAAGGTTCAATAATGTGGAGGTTGAGAATGCATATCTTTTTATCCAAAATATCAAGCATGAGGAGTTCGGCCTTGATCCAAGTGTTACAAATGCAGAAAGTGAAATGTTAAAGAAGCAGCATACCCGCCTTGGGAGAGCTCTCCATTGTCTTTCACAAGAATTATACTCGCAAGATTCTCATTTTTTCCTTGAGTTGGTTCAGAATGCAGATGATAATCGCTACCCGGAGAATGTGGAGCCCACTCTGGTTTTCATTCTTCATTCTATTGGCATTGTTGTTTTAAATAACGAGCAAGTGTTTACTGCTCAAAATATTAAAGCACTCTGTGACGTAGGAAATTCAACCAAGAAAGGGTCCCGTGCTGGATATATAGGGCAGAAAGGCATTGGTTTCAAATCAATATTTCGAGTGACGGATGCTCCAGAGATTCACTCTAATGGGTTTCATGTCAAGTTTGATATAAGTGATGGTCAGATTGGTTTTGTTTTGCCCACTGGGATTGCTCCTTGTAATATTGACTCATTCACAATACTAATACCCCCCGAAGTAAATCAAAGTGATAGCTGTTGGAACACATGCATCATGCTTCCATTCAAGTCAGAGCTAAGAAAAGGTGCGGGTATGAGCACTATCATATCTATGTTTTCAGATCTACATCCATCATTATTGTTATTCCTTCACCGACTTCGCTGTATAAAACTTAAGAATATGTTGAATGACACATCAATTGTGATGAGAAAAGAAACTATAGGGAATGGCATTATTGAGGTGGCATGGAAAGGGCAATCAAATGTTGTGTTTGCATCTCTTTCAAGCGACTTCATGAAGCCAAGACTTAACGAGGTTGATGACATCAAGGAATTGATTATTATAGTAAAGGAGTATGTGCTGGGTTTGCAGATGGAGCTCAAGAGTAGGGAAATGAAAGACAATCCAGTACGCCAGCAAGAGCTAGCAGAGTTTTCTGACCTGGTGCCAGAAGATCTTCCTCCTGGGCTATCGCCAGAGGATTCCGATGAAACTGTTGTGAACTCGAGAACGAGTTCTTTCCAACCCGGGGTGACCGATGCAGGAGGATTTCTAGGGTTCCTAATTTGATTTTCTATGGTTCCTAATTTGGGTTTCTAGGGTTCCTAATTTGCTCTCAAAGTTATTTACTAAATAACTTTTTCGTAATCTTTCAATTTAATTAGAGTATTTTTAGTTTCCTTTTAGGATTAGACTTTATCTTTTCTTTTAGGAATAGACTGTTTGTTATTTTAGTATTTGATTCTATTTTTTCTTTTAGGAATAAACAATTTCCTTTTAAGATTATGCTTTACTTTTTCTTTTAGGAATAAACTGTTTGTTATTTTAGTATTTGAATCTAATTTTTCTTTTAGGAATAGGCTGCTTATTATTCAAGTTATTTAAGAACTATAAATAGAGTTTTTCCTAAATATTGTAATAGAACTTTTGATTTGAGTAATTTAATTGACATTAGAGTTATTTCTCTGTGTTTTTGGGTCAATCTCTTCCTTGTGAATTGTTGAAATAGCCCGCAGGATAATCACTATTCAGTCCGGCGTCAGAAAGCCTCTCCAAAAGAGGATCTTGTGATGACATGTTGAAGGAGTGTAAGTACTGTTTATGTCCAAGTGGCTACGAAAATTGAATTTCGCATTTTAGATTAGTGGATCCTATAGTTGTATCAGGACAAAATAGACTCAATCAATAAGATGAGAAGGGTAATTGGAAAATTTTTGAAGCGATAGAAAAGAAGAAAGTAAACTATGCTTTTCGTACCTTCCATTATTTATAAACAGTGCTGAGTTAAATAGTCAGAAATGCAGTTTACATGATCAATCTTCAACAATGGCTCCTGAATTTTCATGCAATCAGAAAGAACCCTCGCTGTATCTGAGCTTCACTGCTATCAATAATACAATCAATCCAACAGCAGAATGAGACACCCATCGTTTGTAGTTACACTGCACATGTTCATTTTCCTCAGGTTCTGTTAGAGTTTCAGGAGGATCAACATTAGAGTTGAAACTATTGTCTTCTGTGGAGGTAAAAAACTTTGCCAGTCTCCCTGATTCAGATACCTCGGTTTCATCCAATGATTCCTCGTCAAGATGATCATCATCGTCATCCTCAAAAACCAAATGGATCCCATACTTCCTCAGTGTAAGCCCATTAAACACTGGTGGGTCTCGCATGGCTACCTCTATCTTATCACCATCTTTTAACAACGAGACTAGCGGATTATAATCAAGATACCGGCATAAGTAAACTTGATCTTCATGGGTTTTTGGAACTCCAATCAAGTATAAGGTGGTAGTGAATATTGCAGAGTAACCTCTGATGATTCTTGCTTGTACGTCTACTATCGCGGGCAATTTATCTCTGAAATCATCCTGCATCTGTTGATCCAGCGAGATAACAACGCATACAATAACAGATTTGATCTTACGATTTTTGTGGCTTGCGTAACTCGGAACTTCTTTAACAAACCATGGTGGGATTTCACTTCCTGGTATACACAAATTGTGTAGACGCTTCAGAGCCACCTGCAAATGAATACTTCTATAAGAAAGCAATGCCAACCAATACTTTTTGTGGATTCGGTCTACTAAAGTGAAATAGAGAATAAGAGTTTACCTTCGATAGTTTTGTCTTTATCAACGAATGACATGCTGTGCAACCACCCATGTATAACCTTATCAAAGACTTCAAGCATTCAAGGCCGGGAACATCCGTTATATTCATGCAATTTGTGAACCGCAGCTCCTCTAGATTTTCCAAGTTTGACAGATCAGATACACTCTCCAATGCAGTACAATTTGTAGCATCTAAAAGGGTTAAACTGGAGGGAAGTGGAGGGAGAAACTTAAGCATCGTACAATTGGCCAATGAAAGTTTTTTAAGACTAGAAAGGCCCCTCATGCTTGAAGGGAGGCTCCAGAAGATGTTGTTGCTTAGATTTAAATTTTCCAACGATGATAGTTTCTCAAAACTATCAGGAATGGTACCAGATATCATGCAATTCTTAGCATCCAGGGTCTCTAACAAGGAAAGATTCGACAAAGAAGATGGAAGAACGACATTCAACTCTCCATGTTCCCCAGTACTTTGAAGCCTCTCAATATTCTCTTTTTTTCCCATTTCCAGAATCAATAAGCTTGATAGCATCCCACATTCTTCCGGTAATTCTGCCACGCCAGTTTCTTGCATTAGTAACTGTATGAGACACTTTAGATTTCTGATTGAAGCTGGTAGCCTGCTCAGATGTTTACATTTGTTCACATTCAGTACCTCAAGGTTCTCCAACAGCCCAATGGAAGTCGGTAACTTTGTTATAGCAGCATTTACTAGGACCAAGCTCTTTAGACTAAACATAGCTCCAATTGAGTCGGGCAAACATTGGAGTGATTCACAGTTCCTCATCTCAAGCTTCTTAAGCATTTTCAAGTTTCCAATCTCATCTGGTAATTCTGATATCAATGTCCTGTCTAATTGAAATTTAACTAGAGATGATAATCCACCAATTGAACTAGGCAATTTGTCAAGTCTAGTATTAGCGACCGATAGGTACTCCAGATGAGATAAAGAACCAATGGAAGCCGGCAGTTCTGTAACTGGACTATGGTCCAGGTGGAGCTCTAATAAAGATTTCAGCCTGCCAATGGTATCAGGAATTGTGCTCAGTGATTGGCACCGCATCAAACTTAGTATTTCAAGCTCGATCAAACAGCCGATGGAATCAGGTATTTCTCCTACACTGGAACTATTAAGAGAAAGCTCTCTTAGAGAAGTGAGTCTTCCTAACGAGTGGGGCAATTCCTGCAGTGATGTGCAATAATTTAGACTCAACTTTTTAAGTGTTATAACGCGCCAGATGGAATCAGGCAGTTTTATAATGCATGTTTTGTCAAGGAGAAGCTCTTTTAAGGACTTCATGCTTTTGAGGTCTTCCGGTAACTTATTCAGTTTGAAGCAACCAGATAGATTAAGAGTTTCAAGACTTCTCAATCCAGAAATATCATCAGGAAAATTCGCAAGGCTTGAACAGTCCTTTAGGTTCAAGATACGTAATTTCTTTAAATCTCCAAGTGATTTATGAAGCTTGGTCAGTTTTGAACAACGCTCGAGAATCAGTTGTTCCAGGTGTGGATGCCCAGAAAAATCAGGGGTTGCAGTTAGATTAAAGCAACCAAGGAGATTCAAAACCATCAACTTCGTAGCCACCTGTAAAAAACAAAAAAGTAAATGATGGGATTAAGGAAGTAAATCACAATAAAAATATGTATGAAGATTTCAACAAGACCAAGAATGCTGTAGCCGCAAGAATGATTAAGATAATGATTGGAATGTAGTATGTGGAAACTTAGTTTTTATGCAAGCTGGTTTAGCTATCAGCTCAAAGATTCAAGATCTTAAGCACATCTGGTCCTTAGAAGGTTCGACATCCTCCAACTATCACTAGAACGTACCGAGTAAAACAGTTCCGTAGATGGCTAAAGGTTTCAGGTTAAGTTCATCTATGAATCCAATTATTGGTTAAGTTCATCTATGAATCCAATTATTGATTTAGTATAGCTTACATATTTTTGGTTTGTTGGCAACTCAGGTCATTTGGATCCTAATAACACCTCATCTGGTCACAGCATCAAATTGACCAGTCAGACAAAATTGGTGAAGCAATAAACAACTAAATGTATCGATTTGTAGATAATGAGAAAAGGCATTAGTGAAGAAAGGTTACCTTTTTGGTACTCCATTTCAGATCCCATACTTGTTTGATTCTGCTCTCAGTAAGATCAAGGACAGCAAGTTCCTGAGGATTGAAATCACAAGGGAGAGCTTCCAAAGGGCACCCTTTCCATTGTAACCATTTTAGTTCACCAGGTAGAAGTTTGAATTCTCCCTTTAAGCTCATATGATTGATTTGAAGCAATCTTAAATTGACCATTGGCGTAAATCTCTTAGTTTCCAGAACTGTAATGTCATCTTCAGCTACTTCACCTTCTGAAGGGTTTCTGAATGTTTGTGTCAAGTATTTAATAAGAGAGCTGAGATTGAACCTCCTACTGCTGGATGATGTAGAACTTTCATTGGATCTTAGACGTTGCATTCCATACTTGTCGAAGTTGAAGACGATTCCTTGAATACTTCTTGTTCCCTAAGTCCAATTATAAAGAGGCAAATTTCTCTTATTGAAAAGATTTGCATATCGTCGCAAAAAGCTACATAGAAAAAGAAATATTATGCAGTTAACAGATGTAATACAAACCTTGTCATACTTCAGAACAGCCGTAATATCACCATGATCCCATAATCTGCTACGCTTACCGGTATCTTGGTTTTCTTGTCGAACAATTTGTCTTCCCATATCTCTTAGCTGATCGTGCATCCACAAGGTAGTGCGATCAACAACCTTAATAAGACATTTTTCAGTAAGATCTGTAATTGCTTCCTCCGCACTGAAACCACAACCCTTCAATATATCAATAACACTTTCCCTCTGCATTTCCAATTCAACAAAGAAGCATGCCATGTCGAGGAATATACACTTTTCTTCTTCATCCAACCCATCGAAGCTTATCTTAAGCACATTATGAAGATCCCCCGGCTGAATCTTTTTCAACTTTTCCAGCTTATCTATCCAATCAGTTTTTCTTTTCTTACCGAAAAGGAAAGCACCCACTACTTCCAGAGCCAACGGTAGTCCATCAATGCAAGACACAAGACTCTTGGATAAATGCATGAAAGATTCAGGAGGTTTCTCTTTTCCAAATGCATGATAACTAAAGAGTTGAAGTGATTCATTCTGACTCAATGTTTTCACATCACAAATTTCATTCACACAAGACTGCACCAAAACTTGTTCATCTCTCGTCGTCACAATGATCCTACTTCCTGCACCAAACCAGTCTTTTGTACCAGCTAATGCATCAAGTTGGCTTATATCATCAACATCATCTAGAACAACAAGAATTCGTTTATCACGAACCCTTCCTTTGATTGTTGAGATACCTGTGCTCACCTCATCCACATTTGAACCATTATCTGGGAAAAGATCACGAATAAGCTTGTTTTGAAGAGAAACCAACCCCTTGTACTGTGCCGAAGTTGTTCTGATGTTTGATATGAAGCTGCGGTATTTAAACTGGCCTATAATAGCATTGTAAACAGCCATAGCAAGGGTGGTTTTGCCAATCCCACCCATCCCATGAAACCCCACAACTAGTACACCATTGTGTTTAAGATTTAAAATCCTCTTGACTTCTTCTACACGAGAACTGATACCCACTGGATGTTTAGCCACCGCCAATGGGGTATTAGTCAATTTAGTTAGAACACTTATTACAAGATTTTGTATCAGTTCTCCTTCATCGCTGCCAATAGAAAAACATTGTGAGAATGCTGCCATGAATGAAGCTCTGTGAAATTTTGCTATTAAAAATACTATAAATATATGATTGCTTAGAATTCATCATTCCATCGGGTGGTATAGAAGAAAGAAATAGTTGTATATCAAACAGAAATCCAACGCAAAAGGGTATATCAGTTTGCATATTAGATCACTCATGTGGCAATCAGTTGTTAATGCAAAGGTTTTTAGGTTGGGTTAAGCTAGATGAACAGAAATAAACCATACCATATACTTGAAGTTTTTACATTAACCAAACTTGCTCCATTTGGTGAATTAATATCACTGATTTCATCAAATCATCTTTTGGTTTATCCACTTAAGTCATCAAAACAGAAGATTTATTTAAAATATTTTTTTTTTCAAAGTAAGCAGGTGTTTGAAGGATCCTAAACCTTTATATTAATAAAAAAAAATGATGAAACAAATATAATCGCTCAATCAATAGAAATGGAAAGTTTCTTCAAATCCTCAACTAAAAAACTTATTAGATTAAGCTCCGCGATTTCCAAGTTGGGAAATAAACTCGCAAAGGTGTACATGTCATAAGTTTACTTTCTCATAAGTACCAATTTACTTTTTCATAAGCACCAATTAATTGTTAATCATTCTTATGACATGATACTAACATGGTGCCCAAGATGTAAGAGGAGTCAACATAAAGGTTCAAATAGCACTGAAACTTGAAAGTAAACCTATTGAATACTAGTTCTAATCTAGCATCCATACAAGACTCCAAAAGACATGCATCCTATGTTAATTGTTTTCATCCTTTCCTCCTTAACAAAGGAGACAGAGATAAAAAACAAGAAGTTTCTTTTTTGGCCGATGCTAGTTGAAGATTTTTATAGGCCTAGTAACCATGTTCACTCTCAATAGAATTCTATTTCTTGTGAGAGTTTTTTTTTTTGTTTTTTTTTTTGTTGCTTTTGTTTCATTTATATAAAGGTTTTGGGGTCCTTAAAACCCAGCTCGCTTTCCAAAAAAAACAATTTGTTTTCATCGAGTTTAAAAGTTACCTTTTACTTAGGTTTAGATGTAATTGATCCATGCTCCATGTACTTGGGATTGGGCTTCCTCGATTTGTTTGATCTAGGGGTGGGCATCCCATCCCGTGATCCCGATCCCATCCCATCGATCCGATTTTTTTGGGTCCTATTGGGATTGATCAATTCCATCATGATCCCGTCTCGTCCCGATCTAGATTGGGATGGGATCAGAATGAAGATTTTCAATCTCGCCCATCCCAAACTGATTTTTTTAATATTTAATATGAAATATGTAGTATGAAACTATTTGTTGACATGACTTTTATTTGTTGTTTTATTTATTGATATGACTATTTTATTCTTACAAGTTACCATGCGACTCACCTAGATAATGAATCTAACTCAAATCCTCTCAATTTTTTTTCTTTTATTCTAAACTCTTGACAACAACAATGTGTGATCCTCGAAGTTTTTAAATGACTAACCCATTGATCATTTTCGTTAGCAATGTACAAAAAATGGCTATCATCAGTAGTGGTTCTAAAAAAAAACGGAGTAAAAGCTAATGAACTGGGGACATAATAATCAATGACTTAAAATTATATTGTTGTTCTTAGAGTTGTGTGTTTGGTAAATCCAAAATTTTCAATATTGCATGTTAAACTTTTAATCAAAAATTTAGTACATGCTCATCATGTTCCGTCCCAAACCCATTTGGGATGGGACGAGGTCGGGATGAGGTCCATCTCGTCCCATCTCATCCCGTGCCCACCCCTAGTTTAATCTCCAAAGGTTTTATTCCACCCCTATTAGTCGTAATGGATTTAAGTCCAATCTTCTTCGCTAATATCATCTTCACCACTTATTTTCCTATCACTACCTTCCCCATGGTTATAAGAAGAGTGAATCTGCTCCCATTCTTAGTAACCAATTTGTACTTGTATCCTTGTTTTGTGCAATCTTATTTTCATGTTCTTTTCCTTTCTCACCATGTCCATCTCTACCTTGAGGTACTATTTGGTGGTGATGAGTTTCTTACTGGTTGCTTATCTATCTCGCTATCCACTTTGGGACAATCTTTACTTTCTTTTGCTTCTAGCAACAGTTCTTCGTTGCCCACATTCTGATTTTCCAGACCAATTACATTTGAGCTTGTTATACCCGCACTTCCTTGCCTACTCTTGAATGAATGTTACTTATCTGAAGTCTCTCAACCTTCTTAGGCTTCTCCACAAGTTTATACACCTTCGTCACTACCTTTGTTATATTATTCTTTTCACACCCGTCTGTGTTATGACCAAATACATTACAAAGTTTGCATTTGACCAGCTTCCAAGTATATTCGACCCCAACCTTGTACGTCTTGATGCCATCTACAATTAGAGGAATATGATTGGGTAGGGGACTATAGACATTGAATTCAACACACACTCTTCCAAAGTGCATGCACACTTGATCTTTAGTGGCCCTGTCAAGCATGAGCAATGTTCCAATTGCACTAGCAATGGCTTCCAAGCACTCGGGGTTCTAGAACATTAGGGGTATGTTCCTCAAAGTAATCCAAATGGGGATAGTGTTGAAGGTAGTCTTGTCGCCCTCCAAAAAGGGCTTCCATGACAATGATGATGAAGAGTCTGCTAGCAATATGCATGAGACCAATCTCAAGTACTTTATTTCTATCCTCTTGCTCATTGAACTTGAAAACAAAGATGTTGTTTTCATGTCAAATCCTCCCTTAACCTTCCATGTCCTGGTGATTATCTTTTTCACGATCCAAACGCCAACTTCTTCCCATTAAAGTTACCTATTAGTAAATCTTCACACTCCCTCTTTTCTTCTAAAAATCAGCGATTTGCAACTGAACCAATGTCTTTCCTTCAATCTGAGCAGGGGCCTTATATGCAAGCTTGATGGTTCCTGCCTTCTTCGATAAAATATCAACCCAAGTTCTTCTAGGGTTTGCGTGAGTGCTTACCTCACTATCAACACTATTAATGCTCGCATTAACTGCTATATCTTTGCCAACATCCAGTGACGGTGCCAGGAAATTTTATGAAGGGGGGGCGGAGTGACGTCATAGTTAATGTAAGAAATATAGGAATTAATTACTTTAACAAAAAAATTTAATTCGAACAATACATAAATAAATATACAAAACACCAATTGGTAAATAAAACTCCATCTAATCTATGGGGAAGAAAATGAATCGGACAAGCTACTTTGTAGGAAGCACAAACAATAAATATGTGAGGAACAAATCAAATTGGTATGTAAAGTTAATGGGCAAGAATTAATTTCAAATGTAAAATTAGATGTGGACACAAAAATTTGGTTATTTGCAATTTGCCACCTTATCATAAATAACTAATTAGAGGTTACCCCATCATTAATCATTATTACAGTCTTCCCCGAGACTAACGGTCAACATGCATTGACTGTCAAAAGACTCACGTTGATTATCAAAATGTTTTCAAACAATAACCCATAGATGAACCTCGAAATACAAACATATATCTTGAGAAAAAAAATTAATGGATCCAAATTTCATGCATCTCCAAAAAAAGCCTATGAATAAAATACAAAAATAGACCTCGATACGAATTCATCTTGAGAAAATACATTAAAAAAACCTTCTCCTTCCTCAATGCATGAAAAAGAGGTTACGGTTGTTGGTGGCTGATAGTGATGGTAAAAAAAAAAAACTAAATTAAGCAAAAAGGGAGGAAGAGGAAGAGAGTAGGAGACGAGGCGGTTGCCGGTGTCGTAGTAAACACAGAGAGAGAGAGCAGAAGAGAGGAAAAGGGTGGAGCAGGAAGGGAGAACAAAAAAAGAAAAATGGCAAGACGGGACCGAGTCGTCGACATTGCAACGGGGCATATTAAAAATAAAAATAAAAAATATTTAAGTCACTTGCCCCCACGTGGCTCCATCCCTGCCTACATCATGCCTATTGCTTACCTCTTTTACGCAGGTACTCCTAGTTTATATACAAGGTCTTATTCCAAGTCTAATAATCTAACTCTAATAGTTTACACAATAAATTAAGAACCAATGAGCAAAAAGTCTACCATGTCTCTCTTGGAACGGTTCATATCCAAGATCTTATTCCAAGTCTAAACTCTTAAAAATACATCTCTAAGTCATCCACTATCCATTGATATGATTTAAAATTCCCTATAGCTAATATAATATAAGCTTTAAACATGCTTAGTATAATTAAACATTGCAACTTCACACTTGACTTCCCCTCATCAAACTGAACATCAGCCCATTGATATTTTCCTCGATTTCCCCATAGTGTGAATCTCGACGCTTGCATTATATCCAGTTTAGTAGGATGATTATAGCACTTGTGTTTTTAATGGTAAACTGATTGTCTATACACAAGTTGCAAGTACTAATTGTTTCTTGTAGGGATTGCAATCTCACACCCACACACCCAAATTAACTGTGAACTTGACACGATTATTAAACGGACCGGGTTTCAATTTAGACCCAAACTATGAACTTGACACGTTATGTGACACAACTAGCTAACTCATAATTACGAAAATGTATTAAACATGCTTATAAAGCGTAATTAGCATAATCTTTTTGTATATACACATTAAGTAACTTTGACGTAATTAAATGTAAGAGGGTGTTTGTTTTGGGTTCTGAATATATTCAGAAGTCTTTAATAAGAAGTTGGTCATTTTTAAAAGAGTGTTTGTTTTTAGTTCTAATTAGAGTAAGCAAGGATTGTGATTTCGTTTTTCAAGGTAATTTCGGTAAGTTGATTTTAAGAAATATTTCATGAAATATTTCGTTGTGTATAGAAAAACGTAAAAATTTTGATTGTAATTTTGAAGTTATCAATATAAGTTAAGCATTTTAAACTCTTACATATTACATAAAGAGTACCACGAGGTTCGTAATGTCATACAAACTACATATTGCATAAGAATCACTTATATAACAAAATTTTAATACTAAACTAAAATTATAACGGGTTAAAATGTACAGACATTGAGATTGACCTAATGAAAAAAAATTAAATATTTCGATCTCGAAAGAAATTTTGGTAACTAAAAAAAAAGAAATATTCGGTGAAATTTCGACATTTTTCGAGAAATCACATTATTTGGGAGTAAGCACCATGAAGGTGTTGATCACTTAGCACTGAATTTTTAATGATAATTAATTCTAATAATATATATAATCTCAAAATAAATTTATAATGATGGTTACTTCCCCTCTCCTCTACCAACCATCCACTATTTTCTCCACCTCCTCTTTATCATGTGCCACCACCATAGCCACCACCCTCCCTGGCTTTCCATCCTCCTCATCCTTCTTTTTCTTTTTTTCTTCCTCTCTATTGAAGATTGTATGAGAAAATAAGAGAGATATACGGTGGTTTATGATAGTAGTGAAAAGTGATTTCAATGATATCTAGATGAGAGAAAACAAGTGGAGAAAAAAGTTAATATTAGTGATTTATGATGACGATGGGAGTTGTTGTGGTGGGAAAAAATGTAAAAAAACTTCAAGTAAGCACTTAATCAATTTTACAGCTTCTAATCAGTTTATTCAGAACAAATCTTTGAAAGCTCGTTCAGAATTTGTAACTCCAAACACCGCCTAAGCGAACAATGGTCTTAATTCCGGTTGAAATGAGTAAAAAACCGTGTCAATAAAAATTAAAATGAATGAGACACAACCCGATTAGAGGTGACACATACAACTCGCAGTGATTTCCAAACTCATCCAAATATGAAGTGAAATTAATCAGAGAAAGATAGATATAAATAAATTTTACCAAGCTTTGGAATGCCAACCAGCAATTTCGCCAACCTTCTCAAACGCCGACTTCCACCTCAAAACCTGCTCGGGATTCATCTTGTACGTCTCTTCATGGTTGCGAAAATCGACCTCAAACGGTCCTTTTCGCATTCTAACATCACTTGGCTCCACCCCTAGAACACGGGGAGGAGCAGTCTATGGCATTCGAGGATCTTCGCAAGCTCCTCGAGGCACCACCAAGAATTTACGTAGTTCCTCGAGATCACCACAATAGCCACGGCCGAGTCCTCGATTGCGTCAAGTAAAGTTGGCAGGATCAAAGACCCGCGGTCCAGGCCCACGTCGTCAATGAACGTGCGCACGCCGTGAGAGTCGAGTGCGGTATAGAGCCGTTTCGTGATATTGTTACGCGTGTCTTCTCCGCGAAATGATAGGAAGACGTCATAACGGTAACGGGACGGTAACGGGAATGGCTCTTCTTCTTCTTCTTCGCTGAGCTCCATTTCTTCTTCTCTCAATATGAATAATGAAGTTGTTGTGACTTGTGAGTTGCAGAGTTATGTATAGTAGAAAATAAATTATTTGAATGGGTCTTGTCACTCAAGTTGTCAATGTTAAGAATTAAGTATGGGTTAACTGACATCATCGAGATGAGGTAGTCATTGCATATAAATTAGTTTTATTACTTAAAATAAAAGTGATTTTTGCTTAAGATAAGGTTTGAGGGAGTTTAATATACGAAAATTCTAAATGTCGAGGGGGTGGGCGAGGAAATCAGCGAGGGTCTAGCGAGGGGGGACCGTCCATCCCCCGGGATGCATGCCATTAAATTTAGGGCTGAACAAAAAACCGATCAAAGCGATTATACCGACCGAACCGATCTAAATCGAACCAATCGGTTTGGTTTAAATTCGGTTCGAATCGATTTCGGTTTTAAAAAATTCAAAACCGAAGTGGTCGGTTCGGTTTTCGGTTTCTATGTGATTTTAACCGACCAAACCGAACCGACCGAATATATATAATAAATAATATATATTTTATATATAAATAATACAATATGTTTAAAATAGTCGATCGGTTCGGTTTTATTTCGGTTTTGGTTTGATTTTAGTCGGTTCGGTTCGGTTACGGTTTGCATAAATTTGAATCGGTTCGATTTTGTTAATGATCGATTCGGTTTCGGTTTGAAAATTTTAAAACCGACCTAAGTCGGTTCGATTTTCAGCCCTAATTAGATTTCATGTGCGCATCCCAGGAGAGATGGACGATCCCCCTCGCTAATTTCCTCGCCCACTCCCTCGACAGGTAGCCTCGCTGATTTATTTATTTGGTAGGCTATGCAAACAACTTGACAATGAGGTAGAAACAGAGTTGTTTGAATTTTGAAACGTATGACATGTATAAATTGGTTTTTTTAAAGCTCTCTCAATAAATTGCTAAAACTTGGGGGATTGGTCTTTGAATGATGTTGTTATATGCGTTCTCTTTTTCCTCTCACGAGTCTACCCTTTGATCACCAACTCCATTTCATGATGAGCCATTCTAGGCGTTGAGGGAGTGGGCGAGGGAGGGAGTGTTACCACTCATCTCCTTTGAGATTCGCAAAAGTGCGCATTTCGAAAGTGAGAAACGGTCACACCCCCTCCCTCGCCCACTCCCTCGACGCCTAGAAGGGGCTCATAAATAGTAGTAAAATATCACATAGATGGTATAACTTAGCTTTCTAACTTTACTTACAGTATCCTTCTTGTTGCTCGTTGGGAAACGTATCACATGAGCATTAATTAAAAAACTATGAATTAAATTAAGATAGAATTCATTCATTCTTCCAATAAGATGAATTAAATTAATAATAGTTTATTGTAATTGAAGGAACTAAAAAAGTATTATTCTGCATTATTTCTTCCTTCCTTCCTTTACTAACTAAAGTGTCGTTGTGATGATGATGATAGTGTTGACGACCAAAAAACTTGAAAAAAAAAAAAAAAACAACAACAACAACAAACAGAGCAAGAGATATGACCAAGATTGTTTTGGATTTCAGCAATGGCTCCTCCGTCTGTGATTCTTGGGAGTCTTCTTGTTTATTTCACTCATGCTGAAAAACATGGTGTGCAAGTGGTGAGTGTGCGTGTGACCCAACTTTCTCTTTCATGCATTATCATGTCTTCTTAAGTCTAAACTAATACTTTTCTGTGAAAATTTTCTTTTGCCTTTCTTCTGGATTTCAACCATTTGAGACACAATTTTCAACCCATGACCTATGAAACAAAATGAAATAAGCCTCAATTGGTATATTTATATCTACAAATGCTATGATTAGCTAAGGGACGACGCACAGTTTACTAGCTAGATAACCACCTCAATCCTAATCACTAGTGATCGATGCATCTAGATGTCTACTACGTTGCTGCCCTATTTTTGTAAAGTTGACTTATGTATCCCAATGTAGCATTACTACCCCCAATCATACGAGAGTAGTGTTTCCATAGGTCTAACATTTTTTTGTTTCAATATTAATGTGCTTCAAGATGATTGTCTTAAGTTTTGATTTGTTTTAATTTTAGATTGGGGAGCTCAAGAAGGGTATAAACCCACTATCGATCACTGATTTGGCATTTGGGTCTCCATATCTAATGACAACCATTAAGACAGGCATCATCACCGTTGTCATCGCCTTACCTGTAAGTTCCTTATCATAACCTTAGTAGCAGTATATCACTTGGCGTAAATTAGGATATGTTTAATGAGGTTGGGTTAACATACATTCTGGTTGA
This sequence comes from Berberis vulgaris, assembly GCA_963556465.1. Classification (NCBI taxonomy): domain Eukaryota; kingdom Viridiplantae; phylum Streptophyta; class Magnoliopsida; order Ranunculales; family Berberidaceae; genus Berberis; species Berberis vulgaris. The sequence goes on from OY747128.1 coordinate 96,799,530, forward strand.
TTCTTACCATAGGAGGGAGTTGCAAATTGCAGTAAGTAATCAAACCTAAACAGAACCACAATCCTTAATTGTTCATTTTAGGGTTAATGGGACTTAAGTTAGCCAAGTCATAGTTGGGCCTTTATCAGGCACATCGATAGCATTACTAATTTGATGGACTTGTTGAATGCAGGTTGCAATATCAGTACTGATCGAGAGTGCTCTTGTTTGTAACATGAGGAAGAAGAAAGGCTAAAATCATTGGGAGAGACTAGTTTACAACATGTTATCCTAGACATGAGTGGTAAGTAAGACTCGTCATAAACATGGCTCAAGCATCCACATTTTATTTAGAACTCAGAATGTAAAACTAGTTTGTAATCAATAGTTCAAAATCCTGATTGTGAGAACTTGTTTTCTAAACAGCCGTCGGAAGCATTGACACAAACAGGATTAGCATGCTCCAAGAAGCCAATAAAAAATGGACCGAAGAGGGATCAAGGTACAGAGCATATAGAACGAATTTGCTTTTGCTTGTAGTCCATTAAGGGTTAACCCCTTTTTTTCACTATGTTAATGCAAATTTTGACCTTGTTGTGTATTGTTGATATGATTAGCTAGTGTTAGCCAACCCTGGAAGTGAAGTGATGAAGAAGATGGACAAGAACAGATTGATTGAGGAGATAGGTGAAGAGTGGATCTATCTTACAGTGGGTGAAGCAGTGACTGCATGTAATTTCAAGCTCCACACATCCAAACCTGCAAATTCTACCACCAACACATTTGATTCAATGGATGGAAAGGACAATATTGTATGATATATAAATTATGAGACAGTAATCAATTTAAGCACACTTTTTTCCGTGCATTGTATTTGGTGGGGATCGATCAAGCAATAAAGCAAATCACTAAAGATGGTGATTGGAGAATTTTTGTTTAATCTTTGCTGATTTTGTAAAATGCGACATCTAGATATACCTATAAAAATGAAGTAATCCATTTTCATCAAGTACTAATTCCAACGGCAAAAATGAAGTACCGATTTTGTAAAAAACAAACTAATTCCATTAAAAAAATGAATTTTTATTAGTAATTTTTTTAGCTACAGCAAGTTAGTGTTAGCAACGGCAAATGTCGTCGCTAAATTTGCAACTTAGCAAATTAGCAACGGTTTGAAGCTGTCGCTAAATTTGAAACTTAGTAACGGTTTAAAGCAGTCGCTAACTTAGCAACGGTTATAAGCCGTTGCCAGTTAGCTACGGAATAGTAGACCGTTGCCATTATACTGCAGCGACAATTGAAATAGCTACGGTATTGCGACGATCATTGAGCTGTTGTTGATTCATTTTAGCTACGATTAATCTACTTTTTTTTTGTAGTGGTAGAAAATAAATTATTTGAATGAATGGGTCTTGTTTACTCAAGTTGTTTGAATTAAGTAGGGATGATAACGGTGAGCCTGTTGTTGCTTGTACAGGAGCTATAAATGACCATTTGATCATTAAACATGAGCTTCAGGGAGTTGAAGCTAGACTGAAGCTGTCTACTATTCACGCCATCGCTAGAATGATTGTTACAACACTGTATTTGTACTTAACGAAGAACATAGACCCGCATGGGACCTAAGGCACTTAAATGCACGCATCAGGAGACAACTCTTTATGATTGTGGCTCACAAAACCGAGCATCATTTAAGCGAAATGAACAAAGCTGATGATGGATGGTATTGGGCTGGCCTTGCTGCCCGGGCTTGGCTCTCTAGAAAAAATGAGTTTCAAAAAATCTAGAGAAAAACCCAATACCATATGTCGTCCTATAGATGCTGGAAATGGCCCAATCTCTAGGATGATGGATGATATTGGGCTGGCTTAGTGCGGGCCTGATTGTGCGGTCTTGGCTCTCTAGAAAAATTGAATTTCAAAAAATCTAGAGAGCCATGCCCGCACAGCCAGGCCAGCCCAATACCATTCATCATCCTAGAGATGCTGAAAATGACCAATCTTTAGGATGATGGATGGTATTGGGCTGGCCTAACGTGAGCCTGGCTCTTTAGAAAAATTGTGTTAGTTTATATCCTAGCTCTAAATTTGTATTAATTACTCTCAGATCATTTGCCAAAGAAGTTAAGAAAATTGTATTTGAAGATAGAATAGGGAAAGAGTATCTAAGATTGTAACCACCTTCAATTTTCTGATGTTTGGGGATCCTAAATAACTCCTACTCAATTTCCAAAAAAACGCATGGGTTAACTGCCATCATCTAGATGAATTAGTCACACTTATACGTTAGGTTCATTACTTCAAAATAAAAGTATTAATGCTACTTGTAGTTGTGATTTTGCTTAAAATAAGGTATGAGGGAATTCACTACAAGAAATCTATCATTTACCAACATAAATTTTTCTAAGAATTTTAATTTCCTTACTAATATGGTATCATTGTCAAACGAAAAAAAAATTTCATTGAAAAAATCATAAACTTGTTACTTTTTTCTAACAAAATATATTTTGTGGAAAACTTTCTTGGTCAAAGAGGTAGGGGGAAGCACTCCCTCAAGACCTAATTTCCTGCCTAATTTATTTAACAACGAAATATTTTTTATAGCAAAAAAATATTAGTTCCTTGGTAATTATAGCATCATCTAGAATGAAATATTTTATTATTAAAAAGACTAATTTTAACAACAAATCATTTTCCTTGTTAACGGAATATTAATACTTATTCATCTCTCTTTAATAAGGAAATATATTTTCGTAGATAATAATCACATTATTAGTAATAATTTGGTTCGTTGATAATGATTGATATTTTTTTCATTAGTTTATTTCTTATTAAAGCTCGCTTATTAATTTATAGCAACAAAGTAATATTTCGTTGAAAATTGTTACACTATTGGCAACTTTTTTATTTTGTTTGAAACAATATCTTTTTTAATAAAATCTCTGTAACAAGGAATAAAATTTTGTTGGTAATAATAACCTTGTTTGTAACAAATTGTTTTCTAGGTAAAAAGTAATAATTACTTTTATGAAAATATATTTTTCATTAAAGCTCACTAACTATTTTATAGCTATAAACATTATTTTATTGTAAATTGTTATACTAGTCATTTACAAAGAAATTTTAGAAACAAATTAGGAAGAACTCTCGTTAAAGCTCACCAACATTATTTAGCAACAAAACATTTTTATGTCATGAAATTTTAGTTTGTTAGTTATTACGACGTCATTTATAATGAACTGTTTCATTGCTAATTAATAAAGATTAATATTACTAACAAACATTTTCTTGAGAAATGCACTATAATAATTGTTCGTCTCTTTTCAACAACGAAACTGAGTTTTCTAGTTAATTATCACGTTATTGTCAACGATTTATTTGTTTATTTATAATGAATTTTTTTCCATAAAATTTACTAGTTTAAAACTCCTAACTTCTTTACAGTGGAAAATATTATTTTGTTGACATTTTTTATTAATAGCAATGATATTATGTCATCTGAAAAATCGAATAGCATTTCTTTAAAGAAAATTATTATTTTATAGTTAATTATAATATTATGAGTAACAATTCATTTCGTTGCTAAAGATTGATAAAAATTCCATGAAATTTTTATTAAGGCTCGTTTTCTTATTTACAACAATTTATTTATTTCATTAAGGATATAACCAATTTCAATAACATATATAGCAATGAAATGCTATTAGTATTTCATTGCTAATTATAATGGTGTTAATGTGGATTTCTTTTCATTGCTAAAAGTGGTAAATATTTCACAAAAAACTTATATTTGTTAAAATATTTAGTTTTAATTTATTATAACAAAACATTATTTATTGGTCCATATTATATGTTGGAACAAGATTGAAACAAAACACACAAGTAAGAAAGGAATAGAAGATAACTTCACAACTCAATTAGATTTTATTTATTGAAACATAACTTAGAGTACATGACTATATATACTACTCAAAAGAACACTCTAGAGACATCTTTTCATCAATCACACTTTTACAAATCAAAATACACATTTTCATAGTTTCGGTTACCACTAAACAGTCAAAAGTAAATTGGCCATAACTCTCTCAATACAAATCCAATTGAGGCATCGTGCGTTGGAAACTAGACAGGTAGAGCTTTCATTTGATATATTATAAGCTAAATTCAGATAATTGTAGCACCTTCCAATTCTGGTAAAAAAATGCCTTAATAATATCAAGTTTAATTTTTAGCATTATATATACGTAGCAATTGTTTCTTTTTTTGCAAAACAAGAGTAATTTGATTTAATAAGCTATAAAGTTGTTTCACACAACACAATTATTCAAATAGCTCAACTAGTAAAGATTGCAATAGAGTTTACTACCTCGATCCCTATGCAATAGATTTAATAATTTCCTTGGTAATTGTTAACGATAGCTGTGACAACTTTCGTTGATATACATGCATTTTACCAACGAAAAAGTTCTATGATAAAGGTAGTTACATTTTCCCATTACAATTTTCCTTGATGATTCTAAATTTTTTTTAGAAAAAATTCACAGGTAAATAAAAGTTTTCTTGCAGTAAAACAATTTGTTGGTAAAAATATTTGATTTTTACAAACGAATTTTCTTAGTAATTGCCAGTATTATCAACACCATGTTTCCTTAATTTATCATCCGTTTTACCAACAAAAAAATTAATTCCTTGGTAAAAACCTTGAGCTAGGGGATGCCGCCACAAACGTAGTAACGATTATTACCTTGTTAAAAATATTTTTCAACAAAATTTTGATTTTTTTCAAGAAATTTTTTTTATTGAAAAATACCTTAATTGTGTAGTGGAGCTTGATACATTACCGATTTATTTATTTAGGAAAAATTCTAATTGTCGAGGGAAATGGCGAGGGACCCCACAGGGGGGAGGGCCGTCCATCCCCCGGGATGCGCGTTTGAATCATCGGGGTGCGTGCGCTGAACATTCAAACGCGCATCTCGGGGAGAGATGGACGGTCCCCCCCCTGTGGGGTCCCTCGCTGGTTTCCTCGACACTTAGACGGGTTCTTTATTTAGTATGTTATGAAAAGGAATTGAAAATAAGGTAGGAACAAAGTTGTTTGAACTTTGAAAGGCATAATTATAGATTAGTTATCAATGGTAGAAAATAAAACATTTGAATGAATGGGTCTTGTTTCGCCAAGTTGACTTACATGTCATCATTAAGATGAAGTAGTTTATTATTACTTAAAAATAAAGTATTAATGCCACTTGTAGTTGTGATTTGATTTGTGCTTAAAATAAGGTTTGAAGGTGATTTGATTGTATTATTAAAAGGAAAAATCATTTAGGTTAAAAGTACTTCTCATCTTAAAATCACCATTATTACTATTACCACTACTAATACTAGCATAGATTGATGCAATCAATCGATGAGCTGTTAGGTTCATGTTCATTCTAATGTGAATTGCTTTGAAACATTCAAAGTAAACTAGTTTGTGTTCCAATCGATACTACCAAGTAACCTTCTGAGGCCATGATAAATCGTCGCTTCTACCATTGATCGATTCCACAATGTCTTTGCTATCAGTTATCACTATAATCTTTTTGTACACTTTCGTCATCATTCATTCACTAACTTGTGTGACCCCTTGCAATTAATTCAGCTTCAAAACTTGTTGTCATGCCTTTTCTACACCATCCTTTATTAATCCATATTATTTTACCATATGCATCAGTCGCATATAAAACAAAACATCATTCACACATGTTCCTGTGGAAAACAACATCAGTGACCAACATAATAAAGTCATAACCTACCAATATTTTGCCTACTAAAAAACCTTTGAAATCGAAATATTATAGTTTTGAATGAGAGTTCTTTTTTGTTCTAGGGACGTGGAAGACTCCAAAGAGGCAATCCATTTCCCATGTGATTTCGTGTAGCCAACTCAATATTTACTTGAAACATGTCTTTTCAAAAAAAAAAAAAAATCGTATTTGATCGAGAAATATTAGGTTATTGAAAAATGTAATGGTTTCGGTGAACCATAGTCGTGACTTTGGTTTTATAAGACTTAGAGTTAACGAAGGACACATGCATCCCTTGGGATCGGATACATAGGTCAAAATTTTCTGATATGATCTATAAGAAAGTTCAAGAAGCTTGGGACCAGATGCATTTGTCAAAAGAGCTAATTTCGAATGAAACACAGCTCACAATCCAAAATCTAATATCACACGAGTCCTCTTCAAGAGCTTGGAGTCATCAACAATCTCCCATATTCCCTTTTTTTTGCTTTTAAGAAGTGCATATTTATTTGAATAATATCTTGATCATTTATTTGAATAATATTATTTATTTATTTTGTCTAAACACGAAGATGTTTATTAAAGATAAGAAGAGAAACAAAATACAACCATCCTATATCAAGGAATGCCAAGACACCATGAAGGTGTCAAAAAACAAGTCTCTAAAGAGATTACAAGCTGAACTCATTTTCCACAACAATTCCCTAATCTCGATAAAGATGAAGTGCTCCGATCTGTTAAGCCCTTCAAAACCCCTCATATTTCTCTCTTTCCACACACACCACATGAGCACATGAGAAATCCTAGGCCATAACCACTCCGCGCGCTGAGATGGATTAGCTTTGGATCACCAACTTAGCCAATCCAAAAGGGAACATTGAAAATCAAACTCAGACCAAATTCTGACAAGAAACTGCTCCAAATGGATTTATAGAATTTGCAATGAAGCATCAAGTGATTCAGAGTCTCGTCATTCTCATTACAAAGCACACAAAAACTTTCTAAGAGAATTCTTCTCTTTTTTAACCTGTCTTTAGTCAGAATCATCTCATGCAATACTAACCAACATTTGAAATTAATTCGAGTTTGAATAATATTTCTATCACTTCAAAGATGAATCAAATTCTATCCCCAAAATTAAGGATTCATTTAATTGGACTTGGAACTGCACTTGCAATTTAATTGTTTTTACAAAATACAACTAAAATTGCAATAACTTTAGATCAGCCATTGCATCCCTAACCATATATCATGACAATGGCCAATTTCATGTTCGACGCCAACACAAAATGACAATTTCAAGAACATTTTTGGATGGTATGGTGCCAATGAACATGGGTTTGGGGAGGAAGGGTAAGTTAATTTTCCATTTTTCTACAAAGTCTTAAATGTCATGGTGAGCTGAAGTCCTATTGTTTGAGATTTTGTGGCAGTTGACATTCCATCATATTTATTAGATATGAATATAGATTCAACCAACATAGAGAGTGTTTATTTTTTTTAAGTGGTTACAAGCTAACTTTTAACTGGAGTTAGAAGTTCTGAACGAGCGTTTGAATGAATTATTTGTTTTGTTTTTTAATGAACTGTTGATTGGAAGATGTAAAATTAAATAGTATTTGTTTTTAGGTGTTGACTTGATTTTTTTTTTTTTTTTTTTTTTTTTTACATTTTTGACCACTACCACAACTCTCACCGCCCACCACAAACCACCAACATTAATCCCCTTCTCCACTTGTTTTTTCTCCTCCAGATACCATTGAGACCATTTTTCACCACTACAAAAAATCACCCTATATCCTTCTCCATTCCTCGTACAATTTTCAATAGAGAGGAAGATAAAGAGGAATAGGAGCAAGATGCGAGGAGGAGGGGAGGCCAAGGAGGTGGTGGCGGCATTGCTCGCATGATAAAGAGGACGTGGAAAAAAGAATGGATGGTTGGTAGAAAAGAAGAGTAGTAGCAATCATTATGAATTTATCGTGAGGTTATTATTGGAATGAATTTTCATTAAACACTCAGTGCTAAGTGATCAACACCATGGGGGTGGTTACTCCAATCAGAACTTCAATTTCTAATTATAACTAAAAATAAACACTTTAAACAAGGTGTCTCACTTCTTATTAAGACTTTCGACTCTATTCAGAAGCAAAAACAAACACCCTCATAGTATCAGTATTCTTACAATTTCAGTGGAATAATGGAGAATGAAGCATATTTAGGACTTTGATTCGTAGACTATTAGGAGACAAGTGAACAATAAATGTTTACCCATTTATCCCTAGATTATTGTGTTTTCATGGGATGGGATAAATTTTACCTTCCAAAAACAAAAATGAAGGGAATTTTGATACTTTCGAGTCTACACAAACGCAGGGAATTTCTCCCTCTAGCTATGTTGTACGAGCACGCCAGCACGTTCATATCAGATTACTACTCTTGGAGCATTGGAATAACAAAGACTGCCATGTACAAGTTTACGGAAGTCTTCCAAAGCCAGTATGTTATGATGACATGTTGAAGAAGGGCAAGTATTGTTTATGTCCAAGTGGCTACCAAGTTGCAAGCCTGAGAATTATCGAAGCCATTTATGCCGAATGCTCCAGTATTTATATCCCATCAGTATGTTCTCCAACTGGGAATTTTCTCAGTTCATATCAAGGCAATATCACAATCTCAGTACATAATTAGAATGCAGGGGAAAGTAAAGGAAGTGCAAAAGCACTTTGTGATTAAAGAACAGCCAAAGAAATTCAATGTGTACCGTATGATAATTCACTTAATAATACAATAAACCCAACAGCAGAATAAGGCACCCATTGTTTATATTTATACCCTGTTCAGAGTATCAGGAGAATCAACATTAGAGTTAAAACTATTGTCTTCTGTCGAGGTAAAAAAACTTTGCCAGTCTCCCTGATTCAGATATCTCGGTTTCATCCAATGATTCCTCGTCAAAATGATCATCATCATCCTCAAAAACCAAACGGATCCCATACTTACTCAGTGTAAGCCCATTAAACTTTGGTGGGTTTCGTATGGCTACCTCTATCTTATCACCATCTTTTAACAATGAGACTAGCGACCTATAATCAAGATACCGGCACAAGTAAACTTGATCTTCATGGGTTTTTGGAACTCCAGTCAAGTATAACGTGGTAGTGAATATTGCATGGGAACCTCTGATGATTCTTGCTTGTACGTCTACTATCGCGGGCAATTTATCTCTGAAATCATCCAGTATATGTTGATCCAGTGAGATAACAACGCATACAATAACAGATTTGATCTTACGGTTTCTGTGGCTTGCGTAACTCGGAACTTCTTTAACAAACCATGGTGGGATTTCACTTCCTGGTATACACAAATTGCGTAGACACTTCAGAGCCACCTGCAAACACCCTCTAGAGTGTGAGTGAGCCTCATAGGAGAATGACCTCAATTAGGTATTCTGAAGGTATTTTCTTTCATTTAAATTAGACCAACTTTGTGATTAGCATACTCTATGTATTTGAATGTTAATGTTTAATGAAATCAAAGGAAGTTTTGTTTTTCATAATAATAGATACATTTCTTGCTCTTGCTTTCATCTTTCTTAAAGTCATAGATTCAAAATGTCTTCACTAGTATGAGTCTAACAAACCCACCCCTTTAATGTTTTAAGTATAATCGTAGTATATCACTACAAAAAAACGCATTACTAGCTACGGAAACTAGCGACGGTTTTTAATACCGTCGCTAATTAAAACATTAACTACGGCAAATTAAAATATTAGCGACGGCATCCAACCGTCGCTACTGTTTCACCGCATACGTATAAAAAATCGTCGCTAAATAATTTGCGACGGCATAAAAACGTCGCTAAAGCTTGTAATAGCGACGATATTTTAGCCGTCGCTAAGTTTTACAAATAAAACTCATTAGCTACGGTAGAATACCGTCGTTAATGGGTTTTTAAATATATATATATAAACATTTAGCGACGACAAATAAGCCGTCGCTAAGTTTTACAAATACCGTCGCTAAGTTTTACAAATAAAACTCATTAGCTACGGTTTCCTACCGTAGCTAATTGTTTTTAAAAAAAAAAAAAAAAAATATATATATATATATATATATATATATATATATATATATATATATATATATATATATATATATATATATATATATATATATATATATATATAAACATTAGCAACGGTTTCCTACCGTAGCTAATTGTTTTTTACAAAAATATTTATATAAAAACATTAGCCACGGTTTCCTACCGTAGCTAACTGTTTTTAAAAAAAAATATTTATATATAAACATTAGCCACGGTTTCCTACCGTAGCTAACTGTTTAAAAAAAAAAAAAAAAAAAATATATATATATATATATATATATATATATATATATATATATATATATATATAAACATTAGCCACGGTTTCCTACAGTAGCTAACTGTTTAAAAAATATATATATATATATATATATATATATATTTTTATATTTATATAAACATTAGCCACCGTTTCCTACTGTAGCTAACTGTTTTTTTTTTAAAAAAATTATATAAAAACATTAGCCACGGTGTCCTACCGTAGCTAACTGTTTTTTTTTAAAAAATATTTATAAAAAAACATTAGCCACGGTTTCGTACCGTATCTAACTGTTTTTTTTTTTTTTTTTAAAAAAAAAAAAATATATATATATATATATAAACATTAGCCACGGTTTCCTACCGTAGCTAATGGTTTTTTAAAAATATATATATAAAAGAATTAGCGACGGCAAAAGAGCCGTAGCTAATGGTTTTTTTTTAAAAAAAATTATATAAATATATATATAGCTAATGGTTTCTACCGTAGCTAATGGATTTTATTAAAAAAAAAAAATATATATATATATATATATATATATATATATATATATATATATATATATATATATAGCAAACATTTAGCGACGCAAACATAATATTTAAAAAAAAATTATTTTACACAAAAAAATTAGCTCAATCAAACGCAACTGTCAATAACACCCAAAAACTTTAGCTCAATCCAATGCACTAAACCAAATCACGTCACCGATCTGCGTGAAACCAACTCAACCAATCCCCTTCAATTACCCCTTCAATCAACTCAAAGAAGATCAGATCAAAGAAGATCAAAGAAAATCAGATCAAAGAAGATCAAATAAGAGCAGATCAGATCAGATCAAAGAAGATCAGATCAAAAAAATCAAAGAAGATCAAAGAAGATCAAACTGAAGAAAGAAAGAAAGAAAAAGAAAAATACAGATGCAAAGGAGTGAAATAAGGAGGGGAGAGCAAGTGAAACGTTGGTTGAAAGAAGCTTAGAGATGCAACCTTTGACATTGAAGTCTGAAGAAGTCCTCAGAATGTTTCATAAAAGTTCTGGAAAAAAAAGATGTCCGAAGAAAAGTTGGGTACCCGGTAAGTATGTCATTAATTATTTTTTAAATACAAATTTATATGAATTATTTGCTACTCGCTAATTAATTTTTTTTTAAATTAACATTATTTTTATATTAGCGACGACAAATAACCGTCGCTAATTGTTTTTAAAAAAATATATCACTGATCCGCGTGAAACCTCATCTCAACCGTCAATAACACCAAAAAATTTAACTCAATCCAATAAACTAAACCAAACCACGTCACCGATCCGCGTGAAACTAACACAACCAATCCTCTTCAATTACCTTTCTCTATATAAATTTCAATTTTTTCTACAAACCAACTTAAACAAAAAATTTCTCTCAACAAAATTTTTTTCTCTCAACCTCCAGAGAAGAAATCCACAGAGGAGAAGTCTGCCGCTTCCTCGACACCGATCCCGGTCGCCTCTCTCTCCCCTCCCTTCCTCCGCCGCCTCTCTCTCGGAGATCTGAGATCTCCGATATTCTATAGATCAATTTTTTTTTTTTTGTGGTTTTTTTTGTCATTTTTGTATGGATTCTTTGTAATTTTTGTATGATATTCTAGAGACTGTGTAATTTTTGTTATAATTTTGATCAATTAAGTTTAGTTCTGGTAGTTGATATTAATTTTCAGAATGGACAATCATTAATAGCTAATTTCATTATAAAAAATGAATTATAATTTGTAAATTTCATTTGCAACAAAGTTGTCCCTAAATAGCCACGGCAAATACCGTGGCTGTTTTGTCAATTAGATTTGCAATTTTGCGACGGCAAAAATCCGTCGCTAAATAGCCTTAGCGACCGCAAAAAAGCCTCGCTAAATAGCGACGACAAAAAAATGGTCACTAAATAGCGACAGCAAAAAACCGTCGCTATTTAGCAAAAACCTTCACTAAATAGCCACGGCAAAAAAACGGTCGCTAAATAGCGACGGCAAAAAACCGTCACTAAATAGCCACAGCAAAAAAACCGTCGCTATTTATCAAAAAACCGTCGCTATTTTACAATTAGTGATAGTCTTTGTCGAAATTTTCAGCAGTTTTAGCGACGAAATTTTTTGAGTTAGCCACAGTTTTTTTGCCATGGCTAATTAGCGACGAGAATGTTTACCGTTGCTGATTCAAATAGAGACGATTAAACTAGCGACGGTATTGCGACGGTTGTTGTGCCGTGGCTAATTCATTGTAGCGACGATTTTTTGCCAATTAGCAACGGTTTTTAGCCGTTGCTGAATCGTCTTTTTTTTCTAGTGTATAAGGTTATACATGATTTGTTAGATATTATATATTTCATTTAAGTATGGATTCCTTATATGCTTTTAGATCATGATTATAATCTTAGAAATGATTATCCAATTGGTTTGATTACATAGCTTCATTTAATAATTTTTCTATCTTTAGGTGAGGTGAGAACCTATCTAAGGATGAGTTATCGTTGGAAAGATAAAATCTTGAGATAAGCCTAAGAGAACCATCAACCCATGATGGTGATCTTTAAAGCCTTAAATATCTCCATATTTGATTGTAATTTATTTACATAGTTTTTATTTAGCTTTTAGTTCAATCACTTCATCAACCACTTATTTTCTAACTAAGTTATGTTTTAAAAGAGATTGAAAATTAGTTTTCCGATTTATAGCTCTCTTTGTGGGATTCGACCCATATTTGCTGTTATCCAACTCAATAGATAACCGTGCGCTTGCGGTATTATTTGAGATCGATCAATGATACATCAAATAAAACTGATAACACAGCCGTTTATGCGGCATGAATCATCCATCACGAGAATCAAGTATCCTGAAACCAAGCTACATTCATTAAGCCCAAAATTGGCGAATACAGCCATAAAAGCCAAAATAGGGCCCATCCAAATAAACCATAGTTAAAGACCCAAATCCAAGTCTAACAAAGTTCTCCATTAAAAAAGAAGAACGTTAAAAGAGTCGTGGAGGGAGTTGCGCTTTCGAGGACACATCTTCACAAAGAAGAAGACTGTTACGAGGAACGTCTTCTTTTGTCGCACCTCGCATGCTTAAGTCACACAAGGAATTAACAACGATCATTATATAAGGTAAAGGGAACAACCGACAAATGTATGCAACTTTAACTCAGTTTTATCCAGATTTATCTTCATCTCGAACTGAGTTACTGACTTAAGTATCTGAGTACCTTCAGCTACAAAAAATGTGGTCTTTAGTAATATAATATTTGTTTTGCAGGTCACATTTACTGGAGAACGTATTTTGGATGCATCAGTTTGGCGCTGTCCGTGGGGAACGAAAGTTTTCATTTCAAGAAGAGATTATGCGGTAAGGAACACCCTTAGTTCTGATCAACGATTAAAAAAGCTTTTAGAACAGATAGAACGCACCACAGACCCTTAATTGAGTGACAATCAAAACGATCCCTTCACAGAAGAAGTTGTGTTATCTACAATGCACGCTTCAGTCCTAGCAACAACTCTCGAGCGAAGCATACCTAGCCTCAAAGAGCCACTATATGGAGCGATAGCCCAGTCATCTCAAACATCCGGTAATGCCACCATGGATCATCGTGTGGATCGACTCATGATAAATATGGATCTCCTAATCAAAATGGTGGAAAAACTCACTCATAAGAGCACTATCAACCCTTTGACCGCGTTCGAGAAAGTAATGACGCAATTTTCATTTAATTATGTGTATGCTAAGTGGATGCTAAATGGGAAGTGAAAATAGAAAATTTTGTCCCAAGCCCAAATTCTATATATTCTTTAAGAACTTCTTCATTGACATTTCTAACATTTTATTGAAATAACTTTGCAATGTTTATCGTGACAACAAATAGTTCATTAGAAAGTTTTGATTAAACCTTGTTCAGCCGTCAGTAAACTATTGACCTAGTCAGAGGAGTAGTCTACCTCCAGTTCTGCGAACTCAGGAGTTGCTGCCAGATTTCTGCAGCTCGAAGGCTTTGGAGGCACTATTGTGATTTCTGCGAGGTAGAAGACTTATGTTGTTGATTGCAGTTGCACAGCGAGAAGGAAAGAAGTGGACTAGATGACCATTGGCTACAAGTCTACTGACCTGGTTTGCTCGTAAAGTATGTGATGAAGCCTCAAGCTTGCTATATAGTGCAAGTCGAACAACTTTCGGTGTATTTTTCAGCTGTGGACTTCATTGATATATGCATGCAAATTAAGTTATGCTTGGAGGGATGCAAATGAAAGAAAATATGTTGAAAAAAATGAAAAAAAAAAGATAAAGAGTGGAAATGGTTGTATTATCTTTATTTATTTGCTTGGTTTGTTTGTTTTCAAGTATAATAGTACACGATTTGCTTGATAAAATGTAATGTTGTTTTGCATTAGATCACTATTCTCATCATTCTCTCTGTCTCATTGCGTCCTTTCTGTTGGAGAACAATCAGAATAATGTACATATTTATTTAGTATAAATACTATTTGTATTATAAATTGATTACAATGAAATTAAATAAAAATAAATAAATCTATTAACTTGTATTGCAGATAAAGGCTTGCAAAATCACTATTCTGAATTGACGGAGTTGATACGTCTTAGATAGAGGCTAGCGAATACGCTATATCTTATAGACATAAATTCGCCCCTACTCGATGTGTCGTAGTTCGGATATGCTATGTCCTATAAACATAAATACTAGGAAACCAAGTTTTTGCAAACTAGGGAGAAATGGTTTGATTTTTGGTAAATGGCAGTGAAATTTTAAAACTATGTCAAACCAATGATTCCATTCGAGCACCATTACAATTTTTTTTCCAAATCATGATCCACCACAACAAAATTTCTTGCAAAGTTCAGTGACATTTGACAGCAAAGATAGGGCCATTGATTGATCTATTACAAGGAACAATAAATCTTCCTTGCACACAAAGTAAGGGGTGGGCATTTCAGACCGAAAACCCGAACCGACAACCGAACCGATCGGTCGGTTCGGATTGGATCGAATCAAATTTTTATTTATTTTTTAATTTTCGATTTTAAAACCCGGCCCGATGTTTTTGATCCGGGCATCAGTTACCATTTTTAAGCCCATCGGATAACTGGCCCGGCCCGAGTATGAATAAATAGAAGTTAATTTACTAAGCCCTACTCCTCTCCCTCTCCTCATCGACTACTTTCACTTTCAACAAAGCGACTCCTCGATTCCTCTCCTCCCTGTGCAACTGCGACCTGTGCGAGTGCGACTCCTCTCCTCCCTTAAGTTTGAAGGTGAGTAAAAAAAAAGAGACTCAAAACTCAAAACAGAATCTGAGTTGAAAAGAGACTCTCTGTGATTGTATTTGTATGAGTTGAAAAGATACTCTGTTTTGAGTTGAAAACAGACTCACTCTGTGATTGTATTTGTATGAGTTGAAAACACTCTGTTTTGAGTTGAAAACAAACTCTGTGAGTTGAAAACAGACTCTGTGATTGTAATGAAAAGTTGAAAACGGTATTCATAAGAGTTTGTGATTGTATTTATATGTGTGTTGTACTGTGTGTGTGTGATTAGTCATGTGTATCAAGAATCATGTTTATCAACACTTGAATTCACTGTGGCTCTTGTTCCATACATAGTGAGCCTCATGTGCATCAACTTCATTGTTCGTTTATCAAATGGTATTCTTCATGTATAATACATAAACACTTGCTTACCTTGAATTTTTGTATTTCTTCATGTTAGAATGAATTACTTTGGGCTTACAATTGATTACTGTTGATTACTTTGGGCTTTATCAATTTACTAAATAGTTTTTAGTAAATGGATCAATTGGTCAATTTGGGCTTTATTAAATTCAGTTGGGCTTTGCGCTTTGGACCGAGATCGGCTCAAAATTTGGTTGACCAGGACCTTGATTAACCGGTCAACTTGGTCCGGTCTTGGGCCTCATAATTGCAGGCTTAAAGTTTTCGGGCCGATTTTCGATTTTTAATTTTCGAGCCGGTTACCCGGACCTGCCCAGCCCTAACACAAAGTCACTGAATCACCAAAACTTTGTATGTAAAGGACTATTCCAAGAAGAATAAAACATTCGATGAATACAACACTTGAAATTGGATTAATGTTAAGAGAAGATTTTACCGTAATGCAGTTCATTGCAACACAAGATATGCCATTCTAGAATACCATTTTCGTTAACATTTTTCTTTTTTTCTTTGTAAAATGAAAGCTGATGCTAGTAACTACATTCTAAGATTGGATCATTTCTTTGTATGTTGAAACAGGAGAGTTCAGAACAGGGGAACTCCAGTACAGTCTCTCAGCCCACAAGAGACACAGAGAGATATAGCAAACTAGAGAAGATTGAAGCAGACCTTGCAAGAAGCCGAGCTTCAATACAGGCAGCCATGAAGAATAGAAACTCAAACAAGATCCATGAAGACCCGGAATGCATATGCTTTCTTAAGTATGTTTCTATCATCAGTGCATATTAGATTTCATTTCAGCTGTTTCGTAAAGTTAAAATTAAAACTGCAGGAGTTACCTTGAGATGGAGAAGAAGTTGAAGGAGAACAGCCATTGTTTCATAATGCTCCATGTAAGAGTATATATTCTACCGAAGGAACATTCATTAACCAAATAGAGATCGATAGCACTTACCGAACCACAGATCCAGAGAAGGCTCATGTTTATTTCCTTCCTTTTAGTGTGGTGATGATGGTCGAGTACCTCTACAAGCCTGAACCTCTTAACACCAGTTGCCATGGAGCGTACAGTCGCTGACTACATCAAAGTCATTGCTGGAAATTATCCTTACTGGAATCGCAGCCTTGGTGCTGATCATTTCATGCTTTCTTGCCATGACTGGGTAAGTATAAATTCAACAATTCGAGAACTCAATTGACCAACTCTTGACTAATTAACAGCATTATTTGGTCTGTCTATAGGGGCCGGCCAGGAATTTCTTCTTCTGTTCCCCAGCTATTTTACAATTACATCCGTGTGCTATGCAATGCAAACACTTCAGAGGGATTCAACCCTGCCAAGGATGCATCCTTCCCAGAGATTCATCTCAGGACTGGTGAACTTACCGGTCTAACAGGAGGACCTTCTCCCTCTAGCCGTTCTGTACTAGCATTTTTTGCCGGTCGTCTGCATGGTCATATCAGATTACTACTTTTGAAGCAGTGGAAGAACAAAGATCTAGACGTAAAAGTCTACGAAAGCCTCCCGAAAGGAGTATCTTATGATGACATGTTGAAGAAGAGTAAGTACTGTTTATGTCCAAGTGGCTACGAAGTTGCAAGCCCGAGAATTGTCGAAGCCATTTATACCGAATGTGTTCCAGTGCTGATATCTGATCATTATATTCCTCCATTCAGTGATGTTCTCAATTGGGATTCTTTCTCAGTTCAGATTCCAGTCAAAGATATCCCAAATATTAAGACAATTCTGCAAGGAATATCACAATCTCAATACATAAGAATGCAGAGGAAAGTAAAGCAGGTGCAGAAGCATTTTGTGATAAACGGACCTCCAAAGAGATTTGATGTGTACCATATGATAATTCACTCAATTTGGCTTAGAAGATTGAACGTTCGTGTTTTTGATTAGTTGATCTTATTGTATCAGGCCAAAAACGACCAAATCAATAAAATGAAATAGATATAGAGTTATTGTAAAATGTAAATTTTGAAACGATAACAATGAAGAAAGTGAACTATGTTCTTTGTACCTTAGACTAGTTCAAGTTTCAGAATAGAGTGACCCGAGAGGAAGAAACAGACCGGAAATGGATGCCCTTGACCATCCTGTATATCTCATTTATTTAAAAATCAGTTACAGCAGATCGCGCAAGCATTACTTTATTTTTAGGATAGAAAGCACTTTTACTGCTGTGTTAAGTAGTAGAAAATGAAGCTGGTTATTGTGTTTTCCTGCAATCAGAAAGAATAATCACTGCATCTGATAGCAAATAGCAAAGAACTATGGGATCCGAGACAGTGTATGATGAAAAAGGCACCTTTCTTCATTCAAGGCTTTGCTTGTTATTTATAAATGGACATCAAAATGTTGTAACTTGTAAGTATTGCTTCACCAATTTTGTCTAACAGGTCAATTAAGTGGTTCATGATCCAAATTTACCTGAGTACCCCACAAACCAAAATTTGTAAGCTATACTGAATCAATGATTGGTTTTGTAGATGAAAAATGGAAGAGTTATTAGATAGAGAAAAGACTAAACCAATCAACATGGAATTCTACATTTGAGACGATGCCCATGATGCCTATATTATATGTGACCGCAGTGCTAAATTTTCTATTTAAATTTATTTGATTGGAGGAGAGAATGAAGAAAAGTGACTTTCATAATATTTATTATGATTTGGGGGATGGTATGGTTGCCCCTAAATTTAAGAAGAAGTTGAAAATGAAGTTTAAATAGGGAATGCTTTAAGGGATCCATTGGAGATGCTCTTACAAATGGCAAGCTATTCCCCTGTTGTAATGGGATCAACTTGGATATCATTACATATGATTTGCTATTCCTTTTTTGTCCCCATAAAGATTTTGTTATTTCTCTTTTTTTCAGAGAACCCATAAACATGACAAGAAAAGTCTTCGCCTAAGACGGTCCTCTCTAATTAATATCCTTCTCTTCTGGAGAGCAGAGATTGAAACTTCTTCTGCTGTGAGGATTTAGAACTTGTCTTGGACCTTAGAAGTTGAATGCCATAGTTGACAAAGTTAGAGGAAGTTTTCTTTAATACTTCTTGTTCCCTAAGTCCAACCATTCAAGACATGCACTCCTATTATACACAAGTGCTTTCAGCTATGAAATAAAAGGCACATCAACGCAAAGTACTGCATAGAAAGAACGGAAATGAAAAAGAGTTACAGATTTGGTGCAAACCTTCTAATATTTCCTAGCAGCGATAATGTCCTCACAATCCCATAATCTACTATGCTTACCAAGATCTTGGTTTTCTGGTCCAACATATTCTCTTCCCATCTTTCTTAGTTGATCATGCATCACAAGGTAGCATCTGCATTTGAAATCCTGGTCATTGTCACTTCTTCCACATGAAAATTGACAGGGTTTGAGTTTGTCAAGCTGCCCAACATGCCTAAACCTAAATAATTTGAGTCAAGGTTTCGCATAGTTGTGCCCAGCCCAAGCTCAGGTACTGGTCAGCTTGGCCTAAGTCTTGCAAAACATCTGCCCAACATGCCTAAACCTAAACAATTTGAGTCAGGATTCACATAGTTGTTCCCAGCCCAAGCTCAGGTATTGGTCAGTTTGGCCTAAGCCTTGCAAAACATTGGATTCGGCTAACCTAATCAGGCTAAAGCAAGGCTTAGGCAATTTAATATAGGGGACACGACACGACTTATTGCCACCCCAGTTCTAACATTTGTATGATCTCACAAAAACAATCGTAACTTATAATAACATAATAAATGTAATGAGAATTATAAAACAAAATAACCAATTATTGGAGACCCAACCAGAGATCCCTCCAACCCTCTCAAACGCCTTTTTCCATCTTAAAACCAGCTTAGAAGCATCTCCAAACAGATTTTCATGACTCCGAAAATCGCCTTCTAACGGTCCTTTTCATATTCACACATCGGCTAGATTGACTCCAAAAAACACAGGGATGATCAATTGACCACAAATCACTGATCTTTGCGAGTTCCTCAAGGCACCAGCTCGAGTTGAACAAAATTCCTTGAGATCACCACTACAGCCACGGCCAAGTCCACGATCGTTCCGAGTAGACTCGGAGTGATTTCACACCCACGATTGATGCCTATGTTGTCTAGGAAAGTGTGAATGCCTTGTGAGTGTAGAGCGTCATATAGACGTTGTGTGAAGTTACGATGCTTGTCTTCTCCTCGGAGGAGAGGAAAATGTCATAATAAAAGTGGAATGGCTCCTCTTCGTCTTCTCCGTTCATTGCTTATCTATTGCTACACTCTATCTTCTGGCCATGGATTGAAATGTTTCCAAATTAAATTATCTCAGTTTTTCACTTAGGAAAAAGAAAACATAGGGGAAATTATGGGTGAAATTTCTACAAAGTGCAACATATATACTTGTTTATTAAATTTTGAACCAATTTACTTGTTAAAATTTTGACAATTTTTTTTGTACTTGTTTCTTTTTGCTTTCATCCTTTCAAGATCAAAATGACATCTTTGTTTTGTGTTGGCTAAACTTTTTAGAGTTTCTTAACTTATTACTTTGGACCTACCCGATGAAAAAATAACCAAATAAATCGACACTCTAATAGAAACTTTTGAAAGTGTTTGAATACCTCTACAAGCATGAAGCATGGACCTCTTAAACACCGCTGCAATTGGACCCTGCCAAAGATGTATCCTTCTCAGAGATTCATCTCAGGACAGGAAAACTTATTGGTCTGATAGGCGGACCTTCTCCCTCTAGCCTTTCGGTGCTAGCATTTTTTGATGCTAGCTCATTACTACTTCTGAAGCAGTGGAAGAACAAAGATCTCGAAGTGCAAGTTTATGAAAGCCTCTCCAAAGGAGGATCTTGTGATGACATGTTGAAGGAGTTTAAGTATTGTTTATGTCCAAGTGGCTACGAAAATTGAATTTTTGCGTTTTTGATTAGTTGATCCTATGATTGTATCAGGACAAAATAGACTCAATCAATAAGATGAGAAGGGTAATTGGAAAATTTTTGAAGCGATAGGAAAGAAGAAAGTAAACTATGCTTTTCGTACCTTCCATTATTTATAAACGGTGATGAGTTATAGTCGGAAATGTAGTTTACATGATCAATCTTCAACAATGGCTCCTGAATTTTCATGCAATCAGAAAGAACCCTCGCTGTATCCGAGCTTCACTGCTATCAATAATACAAGCAATCCAACAGCAGAATGAGACACCCATTGTTTGTAGTTACACTGCACATGTTCATTTTCCTCTGGTTCTGTTAGAGTTTCAGGAGAATCAACATTAGAGTTAAAACTATTGTCTTCTGTCGAGGTAAAAAACTTTGCCAGTCTCCCTGATTCAGATATCTCGGTTTCATCCAATGATTCCTCATCAAAATGATCATCATCATCATCCTCAAAAACCAAACGGATCCCATACTTACTCAGTGTAAGCCCTTTAAACTTTGGTGGGTTTCGCATGGCTACCTCTATCTTATCACCATCTTTTAACAATGAGACTAGCGGTCTATAATCAAGATACCGGCACAAGTAAACTTGATCTTCATGGGTTTTTGGAACTCCAATCAAGTCTAACGTGGTAGTGAATATTGCATCGGAACCTCTGATGATTCTTGCTTGTACGTCTACTATCGCGGGCACTTTATCTCTGAAATCATCCAGCATCTGTTGATCCAGCGAGATAACAACGCATACAATAACAGATTTGATCTTACGGTTTCTGTGGCTTGCGTAACTCGGAACTTCTTTAACAAACCATGGTGGGATTTCACTTCCTGGTATACACAAATTGCGTAGACGCTTCAGAGCCACCTGCAAATGAATACTTCTATAAGAAAGCAATGCCAACCAATATTTTCAGTGGATTTGGTCTACTAAATTGAAATAGAGAAAGAGAGTTTACCTTTGATAGCCTCGTCTTTATCACCGAATCACATGCTGTGCAACCACCCATGTACAACCTTATCAAAGACTTCAAGCATTCAACGCCGGGAACATCCGTTATATTCATGCAATTTGTGAACCGAAGTTCCTCTAGATTCTCCAAGTTCGACATATCAGATACAATTTCCAATGCAGTACAATTTGTAGCGTCTAAAAAGGTTAAACTGGAGGGAAGTGGAGGGAGAAACTTAAGCATCGTACAATTGGCCAACGAAAGTTTTTTTAGACTAGAAAGGCCCCTCATGCTCGAAGGGAGGCTCCAGAAGATGTTGTTGCTTAGATTTAAATCTTCCAACGATGATAGTTTCTCAAAACTATCAGGAATGGTACCGGATATCATGCAATTCTTAGCATCCAGAGTCTCTAACAAGGAAAGATTCGACAAAGAAGATGGAAGAACGACATTCAACTCTCCATGTTCCCCAGTACTTTGAGGCCTCTCAGTATCCTCTTTTTTTGCCATTTTCAGAATCAATAAACTTGATAGCATCCCATATTCTTCCGGTAATTCTGCCACACCAGTGTCTTCCATTAGCAACTGTACAAGACACTTCAAATTCCCAACTGAAGCTGGTAGCCTGCTCAGACGTTTACATTTATTCACATTCAGTACCTCAAGGTTCTCCAACAGCCCAAGGGAAGTGGGTAACTTTGTTATCGCAGCATTTTCTAGGACCAAGCTCTTTAGACTAAACATAGTTCCAATTGAGTCGGGCAAACAGCAGAGTGATTCACAGTTCCTCATCTCAAGCTTCTTAAGCTTTTTCAACTTTCCAATCTCATCTGGTAATTCTGATATTGACGTCGTGTCTAATTGAAATTTAACTAGAGATGATAATCCACCAATTGAACTAGGCAATTTGTCAAGTCTGGTATTAGCAACCGATAGGTACTCCAGATGAGATAAAGAACCAATGGAATCCGGCAGTTCTGTAACTGGACTACGGTCCAGGTGGAGCTCTAATAAAGATTTCAGCCTGCCAATGGTATCAGGAATTGTGCTCAGTGATTGGCACCACATCAAACTTAGTATTTCAAGCTCGGTCAAACAGCCGATGGAATCAGGTATTTCTCCTACACTGGAACCATTAAGAGAAAGCTCTCTCAGAGAAGTGAGTTTTCCTAATGAGTGGGGCAACTCCTTCAGTGATTTGCAGTAATTTAGATTCAACTTTTCAAGTTTTGTAACACACCAGATAGAATCAGGCAGCTTTATAATGCCGGTTCCGTCAAGGAGAAGCTCTTTTAAGGACTCCATGCTTCTGAGATCTTCCGGTAACTTATTCAGTTTGACGCAACCACATAGATTAAGGGTTTCAAGACTTCTCAGACCAGAAATATCATCAGGAAAATTCACAAGGCTTGAACAGTCCTTTAGGTTCAAGATACGTAATTTCTTTAAATCTCCAATTGTTTTATGAAGCTCAGTGAGTTTTGAACAACGCTCGAGAATCAGTTTTTCCAGGTGTGGATGCCAAGAAAAATCAGGGGTTGCAGTTAGATTAAAGCAACCATGGAGATTCAAAACAATCAACTTCAAAGCCTGTGAAAAACATAAAGTAAATGCTGGGATTAAGGAAGTAAATCACAAAAAAATATGAAGGTTTTAACAAGACCAAGGATGCTGTAGCTGTAAGAACGATTAAGACAGTGTTTGGAATGTAGTATGTGGAAACTTAATTTTTTATGCAGGCTAGTTTGGCTATCAGCTCAAAGATTCAAGATCTTAAGCACTTCTGGTCCTTAGAAGATTCAACATCATCCCACTATCACTAGAACGTACCGAGTAAAATAATTCCGTAGATGGCTAAAGGTTGCAGGTTAAGTTCATCTATGAATCCAATTATTGGTCAAGTTCATCTATGAATCCAATTATTGATTTAGTATAGCTTATATATTTTTGGTTTGTTGGGAACTCAGGGCATTTGGATCCTAATAACACCTCATCCGGCGACAACACCAAATTGACCGGTCACACAAAATTGGCGAAGCGATAAACAACTAAACATATCTATTTGTAAATAATGAGAAAAGGCATTAGTGAAGAAGTGTACCTTTTTCGTACTCCATTTCAGATCCCATACTTGTTTGATTCTGCTCTGAGTAAGATCAAGGACGGCAAGTTCCTGAGGATTGAAATCACAAGGGAGAGCTTCCAAAGGGCACCCTTTCCATTGTAACCATTTTAGTTCACCAGGTAGAAGTTTGAATTCTCCCTTTAAGCTCATATAATTGATTTGAAGCAATCTTAAATTGACCATTGGTGTAAATCTCTTAGTTTCCAGAACTGTAATGTCATCTTCAGCTACTTCACTTTCATTGGATCTAAGACGTTGCATGCTGATTCCTTGAATACTTCTTGTTCCCTAAGTCCAATTATAAAGAGGCAAATTTCTCTTATTGAAAAGATTTGCATAACACGCAAAAAGCTACATAGAAAAAGAAAAATTATACAGTAACAGATGTAATGCAAACCTTGTCATACTTCAGAACAGCTGTAATGTCACCATGATCCCATAATCTGCTACGCTTACCGGTATCTTGGTTTTCTTGTCGAACAATTTGTCTTCCCATATCTCTTAGCTGATCGTGCATCCACAAGGTAGTGCGATCAACAACCTTAATAAGACATTTTGTAGTAAGAACCGTAATTGCTACCTCCGCACTGAAACCACAACCCTTCAATATATCAATAACACTTTCCCTCTGCATTTCCAATTCAACAAAGAAGCATGCCATGTCGAGGAATATACACTTTTCTTCTTCATCCAACCCATTGAAGCTTATCTTAAGTAAATTGTGAAGATCCCCCGGCTGAATCTTTTTCAACTTTTCCAGCTCATCTTCCCACTCAATTTTTCTTTTCTTACCGAAAAGGAAAGCACCCACTACTTCCAGAGCCAACGGTAGTCTATCAATGCAAGACACAAGACTCTTGGATAAATGCATGAAAGATTCAGGAGGTTTCTCTTGTCCAAATGCATGATAACTAAAGAGTTGAAGTGATTCATTATGACTCAATGTTTTCACATCATAAATTTCATTCACACAAGACTGCACCAAAATTTGTTCATCTCTCGTTGTCACAATGATCCTACTTCCTGCACCAAACCAGTCTTTCGTACCAGCTAATGCATCAAGTTGGCTTATATCATCAACATCATCTAGAACAACAAGAATTCGTTTATCACGAACCCTTCCTTTGATTGTTGAGATACCTGTGCTCACCTCATCCACATTTGAACCATTATCTTGGAAAAGATCACGAATAAGCTTGTTTTGAAGAGAAACCAACCCCTTGTAATGTGCCGAAGTTGTTCTGATGTTTGATATGAAGCTGCGGTAATTAAACTGGCCTATAATAGCATTGTAAACAGCCCTAGCAAGGGTGGTTTTGCCAATCCCACCCATCCCATGAAACCCCACAACTAGTACACCATTGTGTTTAAGATTTAAAATCTTTGTCACTTCTTCTACACGAGAACGGATACCAACTGGATGTTTAGCCACCCCTAATGGGGTATTACTCAATTTAATTAGAATCCTTCTAACAACTTCTTGTATTAGTTCTCCTTCATCGCTGCCAATAGACAAAACGTTGTGAGAATGCTGCCATGAAGGAAGCTTTGTGAATTATAGTTATTATCTAGTAGTATAAATAAACGACTGAAATCTTATAATATCCTATTTTATTTGTAATGCTTTATTCTGAAAGGAAAACATAGGAATAAGAATTTTGCGGTGGCCATGTAAACTTTTGCCATTACACTACTAGTACAAAAATACATGACTAAGAATTCCTCACACCGTCATTTGGGTGATATAGAAGGAAAGAGAGAGTCAGATTTTCGAAGCCAATCCAACCAGACGTACGTCGGAGTATACCATTATGCATATTAGATCATTCATGTGGCTATATGTTGTTACTGCCAAGGTTTCCGTGTTGGCTTAAGGTGTTAATAACTGATGGAAAAATAAACAGAACATGTAAGTGAGATAAGCCAACATGGTTTTTAAGTTACTTACACCTCCAACCACTTATAAGTGTTGCACCACTTCTAACTTGTAAGTTATGTAAATTACACTACTTTATTTTTTTGAATCGCTGAACTTTCAAAAAACCAAAATTAACCATAACAAATCACAATGTGGATGGATTTATATAATAAAGAACCAATGAGAAAAAAGTCACATATGTGGCTTGGTGTATTTCAAGTTTAAACACTTGAAAAAGACAAATTCTTGTCATCCATAAGGTACGATATATAATTCCCTACAACTAATATAATATTAGCTTAACACACAGGGACGGACCCAGGATTTTAGTCGAGTGGGGCGAAATGGAAAATACTTATTAATTGATAATAGTAGTTATCAATGATAAAGCCAAATTATTTTTCTACCTGAACTAATAACTAATAAAAAAATACAACTATAAAAAATACATTGCATATACCAAATTGGATCCAGTATAGTCCAATTTTAAGCCAAAATAAGGTCACTATCAATAACCTTAACAAGGAGAAAACGAGCATAATAACTAGAATATATAACATTATAACTAATGTCACAAAATAATTAGGAGAAGTATTTAGGTGTGGCTAAAAAAAAAATTGAAATTTACGAACCTAATATGATCATAAATCATAATACAATTTCATAGAAAAATTAGTTTATATGAGGCGCAAATTTTGTACGAGTTGTCTAACGGTATATATTTTCATTGAATTCTATAATTATTATTTTAGATATTAATTTTAAATATTTTTTGTTAGAGGTTTATACCACTTGTGAAAAACAATTCATTTCTTTAATGTTAATAAATTTTTATTAAACTAAATATTTTTTAATATTTGCAATTACTAATAAAATTGTATTGAAAATAAAATAAAAATGCACTCGAAGAGTATCGAACTCGAGTCTTATATTAAAAATGATATACCTCCAACCACTACACCAACAAAGACATATTTAAATATTTTTATAAACAATTATCATATTATATTCTCTATTATAATATACAAAAAAAAAAATTTAAAGTTGAGGGAGTAGCTGCCCCCCTCAGCCCCTTAGTAGGTACGCCCATGAACACATGCTTAGTATAGTTAAATATTGCAACCTCACATTTGACTTCTTTCCCCTCAGTAGGATGATTATAACACTTAGTATTTCAAATGTGAACTTGACACATTTGGACACTAAGTCACATGACAAATTAACTCATTTCTAAACGAGTGATTCTGCATGGCGAGGAAACGAGCGAGGGAAATGAGGTGGAGGGGGAAACCGTTCA
The DNA here is from genome assembly GCA_963556465.1 of Berberis vulgaris. Taxonomy (NCBI): domain Eukaryota; kingdom Viridiplantae; phylum Streptophyta; class Magnoliopsida; order Ranunculales; family Berberidaceae; genus Berberis; species Berberis vulgaris. The sequence goes on from OY747128.1 coordinate 96,826,614, forward strand.
CCCCCTCGGGATGCGCGCGCGAAAAGTCAACGCACGCATCCCGAGGGAGTATCCACCTCATTTCCCTCGCTGGTTTCCTCGCTCATTTCCTAAGACCATCATGTTTCAGTTCTAGTTGAAATTATAGATAAATACTAATTGAAATTATGGATAAATGGGCTGAGCCGGAAAAACACATAACCCGGTTAGTATAGATTCGACCCGACATCAGATTGTTTCTAAATTGATGAAAACTTTACCAATTTTCAGAGGAGTGCCAACCAGCAATACCACCAACCTTCTCAAAGGCCAACTTCCACTTCAAAACCTGCTCCCCGAACTCGGCTTCATGGTTGCGAAAATGGTCCTCAAACGGTCCTTTTTGCCTTCTAACATCACTCGGGTCGACCCGGTAGAACACAGGGAGGAGCAGTCTACGTAACTCGACGATCTTTGCGAGCTCCTCGAGGCACCATCGAGAGTTTGCGTAGTTCCTCGAGATCACTGCAATGGCCGCCGCCGAGTCCTCGATCGCGCCAATCGAGGATCCGCGATCCAAGCCAACGTTGTCAATGAACGTGCGCACCCCGTGCGAGTCGAGTGCAGCGTACAGCCGTTGCGTGAAATTGTCACGCGTGTCCTCTCCGAGAAAGGAGAGGAAGACGTCGTAGCGGTAACGGGGCGGTGACGGCTCTTCTAAAACTACATCTTCGTTCAACTCCACCATTTTTTCTTAGCTCTCTGTGAGTGAGTCTGGTTGTAGAGAGTTGCAGAATTTATAGTACTACATACGACACGGTTTCAGTTTATTTATTTATTTATTATTGGGCTGGGCCTACTTCAATCAAGCCCGGCCCAACTTGAATAACTCAACAAAAGGAAAGAAAGCGTTATGTTGTTGACTGGTTGTTATGCATGATGATGCAAAGGAGGCAATGGATGCTGCGGAGGAAAAAAAAAAAAAAAACGTCGGGGGAGGGAAATCATGAGGATTATATGGATTTGATAGTGATGAAGTCTGATTTTTCTTCCCCCATTTGACCTTGACCTGTACAAGGAATGCACGTGAGCCATGGACCATCGTCGTATTGGCCGATGACACTTTGATGCTTAAGTCAGACACAAGGAACACACGTGAGCCATGGACCATTGTTGGGGTGGTCGATGACACTCCGATGCTTAAGTCAGACAGGGCTATGAGGAAGGCTTAAAGCTGTAAACAGATAATTTGTAGCGTACCTTTATTCACTAATTCCTGTCTTATTTATAGTGTTAGAGTATTGGTTTGGTCAGACCATCGGTGGCATAATTTAGGAAAATAGATATTCCTGGAGATCATTCTTTAATTAGGAGACATCTTGTGAAGAGAAGTTTCCATGTTAGACCTATGCTTTTAGATATATGGGAAATAGTTCCTCATTGGAGTGTTGTCCATACGCAGAAGTTTTTACGTACGATGTATACTTTGGTATTTACTTTTTAGTTGAAGAAAAAGTATTGATGGCTTGTCCTTCCGAAGCTAATCCCCGATATATTTGCCTCAATAGGTTTTACGGGTATTGGGGATGGCTGGGAAACGTATGAGCTTAGCAGGACATAGTAATTCGGTTTCGGCTAGCGGACTGCACTTCGCGGGCTTGATGCTGCTTGGGCTTAATCAGTGCTAGACTGATGCTTGGGTATGTTATTCCTCGAGATCATCATAACATGTGTACGGTGTAGATGAAAGGACGTTTCAGATAGCATTAGACAAATAATGTTATCTACCCATATTAGTCGCGTCCTTTTGTTCATGCATAATGCAATACAAATAATGTTTTCATTTTTCAGTTGGAGAAATTTCATTTACCTCTTTAGACTTTTATAAGATCTTTGAGATTCCGATGGGGACCGGGCAATCCCTTCCATTTGATGAGAGTATGGACTTGAATAAAAAGCTAATTAGGAGTTTCTTTCCCGAACTGAGTTATGATGATGATGATATTAGTAAGTGGAACTATAGGCACATAAATATGACATTTTATGCCCTTAAATATATAAATGTTATGTATCATTTTATAGTAATAATATCTCATTACTGCATTTTGTTTGTTTTGTAGGAATTAAATGCTTAATCATCAAATTCGACACAAAGTAGCACAATAACACTAAATTCAATCCCTACAAAGCCCAATGACTTGCAAGCTCAAGATTGATGAAATCAAACCCACATGAATCACAAGTTATGGATCTCAAGGAAGTCATGATTAAGATTTGAACTCCACATGGCCAATATAGAAAAACAATCTCTACAAAACCCCAAAGTGTCAAGTCAAAATTCAACTTCCATCATTTTGTTCTTCATATACCATATTCGTTCAGTTCATATGCAAACTAGTTTCCCTCATCTCTCACATGCAAATGTTGTTATTCTCATTTAAGGCACTCCCCCATAATATCCGCAAGCCCATGTGTTTGCTCAAAAAGAAAAACACCCTAATACCCAACAACTCCACCATCACTTTTATGATCAATGTATTAGCCTCATCCCATTTCATCTATAGATACCCTCATATTTGGCGACTCTTAATCACACGTTAACAGATTTTGGAGAAAACACTTTTTGGAAGAGAAATAGTTGTAGTATTTTGTATAGAGTAGAGAGAAATAAATAGAGTAAAGGCTTAGATCTTACTTTGTTTTACTAACATCCTACCTTAGGGTGTGGATGAGCTCATAACAGGATAACTCCAAAATGGCTATCTTAGATTAGTTTCTTTTCATTTGCATGTATTAAACAACTTTGATCTTTGTTGGAATTCACCAAAATAATTCCGATCTTCAAGTAAATAAGGAGTTGGCTACACGAAAAACACATGGGAAGTGGATTGCCTCTTTGGAGACTTCTAAATCACTAAAACAAACGAGAACTCTCATTCAAAACTATAATATTTCGATTTCAACCATACATTAAAGCTACAAATCGAAGAGGAAGAAAAAAAAACTAAAACCCCACTATTTACTAATAAAAAAAAAACACGGAGTAGGGAAAAAGCGGAATATTTCATAAATACCTAATCGATTCAAGTGCTTCTTATCAAATCTGCCAAAAAAAAAAAGCTTAATCTAAAACCAACAAATAAGCTTCAAAAATGAAAAGGCATAAAAAATCATCGGGGTCGAATTTCTTCGTTTCAGGTTCTAATCAAAGATACCCTTTTCATGCACCCTAGAAACAAAAGGAGAAGAAGAGAGAGAGATGACAAACGAAGAAGGGGGACGACGAAGACATGTGAGTCCTCTGATGTGTCATGTAGTCTTCGCTTTGGAGTCATGTTGCCCCAAAGGTAGGGGTGGAGGTAGGGAGTTTAGATAAGAAGACAACCACTTTGGGGTTAAACCATTTACTCCACTCCATAGAAGGTGCCAGGGTAGTTTTGGGTACTTAATTGTTTGGTTTTTTTGTAAATGCCAAACGATTACCTAATGACAACTTAGCCTTAAAGTCATTCACCTGGTATGCATCATTATTTATACAACTATGTCAATCACGACTTGGGTGATGCGTGCAACATATGGACGATCTTAAAAAGTCTAATAAGAACGTGCATTAAATGGCAGTTGTATTGACACATCGTAGAAACTATATTTGTTGTAGTTGTGATTTTTTTCCAGATAATTGCTTAAATGTGGATGATGAGGTGAACACGTATTTCAATGATCAAAGGAAGGGTTTGTTATAAACGAATTCTTGTTGTTAAAAGTTTCAACAATGAGATAGAGCAACAAATTTTATTCTAAATCAGGGGGTGATGACCCTTAAATTGAAGAATCAGAGCTCGTGGAAGTGACACGAGAAACTATAGTAGAACATGAGAATGATTACCTCGATAAAGATAGGTTTTTTGAAGAAAAATAATATGAATCAATTCGAGCTTCAGTTTCAAGAGCTTATGAAAATTACAGACCAAGCCCTCGGAGATCAACTACACACTAGACATAGGAAAGGAAACAAGAAATACATCAAGCATACTCCAAAACAAAGGAAAAGGTATGGCCTCCTCCTACTAAATGAGTGTCATTTATTGTAAGTATGGAGCATCTTCCTTCATTTTGAGTCGTTAGGAGTGATTTCACAACTCTTGAGAGATTGTAATTGAGTTTTTCTGTTTTTACTTTTTTTTCATTAATATGAAGGTTAAGGGGTCCTTAAAATCCTTATTGTTTAAAAAATATAATAATAATAATAATAATAATAATAATAATAATAATAATAAAGAGACTAAATTTGGGAAAATAATTTGATTGATTGATAACCGTTGTTTGTTCTTACAGTGCAAGTGTTCTCTCCTTTAAATAAGAAACCTAGTCCTAGCTAAAATAGAATTAAACTTCAATTGTAATTGAAATACCTAAACCTATAGCCACACTTAACTAAAATCCTAATAAAAATATAATACCGAAACATGCTAAAAAAATAAAATGTCCTACATCATTAACCAATGCATAACATGTCCTTCTAATTAATTTTTGTATCCTAATTAATTTTATTTAATGAGACTCAAGGGTTCATGCATGCTGGATTTGGTTCAATTTGACGACAAAAATGAAGAAATAAGAATTGGAGGAGAGAGATAGATGACAAAGTGCAAGCAAGACCTTAGAAATGAAATGTGACAAAGTTTGCTTGTGTTTAAATGAATGCCAATGAAAAGTGGCAAAGGTTTGTTTGTGTTTATATGTGATGATTGATAGGCTTATAAATGAAACATTTAACACCCATAATTCTATAATTGTTATGTCCTATTATTTAATAAAATACTCTCATTACATGTATTTTGTGTATAATACAGGAATTCAAGTGTTAATCATCAAACATATACAAAATGACACAATAAAGCTAAGTTCAATAACAAAGCCTATTGATGATAAACATATGCATTATCAAATACTTTCAAGTCCAATGTCCATGAAGTCAAGCCCACAAAGCACCATCGTCTATGGATCTCAAGAAAATTAATTTGAAGATTTGGACATCCACATGGCAACTTCATCTTAGCCTAAAGAAATCTCTACATATTCCACCATCCATTCTCCATATAGTCCATTATATTTTTCTTATTTTATTCCACCATATTCTTTTATATTTTCCATATTCTACAATCCCATCATATTCCCTTATCTTTTTCCTATTTTATTTCACTTCACATTCTACCATCTTACATTTCTTCCCCTATAAATACCCCATGCTTGTAGTATAAAAGGGAGAACTGGGAAGAAAAGAAAATGTGAGAGTTAGAAATTTAGAGTCTTGAAGAGTTTTTACTTGTAAGTTTTCTCATTTTCTTTATGTTTATCATCATGAGAAACCTAAGGTTTACCATGAGTGGCTAAACACCCTCTTAGGGTGTGAGTGAGGCCCATGGGAGGATGACCTCAATTAGGTATTTTCTTTCATTTAAATTAGATCAACTTTGTGATTAACATACTCTATGTACTTGAATGTCAATGTTTAATGAAATCAAAGGAAGTTTTGTTTTTCATAATAATGGATACATTTTTTGCTCTTGCTTTCATCTTTCTTAAAGTCATAGATTCAAGATGTCTTCACTAGTATGAGTCTAAAAACCCACCCCTTTAATGCTTTAAGTATGATCGTAGTATAAGGTTATATATGATTTGTTAGATATTATGTATTTCATTTAAGTATGGATTCCTTATATGTTTTTAGATCATGCTTATAATCTTAGAAATGATTATCCAATTGGTTTGATTACATAGCTTCATTTTATAATTTTCCATCTTTAGGTAAGGTGAGAACCTATCTAAGGATGAGTTATGGTTGGAAAAATAAAATCTTGAGATAAGCCTAAGAGAACCATCAAGCTATGATGGTGATCTTTAAAGCCTTAAATATCTCCATATTTTATTGTAATTTATTTACATAGTTTTTATTTAGCTTTTAGTTCAATCACTTCATCAACCACTTATTTTCTAACTAGGTTAAGTTTTAAAAGAGATTTGAAGATTAGTTTTCCGATTTATAGCTCTCTTTGTGAGATTCGACCCGTATTTACTGTTATCTAACTCAATAGATAACCGTGCGCTTGTGGTATTATTTGAGATCAATCAATGATACATCAAATAAGATTGATAACGCAGCCGTTTATGCGGCATGAATCATCCATCACAAGGATCAAGTATCCTGAAACCAAGCTACATTCATAAAGCCCAAAATGGGCAAATACAGCCATAAAAGCCAAAATAGGGTCCGTCCAAATAAACCATAGTTAAAGATCTAAATCCAGGTCTAACAAAGTTCTCCATTAAAAAAGAGGAACGTTAAAAGAGTCGTGGAGGGAGTTGCGCCTTCGATGACACAACTTCACAAAGAAGAAGATTGTTACGAGGAACATATTCTTTTGTCGCACCTCACATGCTTAAGTTTCACAAGGAATTAACAACAACCATTATATAAGGTAAAGGGAATATCCGACAAAGGTATGCAACTTTAACTCAGTTTTGTCCAGATTTATCTACATCTCCAACTGAGTTACTGACTTAAGTATCGGAGTGCCTTCGGCCACAAAAAATGTCGTCTTTAGTAATCTAACATTTGTTTTGTAGGTCACACTTACTGGAGAACGTATTTTGGATGCATCAGTTTGACGCCGTCCGTGGGGAACGAAAATTTTCATTTCAAGAAGAGATTATGCGGTAAGGAATACCCTCAGTTCTGATCAACGATTAAAAAAGCTTTTAGAACAGATGGAACGCACCACAGACCCTTAACCGAGCGACAATCAAAACGATCCCTTTACGGAAGAAGCCGTGTTATCTACAATGCACACTTCAGTCTTAGCAACAACTCTCGAGCGAAGCATACCTAGCCACAGAGAGCCACTACATGGAGCGATAGCCCAGTCATCTCAAACATCCGGTAATGCCACCACGGATCCTCATGTGGATCGACTCGTGATAAATATGGATCTTCTAATCAAAATGGTGGAAAAGCTCATTCAAGAACACTATCAACCCTTCGACCGCGTTCGACAAAGTAATGACGTAGTTTTCATTTAATCATGTGTGTGCTAAGTGGATGCTAAATGGGAAGTGAACATAGAAAATTTTGTCCCAAGCCCAAATTCTATATATTCTTTAAGAACTTCTTCATTGACATTTCTTACATTTTATTGAAATAACCTTGCAATGTTTAGCGTGACCACAATAGTTCATTAGGAAGTTTTGATTAAACCTTGTTCAGTCGTCAGTAAATTATTGACCTTTTATATCAGGTGAAAGATGAGATCTATAAGCACATGAGAATAGCGCTGAAAATTGGCAATGATAGCTTGTGCTCTCTGTGTAACAAGAAGTTAGGGACAAGTGTTTTTGCAGTTTACCCCAATGGGAAAACACTTGTGCATTTTGTTTGCTTTAGAGACTCTCAGGGTGTGTTTGGTTGCATGGAATCCTATGCCATTTCGATCCATGAGGGGACCCCTACATTTTAAGCTAAATTGATATATCACTCCACATCTACCATTTGATTTTGTGATCAATGGTGGAAATTGAAGTCCCATGAACATGAAAATTTCACTCCTTGGTCCCCCCAAGGCATGTGATTCCCATGTTCATGGGACTTCCATTCCCACCATTGATCACAAAATCAAATGGTGGATGTGGAGTGATACATCAATTTAGCCTAAAATGTAGGGGTCCCCTCATTGATTCCCATGGCATAGGATTCCATGCAACCAAACACACCCTCAGAGTATAAAGGCCTCTTTAGTTTTGAGACAAGTTCATGAGTAGTCTACCTTCAGTTTTGCGAACTCAGGAGTTGCTGCAAGATTTCTGCAGCTCGAAGGCTTTGGAGGCACTATTGTGATTTCTGCGAGGTAGAAGACTTCTGTTGTTGATTGCAGTTGCACAGCGAGAAGGAATGAAGTGGCTGCAAGTCTACAACTGACCTGGTTGGCTGGTAAAGTATGTGATGAAGCCTCAAGCTTGCTGTATAGTGCAAGCCCAACAGCTTTCGGTGTATTTTTCAGCTGTGGACTTCATTGATATATGCGTGCAAATTAAGTTATGCTTGGAGAGATGTAAATGAAAGAAAATATGTTGAAAAATGAGAATAAAAGGATAAAAGAGTGAACTTTATTTATTTGCTTGGTTTGTTTGTTTTCAAGTATAATAGTACACGATCTGCTTGATCAAATGTAATGTTGTTTTGCATTTGATCACCATTCTTATCATTTTCTCTATCTCACCAATATTCTTATCATTTTTATTGTTACATTATTTATTTTAAATAAATTTGTACATTGTTCTGATTGTTCTCCAACACTAACACTTCCTTTGATGAGGACCTGACTGCGACCTTTAGATTCTATGTGACCTGAGGTTCCCTAAACAACACCTCTACTAACTCAGCTGATACATGATTGACATTACAATCTCATTTCATCTAACTTAGAGTATTTAGTAGATAGACATGGAGGGAGATAACGATAAATCATTATTAATTTACAAAAAGAAAGAAAATATTCTGCACGATTGCCTTTAGTGAGTCAAATTAAAGTAGGCGAGATTCGCTTTAACACCAATACGCTTGCTGCATAATTGATATTTCCTTGTTCCATGGAATCATCCTATTCAATGGAGTAGTAGTAATCGAGTTTGAAAAAATGTTTCTAATTCCAAATTATGATTTCAATCCTAAATCCCAATCTTGAAACTTTTAGTTTATCAACTTTATATTTTTCATGATCACATCACCCTCCAAATAAATCTGAACTTAATTTAGGTGGTAAATGTTTAGATTGGACTGTATATATATATATTGCTTTTTTTCCTTTCTTACACAATTTGTACTACATTTTCATCTTCACATTTCTTGTTATTTTTTACTTAAATTCTTCTTTATTAGATTCTTGTTTTGTTCATATGACTGATGAAAAAAAGAAAAAGATATGACATGTCCCCGAGTCTTAATTTTTAGAAAATTGTCTAATCGGTGTGTTGTGTCCATGTTCAACATGATACCCATGCCCATGTCTGTGCATCCTTGGTTTAGATACAACCATTGAATTACATCAGGGATACGAGATAGTACATTTGTCGATGTCCTGTCACAAGAATCTGTTAGAAAACTGCTACAAGTACTTAAGTTTTGTAACAGGTTATTGTGATTAGCTAGAGGCCCTTCACTACCACCGTTAACGGTTGCATTGGATGTATAAATATGCATCTCAATATTTAATCAATGGTTGAGATTTTGACGATTCTCTAGCACAAAGCTGAGTAGACGGGCGAAGGAAATTTCAAATAAAATTGCAAATAAATAAATAACATGCCATGTTCAATTGCAATCAAAATTGTAAGAAAAGTGCCTCCCCAACTGAGTCGATAGTACTTTGCCCATGTGTATAGAGATTTAAAGAACAATGCTCAATATGCAGCAAAGAATAACTAGCTCTGAAGCAATGAATCCAAAATTGATTTAAGTACTTAAAATAATCACTTCATTTCTACTGTATAAATAGAGAGATCATCTGAAAATAAAACAAGGAATCACTGCATCTGATAGTAAATAGCAAAGAACTATGGGATCCGAGACATTGTATGATGAAAAAGGCACCTTTCTTCATTCAAGGCTTTGCTTGTTATTTATAAATGGACATCAAAATGTTGTAACTTGTAAGTATTGCTTCACCAATTTTGTCTAACAGGTCAATTAAGGGGTTCATGATCATGATCCAAATTTACATGAGTACCCCACAAACCAAAATTTGTAAGCTATACTGAATCAATGATTGGTTTTGTAGATGAAAAATGGAAGAGTTATTAGATAGAGAAAAGACTAAACCAATCAACATGGAATTCTACATTTGAGACGATGCCCATGATGCCTATATTATATGTGACCGCAGTGCTAAATTTTCTATTTAAATTTATTTGATTGGAGGAGAGAATGAAGAAAAGTGACTTTCATAATATTTATTATGATTTGGGGGATGGTATGGTTGCCCCTAAATTTAGGAAGAAATTAAAAATGAAGTTAAAATAGGGAATGCTTTAAGGGATCCATTGGAGATGCTCTTACAAATGGCAAGCTATTCCCCTGTTGTAATGGGATCAACTTGGATATCATTACAGATGATTTGCTATTCCTTTTTTGTCCCCATAAAGATTTTGTTATTTCTCTTTTTTCAGAGAACCCATAAACATGACAAGAAAAGTCTTCGCCTAAGACGGTCTTCTCTAATTAACATCCTTCTCTTCTGGAGAGCAGAGATTGAAACTGCTTCTGCTGTGAGGATTTAGAACTTGTCTTGGACCTTAGAAGTTGAATGCCATAGTTGACAAAGTTAGAGGATGTTTCCTTTAATACTTCTTGTTCCCTAAGTCCAACCATTCAAGACATGAACTCCTCTTATACATAAGTGCTTTCAACTATGAAATAAAAGGTACATCAACGCAAAGTACTGCATAGAAAGAACGGAAATGAAAAAGAGTTACAGATTTGGTGCAAACCTTGTAATATGCCCTAGCAGGAATAATGTCCTCACAATCCCATAATCTACTATGCTTGCCAAGATCTTGGTTTTTTGGTCCAACATATTCTCTTCCCATCTTTCTTAGTTGATCATGCATCACAAGGCAGCATCTGCATATTCTCTTCCACATGAAAATTGACTGGGTTTGAGTTTGTCGAGCTGCCCAACATGCCTAAACCTAAATAACTTGTGTCAAGGTTTCGCATGGTTGTGCCTAACCCAAGCTCAGGTACTGGTAAGCTTGGCCTAAGTCTTGCAAAACATCTGCCCAACATGCCTAAACCTAAACAATTTGAGTCAGGGTTCACATAGTTGTTCCCAGCCCAAGCTCAGGTATTGGTCAGTTTGGCCTAAGCCTTGCAAAACATTGGATTCGGCTAACCTAATCAGGCTAAAGCAAGGCTTAGGCAATTTAATATAGGGGACACGACACGACTTATTGCCACCCCAGTTCTAACATTTGTATGATCTCACAAAAACAATCGTAACTTATAATAACATAATAAATGTAATGAGAATTATAAAAAAAAAAAACCAATTATTGGAGAGCCAACCAGAGGTCCCTCCAACCCTATCAAACGCCTTTTTCCATCATAAAACCAGTTCAGAAACATCTCCAAACAAATTTTCATGACTTCGAAAATCGCCTTCTAACGGTCCTTTTCGCATTCTCACATCAGCTGGATTGACTCCAAAAAACAAAGGGATGATCAATTGACCACAAATCGATGATCTTTGCGAGTTCCTCGAGGCACCAGCCCGAGTTGAACAAAATTCCTTGAGATCACCACTACAGCCACGACTGAGTCCACGATCGTTCCAAGTAGACTCAAAGTGATTTTGCACCCACGATTGATGCCTATGTTGTCTAGGAAGGTGTGAATGCCTTGTGAGTGTAGAGCGTCATATAGACGTTGTGTGAAGTTACGACGCATGTCTTCTCCTCAGAAAGAGAGGAATACGTCGTAACAAAAGTGGAATGGCTTCTCTTTGTCTTCTCCGGTCATTGCTTATCTATTTCGATACTCTATTTTCTGGCCATGGATTGAAATGTTTCCAAATTAAATTATCTCAGTTTTTCACTCAGGAAAAAGAAAACATAGGGGAAATTATGGGTGAAATTTCTACAAAGTGCAACATATATACTTGTTTATTAAATTTTGAACCAATTTACTTGTTAAAATTTTGACAATTTTTTTGTACTTGTTTCTTTTTGCTTTCTCTACTTTAATTTTTTCATCATTATTAAAATACATCTTCCACTTTTTATATTAATTTAATTTACTATTATTAATTTCAACTTAATATAATTATACTACTATTAATTTAAATTATACTATTATACTATTAATTTAGCCAAACCTGTTGCACCCGACTTTCACTCGAACGCAGCCTGATCAAACACTGAAACTGAGCTTTGTATGCTAACGCAACATCTTGAATCTTCGCAATATTATGCAAAGAAAATCCCTTACAACGCCAAAGCATTAAGGAAGACGAATATACGACGTACGAATCTTGTCTAAATGAACCAGTCCCGCTATCTTGTTTGGAAGATCCGAGGATTTAAATTCTCAAGTTACTCTTTTCCTCTGAGCTCTATCCGCCAAAGCATCCGCCACTGCATTAGCTTCCCTAAGAATATGAACATAAACAACCTCCATATGAGATATCAGTCTCTTAATCTCTCGCCAATCATTTTCCATAAACCAAGGAATTTTAAAGTCCTCATAGAACTAGCCACGCACAATTTTAGAATCCGTTTGAAGTAAAACCTTTGAAAATTCCATCCTACTGCACAGAATAAGCCCCTCCATAACTGCTCGAACCTCTCCTAGAACAACTTGCTTTGCCACTAAACATTTGCCCGAACTGTTTCTTATAATAATGTCAGCTGTCGCCTTTTTCTTCCTAGACAAACTGTCTACATTCAATGCCACGAATTCCTTCTGAAGAAAAGTCCAGAATAATTACTCTATTTCCTTTCATAATTATCGGAGTGACAGGGAAACCAAGAGTCAAGAGTGGTTTCTTATTCTCACTCACCCGCTTAGGAGAAAAAAAGCAGTTTGCCAGGATCCTGACAAGCAAAATGGTAGGCATAATACTTGGCTTACCATTATCAAAAACACCCTGACACCACTGTTTCCAAATCTCCCAAATAATGAACATAGGCGTTAAGAAGTAGAGTAATCTCACCTGAGAATAGTTATTGGCTCTCCTAAACCATACTTTCAAAACTGTGACGATTTCCGCCGGCCTTCTAACATGGACATCAAAGATAGCATCAAAATGTCTCCAAACCCCTTTAGCCAAGCAGTCATCCAGGAAAAGATGATTTAAAGTTTCAACACTCGGTGAATCACAACAAGAACATCTCAAGGCTAAACGGATCCCACACCGATGTAGCTTCCCATCAACTGGGACTCCTCTAAATAATAGTTTCCAGACAAAGACAGAGATTTTTGATGGCAACATAGCCAACCAGATCTTGTCGAATAGAATGATTTTGTCCTTTTTATCCCGGAGTAACTCATACGCCGAATGAGAACTAAAGAGGCCATCCGGATCCGGGGTTCAAATACAGGAATCCTTGCTCTGCACTCCACCCTTAATCCTGTCATCAAATAGATTTTTAGCCAAAACTATAAACTCAGGTTTAACCAATTCAAAATTCCCATTTCGGATTTCTGCGATCGTAGGTCAATAATCTCGTACCTCCAAATCCCGTGATCTCAAGAAAATTGTCGTAAAATTCCAGTTTCTCGCAAAAAAACTCGAATTCCCAACACCAATCCGCCAGACACAATTTCCACTCAAAGCAACTTTTGTGTTTTACTTTTTTTAATAATATAAAGGTTAAGGGGTCCTTAAAATCCTCTGTTTAAAAAAATTAATAATAAAGAGACAAAATTTTGAAAAAGAATTTGATTGATTGATAAATCGTTGTTTGTTCTTACAATGCTAGTGTTCTCTCCATTAAATAAGAAACATAGTCCTAGCCAAAATAGAATTAAACCTCAATTGTAATTGAATAACCTAAACCTATAGACATACTTGAATAAAATCCTAATAAAAATAGATTTCAAAGTAAAAGATTGAAAACCTTAAAGGTTAAGTCGTGGAGAACTAGGATGTGAGAAAGAGAAACAAAGAATAGAACGTGACAGAAAATAAATACTCGAAAGAAGCAAAATTTCCTAGAACTCACCTTCTGTGTGCTTCAATATTTTGTTCCAAAACCCCAAAAGGCAAGATGTGTCTATCTTCGCCGTCAACAGAAGAAAAGTTAATCACCAAGCCCAATACTTCGTCATCATAACCAAACTGCCAATTATAACATCTCCACAACTCAAATTCCTTGAACAAACAAGAGATCTCTAAAAAAATTAACAATATATCGAAGACATAAAAGAAATCCGAAAACTCAACCTTTTACTAATCTAACAGATCCCCAAATAGTAAACCAATCAAGAATTGCTCAAAAATTACCTAAATGGTTGCTCGAACAACTTTGATCTTTGTTGAAATTCACCAAAATAATTCCGATCTTCAAGTAAATAAGGAGTTGGCTACACGAAAACACATGGGAAATGGATTGCCTCTTTGGAGATTTCTAAATCATTAGAACAAACAAGAACTCTCATTCAAAACTATAATATTTTGATTTCAACCATACATTAAAGCTACAAATCAAAGAGGAAGAAAAAAAAAACAGAAACCCCACTATTTACTAATAAAAAAAAAAACACGGAGTAGGGAAAAAGCGAAATATTTCATAAATACCTAATCAATTCAAGTGCTTCTTGTACAATCTACCAAAAAAAAAACTTAATCTAAAACCAACAAATAAGCTTAACAAATGAAAAGGCATAAAAAATCATCAAATAGGGGTCAAATTTCTTCGTTTCGGGTTCTGATCAAAGATACCCTTTTCAGACACCCTAACAAAAGGAAAAGAAGAGAGGGAGATGACAAACGAAAAAGGGGACGACGAAGACATGTGAATCCTCTAATGTGTCATGTAGTCTTCACTCTAGAGTCATGTTGCCCCAAAGGTAGGGGTAAAGTAGGAAGTGTACATAAGAAGACAACCACTTTGGGGTTATACCATTTACTCCACTCCATAGAAGGTGCCAGGGTAGTTTTGGGTACTTAATTGTTTGGTTTTTTTGTAAACGCCAAACGATTACCTAATGACAACTTAGCCTTAAATTCATTCGCCTGGTACGCATCATTATTTATACAACTATGTTAATCACGACTTGGGTGATGACGTGCAACATATGGACGGTCTTAAAAAGTCTAATAAGAACGTGCGTTAAATGCCACTTGTATTGACACATTGTAGAAACTATATTTGTTGTAGTTGTGATTTTTCCCCAGATAATTGCTTAATTGTGGATGAGGTGAGCACGAGTATTTCAATGATCAAAGAAAAGGTTCGTTATAAACGAATTCTTGTTGTTAAAAGTTTTAACAATGAGATAGAGCAACAAATTTTATTCTAAATCAGGGGGTGATGACCCTTAAATTGAAGAATTATAGCTCATGGATGTGGCAAGAGAAACTAAAAACACAAAAGATGTTAGCAAGCTTCTGTACTTACAATTCTTCCATAATATCTTTGAAACCCTAACTTATGTGTTTCAAATCTCTGAGTTTTGTCTTCACCATGCTTTCTGAGTTTTGCGAGGCGGGGCGCAAATCTGTTATCCACTAGAAAAATCATAGATGTATTTTTTTTAATACTCGGTTAATCGGGCGGATTTAGGAATTCGATGATCCCTGGCAGGGCTGGGATGGATTTTCCCAAATCCGCCCGTTAACATCCCTAGTTTAGAGGCTAATAGGACTTGGGAGGCTTAAGGGGTGGAGTGTAGTGCTGAAAGACAAACTAGGCATCTAGCACTAGGCGCCCTAGCTTGTGGTTAAGGTGCGAGTCATTGGCCTTTACTGAAGTAGTTTGTTACACTTGAAATTGGGTTTGGCACAAAATTAGTGCACTCTTTTTTTATTGGACCTCCATGATCCTGGCAAAATGTCCCATGCAAAGAGTTGTACTACTTAATAAGGCAGGGTTTTTCACAAGCCAGGAAGCACTTTGCTTGATAATTGTTGTCATGAGAAACTTCGTATGTGCATTTGTTCATTGAATAGCTGATGTTCACTCTGCAAGCATGATTTTATTCTAGGTTGAGACACCCCAACAAATTCTACACCTTTTCAGCATCCAATCCTCATAGTAAAGAGTTTTGTGGAAAATGATTTTTCTTCTCATTGATTTTTTGCCACAGCCTTGGGATATATACAAAGTTAATTACATAAATAGCAAAGCTAAACTAGGTAGCAAATAAGCTAAGTTAGGAGAGTATTTCAATCATACAACTCATGTTAACATAGCCTAGCCTAGGGAATATTTACAGAATAACCACAAAGATATTCACATATTCTTTCCAGATATTCACATATTCTTTCCACTAATACTCCCCCTCAAGTAGGAGCATGGAGATTGCAAATGCCCAACTTGCGAAGGAGTAAATAAAATTGTGATTTACCAAGAGCCTTGGTCAAAATATCCGCTAGCTGTGCACTGGTCCAAATATTAGACGTACAAATTGTTCCATCTTGCAAGGCATCACGAACAAAGTGACAATCCATTTCTATATGTTTCGTTCTTTCATGAAAAACCGGATTAGCCGCTATATAGAGAGCAACTTGACTATCACAAAACAATCGCATGGGACACACATGTTGTATCCCAAAACAAGCCAAAAGGGATTTCAACCACTTTAACTCACATGTAGTAGTGGCTATAGACCTATACTCGGCCTCCGCAGAAGATCGGGAAACAATAAGTTGTTTTTTCGTTTTCCAAGAGACAGGAGAAGAGCCTAATAAAACAAAGTAACCAGTCAATGATCGCAAGTCATAGGGCAACTTGCCCAGTCACTATCACAGAAGGCATAGAGTTGAAAATTACTCTCCCCGCGCAGCAAAATACCCTGTCCAGGACAACCTTTCAAATACGGCAAAACTCTCAAATCTGCGTCCCAATGTTCAACACGAGGATCACCCATAAACTGAGCTAATATATGTACGGAGTAACACAACTCAGACCGTGTAATCGTCAAGTAGATTAGGCGCCCTACAAGTCGCCGGTATTTCTCCGGATCATCAAAGACGGCGCCATTGGTGGCGGCAAGATGGTGGTTTTGTTCCATGGGTGTAGAAGCAGGGAGTGCTCCAAGTAATCCAGCCTCACTTACAATGTCAAGAACATATTTGCGTTGTGAAAGAAACATACCGTCCTTCCCACGTGCTACTTCAATGCCGAGAAAATACTTGAGAACGCCCAAGTCTTTCATATGAAATCTCTCACTTAGTTGGTTCTTGAATTTTTCGATTGCCAAAGAAGAAGAACCTATGATTATAATGTCATCCACATACACAAGAACATGTAAAGCAACATCACCCTTGGAATAACTAAACAATGAGTAATCAACATAAGATTGTTTAAAACCAATATCCTTCAAAACAGTCAAGAGCTTAACAA
This sequence comes from Berberis vulgaris, assembly GCA_963556465.1. Taxonomy (NCBI): domain Eukaryota; kingdom Viridiplantae; phylum Streptophyta; class Magnoliopsida; order Ranunculales; family Berberidaceae; genus Berberis; species Berberis vulgaris. Next base: position 96,843,690 of record OY747128.1, read on the forward strand.
ACCAATTTCGAGGCGCTTGCCGGAGTCCATACAATGACTTACGTAATCGACACACCTTACCCGAAGCAACAGAATTAAAGCCAGGAGGTAGTTTCATATATACCTCCTCATCAAGATCTCCATGTAGAAAGGTGTTATGCACATCCATCTGGTGCAGTTCCCACTTTCTTGCCACCGCTATAGCAAAAAATGTTCGAACCGTGACCATTTTAGCTACATGGGCAAATGTTTCATTGAAGTCAATTCCTGCAACTTGCCGATTCCCGTACACTACTAGACGCCCCTTTAATCGTTCAATCGTACCATCAGATCGATACTTGACTTTATAGACCCACTTACACCCGATTGCCTTCTTTCCGGGTGGAAGGTCCTCTAAAGTCCAAGTTTTGTTTCTCTTAAGGGCATCTATTTCTTCTTGCATTAGGGTCCTTAACAGCTTCTTTAAAGGATGTGGGTTCAGTGCCTGCAGTAATTGCTGCCAAAAAATGGGTGTGTCTCACAGAAAGCTTATCACAATTTACATAATAAGAAATGGGAAAAGGAGTACTTGAGGACTTTGACAGAGCAGTTGTAGGTGATGTGACAGGGTTTATAACTCGAACAGTGTTGGTGATGAAGCCATTGAGTTTACTAGAAGTTTTATTTATTCGATGACATCGACCAGTTTCTTGCGGAACATTTGCTTCATTAATCACAACCTCCCCATTATTCGAAGTTGCACCAACACCAAGTTGCTGGACAACCTCCAAGTTGCCACCCGCAGGTGGTGTGACGTGCTGCACAACCTCCACAGCCCTGCCACCAGGCGCCGGTAATCTGACGGGCTGCTCAACAGCCTCAGCCCCGCCATCAATTCCTCCGGCCACAACCGAGTGCTCCTCACTCCCCCTTGCTAAGGGAGTATCCTCAAAATAAGTCATAGTGTCATAATACTCCTCATTTTCAAATACATCATTCAAATCGATTTCACTAGCAAAAGGGAATTGTTTTTCACAAAAAAAAATCTCGAGATATAAAAAACACCTTTTTCTCTATGTCATACAAACGCCACCCCTTTTTACCAAATGGATACCCCACAAATACACATCGACGAGAGCGAGTACAAAACTTATCCTTCACACGAGGTTGATTTTTGACAAAACAAAGACAACCGAATACACAAAGGGCATCATACTTAGGAGGGGAACCAAAGAGAATTTTGTGAGGTGTTTTTTTTATTGAGCAATGGAGTAGGGGTTCGGTTTATTACATAGGCAGCTGTCATTATACTCTCCCCCCAAAAAGAAATGGGAAGATTAGCTTGAAAAAGTAATGCCCGAGCCACATTAAAAATATGCCTATGTTTACGTTCTACCCTCCCAGTTAGACAGGCATACCTAACAAAATAGGCCTCAGGCAAATGTGAGATTTTAGCATAGTCCACTTTTTGAGTCTTACAAATTCTCTTCAAATGAAAGACTTGGATCGGATATGAATGCCGCTTGATTTGACTTTGGCATAAAATGGCAAACTTCTGGTAGGGTCGCAAAATAGGAAAAGAGTGGTGGAAAAAAAAAGTTTTGAGTAAATAATCAAATTAATTATTTGAAATAACAAATATTATTTAAAGCACCGACAATAGACCATGAGAGTTTCAGCATCCAATCCAACATTTGGTGTAGAAAATGTAAAATTTGACCGGGAGGTAAGGAATTGAATGAAGGCAAATCTTTCTCATGTGTGGATTCAAACTATTTGCAAAAGTTTAAAAGCAATGAGGTCAGGGAGAGTTGAAATAACACCTGTTCCAAATATGAAACTTATTATTTTTCTCTCAAAATTAGCACGAGAAGATCAAGTGCAACCCCTCATAACATTAATAACCATCAAAATTAGGATTCCATGCAACCAAACACACCCTAAGAAAACATAACATTAATAACCACCAAAATTTCACATAAAAAGCCTCAAATCAATAATTGAAATACTGAAGATGGTGATCAATGAATGGAACAATACGATTGGTGCTGCTTGCTTGTTAGATAAGCTGAAACAGGAGATTAATCATAAGTATTATTTGTTGAAGGTGGGTGGAAAGGATGTTCTCAGAGGTTTCTCATTTGAAGGCCTGAAAGATTTTTATATCTCGAGTAAGTCTAGGGTGCGAGGGCGGTGCGAGGGCCGCTCATCTTGAGGCTGATAGGCGGTGTTGGGCCTTCCCTCGCCCCCTAAAATCAGGGGTGATTCACATTTGTTCACTTCATGGACTTTTTGGGAAATTTTGGCCACTAATTATGTATGTGGTTGCATTTAAAATATCAAAACAGACAGATAATGTGTTATTATCGCTATTATTACCTGCTATTAATTTGTTGCAGTCAACAACAAAAAGGCTAGAACCAGCCAAGATTGTATCCATGAACATGTCTTCGGTCTGAGATAAACCTACGAAAACAATAGACAAGGAAATGAAGGTCAGTGAAACCAGAAAGGGATACTTGACATTGAAGATGACCTGTGTCTTTTTTAGTTTTTCATTGTATTGTGTTGTATTGTATTCATGGGACTAAGAGAAAATTATTCTCTACAATTTTGTCGACCGTGTTGAATTTCAAGAGTTGAACCTGAAGATTTCAGCAATCAACTGAGCCCCAACAATTGTTTACCAAACTTTTACAAAGTTACTGTTATTGCATAGGTCTCAACAATATTATGTCATGAAATTAGCTATAAATTGTCAAAACACCATCTGCATAATATACACATACATGAAGAACACACGTATCCAGTGGTGATCATAGAATTCACAGACAGTGAATTACGAACTAATGAGTGAAAAATTAATGATTTTACTTCGTTCTAGAGAAAAGATCCACAAATGGGGTGTATGTATGTTGAAGTTTGAAAAGTCTTGTAGGACTTTTGAAACAGAGGACAATTCCGGTTGAATGATTTAAGGAGACAATAAGAAGGAGAGGTTGTAGCTGGATCCACAAATGGGGTGTATGTATGTTGAAGTTTGAAAAGTCTTGTAGGACTTTTGAATCAGAGGACAATTCCGGTTGAATGATTTAAGGAGACAATAAGAAGGAGAGGATGAAAACGATTTTCTGCTTCCAGTAAACAGCTTTCGTACAGAGTTTATTGCAAACAGTTCTAGTTTTCTCTGTTTACTTGCTGTTATATTTCCTGGTGATTCCGAGCAAATAAGGAGATTAAGGGTGATTTGTATACCGTTCAATTTTTGAACGAGACAGAGATTCTGGGCTGTTTTATCCTGGGGACGGCGGGGCTACAAAACTGCTTGCACAATTTTGGGCAGAGCCGCGAAACGTCTTAAAGAGAGCGACCTAGTCCGCGACTCAACCCAAGTAAAATTGGTACAATCGTTCCTTCCTTTTAATTAGAATTTACAGCATATTTTTCCAACAACTTTAAGACGATTTTCTATGACTGCCATGAATTCAATTACTGAAATTGCTGCAAAAGACCTGAATGCCCTTTCGTTTTGAGGGCCAACACTTTAAAAGATGGAGACAAAAGATGCTGTTTTTTCTTACAACACAAAAGGTTGCATATGTCTGTGATACTGAAAAACCAATATTGCCTGCTGAACCTACTGAAACCCAAACTAAAGAATTAGACCGTTGGATTGAAAATGATTTTTTATGTAAAAATTTTATCCTGAATGGTCTGTCTGGTGATCTTTATGATTATTACTGTTCTGAACAAACTGCAAAAGATATTTGGGAAGCCCTTAGAAAGAAATATGACACTGAGGAGGCTGGCACAAAGAAATATGATGTCAGTCGCTATCTGAAATTTCAATTGACTGATGATAAGTCTGTGGAAACCCAATCACACGAGCTTCAAAAGATTGCTCATGAAATTATATCTGAGGGAATGACGTTAGATGAGCAATTTCAAGTAGCTGTTGTGATAGACAAATTGCCTCCTAGCTGGAAAGATTTTAAGAATGTCCTTAGGCATAAAACTAAAGAGTTTTCCCTAGAAAGCCTGATTACCCGACTTCGTATTGAGGAGGAAGCCAGGAAACAATATCAGAAAGAGGAAGTTCTGATTATTTCAAACTATAAGAAGTCTACCCCTGTTTCTCTGAAACCCAATGGGAAGACAATGAAAAATCAGAATAACAATAAAAATCGGAACCATCAGAATCGGAACCAGCAGAATCGGAACAATCAGAACCGCAACCATCAGAATCAGAATCCTCCGCGAAATCAGAATGGACAAAAACATCCCTCCAAGAATGATTCAGCACAGTTCCTTTGCTACACCTGTGGTAGGCCAGGGCATATGGCCAGGAACTGCCGGAATGGATCTCGCCCTGCACCTCAGGCGAACCTAACCGAAGACCAACTAATTGCCATGATCTCTGAGATCAATTTTGTTGGTGGATCCGAGGGATGGTGGGTTGACACTGGTGCTTCAAACCATACAGTGCACTTCAAACCATAAGCTAAATGTTGAAGCGAATAAAATTTCTAGTTCTGCTTACATGTTGTGCACTTTTAATATCTGGCATGCTAGACTTTGTCATGTTAATAAACGTATTATTAAAAACATGAGTAACTTAGGACTAATTCCAAAATTGTCCTTAAATGACTTTGAAAAGTGCAACTATTGTAGTCAAGCAAAGATAACCAAAACACCACATAAATCTGTAGTTAGAGAATCTGAACCTTTAGATTTGATACACTCAGATATATGTGAACTCGATGGTATCTTGACTAGAAATGGAAAACGTTATTTTATTACGTTTATTGATGACTGTTCTGATTATACTTTTGTTTACTTGATGAAAAATAAAAGTGATGCCTTTGACATGTTTAAATTATTTTTGACTGAAGTTGAAAATCAATATAATAGAAAGATTAAGAGACTTAGGAGTGATAGAGGCACTGAATATGATATCAGTACTTTCATAGAGTTCTATAATTCTCAAGGAATTATTCATGAAACAACTGCACCATATTCTCCTGAGATGAATGGCAAAGCTGAAAGGAAAAATAGAACTCTTACCGAGTTAGTAGTTGCCATAATGCTTAACTCCGGTGCTGCATCGCACTGGTGGGGAGAAATCATCTTGACAGTCTGTTATGTGTTAAATAGAGTCCCCAAATCGAAAAGTAAAACATCCCCATATGAGATTCTGAAAAATAGACAATCAAACCTGTCTTATTTGAAAACTTGGGGTTGTTTAGCTTATGTTAGAATTCCTGATCCTAAAAGGAACAAGCTTGCTAGTAGGGCATATGAATGTGCATTCATAGGATATGCCATGAATAGCAAAGCTTATAGATTCTATAATCTTAAAGATCAAGTTATTATAGAATCAAATGACGTTGACTTTTATGAAGATAAATTTCCTTTTATTTCGAGGAATAGTGGGGGTACATCCTCAAATAACGTACCCTTGATCAGGGTTAATGAAACTGATAAAGCCATAGAATCTGAGCCAAGAAGAAGTAAACGGAAACGAACTTCTAAAAACTTTGGCCCCGATTACTATGTCTTTTCAGTCGAAGAGGATCCCCTTAGTTTTCAAGAGGCTCTATCCTCTATAGATGCCAATTTTTGGGAAGAAGTTATGGATGATGAAATGTATTCTCTTGAGTCTAACAGAACCTGGCACTTAGTTGATTTGCCACCTGGTTGCAAGTCAATAGGATGTAAATGGATATTTAAGAAGAAATTGAAACCCGATGGTAATGTTGACAAGGTCAAAGCTCGTCTCGTAGCCAAAGGGTATAGACAGAGAGAAAATGTTGATTTCTTTGACACATATTCTCCTGTAACCAGAATTACATCTATTCGAGTGTTAATTTCTCTTGCTGCAATACATAACCTAGTTTTGCACCAAATGGACGTTAAGACTACGTTTCTTAATGGCGATTTGGAAGAAGAAATTTACATGGACCAACCTGAAGGTTTTGTTATTCCAGGACAATAACACAAAGTTTGCAAACTAGATAAATCACTGTATGATTTGAAATAAGCTCCAAAACAATGGCATGAAAAATTTGATAACCTTGTCATCGCACATGACTTTAAAGTGAACGAAAGTGACAAATGCATTTACTATAAAGCTGAAAATGGCATTTGCACTATAATATGTCTGTATGTGGATGACTTACTTATCTTTGGTTCTAATATCCATGCCGTGAATAAAGTGAAAGCTTTATTGTGTGCAAACTTTGATATGAAAGATCTTGGAGAAGCGAGTGTAATCCTTGGTATCAAGATTACTAGGTCTGAAAAGGGAATTTCTTTGGATCAATCTCACTATATCGAGAAGATCCTAAATAAATATAATTACTCTGACTGTAAACCTGCATGTACTCCTTATGACTCTAGTGTAAAGTTGTTCAAGAACACCGGTGACGGTGTTAGACAATCTGAGTATGCGAGCATCATTGGTAGTCTTAGATATGCTACAGATTGCACTAGACCCGACATAGCTTACGCTGTTGGATTACTATGCAGATTTACAAGTAGACCTAGTATTGAGCATTGGCATGCAATTGAACGGGTCATGAGGTACCTGAAGAGGACTAAGAACCTCGGATTACATTATCAGAAGTTTCCCGCTGTCCTTGAAGGATATAGCGATGCTGATTGGAACACCCTTTCAGATGACTCCAAAGCCACCAGTGGCTATATTTTCAATATAGCCGGTGGAGCTGTTTCTTGGAAATCAAAGAAACAGACCATTTTGGCACAGTCCACGATGGAGTCAGAGATTATAGCACTAGCCACGGCTAGTGAAGAAGCAGGTTGGTTGAGAAACCTGCTAGCAGAGATCCCTTTATGGGAAAGACCGATTCCAGCTGTCTTGATCCATTGCGATAGTACCGCGACTATTGCAAAAATACAGAACCGTTATTACAACGGCAAGAAACGACAAATACGTCGTAAGCACAGCACAGTTAGAGAGTTTCTATCTACTGGTGCTGTGAGAGTGGATCATGTACGAACTGATGCGAACTTGGCTGATCCTTTGACGAAAGGATTAGCTAGAGAGAAGGTTTTCAAAACCTCGAAAGGAATGGGACTATTGCCCTTAGTTTGATGAGTTATTCACGATGGTAACCCAACATATAGACTGGAGATCCCAAGAAATAGGTTCAATGGGTAATAACAAGTCGTGAATGATATGATGTGAATCATGCTGACAAAATAGCAATCCCATTCCTAGATTAAAGCATGAATTCCTGAAGCGATAGTAGGATGAGTTAAAAACTCTTAATGAGGTCTATACTCTATGTGGAGTGGAGTACCTAGCTACAGGAGTACTCTTGATATGGAGGGGCACATATCTGTTATCCACTAGAAAAATCAGAGATGTTTTTTTTTTTTAATACTCGGTTAATCGGGCGGATTTAGGAATCCGATGATCCCCGGCAGGGCTGGGATGGATTTTCCCAAATCCGCTCGTTAACATCCCTAGTTTAGAGGCTAATAGGACTTGGGAGGCTTAAGGGGTGGAGTGTAGTGCTGAAAGACAAACTAGGCATCTAGCACTAGGCGCCCCAGCTTGTGGCTAAGGTGCGAGTCATTGGCCTTTACTGAAGTAGTTTGTTACTCTTGAAATTGGGTTTGGCGCAGAATTAGTGCACTCTTTTTTTATTGGACCTCCATGATCCTGGCAAAATGTCCCATGCAAAGAGTTGTACTACTTAAGGCAGGGTTTTTCACAAGCCAGGAAGCACTTTGCTTGATAATTGCTGTCATGAGAAACTTCGTATGTGCATCTGGTCATTGAATAGCTGATGTTCACTCTGCAAGCATGATTTTATTCTAGTTTGAGACACCCCAACAAATTCTACACCTTTTCAGCATCCAATCCTCGTAGCACATCAGCATAGTGCCACTTCAACTCGTCCACTTGACAACATGGACTGTCCCATATGCATGTTGACAACTCTGAGAGATCCAATTTTTTAAGTACAATATCATTCATGATCGCATAATAGAATTCAATCACAGATCACCTTCAGTAGTAGGCAACTAGGTGTAGTAGAACCAAACTATAGTGAACTTGTACCTAAGGAAAGGTAAGAATAGTTGGTGAAGTTGGACGATATGATCATGAATCATTTACAATAATAACTTCCGGGATATATTTTCATTCCCATTTGGATAAGTTGTGCTTCAAAGCAAATTGGCTACACAATTATTTGGTGTGTTGGGGAGCAAGAGTAAAACCTTAACTTTGCACTGATTTTGTTCCCAACTTAAATACCTAACAAAATAGGCCTCGGGCAAATGTGAGATTATAGCATAGTCCACTTTTTGAGTCCTACAAATTCTCTTCAAATGAAAGACTTGGATCGGATATTAATGCCGCTTGATTTGACTTTGGCATAAAATGGCAAACTTCTGGTAGGGTCGCAAAATAGGAAAAGAGTGGTGGGAAAAAAAAAGTTTTGAGTAAATAATCAAATTAATTATTTGAAATAACAAATATTATTTAAAGCACCGACTATAGACCATGAGAGTTTCAGCATCCAATCCAACATTTGGTGTAGAAAATGTAAAATGTGACCGGGAGGTAAGGAATTGAATGAAGGCAAATCTTTCTCATGTGTGGATTCAAACTATTTGCCAAAGTTTAAAAGCAATGAGGTCAGGGAGAGTTGAAATAACACCTGTTCCAAATATGAACCTTATTATTTTTCTCTCAAAATTAGCACGAGAAGATCAAGTGTAGCCCCTCTTTAAGCCATTTGAATGCCAAATATAATGAACTTTGGGTTGATTTCGGATATTCTTAGGGAATGGAAAATTATCTAAGGATGTGTTTGGTTGCATGAAATCTTATGTCATGGAATTCATGAGAGGACCCATATATTTTAAGCTAATTTGAGGTATAACTGCATATCCACCATTTGATTATGTTATCAATTATGAGAATGAAAGTCCATGAACATGAGAATCATATGTCTTGGGGGATCAAGGAGTGAAATTCTCATGTTCATGGGACTTTCATTCTACCATTAATCACAAAATCAAATAGTGGTCAAATGGTAGATGTGGAGTAATATATCAGTTTAACCTAAAATATAGGAATCCCTTTATTAATTTCCATAGCACGGGATTCCATGCAACCAAACACACCCTAAGAGAACAAAACAATAATAACTACCAAGATATCACATAAAAAGCCTCAAATCAATAATTGAAATACTGAAGATGGTGATCAATGAATTGACCGATACGATTGGTACTGCTTGCTTGTTAGATTAGCTGAAACAGGAGATTAATCATAAGTATTATTTGTTGAAGGTGGGTGGAAAGGATGTTCTCAGAGGTTTCTCATTTAAAGGCCTGAAGGATTTTTATATCTTGAGTAAGTCTAGGGGGCGAGGGCGGTGCGAGGGCCTTCTCTCACGTCGCCCTCACCCTCGCCCCCTAGAATCAGGGGTGATTCACATTTGTTCACTTCATGGACTTTTTGGGAAAATTTGGCCACTAATTATGTATGTGGTTGCATTTAAAATATCAAAACAGACAGATAATGTGTTATTATCGCTATTATTACCTGCTATTAATTTGTTGCAGTCAACAACAAAAAGGCTAGAACCAGCTAAGATTGTATCCATGAACATGTCTTCGGTCTGAGATAAACCTACGAAAACAATAGAAAAGGGAATGAAGGTCAGTGAAACCAGAAGATTTTTTATTGTATTGTATTGTATTCATGGGACTAAGAGAAAATTTTTCTCTACAATTTCGTCGACCGCGCGTGTTGAATTTCAAGAGTTGAACCTGAAGATTTCAGCAATCAACTGAGCCCCAACAATTGTTTACCAAACTTTTACAAAGTTACTGTTATTGCATAGGTCTCAACAATATTATGTCATGAAATTAGCTATAAATTGTCAAAACACCATCTGCATAATATACACATACATGAAGAACACACGTATCCAGTGGTGATCATAGAATTCATCGACAGTGAATTACGAACCAATTGTTGAAAACTCAGATTTGTAAACACAGAAATCTCACAGTTTGAGAGTTCAACAAGCTTGTTTATTGAAAGAATGGAACTGTGGCTTTATACTTAGCCTTACAAAACAGGAATGAAACAAAAAACAACCACGTTAACCTAAAGACGTGGTGAATCTGTTAAGGAATAATTCAAACCTAAACTACACCCTAATAAACAGGGCTTTATTAGTAACTAACTGATATTAAATGTGACCAAGTCTTATTGACTTAGTCACCAAGAGACCTATAGCTTCAACAAATCCTCCCTTAAACTGACCTACAAACTGCAGTCAGTTTACTACTGGTGCCACACAAATGCCAAGCAAATCTCTCAATCTCAGGTACACCTCCAGCTTCAAGGGCTTAGTCATAATGTCAGCAATTTGATCTTTCGAACAACAGTGCACTAACTCAACAACCCCATCTTTTGTCAAATCACGGAGAAAATGAAATCTGATATCAATGTGTTTACTTCTACCATGCAAAACAGGATTCCTCGAAAGTTTAATAGCTGAGCTATTATCACAAAAGACCACAGAGCACTTACTTTGTTCATGACCAAGCTTTTCGAGAATCCTACGCATCCACACACCTTGACATGCACAGGAGGCTGCAGCTATGAACTCTGCTTCAGTGGTGGAGAGTGAGACCACCGGCTGCTTCTTTGAGGACCAAGCCACAGCACTTGAGCTTAATAAGAACACATACCCCAACGTACTCTTTCGATCCTCAATGTCTCCTGCATAGTCACTATCCGAATAGGCTATCAAACTCTCTTCTCCTCCTTTCTTGTAAAGAATCCCTAGCTCAACAGTGCCCTTTAAGTATCGAAGGATCCTTTTCACTGCTTGTTGATGCAATTCAGTTGGCCTCTCCATGAACCGACTAATTAAGCTCACCACATACGCCAAGTCTGGTCTGGTGGCAGTCAAATACATGAGACTGCCCACCATTTGCTTGTAAGCAGTAGCATCAACACAGGTACCACCTTCATCCTTCACAAGTTTGAACCCCGACACAATTGGATTCATCACAGGATTGCAACACTCCATGCCAAATCTCTTCAACACTTCGTTAGCATACTTCTTCTGACTTATGAAAATTCCCTCAGTGCTTTGCACCACTTCCACACCGAGAAAATATTTCATTTTCGCAAGATCAGACATATCGAACTCCTGCTTCATAGACTCCTTGAACCTCTCAAACATTGCTTCATCATTCCCTGTGAAAATGAGATCGTCCACGTACAAGCTGACCACAAGAAAACTTCCTCCTTCTTTTGTCTTTATAAATAAAGTGTGCTCATAAGGACATCTTTCAAACCCCTCCTTGACAAAATAGGACTCAATCTTGTTGTACCATGCTCGAGGAGCTTGTTTGAGTCCGTATAGGGCCTTCTTGAGTCTATACACCTTGTATTTTGCTCCCTTCTTCTCATAGCCCCGAGTTTGCTCAATAAACACTGCATCATTCAAATCACCGTGCAAAAATGCACTCTTCACATCGAGTTGGTACACACTCCACCCTTTGTGAGCTGCAAGAGCTAGAATCATTCTAATGGTATCCCAACGAGCTACTGGAGCAAACACCTCGCTGTAATTTATTCCACACTACTGAGTGTATCCCTTGGCCACAAGCCGAGCTTTACATTTATCAACCTCCCCATTCTCGTTCAACTTGGTCTTAAATATCCATTTCACCACTATCTTTTTGGCTCCATCTGGCAATGTAGTTAACTCCCAAGTTTCATTCTTCTTGATGGCTTTAATTTCCAAATCCATCGCTTCTCTCCATTTCGAGCTCTTGACAGCTTCTTCAAAGAACATAGGATCATCAGCTGAAGTAAAGAGAACAAAATTATTTCCTTCCTCCTCAGACAGACCCTCACCGCTTACATAATCCTCCATCCATGGTGGTTCTCTTCTTATCCTCCCTTGAACAAGGCTTGAGGAACTATCTTCAGCTGCTTCATTTGATTCATTGGATGGAGAACTAATAGCTCTTTCTTCGACCTGCTCTTCATCTTCACTGACATCTTCTTCCTCATTCTCCTTCAATTCATCTTCATCTCCCCACTCAAGAACATCACAGTTAGCTTCTTCAACAGTTTTACCCCAATTCCACTTCTCGTCTTCCTCAAACACAACGTCCCTGCTTATAATAATTTTTTTCGACACAGGATTATACAATCTATAAGCTTTAGATTCTTCACTTAAGCCTAAGAGAACACACCTGAAACTCTTGTCATCAAGCTTTTGCCTTTTGGTGTCAGGAATATGCACATGGCCAATGCAACCGAACACCCTAAAGCGAGCAACAGAAGGTTTGAAACCACACCATGCTTCCTCTGGAGTCATATCCTTCACTGCTAGGGTAGGACATTGATTGAGCACATGAACCGTCCAGTTGACAGCTTCAGGCCAGAATTCTTTGGGGACTTGTTTCTCTGACAACATGCAACATACCATATTCATGATTGTTCGGTTTTTCCGCTCTGCAACCCCATTTTGTTGTGGGGTGTAGGCTGCAATGAGTTGCCTAGCAATGCCATTTGAGCTGCAAAACTTTTTGAATTCCAATGAGGTGAACTCCCCACCTCTATCAGTACGAAGACAACATATAAAGTTCCCGGTTTCTTTCTCTACCAAACTCTTGAATTTTTTTAAACATAACTAAAGCTTCTAACTTGGCATTCAAGAAATAAGTCCACACTTTTCTGCTATAATCATCTATAAAGGTGATTAGGTACCTCTTTTGGCTGTTGGACTCAGGTGTGATAGGACCGCAAATGTCAGCATGTACGAGTTGAAGTCTCTGAGTAGCTCTACACAGACTTTTCTTTGGGATGGATTCTCGATGTTGTTTGCCTACCATGCAGTCAGTGCACAGTTTCGAAGAAGCTTGGAGAGGAGGCAGGCCCTTCACCATTTTCTTGTAGGACAAGGTTCTCAAACCTTTGAAATTAAGATGCCCAAATCTTCGATGCCAAAGGTGAGTTTTATCTTCAGATGCAGTTTGAAAACAAGCAGGGGCTAGAGCTTGATCTTGAGTTGGCATCAAGGCAAGGAGAACAAACATCCTATTAGCGGACATTTGAGTTTGCATGATCAATCCTCTCACAGGATGATATATCTTACACACTCCATGCTGAATAAGAATGGCCAGATTTCTTTCTTGTAATTGACCGATACTTAGCAAATTATTTTTAAGCTCAGGAATATAGAACACTTCTGTGATCACCTGTTTTGCTCCATTGACTTGCAATCTGATGCTTCATTTCCCCATCACCGCCATCTTTGAATCGTTGCCAAGCTTTACCACTTGTCTGAACGTCTCATCTAGGTTAAGAAACCATTGGTTATTACCACTCATGTGGTTGCTGCAGCCGGAGTTGAGGAACCATACTTCCTCTCTTTTGGAAATTTGGAGCTCTACGTAGGCCATTAAAAACATCTCATCTTCTTCATCAAGCTCAGCATAATTAGCATTTTTTTCCCAACTAGGACACTCATATTGAAAGTGTCCTAGCTTGTGGCATTTGTAGCACTCTACAATTGCCTTGTTGAGTGGCTGCCTCCCTCTGCCTCTTCCTCGACCTCGAGCTGCACCTCAACCTCTTCCTCTTCCTCCAAACTTCTCTTCATAAGAAATCTTCAAAGCTTGCTCATCTCCTCCACCTTGACTGTTCATTCTCTGCTCATGGACTAATAAGCTGCTTTGTAACTCATCGATTGTCAACACATCCAAGTCATTGGACTCCTCCACTGAGCATACAACATAATCAAATCTTGAGGTCATTGATCTCAAGATCTTTTCGATGATCACAACTTGCCCCATCTTCTCTCCATGAGCTTTCATCTTGTTTGCAATAGTTAATGTTCGAGCAAAATACTCGTCCACCTTCTCTCATTTGAAGAACTTCAAATTCTCTTCTCAATGCCTGCAACTGAGCCCTCTTCACTCTTGTTGTCCCCTGATACTTTTGCTTCATTGAATCCCATATGCTCTTCAAACTCTCTTTATCAAGGATTGTTTCCATAATGGTTCGATCTATGGCCTGAAAAAGGTAATTTTTGACCTTTAGGTCTTTCAATCGTTGATCTTCCATTGTTTTCTTTTGTGCCTCTGTTGACTCAGCTCCATCTGCTATTGTGAGAATCCTTGTCTCCACTAATGGCCAATATTCCTTCGATTGGAGAAAATTCTCCATGAGCATAGCCCAATGGTCATAGTGACCATCGAACTTAGGTATTGCAGGTTGTACAAAGTTGTCTCCTTCAGTTGCCATCTTTCTTTCTCTCGTTCTCACTCGTTAGGAAACTGTTGTTCCTAACTACACTCGATCAGGCCCTGTTGAGGAAGCTCTGATACCAGTTTGTTGAAAACTCAGAACTGAACACAGAAATCTCACAGTTTGGGAGTTCAAAAAGCTTGTTTATTGAAAGAATGGAACTGTGGCTTTATACTAGCCTTACAAAACAGGAATGAAACAAAAAACAACCACGTTAACATGACCTATAGACGTGGTGAATCTGTTAAGGAATAATTCAAACCTAAACTACACCCTAATAATCAGGGCTTTATTAGTAACTAACTGATATTAAATGTGACCAAGTCTTATTGACTTAGTCAACAAGAGACCTATGGCTTCAACACCAATGAGTGAAAAATTAAGGATTTTACTTCGTTCTAGAGAAAAGATCCACAAATGGGGTGTATGTATGTTGAAGTTTGAAAAGTCTTGTAGGACTTTTGAAACAGAGGACAATTCCGGTTGAATGATTTAAGGAGACAATAAGAAGGAGCGGTTGTAGCTGTTCCTCATCAAAAACCAATCCAATCAATCCCCACCATGGCTTGTAGTAAATTGGAGAGTTGTTCTTCTTAAAAGTTGAAGCAGAGAGACTTGTGAGTGTTAAGTTTCTGGTGAGATGGAAACCAGAGGAACCAACTCTTCTTCATGCTTCTTCTTCTTCTTCTTCTTTCTTCTCTACTTTTTCTATTGTTCAACCAATACCAATACCCATCTTTGCTCTGCAGCTGATACCATCTCTTCAGGTCAATCTCTCTTTTCAAACCAGACCCTTATCTCTAAAGATGGCCACTTTGCACTGGGTTTCTTCACACCAGGTAGCTCTTCCAACTACTATGTAGGAATCTGGTACAATAAAATCTCTCTTCAGAACAAAACTTATGTTTGGGTCGCCAACAGAGACAACCCCTTGACTGACCAAACTTCTTCTGAGTTTAAACTCTTGGAGAATGGCACTCTAGCCTTGTTAAACCCGTCAAAAATTCCAATTTGGTCTACGAATTCGAATTCCAGTGCCTTGAATTCCTCCGAATTACTTCTTGGGGACGATGGAAATCTTGTTCTGAGAGAGCGGTCGAATGCATCTGATGTGTTTTGGCAGAGTTTTGATCAACCCACTGACACCTGGTTGCCCGGTGGAAAGTTAAGGTATGACAACATAACCAAGACACCTGTATTTCTCACTTCTTGGAAAAATTCGCAAGATCCTGCTAAAGGGATCTTCTCCCTGCAATTAGATCCAATTGGAAAGCAGTATTTGATATATACAAATCATTCTGAAAGGTATTGGACCAGTGGGTCTTGGAATGGGCAGATCTTCAGCCAAGTTCCTGAGATGAGGCTAAACTATATCTATAACTTCAGTTTCGTTGAGAATGAACGTGAGAGTTACTTCACTTATTCTGTTTATAACCAGTCTCAAAACTCTCGATTTGTGATGGATTTGTCCGGGCAAATTAAACAACTTACATGGTTGGATAGTTCCCTGCAGTGGAACTTGTTTTGGTCTCAACCAAGACAGCAATGTGAGGTTTACGCCTTTTGTGGTGCTTTCGGTAGCTGCAATCAAAGAGGTTTGCCCTTCTGTCAGTGTTTACCAGGTTTCCAACCGCGCTCTTCCAGAGATTGGAATGATCTCAGTGATACTTCTGGTGGGTGTGTGAGGAAAACCCCTGTGCAATGTGATGGGAAAGATGGGTTTTTGCTAATGCCTAAGATGAAGTTGCCAGAAAAGCCAGTGTCTTTGACAGCTGGAAGCGCTGAGGAATGCGAAGCTGCTTGCTCAAAAGATTGTTCTTGCAATGCCTATAATTTCCGTGGTGGGTGTTCGATATGGAATGTAGATCTTCTAAATCTTCAACAACTATTTGATGATGATAGTGAAGGAAGAGATCTCTATGTCAGACTTGCAGCTTCTGAGATCAAGAGTCTTGCTGGTAAGAAGAAGGGATCAACTATGGGGATTATTATAGGGGTCGTTGCAGGTAGTATAGTATCCCTTGGCCTTGTTTTGTTACTAGTGTGCAGGTGGCGAAATAGAAGATCGGTTGGATCAACAATGACAATGGAGGGATCGTTGGTGGCATTTACTTATAAAGACTTACAGAATGCAACGAAGAATTTCTCTGAGAAGTTGGGAGGTGGAGGTTTTGGCTCTGTCTTCAAAGGGACATTACCAGACTCAACAATCATAGCTGTCAAGAAGCTCGAAGGCTTCAGTCAAGGAGAGAAGCAATTCAGAACCGAAGTGAGCACTATTGGGACAATACAGCATGTGAATCTTGTTCGCCTACGTGGGTTCTGTTCTGAAGGCGCCAAAAGATTGTTGGTGTATGATTACATGCCTAACGGCTCTCTAGACTCATATTTGTTCCAGCTAAACGACTCCAAGATTCTAAATTGGAAGACACGATACCAAATTGCACTTGGAACGGCTAGAGGATTGGCTTATCTCCATGAGGAATGCAGAGACTGCATTATACACTGTGACATCAAGCCAGAGAACATACTCCTGGAAGCTGATTTGTGTCCGAAGGTTGCAGATTTTGGTCTTGCAAAGCTTGTCGGTCGAGAGTTTAGTAGGGTCCTAACAACAATGAGGGGAACTAGGGGCTACCTTGCACCAGAATGGATTTCAGGAGTAGCCATTACTGCCAAGGCCGATGTCTACAGCTATGGAATGATGCTTTTTGAACTTATCTCAGGTAGAAGAAATGCCGAGCCTTCAGATGACGGAAAAGTCGTCTTCTTCCCTACTTGGGCTGCAAACAGAATAGCTGCAGGCGAAGGAATCCTCTCCCTGGTGGACAGAATGTTGGATGGTGAAGCTGATGTCATTGAACTTACAAGAGCCTTTAGAGTTGCTTGTTGGTGCATACAAGATGACGAGTCTCATAGGCCAGCAATGGGGCAGGTAGTTCAAATTCTTGAGGGGGTAAAGGAGGTGAATCCTCCTCCAATTCCAAGAACTCTTCAAGTTCTTGTGGAGAACGAAAATGAGATACGTTTCTTCTCGGAGTCATCCTCCAGCCAAAACTCGCGAACACAGACTAATCCCTCATCTACTTCTTCTCAAACCAAGAGTAGCGCATCATATACAAGTTCTAAACCTGAGAGAGAATAATGTTGGAAGAAATACTCAACCAGATCATTTCCATCAAGGGAGGTCTGCAGCAGTCTCTTTTGCATCCTATAATGCTTGCAATATCTATTAGCTTCATATTTGTGATGCTTTGAAGTTGTGTATATTATTATGTAGGCTTTAGCTTTTGGAAATTCCAGTTCTGTTATCTTATGCAGGCATTAGCTTTTGGAAATTCTAGCTCTGTTACTGTATTGAATAGGTTAATAGCACCATGTTATGGATTAGTCTTACTAACCGTAAGATATCCCTATTCAATGCAAGAGAAATCAAAAGCAAACAATCAAAACAATGGAAGATAAATAAATCAAAAATGCTAGGAAACCATGTTTTTGTAACCAGGTTTTGTAACCATGTTGATGTGGCGTGATCTTGAAAGAATGATGAAATCCCTAAAGTGTTTATGTGTATCTCGAGGTTGTCAAAAACCTCTTTTATCGATGCCACATCATCCTGGTTACAAAACCTGGTTCCCTAGCCTCACTCTAAATAAATAAATAAAATATATATAACATGGTTTGGCTGATCCTGCCTACCTCCACAGATCACACCATAATCCATTATGAAAAGGAGAATCAAGGTTTAGAGCATCTTCAAGGGTAAAAGTTAAATTTGATATCTCATTTTAGCCAAAAGCTAAATTTAGGGATCCCCTATTTCTTCATCACTCCAACTACATTCTCTACTTTAATTTTTTGCATCATTATTAAAATACATCTTTCACTTTTTATATTAATTTAATTTACTATTATTAATTTCAACTTAATATAATTATACTACTATTAATTTAAATTATACTATTATACTATTGATGCAGTCGTTTTTCGCTCTCTGCTTTGACCTTAACCTGTAAATCTGCTGACCTGCACAAGGAACTCACGTGAGCCACGGACCACTGTTGTGGTGGCTGATGGCACTCCGATGCTAAAGTTAGACAGTGATACGAGGAAGGTGTAATGTTGTAAACAGAAAATTTGCAGTATACCTTAGCTTACTAAGCTCATGTCTTATTTATAGTACAGAAGTCCCGGTTCAACCAGGCCATTGATGACATAGTTTAGGAAAGAGGGTTTTCGTGGAGATCCTTATCTAATTAGGAGTCGTGCTGCGGAGGGAATTTTCCATGTTAGCCGTGTACTCCTAGATACGCGGGAGATAGTTCTCATTCCGAGAGTTGTCTACGGGTAGAAATCTCCTTAAGTGACATATACTCTGAAATCTACTTCATAGTTGAAAGCAAGGAGCCGCTGTAATTGCCCGCCCGTAGTCAATCCTCGAAATACTTGCCTTAACAGGGCTTACGGGTATTGAGGATAGCTGTGAGACAAGTGGGACTAGCAGACTGTAAGAATTTGGGTCCGTTTGACGGACTGCATTGGGCGGGCTTAGAACCGCTTGGGCCAATTCAGTGTTGGGATGACACTAGGGCCTATATTTCTTCAAGATCATCATGACACGTGTACGACACAGAGTTGGGACTATTTTGGTGTATCATCAGCTACTCCCCCGAGTTAGTGGGCCATCACATCGGTTCGCTAAGTCATCTCTTGAACAGATATGCTGCTCATGATGATTGAGTCTGAATCGTTGCTTGAGCCGCATGCTTCATTAATTGAACATCGGTTTGGTGG
This sequence comes from Berberis vulgaris, assembly GCA_963556465.1. NCBI lineage: Eukaryota > Viridiplantae > Streptophyta > Magnoliopsida > Ranunculales > Berberidaceae > Berberis > Berberis vulgaris. The sequence goes on from OY747128.1 coordinate 96,862,771, forward strand.
AGAAGAGGCGAGAATCCCATCCCTATTTAGGTCATCCTTCGTGTGGAGACTAACTCTTATATTTTCTTGTTTTTAGAGATCTTGCTATATTTATTCATCTTTTTCATGGCTCAGCAAAACCTTCTTGATGATTGATGATGCAACGTTGGCCAAGGGCCTTGAGTTTTTTGAAGACAAGTTATTTTCTTAATCGGGCCTTATTGAAATCTGTACGAAGTTCAGGGTCCCTGAGGACCTGCCATTGTATGCTCTGAAGGATGACCAGACGCCAATGTCGCCACCAGCGGGGTTCATCTACTTGCATCGTGGGATGCTCCAAACTGGAGTCTGGTTTCTAGTCTTGATGTGATTTGGAACTTCTTAGACTACCTTGGAATTCTTCCGGTCTAGTTGGGGCCTAATGGGTACAATATTTTTCTTCTCATTTTGATTAGGGCGAAGGAAGCTGGCGTCCGCGTGACTCCGTGAGTGATTAAGTTGTTGACATCTCCTCGGTTGAAAAATAACGTTGTTTGTAAAATGACGTCATTGCTTGCTTTGTGAATTTGCCCGATGACTTCAAGTTCTGGCAGAAGTATTGGTTCTTGGCTCCAACAGATTCAAAGTACTTCCAGTTCAAGGGTCGCCCACTCGAACGAGAGTTCAAGCCACTTCGTAAGTATAGTTTTTTCTTCTGATTCCATCGCACTTGATTGTATGCTAATCGTTGCTCGTGTTTCCTCGCAAGACAGTTTTCCATTATTCCTCTTACCCAGAGGAGCGAAATACTATGTGGTGGACGTCATATGTGTCACCAACCTTATTCGTAGTAGGCTGTGGGACAACTGGCATGTGGCCCCCACTATTTACCGATCATCACGAGTCAAGTCTAAAGGTGGGGCCTCTTCTAGAAAAAGGAAAGCCCCCAGAACCAAGGCTCTTGTCTTGTCTAACACGGAGGAGCCGTCTGAAACGCTTGCCTCTTTGTGAGCGCGAAGAAGACCCGTGTTAGAACTGAATCGTCTTCAAAACGATCTGTTCCAATAAGTGAAAAACGTGAGTCTAATTGGTCCGTCGGGGTGGAGGTCGATGTATCCGGTTGGGAGAATGACCACCTGCGATTAACAGGGGTTGAAGATATATTGAATCTTAGTACCGCGCAGGTGGAAGCTCTGAGCGAGTAGTTGATGCTAGCTACAATGGCGGCTTCTGTTGGTGTCGATCCGCCTGGGACCGTTCCGCTAGAAGGTTCTTGTGAGGATCTGCCTGAGGTTCTTGAATCTGATCGTGCTGTTTGCGGGCTATCCAATAGTGGTCGTGGTGACACGGGCCAAGTTTCTCATAGTCCTCATTGTTCCCTGTAACGACCCTACTTTAACACATAATAATTTTTTATTTAATTAATTAATTAATTATTTTATTTAGTTTTGATTTTATTAAATTTGAGGTGACGTCAAGTAATAAGGGGGTGTCACTAACCTTGAGCAAAACCCTAACAGGTAAGGGTTTTGTCTTTAGTGGGATTAAATAAGGGTTTGGGGTTTTCTTTTTCTCTCGCCGCTTAAACAAAAAAAACAAAAAAAAAAAAAAGATAGAGCAAGAAGGGAAAAAGAAAGAGAGAGAAAAGCAAGAGGAAAAGACAAGGGAGAAGAAAGAAAGAAAAACAACAAACTGTGAGTCTCTTTATTTCCTTAACCTTTTACTGTGAGTTGTTTCTTTTTGTCTTTTTTTGATTTGTTTGCATAAAGTCGATAATGCTGTGTGAATGATGTGATACGAGGTTTGTGAGTTTCTTTTTCCTGTTTTTTTTATTCTTCTTCTTTTGTGCCTGCATAGGTTCGATTAAATATATATATATATATATATATATATATATATATAATGATAGCAAGTTTTGAACTCAGAGACCGAAAACCCATACATAATTCCATGATCAGGTCCATATTAAGTATTCCTTCCAATGTCAGATTCACACCATCCCAATGTCAGATCCACACAACATAATGAGAAGAAAACCAATTAAATCCACTGGGTCCCACTGCAAAGTCAAAATCCTATGGGGTTATTTGCTATTTGCAAGTAGAAGTCATGCAATTAGAATTCCTCCAGAATTAATCCACTGGGTCCCACTGCAAGGATTTGTAATTTGCAATTTGAATTCATACAATTAAAATTCTTGCATAATTAAATCCACTGGGTCCCACTGCAAGGATTTGTTATTTGCAATTAGAATTAGTATTCCTGAAATTATGTATTTGCAATGTCAAATCCAACGGTCCCACTAGCCAATTGGAAATTTTTCCTTCCTGCAATTTGAATTAGGATTTCTGTAATGCATCAGCTTATGACTCATAGAGTCAAAGAGATTGGGTCCCACTGTATAATCAAATCCGTTATGTGTGAATGTGAAATTGTAATGGCGTTATTTTAATTTACTATGGTGTTATTTTGATTTGCAATGGATTTAATTGCGATGGTGTTATTCTGCATGTATAAATATTTTGACTTGAACTTATTTGGAGATTTGTATTATTATGCATATTGACTTGGTTATGCCTTATGAAGAATTTGGATATTTGAATCAAGGAGTGACTTGATTGCCATGTTGTTATAAAACATGATTAATGAATATGCTATGTTTTCCCCAAAAATGTGGGTGGATACGATTGTGAATCGATTTATGTATGAAAAAATGTCATTGTGGAGGAATTCTGAATTATCAAAAATAAATGATATTGGTAAACCTTGATTTCTGAAAATATAAACCACTTGGACTTGTATCACTTAGAACTACCACACCTTTTTTGTTTATTATTTACCTTCTCTTACTAGAGAAACTAAATGACCTGCGCCCAACTTCGGAGTGGTTGCCTCCACCACTTCTTGATTAACCCCACTATCTCACCTCGCGCTGGATTTCGGGATCTCGGGACGGAGAGGAGTTGGACATGGTGCCGATGAGTGTGATGTGTGTTGAGGGGGGATTGGAGGCCGCGTCCACCCTCGAGGGGGAGTCGGGTGCTGCGGTGCAGCCTGTGCAGCAGCCTGCACAGGAGGACGTGCATGATGAAGGGCTGGAGAATACGGTGGGGGAGCAAGGTGTGCAAGTTGACGGTGAGCTAGGGCGAGGAAAATGAGCCAAAACTCCTTCAACACGGTATCGTGATTTTGTTACTCATACTATACGGAAAATAAGTCCATCTGAGAATTCATCTGCTCCTTCATCTTCCTCAGGTACGCCCTATCCTATAACATATTTTGTGAATTGTGAACTTTTTTTGTGAGACATAGGAATTTTCTTGCAACAGTGACAGTGGGACATGAGCCAAAGCATTTTAAAGAAGCCATGAAAGACCCAGGATGGCGAGATGCAATGGGTAAGGAGATACGAGCCCTTGAAGACAATGAGACTTGGATAATGGAGACTCTTCCACCCGGAAAGAAAGCACTAGGGAGCCAGTGGATATATAAAATTAAGTATAAGTCTGATGGCAGCATAGAGCGACTCAAAGCAAGACTTGTGATCTATGGCAATCATCAGGTGGAAGGAATTGACTATAACGAGACATTTGCTCCTGTGGCAAAAATGGTGACGGTTCGTATTTTTCTTGCAATTGTTGCTATTAAAAATTGGGAGGTACATCAAATGGATGTGCATAATGTTTTCCTTCACGGTGACTTAAGTGAGGAGGTTTATATGAAGGTTCCTCCAGGTTTCAAGAATACAAATCCTAATATGGTTTGCAGGTTGAAAAAAATCGTTGTATGGTCTGAAACAAGCTCCCCGATGTTGGTTTGCAAAACTGTCAACGGCGTTGAAGAATTATGGATTTGTGCAATCCTATTCCGATTATTCCTTATTTGGGTTGTGCAGGGGAAGCACTCAAATCAACGTGTTAGTTTATGTTGATGACTTGATTATTGCAGGGAATGATAAGGTTGCATTGACAACTTTTAAAGATTACCTTGGCATGTGCTTTCATATGAAGGATTTGAGAGTTTTGAAATATTTCTTAGGGCTAGAGGTAGCCCGTAATCCAGAAGGAATCTTTCTTTGCCAAAGAAAATACACACTCGAGATAATTTCTGAAACGGGTTTATTGGGAGTAAAGCCTGCGACATTCCCTATGGAACAAAATCACAATTTGGCCCTTGCAAATGGTGAATTTCTTGCGGATCCGGCGCCGTATAGGCGACTTGTAGGAAGATTGATTTACTTGTCTGTGACGAGACCTGATCTTGCATATTCGGTTCATATTTTGTCACAATTTATGCAACAACCTCGTGATGATCATTGGGAGGTGGCTCTCAGGGTCGTGAGATATTTGAAGAAGAGTCTGGGGCAAGGGATTTTGCTTCGTGCCGACAGTGACCTAAGTCTAGAAGGGTGGTGTGACTCAGATTGGGCTAGTTGTCCACTTATGCGGCGTTCCTTGACAGGATGGTTCGTGTTACTTGATTTTTTTCTTGTGTCGTGGAAGACCAAGAAGCAACAAACAGTACTGTCTAGACCGTGTGCGGAGGCTGAGTATAGATTAATTGCGGCAACAGTGTGTGAGTTAAAGTGGCTTAAACAACTTTTGGGTGACTTGGGTGTGCGACATCCGCAGGGTATGAAGTTGTATTGTGATAGTCAGTCGGCGTTGTACATTGCTCAAAATCCAGTTTTTCACGAAAGAACAAAGCATATAGAGGCAGATTGTCATTTTGCTCGAGATGCAGTGACTGAAGGGATGATTTGTCCATCTTATGTTTCCACTAGTGTTCAATTGGCAGACATCTTTACAAAAGCGTTGGGGAAAGCGAAATTTGAGTTTCTACTTCGCAAGTTGGGCGTTCGAGATCTACACGTTCCAACTTGAGAGGGGGTATTACGATATTATTGTGACTAAAATAGGAGAGTTTATTGTGCATATCTTTTGAGAAATATTTTTCCTTAAGATAATATTTGTATTTTAGGTAAATATATCTTTGTGATTAGGAGGATTTTTAGGAGATCATATCTTTGTGATTAGGAGGATTTTTGGGAGATCAACCGAGCCTTGGAGAGCAAGATTCTTGGCAATGTTTTGTACTATATATACTTTATTATTGTGAATGAGAAAAACACGAAAATTGGGTGGAGAATTTGTCACAAGTTCTTGTATTAATTCTCCTTCATCGCTGTCAATAGACAAAACATTGTGAGAATGCTGCCATGAAGGTAGTTTTGTGAACTTTAGCTATTATATAATAGTATAAATGAATGACTAAAATCTTATAATACCCAATTTTATCTGTAATGCTTTATTCAGAAAGGAAAATATAGGAATAAGAATTTTGCCGCGGCTATGTAAGTTTTTGCCATTACGCTACTAGTACAAAAATACATGACTATGAATTCTTCACACATCATTTGGGTGATATAGAAGGAAAGCAATAGTCAGATTTTCGAAGCCAATCCAAACCAGACATACGGAGTATACCATTATGCATATTAGATCATTCATGTGGCTATATGTTGTTACTGCCAAGGTTTCAGGGTAGGCTTAAGGTGTTAATTACTGATGGAAAAATAAACAGAACATCCATCACTGATTTCATCAAATCGTCTTTTTTTGTTTATCGAATGCAGTCATCAAATCACAATGAGAAAAAAGTCACATATGTCGCTTGGTGTATTTCAAGTATAAACAACTTAAAAAGACAGCTCTTGTCATCCATAGGTACGATATAACTAATATAATATTAGCTTAAAAAATGCTTAATTAGTATAGTTAAATATTGCAACCTCACATTTGACTTCCTTTCCCTCGGTAGGATTATTATAACACTTGTTTTTTCAAATGATAAACTAATTAATTATCTTAACACAAGTAAGATCTTCTAATGATAAACTAATTGTTTCTTGTAGGGGTACCAATCTCACGCCTGAACCGTGAACCTGACACGATTATTAAATGGGTCGGGTTTCAATCTCGACCCAAACCCTGAATTTGACACATTTTGACACTAAGTGACATGACAAATTAACTCATTTCTAAACCTATTAAATGTATTAAAAAATAAAAAAAATTCACCTACACATCAAGCCTGGTACTAGAGTATTGATTTGTATAGGGGAAGGTGGTTCGCACTTGATCGGACCACTCTACCATTCTCTTCATGGGGTTGGAGAAGTTAGAGAGGGGTAGACATGATCCGATCACGTGAAGAACATCCTTACAGGTATACAAATCAGTGCTTTCGGACGAGGCTCTCTAAAATTTTTCTTAGCTTAATTTAAACAACCGTGTCAATGCTAGTTGAAATTATGGATAAATGGGCTGAGCCGGAATAACACACAACCTGGTTAGTATAGATCCGACCCGACATAAGATTGTTTCTAAATTCATAAAAACTTTACCAATTTTCAGAGGAGTGCCAACCAGCAATGTCGCCAACCTTCTCAAAGGCCAACTTCCACCTCAAAACCTGCTCCCATTTCTCCTGGAACTTGACTTCAAGGTCGCGAAAATCGTCCTCAAATGGTCCTTTTCGCCTTCTAACATCAATCGGGTCGACCCGGTAAAACACAGGGAGGAGCAGTCTACGTAACTTGAGGATCACTGTGAGCTCCTCGAGGCACCATCGAGAGTTTGCGTAGTTCCTCGAGATCACTGCAACGGCCGCGGCCGAGTCCTCGATAGCGCCAAGTAGAGTTGGCTCGATCGAGGACCCGCGATCCAAGCCAACGTCGTCAATGAACGTGCGCACCCCGTGCCAGTCGAGTGCAGCGTATAGCCGTTGCGTGAAATTGTGACGCGTGTCCACACAGCGAAAGGAGAGGAAGACGTTGTAGCGAAAGGTTAAGGGGTCCTTAAAATCCTCTGTTTAAAAAAAAAATTAATAATAAAGAGACAAAATTTTGAAAAAGAATTTGATTGATTGATAAATCATTATTTGTTCTTACAATGCTAGTGTTCTCTCCATTAAATAAGAAACATAGTCCTAGCCAAAATCGAATTAAACCTCAATTGTAATTGAATAACCTAAACCTATAGACATACTTGAATAAAATCCTAATAAAAATAGATTTCAAAGTAAAAGATTTAAAACCTTAAAGGTTAAGTGGTGGAGAACTAGGATGTGAGAAAGAGAAACAAAGAATAGAATGTGAGAGAAAATAAATACTCGAAAGAAGCAAAATTTCCTAGAACTCACCTTCTGTGTGCTTCAATATTTTGTTCCAAAACCCCAAAAGGCAAGATGTGTCTATCTTCGCCGTCAACAGAAGAAAGTTAATCACCAAACTCAATACTTCGTCATCATAACCAAACTGCCAATTATAACATCTCCACAACTCAAATTCCTTGAACAAACAAGAGATCTCTCAAAAAATTAACAATATATCCAAGACATAAAAGAAACCCGAAAACTCAACCTTTTACTAATCTAACAGATCCCCAAATAGTAAACCAATCAAGAATTGCTCAAAAATTACCTAAATGGTTGCTCGAACAACTTTGATCTTTGTTGGAATTCACCAAAATAATTCCGATCTTCAAGTAAATAAGGAGTTGGCTACACGAAAACACATAGGAAATGGATTGCCTCTTTGGAGATTTCTAAATCACTAGAACAAACAAGAACTTTCATTCAAAACTATAATATTTCGATTTCAACCATACATTAAAGCTACAAATCGAAGAGGAAGAAAAAAACAGAAACCCCACTATTTACTAATAAAAGAAACACGGAGTAGGGAAAAAGTGAAATATTTCATAAATACCTAATCAATTCAAGTGCTTCTTGTCAAATCTACCAAATAAAAAACTTAATCTAAAACCAACAAATAAGCTTCAAAAATGAAAAGACATAAAAAATCATCAAATAGGGGTCAAATTTCTTCGTTTCGGGTTCTGATAAAAAATACCCTTTTCAGGCACCCTAACAAAAGGAGAAGAAGAGAGGGAGATGACAAACGAAAAAGGGGACGACGAAGACATGTGAGTCCTCTAATGTGTCATGTAGTCTTCACTCTAGAGTCATGTTGCCCCAAAGGTAGGGATAAAGTAAGAAGTGTAGATAAGAAGACAACCACTTTGGGGTTAAACCATTTACTCCACTCCATAGAAGGTGCCAGGGTAGTTTTGGGTACTTAATTGTTTGTTTTTTTTGTAAACGCCAAACGATTACCTAATGACAACTTAGCCTTAAATTCATTCGCCTGGTACGCATCATTATTTATACAACTATGTTAATCACGACTTGGGTGATGACGTGCAACATATGGACGGTCTTAAAAAGTCTAATAAGAACGTGCGTTAAATGCCACTTGTATTGACACATCGTAGAAACTATATTTGTTGTAGTTGTGATTTTTTCCCAGATAATTGCTTAATTGTGGATGAGGTGAGCACAAGTATTTCAATGATCAAAGAAAAGGTTCGTTATAAACGAATTCTTGTTGTTAAAAGTTTTAAAATTGAGATAGAGCAACAAATTTTATTCTAAATCAGGGGGTGATGACCCTTAAATTGAAGAATTATAGCTCATGGAAGTGGCACGAGAAACTAAAAACACAAAAAATGTTAGCAAGCTTCTTTACTTACAATTCTTCCATAATATCTTTGTGTTTCAAATCTCTGAGTTTTGTGAGGCGGGGCACATATCTGTTATCCACTAGAAAAATCAGAGATGCTTTTTTTTTTTAATACTCGGTTAATCGGGCGGATTTAGGAATCCGATGATCCCCGGCAGGGCTGGGATGGATTTTCCCAAATCCGCTCGTTAACATCCCTAGTTTAGAGGCTAATAGGACTTGGGAGGCTTAAGGGGTGGAGTGTAGTGCTGAAAGACAAACTAGGCATCTAGCACTAGGCGCCCCAGCTTGTGGCTAAGGTGCGAGTCATTGGCCTTTACTGAAGTAGTTTGTTACTCTTGAAATTGGGTTTGGCGCAGAATTAGTGCACTCTTTTTTTATTGGACCTCCATGATCCTGGCAAAATGTCCCATGCAAAGAGTTGTACTACTTAAGGCAGGGTTTTTCACAAGCCAGGAAGCACTTTGCTTGATAATTGCTGTCATGAGAAACTTCGTATGTGCATCTGGTCATTGAATAGCTGATGTTCACTCTGCAAGCATGATTTTATTCTAGTTTGAGACACCCCAACAAATTCTACACCTTTTCAGCATCCAATCCTCGTAGCACATCAGCATAGTGCCACTTCAACTCGTCCACTTGACAACATGGACTGTCCCATATGCATGTTGACAACTCTGAGAGATCCAATTTTTTAAGTACAATATCATTCATGATCGCATAATAGAATTCAATCACAGATCACCTTCAGTAGTAGGCAACTAGGTGTAGTAGAACCAAACTATAGTGAACTTGTACCTAAGGAAAGGTAAGAATAGTTGGTGAAGTTGGACGATATGATCATGAATCATTTACAATAATAACTTCCGGGATATATTTTCATTCCCATTTGGATAAGTTGTGCTTCAAAGCAAATTGGCTACACAATTATTTGGTGTGTTGGGGAGCAAGAGTAAAACCTTAACTTTGCACTGATTTTGTTCCCAACTTAAATAGCTAACAAAATAGGCCTCGGGCAAATGTGAGATTATAGCATAGTCCACTTTTTGAGTCCTACAAATTCTCTTCAAATGAAAGACTTGGATCGGATATTAATGCCGCTTGATTTGACTTTGGCATAAAATGGCAAACTTCTGGTAGGGTCGCAAAATAGGAAAAGAGTGGTGGGAAAAAAAAAGTTTTGAGTAAATAATCAAATTAATTATTTGAAATAACAAATATTATTTAAAGCACCGACTATAGACCATGAGAGTTTCAGCATCCAATCCAACATTTGGTGTAGAAAATGTAAAATGTGACCGGGAGGTAAGGAATTGAATGAAGGCAAATCTTTCTCATGTGTGGATTCAAACTATTTGCCAAAGTTTAAAAGCAATGAGGTCAGGGAGAGTTGAAATAACACCTGTTCCAAATATGAACCTTATTATTTTTCTCTCAAAATTAGCACGAGAAGATCAAGTGTAGCCCCTCTTTAAGCCATTTGAATGCCAAATATAATGAACTTTGGGTTGATTTCGGATATTCTTAGGGAATGGAAAATTATCTAAGGATGTGTTTGGTTGCATGAAATCTTATGTCATGGAATTCATGAGAGGACCCATATATTTTAAGCTAATTTGAGGTATAACTGCATATCCACCATTTGATTATGTTATCAATTATGAGAATGAAAGTCCATGAACATGAGAATCATATGTCTTGGGGGATCAAGGAGTGAAATTCTCATGTTCATGGGACTTTCATTCCTACCATTAATCACAAAATCAAATAGTGGTCAAATGGTAGATGTGGAATAATATATCAATTTAACCTAAAATATAGGAATCCCTTTATTAATTTCCATAGCACGGGATTCCATGCAACCAAACACACCCTAAGAGAACAAAACAATAATAACTACCAAGATATCACATAAAAAGCCTCAAATCAATAATTGAAATACTGAAGATGGTGATCAATGAATTGACCGATACGATTGGTACTGCTTGCTTGTTAGATTAGCTGAAACAGGAGATTAATCATAAGTATTATTTGTTGAAGGTGGGTGGAAAGGATGTTCTCAGAGGTTTCTCATTTAAAGGCCTGAAGGATTTTTATATCTTGAGTAAGTCTAGGGGGCGAGGGCGGTGCGAGGGCCTTCTCTCACGTCGCCCTCACCCTCGCCCCCTAGAATCAGGGGTGATTCACATTTGTTCACTTCATGGACTTTTTGGGAAAATTTGGCCACTAATTATGTATGTGGTTGCATTTAAAATATCAAAACAGACAGATAATGTGTTATTATCGCTATTATTACCTGCTATTAATTTGTTGCAGTCAACAACAAAAAGGCTAGAACCAGCTAAGATTGTATCCATGAACATGTCTTCGGTCTGAGATAAACCTACGAAAACAATAGAAAAGGAAATGAAGGTCAGTGAAACCAGAAAGGGATACTTGACATTGAAGATGACCTGTGTCTTTTTTAGTTTTTCATTGTATTGTGTTGTATTGTATTCATGGGACTAAGAGAAAATTATTCTCTACAATTTTGTCGACCGTGTTGAATTTCAAGAGTTGAACCTGAAGATTTCAGCAATCAACTGAGCCCCAACAATTGTTTACCAAACTTTTACAAAGTTACTGTTATTGCATAGGTCTCAACAATATTATGTCATGAAATTAGCTATAAATTGTCAAAACACCGTCTGCATAATATACACATACATGAAGAACACACGTATCCAGTGGTGATCATAGAATTCACAGACAGTGAATTACGAACTAATGAGTGAAAAATTAATGATTTTACTTCGTTCTAGAGAAAAGATCCACAAATGGGGTGTATGTATGTTGAAGTTTGAAAAGTCTTGTAGGACTTTTGAAACAGAGGACAATTCCGGTTGAATGATTTAAGGAGACAATAAGAAGGAGAGGTTGTAGCTGGATCCACAAATGGGGTGTATGTATGTTGAAGTTTGAAAAGTCTTGTAGGACTTTTGAATCAGAGGACAATTCCGGTTGAATGATTTAAGGAGACAATAAGAAGGAGAGGATGAAAACGATTTTTTGCTTCCAGTAAACAGCTTTCGTACAGAGTTTATTGCAAACAGTTCTAGTTTTCTCTGTTTACTTGCTGTTATATTTCCTGGTGATTCCGAGCAAATAAGGAGATTAAGGGTGATTTGTATACCGTTCAATTTTTGAACGAGACAGAGATTCTGGGCTGTTTTATCCTGGGGACGGCGGGGCTACAAAACTGCTTGCACAATTTTGGGCAGAGCCGCGAAACGTCTTAAAGAGAGCGACCTAGTCCGCGACTCAACCCAAGTAAAATTGGTACAATCGTTCCTTCCTTTTAATTAGAATTTACAGCATATTTTTCCAACAACTTTAAGACGATTTTCTATGACTGCCATGAATTCAATTACTGAAATTGCTGCAAAAGACCTGAATAGGCCCTTTAGTTTTGAGGGCCAACACTTTAAAAGATGGAGACAAAAAATGCTGTTTTTTCTTACAACACAAAAGGTTGCATATGTCTGTGATACTGAAAAACCAATATTGCCTGCTGAACCTACTGAAACCCAAACTAAAGAATTAGACCGTTGGATTGAAAATGATTTTTTATGTAAAAATTTTATCCTGAATGGTCTGTCTGGTGATCTTTATGATTATTACTGTTCTGAACAAACTGCAAAAGATATTTGGGAAGCTCTTAGAAAGAAATATGACACTGAGGAGGCTGGCACAAAGAAATATGATGTCAGTCGCTATCTGAAATTTCAATTGACTGATGATAAGTCTGTGGAAACCCAATCACACGAGCTTCAAAAGATTGCTCATGAAATTATATCTGAGGGAATGACGTTAGATGAGCAATTTCAAGTAGCTGTTGTGATAGACAAATTGCCCCCTAGCTGGAAAGATTTTAAGAATGTCCTTAGGCATAAAACTAAAGAGTTTTCCCTAGAAAGCCTGATTACCCGACTTCGTATTGAGGAGGAAGCCAGGAAACAATATCAGAAAGAGGAAGTTCTGATTATTTCAAACTATAAGAAGTCTACCCCTGTTTCTCTGAAACCCAATGGGAAGACAATGAAAAATCAGAATAACAATAAAAATCGGAACCATCAGAATCGGAACCAGCAGAACCGGAACAATCAGAACCGCAACCATCAGAATCAGAATCCTCCGCGAAATCAGAATGGACAAAAACATCCCTCCAAGAATGATTCAGCACAGTTCCTTTGCTACACCTGTGGTAGGCCAGGGCATATGGCCAGGAACTGCCGGAATGGATCTCGCCCTGCACCTCAGGCGAACCTAACCGAAGACCAACTAATTGCCATGATCTCTGAGATCAATTTTGTTGGTGGATACGAGGGATGGTGGGTTGACACTGGTGCTTCTCGACATGTCTGCTATGATCGAGAAATGTTCAAGTCCTATTCTGAAACTGAGGACAAGAAAGTGTTGTTGGGTGATTCCCACTCCACTATAGTTGCTGGAACTGGAACAGTAGAACTGAAGTTTACCTCTGGAAAGACAGTTATCCTGAAAGACGTCTTGCATACTCCAGATATGAGAAAGAACCTAGTTTCTGGTTTTCTTCTGAACAAGGCTGAGTTTACTCAAATTATAGGGGCTGATTTATACACCATTACAAAGAATAATGTATTTGTGGGGAAAGGGTATGCTACTGATGGAATGTTTAAGCTAAATGTTGAAGCGAATAAAATTTCTAGTTCTGCTTACATGTTGTGCACTTTTAATATCTGGCATGCTAGACTTTGTCATGTTAATAAACGTATTATTAAAAACATGAGTAACTTAGGACTAATTCCAAAATTGTCCTTAAATGACTTTGAAAAGTGCAACTATTGTAGTCAAGCAAAGATAACCAAAACACCACATAAATCTGTAGTTAGAGAATCTGAACCTTTAGATTTGATACACTCAGATATATGTGAACTCGATGGTATCTTGACTAGAAATGGAAAACGTTATTTTATTACGTTTATTGATGACTGTTCTGATTATACTTTTGTTTACTTGATGAAAAATAAAAGTGATGCCTTTGACATGTTTAAATTATTTTTGACTGAAGTTGAAAATCAATATAATAGAAAGATTAAGAGACTTAGGAGTGATAGAGGCACTGAATATGATATCAGTACTTTCATAGAGTTCTATAATTCTCAAGGAATTATTCATGAAACAACTGCACCATATTCTCCTGAGATGAATGGCAAAGCTGAAAGGAAAAATAGAACTCTTACCGAGTTAGTAGTTGCCATAATGCTTAACTCCGGTGCTGCATCGCACTGGTGGGGAGAAATCATCTTGACAGTCTGTTATGTGTTAAATAGAGTCCCCAAATCGAAAAGTAAAACATCCCCATATGAGATTCTGAAAAATAGACAATCAAACCTGTCTTATTTGAAAACTTGGGGTTGTTTAGCTTATGTTAGAATTCCTGATCCTAAAAGGAACAAGCTTGCTAGTAGGGCATATGAATGTGCATTCATAGGATATGCCATGAATAGCAAAGCTTATAGATTCTATAATCTTAAAGATCAAGTTATTATAGAATCAAATGACGTTGACTTTTATGAAGATAAATTTCCTTTTATTTCGAGGAATAGTGGGGGTACATCCTCAAATAACGTACCCTTGATCAGGGTTAATGAAACTGATAAAGCCACAGAATCTGAGCCAAGAAGAAGTAAACGGAAACGAACTTCTAAAAACTTTGGCCCCGATTACTATGTCTTTTCAGTCGAAGAGGATCCCCTTAGTTTTCAAGAGGCTCTATCCTCTATAGATGCCAATTTTTGGGAAGAAGTTATCGATGATGAAATGTATTCTCTTGAGTCTAACAGAACCTGGCACTTAGTTGATTTGCCACCTGGTTGCAAGTCAATAGGATGTAAATGGATATTTAAGAAGAAATTGAAACCCGATGGTAATGTTGACAAGTTCAAAGCTCGTCTCGTAGCCAAAGGGTATAGACAGAGAGAAAATGTTGATTTCTTTGACACATATTCTCCTGTAACCAGAATTACATCTATTCGAGTGTTAATTTCTCTTGCTGCAATACATAACCTAGTTTTGCACCAAATGGACGTTAAGACTGCGTTTCTTAATGGCGATTTGGAAGAAGAAATTTACATGGACCAACCTGAAGGTTTTGTTATTCCAGGACAATAACACAAAGTTTGCAAACTAGATAAATCACTGTATGGTTTGAAATAAGCTCCAAAACAATGGCATGAAAAATTTGATAACCTTGTCATCGCACATGACTTTAAAGTGAACAAAAGTGACAAATGCATTTACTATAAAGCTGAAAATGGCATTTGCACTATAATATGTCTGTATGTGGATGACTTACTTATCTTTGGTTCTAATATCCATGCCGTGAATAAAGTGAAAGCTTTATTGTGTGCAAACTTTGATATGAAAGATCTTGGAGAAGCGAGTGTAATCCTTGGTATCAAGATTACTAGGTCTGAAAAGGGAATTTCTTTGGATCAATCTCACTATATCGAGAAGATCCTAAATAAATATAATTACTCTGACTGTAAACCTGCATGTACTCCTTATGACTCTAGTGTAAAGTTGTTCAAGAACACCGGTGACGGTGTTAGACAATCTGAGTATGCGAGCATCATTGGTAGTCTTAGATATGCTACCGATTGCACTAGACCCGACATAGCTTACGCTGTTGGATTACTATGCAGATTTACAAGTAGACCTAGTATTGAGCATTGGCATGCAATTGAACGGGTCATGAGGTACCTGAAGAGGACTAAGAACCTCGGATTACATTATCAGAAGTTTCCCGCTGTCCTTGAAGGATATAGCGATGCTGATTGGAACACCCTTTCAGATGACTCCAAAGCCACCAGTGGCTATATTTTCAATATAGCCGGTGGAGCTGTTTCTTGGAAATCAAAGAAACAGACCATTTTGGCACAGTCCACGATGGAGTCAGAGATTATAGCACTAGCCACGGCTAGTGAAGAAGCAGGTTGGTTGAGAAACCTGCTAGCAGAGATCCCTTTATGGGAAAGACCGATTCCAGCTGTCTTGATCCATTGCGATAGTACCGCGACTATTGCAAAAATACAGAACCGTTATTACAACGGCAAGAAACGACAAATACGTCGTAAGCACAGCACAGTTAGAGAGTTTCTATCTACTGGTGCTGTGAGAGTGGATCATGTACGAACTGATGCGAACTTGGCTGATCCTTTAACGAAAGGATTAGCTAGAGAGAAGGTTTTCAAAACCTCGAAAGGAATGGGACTATTGCCCTTAGTTTGATGAGTTATTCACGATGGTAACCCAACCTATAGACTGGAGATCCCAAGAAATAGGTTCAATGGGTAATAACAAGTCGTGAATGATATGATGTGAATCATGCTGACAAAATAGCAATCCCATTCCTAGATTAAAGCATGAATTCCTGAAGCGATAGTAGGATGAGTTAAAAACTCTTAATTTGGTCTATACTCTATGTGGAGTGGAGTACCTAGCTACAGGAGTACTCTTGATAGACTCACCTAAGTGATTGTGGAAGTTTGGCCGCTTCCTATGGAATTTGTGGGCAAAATTCCTAGAGCCTTCACTACACTGGGATATACGTGCATGGCCGTAAAGCACGGGCTTTTTAGACTTCACCCTGGTAAGGTTGTGCGTGTAATGTCTGTTAGAGATAGAGTTCAAAACTACAAGTTACTCTAGTATATTCTAAAGCATGAACACTACGCAAGAGTTCAAGTCGAAAGACACTTTTGTTTATGCACAATCTTATATTTTAAAGATTGCTCGATGAAAATTGTTTTTAAAAATCCAAGTGGGGGATTGTTGCAAATTTGGCTTTTTAAAAATAAAAAAAAATATGTGTTTACCTGATTTTGAACCCTGGACCTCCCTCTCCTATTTTGATCTTTGAACCACTCTCTATTTTATAGTCTCATATCTACTATATATCTCTTTGAGGTAGAGTATATAAGAAGATAGTTAGGACTTGGGTTTGGACCCCTTGGGGGTACCACTCTTTTATGAGGAGGGGAGAGATAGGCCCTCGCGCCCGCCGCCGTCCGTCGGGTCGGGTCGGGTCGGGTATATACAAAAACAATAGAGTTGATGAAAACGATTTTTTGCTTCCAGTTTATGCTTTGTACAGAGTTCTTGCAAACAAGCTTTTCGAGTTTCTGCTTTCAGTAAGCAAAATTGGTACAATCTATCCTTCCTTTTAATTCGAATTTACAGCATATTTTTCCAACATCAACCAATACCAATACCCATCTTTGCTCTGCAGCTGATACCATCTCTTCAGGTCAATCTCTCTTTTCAAACCAGACCCTTATCTCTAAAGATGGCCACTTTGCACTGGGTTTCTTCACACCAGGTAGCTCTTCCAACTACTATGTAGGAATCTGGTACAATAAAATCTCTCTTCAGAACAAAACTTATGTTTGGGTCGCCAACAGAGACAACCCCTTGACTGACCAAACTTCTTCTGAGTTTAAACTCTTGGAGAATGGCACTCTAGCCTTGTTAAACCCGTCAAAAATTCCAATTTGGTCTACGAATTCGAATTCCAGTGCCTTGAATTCCTCCGAATTACTTCTTGGGGACGATGGGAATCTTGTTCTGAGAGAGCGGTCGAATGCATCTGATGTGTTTTGGCAGAGTTTTGATCAACCCACTGACACCTGGTTGCCCGGTGGAAAGTTAAGGTATGACAACATAACCAAGACACCTGTATTTCTCACTTCTTGGAAAAATTCGCAAGATCCTGCTAAAGGGATCTTCTCCCTGCAATTAGATCCAATTGGAAAGCAGTATTTGATATATAGAAATCATTCAGAAAGGTATTGGACCAGTGGGCCTTGGAATGGGCAGATCTTCAGCTCGGTTCCTGAGATGAGGCTAAACTATATCTATAACTTCAGTTTCGTTGAGAATGAACGTGAGAGTTACTTCACTTATTCTGTTTATAACCAGTCTCAAAACTCTCGATTTGTGATGGATTTGTCCGGGCAAATTAAACAACTTACATGGTTGGATAGTTCCCTGAAGTGGAACTTGTTTTGGTCTCAACCAAGACAGCAATGTGAGGTTTACGCCTTTTGTGGTGCTTTCGGTAGCTGCAATCAAATAGGTTTGCCCTTCTGTCAGTGTTTACCAGGTTTCCAACCGCGCTCTTCCAGAGATTGGAATGATCTCAGTGATACTTCTGGTGGGTGTGTGAGGAAAACCCCTGTGCAATGTGATGGGAAAGATGGGTTTTTGCTAATGCCTAAGATGAAGTTGCCAGAAAAGCCAGTGTCTTTGACAGCTGGAAGCGCTGAGGAATGCGAAGCTGCTTGCTCAAAAGATTGTTCTTGCAATGCCTATAATTTCCGTGGTGGGTGTTCGATATGGAATGTAGATCTTCTAAATCTTCAACAACTATTTGATGATGATAGTGAAGGAAGAGATCTCTATGTCAGACTTGCAGCTTCTGAGATCAAGAGTCTTGCTGGTAAGAAGAAGGGATCAACTATGGGGATTATTATAGGGGTCGTTGCAGGTAGTATAGTATCCCTTGGCCTTGTTTTGTTACTAGTGTGCAGGTGGCGAAATAGAAGATCGGTTGGATCAACAATGACAATGGAGGGATCGTTGGTGGCATTTACTTATAAAGACTTACAGAATGCAACGAAGAATTTCTCTGAGAAGTTGGGAGGTGGAGGTTTTGGCTCTGTCTTCAAAGGGACATTACCAGACTCAACAATCATAGCTGTCAAGAAGCTCGAAGGCTTCAGTCAAGGAGAGAAGCAATTCAGAACCGAAGTGAGCACTATCGGGACAATACAGCATGTGAATCTTGTTCGCCTACGTGGGTTCTGTTCTGAAGGCGCCAAGAGATTGTTGGTGTATGATTACATGCCTAACGGCTCTCTAGACTCATATTTGTTGCAGCTAAACGACTCCAAGATTCTAAATTGGAAGACACGATACCAAATTGCACTTGGAACGGCTAGAGGATTGGCTTATCTCCATGAGGAATGCAGAGACTGCATTATACACTGTGACATCAAGCCAGAGAACATACTCCTGGAAGCTGATTTGTGTCCGAAGGTTGCAGATTTTGGTCTTGCAAAGCTTGTCGGTCGAGAGTTTAGTAGGGTCCTAACAACAATGAGGGGAACTAGGGGCTACCTTGCACCAGAATGGATTTCAGGAGTAGCCATTACTGCCAAGGCTGATGTTTACAGCTATGGAATGATGCTTTTTGAACTTATCTCAGGTAGAAGAAATGCCGAGCCTTCAGATGACGGAAAAGTCGTCTTCTTCCCTACTTGGGCTGCAAACAGAATAGCTGCAGGCGAAGGAATCCTCTCCCTGGTGGACAGAAAGTTGGATGGTGAAGCTGATGTCATTGAACTTACAAGAGCCTTTAGAGTTGCTTGTTGGTGCATACAAGATGACGAGTCTCATAGGCCAGCAATGGGGCAGGTAGTTCAAATTCTTGAGGGGGTAAAGGAGGTGAATCCTCCTCCAATTCCAAGAACTCTTCAAGTTCTTGTGGAGAACGAAAATGAGATACGTTTCTTCTCGGAGTCATCCTCCAGCCAAAACTCGCGAACACAGACTAATCCCTCATCTACTTCTTCTCAAACCAAGAGTAGCGCATCATATACAAGTTCTAAACCTGAGAGAGAATAATGTTGGAAGAAATACTCAACCAGATCATTTCCATCAAGGGAGGTCTGCAGCAGTCTCTTTTGCATCCTAGAATGCTTGCAATATCTATTAGCTTCATATTTGTGATGCTTTGAAGTTGTGTATATTATTATGTAGGCCTTAGCTTTTGGAAATTCCAGTTCTGTTATTCTTATGCAGGCATTAGCTTTTGGAAATTCTAGCTCTGTTACTGTATTGAATAGGTTAATAGCACCATGTTATGGATTAGTCTTACTAACCGTAAGATATCCCTATTCAATGCAACAGAAATCAAAAGCAAGCAATCAAAACAATGGAAGATAAATAAATCGAAAATGCTAGGAAATCATGTTTTTGTAACCAGGTTTTGTAACCATGGTGACGTGGCGTGATCTTGAAAGAATGATGAAATCCCTAAAGTGTTTATGTGTATCTCGAGGTTGTAAAAACATCTTTTAACGATGCCACATCATCCTGGTTACAAAACCTGGTTCCCTAGCCTCACTCTAAATAAATAAATAAAATATATATAACGTGGTTTGATATCTTCAAGGGTAAAAGTTAAATTTGATATCTCATTTTAGCCAAAAGCTAAACTTAGGGATCCCTTATTTCTTCATCACTCCAACTACATTCTCTACTTTAATTTTTCATCATTATTAAAATAATCTTCCACTTTTTATATTAATTTAATTTACTATTATTAATTTCAAGTTAATATAATTATACTATTATTAATTTAAATTATACTATTGATGCAGTCGTTTTTCGCTCTCTGCTTTGACCTTAACCTGTAAATCTGCTGACCTGCACAAGGAACTCACGTGAGCCACGGAACACTGTTGTGGTGGCTGATGGCACTCCGATGCTAAAGTTAGACAGAGATATGAGGAAGGTGTAATGCTGTAAACAGAAAATTTGCAGTGTACCTTAGCTTACTAAGCTCATGTCTTATTTATAGTATAGGAGTTCTGGTTCGACCAAGCCATTGATGGCGTAGTTTAGGAAAGAGGATCTTCGTGGAGATCCTTATCTAATTAGGAGTCGTGCTGCAGAGGGAATTTTCCATGTTAGCCGTGTACTCCTAGATTCGCGGGAGATAGTTCTCATTCCGAGAGTTGTCTATGGGTAGAAATCTCCTTAAGTGACATATACTCTGAAATCCACTTCATAGTTGGAAGCAAGGAGCCGTTGTAATTGCCCGCCAGAAGCCGATCCTCGAAATACTTGCCTTAACAGGGCTTACGGGTATTGAGGATAGCCGTGAGACAAGTGGGACTAGCAGACTGTAAGAATTCGGGTCCGTTTGACGGACTGCATTGTGTGGGCTTAGAATCGCCTGGGCCGAATCAGTGTTGGGATGACACTAGGGCCTATATTTCTTCAAGATCATCATGACACGTGTACGACACAGAGTTGGGACTATTTTGGTGTATCATTAGCTACTCCCCCGAGTTAGTGAGCCATCACATCGGTTCGCTAAGTCATCTCTTGAACAGATACGCCGCTCATGATGATTGAGTCTGAATCGTTGCTTGAGCCGCATGCTTCATTAATTGAACATCGGTTTGGTGGAGAAGAGGCGGGAATCCCATCCCTATTTAGGTCATCCTTTGTGTGGATACTAACTTTTATATTTTCTTGCTTTTAGAGATCTTGCTATATCTATTCATCTTCTTCATGGCTCAGCAAAACCTTCTTGATGATTGATGATGCAACGTTGACCAAGGGCCTTGAGTTTTTCGAAGACAAGTTATTTTCTTAATCGGGCCTTATTGAAATCTGTACGAAGTTCATGGTCCCTGAGGACCTGCCATTGTATGCTCTGAAGGATGACCAGACGCCAATGTCGCCACCAGCGGGGTTCATCTGCTTGCATCATGGGATGCTCCAAACTGGAGTCTGTTTCCAGTTCTTGATGTGATTTGGAACTTCTTAGACTACCTTGGAATTCTTTTGGTCCAGTTGGGGCCTAATGGGTACAGGATTGTTCTTCTCATTTTGATTAGGGCGAAGGAAGCTAGCGTCCGCGTGACTCCGTGAGTGATTCAGTTGCTGACTTCTCCTCGGTTGAAAAATAACGCTGTTTGTAAAATGACGTCACCGCTTGCTTTGAGAATCTGCCTGATGACTTCAAGTTCTGGCAGAAGTATTGGTTCTTGGCTCCTGCAGATTCAAAGTACTTCCAGTTCAAGGGTCGCCCGCTCGAACGAGAGTTCAAGCCACTTCGTAAGTATAGTTTTTTCTTCTGATTCCATCACACTTGATTGTATGCTAATCGTTGCTCGTGTTTCCTCGCAAGACGGTTTCCTATTATTCCTCTTACCCAAAGGAGCGAAACACTATGTGGTGGATGTCATATGTGTCACCAACCTTATTCGCAGTAGGCTGTGGGACAACTGGCATGTGGCCCCCACTATTTATCGATCATCGCGAGTCAAGTTTAAAGGTGGGGCCCCTTCTAGAAAAAGGAAAGCCTCCAGAACCAAGGCTCTTGTCTTGTCTAACACGGAGGAGCCGTCTGAAACGCTTGCCTCTTTGTGAGCTCGAAGAAGTCCCATGTTAGAACTGAATCGTCTTCAAAACGATCTGTTCCAATAAGTGAAAAGCGTGAGTCTAATTGGTCCGTCGGGGCGGAGGTCGATGTATCCGGTTGGGAGAATGACCACCTGCGATTAACAGGGGTTGAAGATATATTGAATCTTAGTACCACGCAGGTGGAAGCTCTGAGCGAGTAGTTGATGCTAGCTACAATGGCGGCTTCTGTTGGCGTCGATCCGCCTAGGACCGTTCCGCTAGAAGGTTCTTGTGAGGATCTGCTTGAGGTTCTGGAATCTGATCGTGTTGTTTGCGGGCCATCCAATAATGGTAGTGGTGACACGGGCCAAGTTTCTCATAGTCCTCATCGTTCCCTGTCTCTCTCC
This sequence comes from Berberis vulgaris, assembly GCA_963556465.1. Taxonomy (NCBI): domain Eukaryota; kingdom Viridiplantae; phylum Streptophyta; class Magnoliopsida; order Ranunculales; family Berberidaceae; genus Berberis; species Berberis vulgaris. Next base: position 96,884,941 of record OY747128.1, read on the forward strand.
AGGCGGTATCTCAAGGTGTTGGAGGTCCGTTGGACAACTCGCTTCCTCCCCTTCTTCCGGATCCTGCTAAGTCGTCTAGCATTAAGGGTGTCGGTTGCTGGTGACAAAGGAAAGGCCGCAGAGCAATGGTGACTACAAAGGGTGGTGTTAGCGTAATACCTCATTCGGGAGAGCTTCATCCAGACGCGCGGATAAGTTTGTTTGCCCCGGACTTAGTAAAGATGAACACTCAGGTATGACATCAGGAAGTTGATGTGGACTACGCTTCGAAAAAGCATATAAGCAGGCGTCATAGCTGGCTGATGGATCACGCCCCAAAACTCGAGGATGATACAATATAAGGGTGTATGGATAAAGGTTTAAAGTACCTTATGCTGGGAATGTCTCATTTGAGCCAGGTGGCCATTGTTGGGATGGAAGTTGAGGCGGCCCATGAGAGGGTGTACACCATGGAACGTGTATTCTCGCACATGCAGGTGTTGTATTCTGACGCGCTTTGTGAGATTGAGCTGCTGAGGAAACAGGCTGAGGATAGGAGGTTGGAACGATCAACCATTTTTGCTAAGGCACAGGGGGTTCGTCTGGATGCCCTCGAGTCTGATTTAGCAGAGGCGAGGTCTGCGAGAGACAGAGACAGATTTTGGCAGGAATTGAATCTGGCTCATCGTGATTTGGAGGTCGCACAGGAAGCTAGGGCCAAGGCGCATTCTGAACTGCGGTCCCTTGCTGAGGAGAATAATTTGAAAGAGACTGATTGGGCTGTTCAGAAACAACAATTGGAGTTCGATGTGATGCAATGCTTGGGAGGTGAGGAAGGCCAAGGACCAGCTCGAATTGGAGACACATGAGCTTAGTGTTGTAAATAGCAGTTTGACTACAGAGCAATCTCAGGTTGATGCGCTGATAAACAAATTGGAGTGTGAACTTGCTGATGCGAAGGCGTGCGAGGGATAGCTTCTTCAGGAACAAGGCAAATGTGAACTCCGCTGGGTTGTACATGATAGATTGGAGCTGCTGGCGCTGATGAAGGAGGAGCATCTGGAATGGGACCTTGACCGCTATAAGAAGATATTGTATGTAGACTTGTCAGTGGCTTTCGCGTCATCAGATGAAGAGGGTGGTTCAGATTCTGATGCCCAGGCTTCTGCGCGTACGAACGCAACTCCTGCTCCCTCTTCCATTAAGCTTAGCACTTTTGTTTCTGTACCTTCTCCTGATAAGGAGTGACCTTTGCACATTTGTACCTTTTTTTTGTTTCGACTGTTTAATGAAAATAGGTATATATTGAATGCGCTTTGTATCATTTTGTGCTCGCTGTTCCCATTGTGTATTTTCCGTTTTGTTTCGGCGTTTTATTTTGGCATAGGCTGGTTGGATCAATAGGGAGTTGAGTGGTTTGTCTGCTGTTGAGAGTTAAAACATTTGCGTTGCGAATGACTCGGAGTCACGTCCAATAGTGGGCGTTCGTGAATGGTTGAAGAGCGGCTGCACTGCCTAGTTGTGGCCCATTTTCAAGGTAAGCCACTGGGGGCTCGTTTTGTCTATCTGACCGTCGGTCGCAGTTACTAACATGAGTGAATTGTCGTAGTCAAGCACATGCATCGTAATTAGAGTGTTTGTTCCGATTCAGGTTTCATAAGCTCGGGCTGGCATTCCATGTAGCAGTCGTTCGCACGTGGAGGGACGATTTATGGGTCGGCATGAGCGTCCTTTGCTGATAATAGAATGTCAACCCGTGTGAGTGTGAAGACGCTGCTTGAACTGTGTTTTGTCTTTGGGCCGCTATTTTGAAAGAGAGCGACAGTCGCGTGGCGAGTCGTCTAGGACTCCCACCTTTTGTACCATCTATGTCTGAGCATGGTGGACTACAGGTTCAGGGAGCGAGGATTCAACGATCATGGTCTGTTGAAGAGCGATGATCACGTGGCGAGACATCGACATCATTTCGGGACTGACTAGCCTCCCACCTTTCAAACTATCTACACCCGTACATAGCGGCTACAAGTTTGAGATAAGGGGGTTCGGCGACTAGGCTGAAAGCAGTGGTCCTGTGGCGATCCATTGAAATTAGTTCAGGACTGACTAGGCTCCCACCTTCCAAATGATCTACACCTGTGCGCATCGAGCTACAAATTTGAGAGTTTTCGGCGACCATGGTCTGTAAAAGAGTAGTGGTCCCTTGGCAAGCCATCGGAATCAGTTCGGGACTGACTAGGCTCCCACCTTCTAAACCATCTACGCCCGCGCAATGGGGCTACAAGTTCAAGGTTGGTAATTTGGCGACCATGGTCTGTAGAACAGCAATGGTCCCATGGCGAGCCGTCGAAATCAGTTCGGGAGTGCCTAGGCTCCCACCTTTCAGACCATCTACACCCGCGCAATGGGGCTACAAGTCTGGGCTTTGATCAGAAGCTGTTGTCACCAGTTAGGCTTACCTGATCGGGTTCGGCGACCATTGTCTGCGAAGAGAACAGTGGTCCCTAGCAAGTCGTCGTCACCAAGCGTGACAGCGCTGATTAGACTCCCAATTTCTAAACCATCGGCATCCGCGCTAAGCGAACTAGGTGTCGGGGAGGACCGAAAGTCGTCATCGTCAGCTAAGGTTGACTAAGTTTTCCCGACCAGGTGAGACTCTGCCAACTGAGGGCGTGCGAGCCTGTATCTGCGAGCGGAATGCATTGTGTGGATGAGTTATGAAGAGACACCTGGCAGTAAGCAGGTGTGATCCATGTGTCAGGAATAAGTAGAATTTTTCATGCTCGTGTCAGGCACGTGGTAGAATACTATTTGAATAGTGGGCCGAGCCCAAGGGCCTGTAGAGTGAGATCTATGGTTATCTGTTCGCAATATGCTACATGTACGGCGTATATCGCGTGGTAGCACGTGTACGGTATGGATTGTGAGACGGTTGAGTATCGGTTACTCCCCCTCAATTAATGGGGTTGGATGCAGCCCCGTTGATTAGACGAATGTGAACCTGCGCTGTATCCTTGGAAACCATCGTCTCCTCGTTTCCCATACGATATTCAATGCTGACAGTTAATTTTGAAGCACCCGTTTGGTGAGCCATTATTTTTATATAATGGTGTTCCTCCATCGTTGTAGGCATTATCTTCTGCAGAATGTATCTCCTGTAATGTTCTTACTTGAAGAGAATGCTTCGGGTTTTCCAAATGTCGAAGAGATATCTCCATCATTGGAGTCTTCCAATGTTCTGACATTTGCGCCGATGAGGCACGGTGAGAATCGTGGTTATGTGTGGTCACCTGCCCTAGGTGAGCACCTAGTTGTTTCATTGAGATTCCGTGATTTCTTCTCATATTGTGGAAAAGAAGTATAGACTCACTCCCAAGGGATGAGTCTATCGTTTATGCACTGGTGCCTTGTCGCTGCTCTAGAGTGCTTAATTTCATAGATAACACCAGCGCCCAACTCCGGAGTGGTTGCCTCCACCACTTCTCGATTAACCCCACTATCTCACCTTGCGCTGGATTTTGGGATCTCGGGACGGAGAAGAGTTGGACATGGTCCACTGGATTGGCCCATGGACTTCTAAACGCCCTTCTCATCTCTGCAGCGAAAAGGTGCACTCTACCTGTACCAACCTGATACTTGTCCCAAGTTCACCCAGCGATCGGATTGAGCGTGTGAGTTGGCTGTATCTGGTTGTGGCTTGTCGCGGGGCCCCCGATTGCTGATTTTGTACCACCTTAGACCATATTTGAGGGTTGTGTCAGCAGGAGCTATGTTGTTTCTCGCAGATAGCGTGCATCAGAGAGTCTGCATTGTCTATTTTGGGTACCTCTGCTCTTTCTGACGTCGGACTATTTAAGCTAGATTTTACTTTGTGTTGCATCATATTCGGATGCTCGTAGTATGTAGTCTTTAGTATTCGTCTCAGGGCGCCCGTTGTTACATCTTTCTTGTAATCAATAGAATGTGTTTGTGTAATTCTCTCCTTATTTATTAAATGATTGCAAATCACATAAGTTTCTAAGAAGTAAACTTTACATTGACTATGGAAAAGAAAATAAACAACTGAAATAGACTGATTGTTGGTGTAGATAAGTCGACCCAACTCTGAAGTGAATTCGCATGGCCCTTGTTGGATAGTTGATACTTTCAGCGGACTGTTGAGCTTCCCTGATGTCACTAGGCTACTAAAGAGTAAAACTTGTGTGGGAGTTAATCTCCACGCCGACGGAATGTCGTGGGGTTGTACTCTCTCCTGCATTGACCTCTCCGTTCTGCTGGGTTGAAGAGCGGATTGTTTTTGTCCCGCTTGATTGTTCCCCATTTCTGAAATTTGTGCGTTCACAATCGCAGGATTTGACTCTGATTCAGGTTGCATTGTAGGATCCGATTGGATCTGGGAACATTCTATTTGCTTTAATGCGGCATAATGGCAACCTCGTGCCATAAGTCGATCTCCACGTAGCATTCCTTCAGAGTGGTTAGCAGTGCACTTAATGCATTGGTGAAAGGTGGAGACTTCGGCCATCTGGTGGAGCCATGGTCTTCCCAAGATAAGGTTGTAGGTAGACGGCGCGTCTACTACCATGAAGTCCAGAAATAAAACCTTTCTGAGTTGTGGTTGTCCTGCCACTACTGCTAACCTTATCTTTCCGATTGGAAAACATTTTCTTTGCTGAATCAGATCAGCGGGTAGTCTGAGGACGTCACGTTATCTTCCTCATGGTCCATACTACGGAACGCGTTGTAGAACAAGACGATGAGCGAGTTCCCAGTGTCTACTAGAACTATTTTTACCTCCCACTTTGCAATGGAGATCAAGATGACTAGGGTGTCATTATGCGGCGCTCGAGCTCCTTCGAGGTCCTTGTCTGTAAAGGTCTAGGTGGGAATGGGGCTCTACGCCCTCGAGTAGCAAGCACGTCTGTCCTCATCGTGGGCTGTGTCTGCATTTCCAGTAGAGTCCGCTTGCGAGACCTGTTTGACTGATAAAATTTGAGAGTTAGAGATTTAGAGTCTTGAAGAGGAGGAAGTCTGACCTTTGTGTGGATATGGGTCAGTTGCACAATTCGGTTCAGATTGCCATGTACAGTGCGACTTGCACTTTGTAATTTCAGGTTCTTTTAAACTTTGGGATCTTACTTTTTTGAAGAATATCTAGTCGAAGGAGTTTTTTTTATGTGCGCAGATCTTGATTGTTAGACTATGTAACTAATTTACCTGGCTTAGGACTTACTTGGTTGCTGTGTTTAATCATGTCAAAGCTTGTTGAGGAGTAATAACTTGTAAATATGAATGCAGCTGGTTGGGTTGGCCAAAAGGATTGATGTGGGTCGTGGATAACAATCAAATTGCATGGGGAGATTTAAGGAGTTTTATCTGTTTGCAACTAGTGCTATTGCATGGGCTAGCATTATCTTATTGCAATTTGAACAAAGTTAATAACAAAGTAAACAAATTTCCTCAAGATAGTAGGATGACAATGGAACTAGTAGTCCAAACACCAGTAGGTAAAAGGTGGTCGATAGATGATGTAATTGAAGATTTGAAATCAATACCTGATATGTTGTTGATTTGTTTGGATTGGATGATATATTAGATTAGAGGGGAAATGGAGACTCTGGTGGAGTGGGTTTTAGTGTGAAGGTTTGGTATTTTAAGATTTAGGGACAAATGCCTGCTAGGGGATTATGGTGGTAGCTGAAATTAGGGTGTATTGGTTTTGTTGTGCGGACTGAAGCATGGTTTGCTTGGGATTGTGTTACAGGCTACAACTAGGATGTTTCCGGTTGAGTTTGGAGAAGGCTACGACTGGCCTTAGATGGTGGGTTTAGTAGATTTTCGAAGTTGCTTGTAACTGTATTTAATGTTTTTTTTTAACCAAATTAAGCGGGCGTTTCAACTGAGTTTTGAATGTTTTACTAGTTGATTTAGGGGGATGTTTCAGTTGGTATACATTGTTGTATGAATCAGTCCAAGCTGTTTGTTTCAGCTGAATTTAGAGTTTTCTTTTATTAAGTTCCATGCTTCGATTTCTACAGTTTGATGGATCTAAAAGGAAAATCCCTTTTGTGATTCTCTTGCATTTTAGTTGTTTACTTTGCCTTAAAGGAGTTGGTATAAATGCAACCCTTGTGATGAATATTCTGAACTTTTTTGCTATATGCAGTAATGTATGGTAATGAGAAATGGAGTATGGTTACATATATACATATGTTGGCTTTTATATGTTATCCATGTTTAAAGTAAAGATATATTTTCTAATGGATTTTATTAGGCTCAATAAGGAACTACTTTTGAGAGCATGATTTCCCCATGCGCATAGTACATAAATTTCTATGGGTTTGATCACCATGTTGTTATAAAGTATGATTTATGAATATGCTATGCTTCCCCGAAAGAATGGGTTGATAAATGACAAAATGTCATTGTGAAAGAAAAGTGAGATATCACCATAAAGGATACTGATAAACTTTGGTTCCTGAGAATTTAAGTCACCTGGAATTGTATCACTTAGAACTACCACATCTCTTTTTGTTTATTATTTTCCCTCTCCTACTAGAGAAACTAAATGACCAGCGGGTCGTCTTTCGGAGATGGGGCACCCATTTCCTACTAGAGAAACTAAAATAACCTTTGGGTTAGTCTTGCGGAAATGAGGTGAATCTGTATGCCTAAGATAGGCTTTGATATTTATCCGTAAAAAATGTGACGTGAGTTTATGCGCATTGATAGCCCAAGAGTGGCTTTTGGTACTCATATAGTTAGGAGTATCCGCGATGCATGCCTGTACGTGATGTCCCCAATTGGGCATGGATGACAAAGAAGTCCTCCTTTATATGAGAGAGGCATACGGGCATGTATGTTCGGCACAGAGGTGGTGCGAATGTTGTATCGTCTAAGTGATCAATCCGTTAAAAGATTTATCATATTCAAATAAAAATGAGTAAATTAATTTTACATTGTTTCTAATTCTTTTCATGCAGGATGGCAAGCCCACTAATGTTTCTGCAAATCAGACTTGCCATAGTCAACTTCTACCAGGTAAGTATAAGTAAATGCATTTTTACTTAATCGAAATGATGACATGGTTGCCTCGTTGAGGAACTAAATGTGATTGCCTCGTTGAGGAACTAAATTCTTTGAACTGTGTTTTCTTGCATGACACCTTGCCTCGTTGAGGAACTACCTATTGGTGTGATGGTTTGTTGGTTGTGTTTAGATTGATATTTATCACGCGTGAATTTATTGATTTTTGGAATGAAGATTACTCACACCAGCTTTATTGCTGACCCAAGTGAGTTTTTGCTTCTTGGGTACATTCCTTTGGGAATGTAGCCGATGAGCCTTTAAGGTTTAGAGACTTTTGAGCAGCGTTACTGGAGTTTTGCTAGTGGGGCTAGCGACGTCGGAATTTCCTGGTTAGAGTTTTATTATAAATTTTAGTTTTGTTCTATTTTCTAAAATATGTTTTAGTGTTGCTGCTAAATGTGTCTGTTGTTATTGAATTTCACATCCCGAGTTTTGGGGAAACGGCTAATCCTATGTGGATTTTGGGATTTTCTTTTTCTTCGAAAATCGGGGTGTGACTTGTTCGACTGATAAAATTTGAGAGTTAGAGATTTAGAGTCTTGAAGAGTTTTTACTTGTAAGTTTTCTCATTTTCTTTATGTTTATCATCATGAGAAACCTAAAGTTTATCATGAGTGGCTAAACACCCTCTTAGGGTGTGAGTGAGCCCCATGGGAAGATGACCTCAATTAGGTATTCTCAAGTTATTTTCTTCCATGTAAATTAGACCAACTTTGTGATTAACATACTCAATGTACTTGAATGTCAATGTTTAATGAAATCAAAGGAAGTTTTGTTTTTCATAATAATGAATACATTTCTTACTCTTGCTTTCATCTTTCTTAAAGTCATAGATTTAAGATGTCTTCACTAGTATGAGTCTAACAAACTCACCCCTTTAATGCTTTTAGTATGATCGTAGTATAAGGTTATACATGATTTGTTAGATATTATGTATTTCATTTAAGTATAGATTGCTTATATGCTTTTAGATCACGCTTATAATCTTAGAAGTGATTATTCAATTGGTTTGATTACATAAGCTTCATTTTATAATTTTCCATCTTTAGGTGAGATGAGAACCTATCTAAGAATGAGTTATGGTTGAAAGAATAAAATCTTGAGATAAGCCTAAGAGAACCATCAACCCATGGTGATGATCTCTAAAGCCCTAAGTATCTCCATATTTGATTGTAATTTATTTACATAGTTTTTATTTAGTTTTATTTCAATCACTTCATCAACCACTTATTTTCTAACTAGGTTAAGTTTTAAAAGAGATTTGAAGATTAGTTTTCCGATTTATAACTCTCCTTGTGGGATTCGACCCATATTTGCTATTATCTAACTCGATAGATAACTGTGCGCTTGCGGTATGATTTGAGATCGATCAATGATACTTCACATAAGACTGATAACGCAGCCGTATATGCGGCAGGAATCATCCATCACGAGGATCAAGTATTCTGAAACCAAACTACATTCATAAAGCCCAAAATGGGCGAATACAATCATAAAAGCCCAAATGGGTCCCGTCTAAATAAACCATAGTTAAAGGCCCAAATCCAGGTCTGACAAAGTTCTCCATTAAAAAAAAGGAACGTTGTAGAGAAAAAGATTCGTGGAGGGAGTTGCACCTTCGAGGACACATCTTCACAAAGAAGGAGACTGTTACGAGGAACGTCTTCTTTCGTCTCGCATGCTTAAGTCACGCAACGAATTAACAACGACCATTATATAAGGTAAAGGGAACATCCGACAAAGGTATGCAACTTTAACTAAGTTTTGTCCAGATTTATCTCCATTTCCAACTGAGTTACTAACTAAAGTATTGGAGTACCTTCGGCCACCAAAAATGTGGTCGTTAGTAATCTAACATTTGTTTTGCAGGTCACACTTACTGGAGAACGTATTTTGGATGCATCAGTTTGACGCTGTTCGTGGGGAATGAAAGTTTTCCTTTCAAGAAGAGATTATGCGGTAAGGAACACCCTCTGTTCTGATCAACAATTAAAAAAGCTTTTAGAACAAATGGAACACACCACAAACCCTTAACCGAGCGACAATCAAAACGATCCCTTCACGGAAGAAGTCGTGTTATCTACAATGCACGCTTCAATCCTAGCAACAACTCTCGAGCCAAGCATACCTAGCAACATAGAGCCACTACATGGAGCGATAGCCAGTCATCTCAAACAAGAGCATTCTAAACCATTCGACTGCGTTCGAAAAAGTAATGAAATTCATGTGGAACCTCAACGAGCGAACCTCGAAAACAGTGAACCACCAACGGATAACACTCCTTGTAACGACAGGACCCCTGCGCCAATTTGTTGTACGAATTGGCCATACCATTGTTCATTGATGCCCTCATGATCACTCCTCTACCAACAAAGTTCACTCCACCGAAGTTTGAGACATACAATGGCACTACCGATCTCACTGACATTCTACGGCATTTCCACTACATGATGATGTCGAAGGAGAGCACAGAGTCCATCTTATGCTGAACATTTCCAACCAGCCTCACCCCACAACAATGAATTAGTTTAACAGCTTGCCACCGAGATCGATAGACTATTTCCAAGTGTTGGTCACTGCCTTCATTACGAGGTTCATCAACAATCAACGAATGAGAAAAAAACCCATACTATTTGCTTCAAATCGGATAGAATCCTGGGGAGACCATAAGGAAATACGTCACTCGTTTTACTAACGAGATGACCATGATCAACGACTGCAGCGATGACACGACCATTGCCACCTTCACCGCCGGACTAAAAAGGGGACCATTCTACGTGACAATGGCATGGAGAATACCCTAGTCATATTATAAATCAGAATGGTGTTTGAGATAAAAGACGACCAAAATTGAAAGTTTTGGGAAGCTATTGATGGTGAAGATTCATTATCAACAATGACATTTTTCTAAATAAGTTGCAAGTAGAAGGTCAAAGAAAATGGATAAAAAGGTTGATGGAATGCATAGATGACAGAGAGATAAAAAAAATTTGTGTTTTTTTTAAATGTAAATCGTCATAGCTATCTACTTAGTTATCAGATTTTAGTAAACTTGGTATGGTTGAAATGCATTTCTGAATATATTTCCAATGAAACCAATCATTAATACAAATGCTTAAAATTTTAAATATGCATTTCATGTCATATGCACTTTTTTCAAAAATCCATCTTACATATCAGAATGTTGTTTGAGATAAAAGACAACCAAGATTAAGAGTTTGGGAAGATATTGATGGTGGAGATTCATTATCAACAATGACATTTTTGAAATAAGTTGCAAGTAGAAGGACAAAGAAAATGGATAAAAGGTAAAAAGGTTGGTGGAATGCATAGGTAGTAGAGAGATAAAAATTTTGTGTTTTTTCTTTGAATGTAAATCGTCATAGTTATCTACTTAGTTGCGAATTTTAGTAAACTTGGTATGGTTGAAATGCATTTTTGAATATCTTTCCAATGAAACCAATAATTAATACAAACTCTTAAAATTTTAAATATGCATTTCACGCCGTATGCACTTTTTCAAAAAAATAATTGTAATTTAATGCACTTCACGTTGTAAGTATTTTCAATATTAAGACACATTGAAAATGTAAAGATCTAACGGAACACATAAAGGGGGAGAAGAGCGTGTTGGCTAAAATTTATGTTCACATAGGACTAAAATACCCCTGGCCAAAGTTAAGTGCGGAAGGCACGGGGAATACTCTGGTCTATATTACAAATCAGAACGGATTTGAGGTTGGAGATAAAAGAGACTGAAATTTACCCACATATAAGAATCTAACGGATCACATAGAACTTAAAGCACCAAGAGATAAGTTTGTAGATAAAAATAAATCATGATTGAGATTTGTTTCATCTAATAGTTGAGATTTAAAGTTAGCCTTTATGGTTTTACCTTCAATCAATCCGCAATAAGAGTGCATGAGTTCAATTCTCATACCTAATATTTTGATATTTATTTATCTTGATATTTAAAGTAGAATAAACTCTATTTATCATGTTAAACTTTTATCGTGCCAACGGCACGGAAAATACCCTAATTATATTTATATATACAAAACAGAATGGTGTTTGGGGTGAGAGATAAAAGACGAATGAGATTTAACTAAATATATGAGTCTAATGGATCACATAGAACTCAAAGCACCAAGAGTGCATGGGTTTGATTCTCATACCCAACATTTTTTTATATTTATTTATTTTCTTCAATTGTTGATGATGGTGATTAGGCATGTAAATATGAAGGATGAAAATTTAAGGGTTATCATATTTTGACAAGTTTTGAACTTTTATCGTGCCAACGACACGGGGAATACCCTAGTTTATATTACAAAACAGGCGGATCACATAGAACTTAAAACACCAAGAGTGCATAGGTTTGATTCTCATACCAAACATTTCATATTTATTTATCTTGATATTTAAAGTAGAATAAACTCTATTTATCATGTTAAACTTTTATTTTGCCAACGGCATGGGAAATACCCTAGTCTATATAACAAACCAGAATGATGTTTTAAGTCAGAGATAAAAGACGATTGAGATTTACCCAAACATAAAGATCTAACGGATCACATAGAGAGGCAAAATGAGCGTATTTGGCTAAAATTTATGTTCGCATAGGACAAAAATACCTTTGGCCAAAGTTGAAAGACTGAACCAATCAACATGGAATTCTACATTTGAGACGATGCCCATGATGCCTATATTATAAGTGACCGCAGTGCTAAATTTTCTATTTAAATTTATTTGATTGGAGGAGAGAAAATGAAGAAAAGTGACTTTATAATATTTATTATGATTTGGGAATGGTATGATTGCCCATAAATTTAGGGGAAAGTTGGAAATGAAGTTAAAATAGGGAATGCTTTAGGAAATCCATTGGAAATGCTCTTACAAATGGCAAGCTATTCCCATGTTGTAATGGGATCAACTTGGATATCATTACAGATGATTTGCTATTCCTTTTTTTTCCCCATAAAGATTTTGTTATTTCTTTTTTTTTTTCAGAGAACCCATAAACATGACAAGAAAAGTCTTCGCCTAAGACACTCTTCTCTAATTAACATCTGACGTCGGGCAGAATAGCGATTATTCTGCAGGCTAGTTCTAACAGATAATTCACAAGGAAGAACACAAGAGAATTGCCCAAAACACAGAGAAATACTCTAATGTATGTTCAATTCAAATTATCAAAATCAAAAGTCTGTTACAATATTGAGGAAGAACTATATTTATAGTGCTCAAATAACTTGAATAATAAGCATCTTAATCCTAAAAGAAAAAGTATAATCAAATACTAAAATAACAAACAGTCTATTCCTAAAAGAAAAAGTAAAGTCTAATCCTAAAAGGAAACTGCATATTCCTAAAAGAAAAAATAGAACCAAATACTAAAATAACAAACAGTCTATTCCTAAAATAAAAAGTAAAGCCTAATCCTAAAAGGAAACTAAAAAGACTCCTAATTAAATTGAAAGATTACGAATAAGTTATTTAGTAAATAACTTTAAGAGCAAATTAGGAACCATAGAAACCCTCCTGCATCAGTCACCCCGAGTTGGAAATAACTCGTCCTCGAGTTCACAACAGCTTCATCGAAATCCTCTGGCAGTAGCCCAGGAGGAAGATCCTTTGGTATCAGGTCAGAAAACTCTGCTAACTGCTGCTACACCTCTGCTGGTAAATCTGGATTCACGCCTGTAGCACTATTCCCATAAGGCAGCAGAGCATAAACCACGTCTCCACGCTCAATTTCACCCAATAACCTGGACATAGAAAGCAGGTTAGTATTATTGGCTACCGGGGTAGGAGTGGTCATTTTTCGACGAGGTGCCAACACAATCTTCTTTCCTTTTATGCTAAGGGAATATGTATTTTTCCGCCCATCATGAATAACATTGCGATCATACTGCCAAGACTTGCCTAACAATACATGACAAGCATCCATAGACACAACATCACACTAAGCATTATCAAAATAATTCATGCCGATCGAAAAAGACACTAGGCATCGCATATCTACTGTTACCTCATTGCCTTTATTCAGCCACGACAATTTGTACGGCTTGGGATGACGATCCGTCTTCAACTGCAATTTCTGGACAGTATCTTCAGACACTACGTTCTCACAACTGCCACTATCAATGATCATCTTGCAGACTTTATCTGTAATTATGCAAGTCGTGTGGAAAATATTGGTTTTCAACCAATCGTCCCCTGAATCACCCTTTGGAGTTAGTAGACTCTTACGAATGATCAGAGTCTCATGGCCATCTCCATTCAACATATCTCCATCTTCATCATCGTCATACACAGGCTCTCCAAGCTTCTCAGTTTCGTCTACCACGTCTTTCTCAATCAGGAGATTGTTGTCCTTTTGAATAGCAGGCTTCCTGCACTCATTCGCTCTATGCCCTTATTCACCACATCTGAAACATCTAATATTTGAGTTAGAAGTAACATGCGGTGGCTGCTGGGTAGGACGAGATTCTTGAGGGCAAACTGGCCGACCGCTTTGATCATTTATGATCATTGGCCTCTTGTTTTGTTGTTTCTCCAATGCAAGTGGATGTCGGTAAGCTTCAGAAACGGTCATCAACGAGTGAAGTCGTTGAAATAAGGGTTGAGTGTAGCCGAAAGGAAGGAAGTGACCCTTCATCTTCTTCTTCTTCTTCTTCTTCTTCTTCTTCTTCTTCTTCATCTTCATTTTCTCCCAATTAGTGATCTTGGCCTTGCTTTGCCTGTCTCGTGCTAGCTTCAATTGCTCCCACCACGCAGATGCTCTGCCTTTGAGTTTGATGGCGACTAATTTCACCCTGACACGATCTGGGACTTCCTTATACTAAAAAATACGTTATACTTTATGAAACCAATGGATGAATCCTTCGGCCTGTAACGTACCAGGAAACTCGGGCAGATCCACTCTGAATTCGAGGTCTCCATGACGATCCTCCCGACCATGGTGCTCCCAGAGTCGAGTACGATAGTGATACGGGTTTTCGAAATTGGAATCAGAATCGTGATCTTCCATCTCACGATTACTGAAATCCTGCGACGTTAGACGCCGGGTTAACTCTACAACTTGCCTCTATAAATCCTCAATCCTCACATCCTGAATGTTAGGTTCACGGTTTGGGGCTTCCTCGTTCGAAACCTGCCCGCGACGACCACGATCACGACCACCAGCCATGGAAACTGATGAAATCTCACCCAAAGAAGATGCAGAAGCTTTGATACCAACTGACGCCGGGCAGAATAACGATTATTCTGCAGGCTAGTTCTAACAAATAATTCACAAGGAAGAACACAAGAGAATTGCCCAAAACACAGAGAAATACTCTAATGTTCAATTCAAATTATCAAAATCAAAAGTCTGTTACAATATTGAGGAAGAACTTTATTTATAGTGCTCAAATAACTTAAATAATAAGCAACATATTCTTAAAAGAAAAATTAGAATCAAATACAAAAATAACAAACAGTCTATTCCTAAAAGAAAAAGTAAAGTCTAATCCTAAAAGGAAACTGCCTATTCCTAAAAAAAAAAAATATAATCAAATACTAAAATAACAAACAGTCTATTCCTAAAATAAAAAGTAAAACCTAATCCTAAAAGGAAACTAAAAAGACTCCTAATTAAATTGAAAGATTACGAATAAGTTATTTAATAAATAACTTTAAAAGAAAATTAGAAACCATAGAAACCCTCCTGCATCAACATTCTTTTCTTCTGGAGAGTAGAGATTGAAACTTCTTCTGCTGTGAGGTTTTAGAACTTGTTTTGGACCTTAGAAGTACAATGCCATAGTTGACAAAGTTAGAGGATGTTTCCTTTAATACTTCTTGTTCCCTAAGTGCAACCATTCAAGGTAGCATCCAACATATTCTCTTCCCATCTCTCTTAGTTGATCATGCATCACAAGGTAGCATCTGCATTTGAAATCCTGGTCATTGTCACTTCGAGTCAGGGTTCACACAGTTGTGCCCAACCCAAGCTCAAGTATTGGTCAGCTTGGCCTAAGCCTTGCAAAACATTGTATTGGGCTAACCTAATCAAGCTAAAGCAAGGCTTAGGCAATCTAATATAGGGGACACGACACAACTTATTGCCACCCCAGTTCTAATATTTGTATGATCTCACAAAAATAATTGTAACATATAATAACATAATAAATGCAATGAGAATTATAAAATAAAATTACCAATTATTGGAGACCCAACCAGAGATCCCTCCAACCCTTTCAAACGCCTTTTTCCATCTTAAAACCAGCTCAGAAACATCTCCAAACAGATTTTCATGACTCCGAAAATCGCCTTCTAACGGTCCTTTCCGTATTCTCACATTAGCTGGATTGACTCCAAATAACACAGGGATGATCAATTGACCACAAATCGATGATCTTTGCAAGTTCCTCGAGGCACCAGCTCGAGTTGAACAAAATTCCTTGAGATCACCACTACAACCACGGTCGAGTCCACGATCATTTCGAGTAGACTCGGAGTGATTTCACACCCACGATTGATGCCTACATTGTCTAGGAAGGTGTGAATGCCTTGTGAGTGTAGAGCGTCATATAGACGTTGTGTGAAGTTACGACGCTTGTCTTCTCCTCGGAAGGAGAGGCATACGTCGTAACAGAAGTGGAATGGCTCCTCTTCGTCTTCTCCGTTCATTGCTTATCTCTTGCTACACTCTATCTTCTGGCCATGGATTGAAATGTTTCCAAATTAAATTATCTCAGTTTTTCACTCAGGGAAAAGGAAACATAGGGGAAATTATGGGTGAAATTTCTACAACGAGCAACATATATACTTGTTTATTAAATTTTGAACCAATTTACTTGTTAAAACTCTGACAATTTTTTTGTACTTGTTTCTTTTTGCTTTCATCCTTTCAAGATCAAAATGACATCGATCAATTAGCTTTGTTTTGTGTTGGCTAAACTTTTTAGAGTTTCTTAACTTAGTATTTCAAGCTCGATCAAACAGCCGATGGAATCAGGTATTTCTCCTACACTGGAACTATTAAGAGAAAGCTCTCTTAGAGAAGTGAATCTTCCTAACGAGTGGGGCAATTCCTGCATGCAGTGATGTGCAATAATTTAGACTCAACTTTTCAAGTTTTATAACGCGCCAGATGGAATCAGGCAGTTTTATAATGCCTGTTCTGTCAAGGAGAAGCTCTTTTAATGACTTCATGCTTCTGAGGTCTTCCGGTAACTTATTCAGTTTGAAGCAATCAGATAGATTAAGGGTTTCAAGACTTCTCAGACCAGAAATCATCAGGAAAATTCGCAAGGCTTGAACAGTCATTTTGGTCACAGCACCAAATTGACTAGTCAGACAAAATTGGTGAAGCAATAAACAACTAGATGTATCGATTTGTAGATAATGAGAAAAGGCATTAGTGAAGAAAGGTACCTTTTTGGTACTCCATTTCAGATCCCATACTTGTTTGATTCTGCTCTCAGTAAGATCAAGGACAGCAAGTTCCTGAGGATTGAAATCACAAGGGAGAGCTTCCAAAGGGCACCCTTTCCATTGTAACCATTTTAGTTCACCAGGTAGAAGTTTGAATTCTCCCTTTAAGCTCATATGATTGATTTGAAGCAATCTTAAATTGACCATTGGCGTAAATCTCTAGTTTCCAGAACTGTAATGTCATCTTCAGCTACTTCGCCTTCTGAATGTTTGTCTCATGTTTTTAGTAAGAGAGCTGAGATCGAACCTCCTACTGCTGGATGATGTAGAACTTTCATTGGATCTTAGACGTTGCACGCCATACTTGTCGAAGTTGAAGACGATTCCTTGAATACTTCTTGTTCCCCGAGTCCAATTATAAAGAGGCAAATGTCAAAAAAACTAACAATAATGAGCTTGCTCTGATTTAAGAAGGCGAGAGGGCAGCATCTCCACTGCCAAGAGGGCTGCGAGAGGGCATCTCCACAGCGAGAGGGCTGCGAGTCTGCATCTCGGCATCTCGAGGGCTGCATCTGCGAGGGGCTCTGCATCTGCATCTGCGAGAGGGCTGCGAGTCTGCATCTGCGAGGGGCTCTGCATCTCGGCTGCGAGAGGGCTGCATCTCGGCATCTCGGCTGCATCCCGGCTGCGAGAGGGCTGCATCTCGGCTGCGAGTCTGCGAGAGGGCTGCATCTCCTTCAGATCAGCTCTCCTTCAGGCTGCATTTCCTTCAGATATGCTCATCAGATCTGACGGCTCTGCGAGAGTTTCAGATCTACCGGCCGCCGCCAGTCGCTATTCAGGCCTGGCTTGATCAGGACACAGTGGGTTATGACGGCTCCTCTAGCCGTCAATCCTCCCCCTTTGGGGGGCAGGGAACCTACTGAAGCAACTCCTAAGCCTACTTTCGCATAGATATTTGGGAAAATTCTAGTTGATGAGATTAAGGAAATACAGGTAGAAGCAACTAGATTTTGGAAAGAAGGAGAGCCTGCCATTAGGATTACAGCGTCTGACACGTGGGGAAGCTTTCATGGAAAAACACGTGATAGTTCTAAAGTTCTCTAGTTACCGGCCTACGTTGGACGACATTCGAGCTTCGATTCACAAAACTTGGGGTATCCTAGGAGATTTCTTGCTAGGATTACTTGATCAACGTCACGTTTTGGTACGTCTTCAATCGGAGGTTGAAGCAAAGAAAGTTCTATCGAGAGATTTCGTTTTGATTCGTGGAGTCCACTTTAAAGCCTTCCGCTGGCACGATGGTTTCAGTCTGAGAGCGGGTCCAATCTCGGTTCATTTATGGGTAGAGTTGCCTAACTTGTCTTTGCATTTATTTCATCATCCTCTTTTGAAAGCAATTGTGAACTCTTTTGGTGGATTTTTGCGCATGGATGATCATACTCGATGTTTATCTCGCCCGGGTTCTGCTCGTGTTTGCGTGGAGATGTCTTTGGCGGATAAGCTACCTAATAGAATTTGCATAGATAGGGCTAACAATAGGGCTTTTGGCAGAAAATTAAATACCCGGGGTTCAAATATTGTGATTATTGTTCATTGCTAGGGCATCAGGAGGAAAATTGCAGAAAAAAGTTAGGTCATAAGGGCAATGTGACAACCTTTAACTTGGTGACAGAAGAGAAGACTGAGAAACAAAAGGTGGGGGCCAAAATTATCAAGCAACAATATGTTCCAGTGGCCAACAAAAATAAAACGACAAAACCAGAAGTTGGCACGAGTGGCACAAAAAATAATCGGGGTGAGGAAATCAAG
Source organism: Berberis vulgaris (assembly GCA_963556465.1). Classification (NCBI taxonomy): domain Eukaryota; kingdom Viridiplantae; phylum Streptophyta; class Magnoliopsida; order Ranunculales; family Berberidaceae; genus Berberis; species Berberis vulgaris. The sequence continues at coordinate 96,903,244 of OY747128.1, forward strand.
GAGGGAGTTGGGGTGGAGCAGATAGTGACCAACGATCAGGTGAAAGTAAGTTTGTCAAACAAATTCGAGTCACTTATGGAGAACATTGTCGAATATGAGAATAACCAAATAGATAATCAGTTGGTTAGTAAGGAGAAGTTTCCTGCCAGTGACACGACCTCTCAAGAAACAACGGCTGAAGGCCTTCTCGAGGCGGGGTATACAGCTAGTGAGATTGAAAAAATGATTGGGCAGCAAGGAGAAACAACTAAATATGACACAGCTATGCTCAACAGCTGTGCCCATAATGTGAGTAACATCAATGTTGCAGTGACAGAAGAAAATCAAGCAGCAGTTGTAGAAGACCTGGCAATAGACAAGAATGACAACGAATTGGTGGCAGAACATGGAAGTAAGTACCCAAATGAAATTGTGCCCAATTCAATCGAGGATGATAAAGTAGGAGAAGTCAACAACATGCCGGCAGCCTATAGTTCAGGTGCAAAGAAAGACAACAGCTCCCAGGATGATGGTGTGCAAATTGGGCACCGCAGTGTGATACAACGCACCGAAGAAGAACCGAATAAAGCGAAAGATTTTCTTCCTCTTCCTGAGATTGAATATGCGTTAACGATGATAAATGAATACGAAAAGGGGAATGTAGTCCCTTCTACATTGCGAGAAGCTATTGCAAGTCATGGCAAAGATGCATTGAAGGCAAACTACATTTGGTTAAAAGATGTATGGAAAGAGGATAAGAACCGCACATGCAATAGATTGAGATATGAAATTTGTCAGGTTCCTGAAGAAGAGCATGAGCCCGACCCCTCCAGTGATGATGATGTGTTTACAGAACCGGCTGCAAAGACATTCTCTAACACCCACACCAAAGATTTTCGACTCTGTCCCGGGAGATCCAATCGAACTAAGAAATCAAACAAAAGGTACAAAGGCTGAGTTGGTTTATAGTCTAGGTTTGTTTTGGTGAATCCTCTCTTGTGAGAGTTTGTTTCAGTATTTGCTTTTATTTTTGTTTCATTTGTATAAAGGTTTTGGGGTCCTTAAAACCCAGCTCGATTTCCAAAAAAAAGAAAAAGAAAAAGGCAAATGTCTCTTATTGAAAAGATTTGCCTATAGATGCAAAAATGCTACATAGAAAAAGAAATATTATGCAGTAACAGATGTAATGCAAACCTCGTCATACTTCAGAACAGCCGTAATGTCACCATGATCCCATAATCTGCTACGCTTACCGGTATCTTGGTTTTCTTGTCGAACAATTTGTCTTCCCATATCTCTTAGCTGATCGTGCATCCACAAGGTAGTGCGATCAACAACCTTAATAAGACATTTTGTAGTAAGAACTGTAATTGCTACCTCCGCACTGAAACCACAACCCTTCAATATATCAATAACACTTTCCCTCTGCATTTCCAATTCAACAAAGAAGCATACCATGTCGAGGAATATACACTTTTCTTCTTCATCCAACCCATCGAAGCTTATCTTAAGCACATTGTGAAGATCCCCCGGCTGAATCTTTTTCAACTTTTCCAGCTCATCTTCCCACTCAGTTTTTCTTTTCTTACCGAAAAGGAAAGCACCCACTACTTCCAGAGCCAACGGTAGTCTATCAATGCAAGACACAAGACTCTCAGATAAACGCATGAAAGATTCAGGAGGTTTCACTTTTCCAAACGCATAATAACTAAAGAGTTGAAGTGATTCATTCTGACTCAATGTTTTCACGTCATAAATTTCATTCACACCGAACTGCTCCAAAACGTGCTTATCTCTTGTCGTGACAATGATCCTACTTCCTGCACCAAATCAGTCTTTCGTACCAGCTAATGCATCAAGTTGGCTTATATCATCAACATCATCTAGAACAACAAGAATTCGTTTATCACGACCCCGTCCTTTGATTGTTGAGATACCTGTGCTCACCTCATCCACATTTGAACCATTATCTGGGAAAAGATCACAAATAAGCTTGTTTTGAAGAGAAACCAACCCCTTGTACTGTGCCGAAGTTGTTCTGATATTTGATATGAAGCTGCGGTATTTAAACTGGCCTATAATAGCATTGTAAACAGCCCTAGCAAGGGTGGTTTTGCCGATCCCACCCATCCCATAAACCCCACAACTAGTACACCATTGTGTTTAAGATTTAAAATCTTTGTCACTTCTTCTACACGAGAACTGATACCAACTGGATGTTTAGGCACCCCTAATGGGGTAATACTCAATTTAATTAGAATCCTTCGTTCTTGTATTAATTCTCCTTCATCGCTGCCAATAGACAAAACATTGTGAGAATGCTTTATAAAATTGGAAGCTTTGTGAACTATAGTTATTATCTAGTAGTATAAATAAACGACTGAAATCTTATAATATCCAATTTTATTTGTTAGGGTAATTGTTTTTTTGTATTCTCATTAATCCAATGAAAGATATTTATACAAAAAGCACAACAGTAGCTTCCCTAATTACGCATAATACCTAACAATAGTTTAGGAAATATTAAACTTCTTGAGGAAGTCGTTTCCTATAACAAAGCAAGTACCCATATATAGCTATCTTAGAATAAAGGAATAAACCACCTAAATAATCTCCTAATACCCCCCTTCAAGTTGGAGCATGCAAGTTCAAAATGCCCAACTTGTCAAGGAGAAAATCAAATTGCTTCTTCCCTAACGCCTTGGTAAAAATATCCGCCAATTGGTCCTTCGTCGGCACATAAGACAGAGCAATAAGACCTTCCTGGATAGCATCTCGCACGAAATGACAATCAACTTCAATGTGCTTCGTGCGTTCATGAAATACCGGATTCTGCGCTATATGCAACGTGGAGTCATATCACAAAAAAGAGGAATCGCCTTTGGATGATGGATGCCCAAACTCAAAAGTAGACCCTTCAACCATTTTAATTCACAAGTAACAGAAGCCATAGAGCGATATTCGGCCTCTGCCGAAGAACGAGCTACAATATGCTGCTTCTTAGTTTTCCATGAAATTGGCGAATGCCCCAAAAACACAAACCACCCAGTGAGAGACCGCCGAGTAAGGGGACAGGCTGCCCAATCCGAGTCACACCAACCTGTCAAAGATAATTCACTGTCTGAACGTAATAGAATGCATTGACCCGGGGATTTCTTTAAATAGCGAACAACCCGTAATGCAGCGTCCCAATGTTCTTGTCTTGGTTCCTGCATGAATTGTGACAAGACATGAACCGAGTATGCCAAGTCAGGACGAGTAACCGCCAAATAGATTAGACCCCCAAGCAAATGCCTATGGGCTCGGGATCCGTAAGAAAAGGCCCATTTGCACGCGCCAGCTGATGATTCTGTTCAATCGGGAAAGAAGCCGGCTTCGAGCCCAATAGTCCTGCCTTTGAAATAATATCAAGGGCATATTTTCGTTGACATAAAAACATTTAAGCACACCTCAATGCCAAGAAAATATTTAAGCACACCAAGATCCTTCATATAAAAGCATTGACTCAAATAGGCTTTGAAAGCCGTCACTGCAGCGGAATCATTACCAGAGATTATCAAATCATCAACATATACTAGGACGTTGATCTGTACAGACTCTTTAGAGTAAGTGAAGAGGGAATAATCGGAGTAAGATTGAAGAAAACCGTACCCCTTTAAAGCTATCACAAGCTTTGCAAACCAACACCGAGGTGCCTGTCTCAGACCATACAGCGATTTACGCAAACGAGAAACCAAATCAGAAGCAGTGGAGCTAAAACCTAGCGGAAGTTTCATATACACCTCCTCATCTAAATCGCCGTGAAGGAAGGCATTATGAACATCCATCTGATGCAACTCCCAATGCTTGGATGCTGCAATGGCCAGAAAAGCTCTAACTGTCACCATTTTCGCGACTGGGGCAAATGTCTCATTATAATCAATTCCTTCAACTTGATGATTATCGAAAACAACTAATCTGGCTTTTAACCTCTCAATGCTACCATCTGAGTTGTACTTAATTTTGTACACCCATTTACTACCGAGAGTTTTCTTTCCAGGAGGTAATTTTTCCATAGTCCAAGTGTCATTATCTTCCAAAGCACGAATCTCCTTTTGCATAGCAGTACACCATCTTATATATTTGGCAGCCTCCTTAAAAGACTGTGGCTCAACACCTGCAGTTACAACTGCAAGAAAATTCCGGTGTTTCACAGTAAATTGATCACAACTAACATAATGTGCTATAGGAAAAGGCATACCTGAGGGAGTGTGATATGGCGGAGCAGATAGAGCGAGAGATGGACTGTTCTTGATAACCGTATGTGTCACGAAGTCTCTCAACTTTACTGATGGGAACTTCTCCCGAAACCCGCATCCCAAAGTGTCCCCCCCCCCCCGGTTCCGTCGGGAGCACCATCTACCCCCCCGACATCCGAGGATGAAGCGTCCACTGGTGGCACATCCCGAGCATGTTGACTTGGCACGGACGCGGAAGACTGTGGCTCAGCATGACTAGGCGTGACGCTAGTCGTGGGAGAGGCCGTGGGAGAGGCCGTTTGAGGACCAACGATGGCATCCTCGTGCATCACCCGATGATCCCCCATATCTTCAATAAGCTCTTCCTGGACTCCCTCATTATAAGGCACATCACTGTCAAGGGGAGGAGTATGATTTGTGACTTCAACATTCAAATAAGGAAAGACATTTTCATGAACTTCACATCCCTCGACACAAAGAACTCATTTTTCTCAAGATCAAATAAACTCCATCCCTTCTTACCAAACGGATAACCCACAAAAACACATTTACGGCTTCGACTAGAAAACTTGTCACCTTTAGCTCGTTGATTATGGGCATAAGCTAAACAACCAACAACTCGCAAGTCACTAAAAGAAGGGGTACAACCAAATAGCATTTCATATGGAGTTTTGTTTAGGAGAACACTAGAGGGAGTCCGATTTATTACGTGAGCAACGGCCAAAACGCATTCTCCCCAAAAATAGATTGGCAACCCCCCTTGAAACCTCAATGCCCGAGCGACATTGAGAATATGTTTATGTTTCCTTTCCACTCGTCCATTCTGTTGAGGGGTACCCACACAAGAGGTTTGAAATAAAATTCCATTAGCCACAAAGAAATCTTTCAAGCAGTTAAACTCTGTTCCATTGTCACTACGTACAATTTTCAACTTTTGAGAGAATTGACGGTCAATCATGGCAATAAAGGACATAAACATCTTAAAAACGTCTCTTTTATCAATTAATAAATAGACCCACACAACACGTGAATAATCGTCCACTAAAGTTAAAAAATAACGAGCACCACACGAAGAAACTTCATCATTCGAACCCCATAAATCACAATGTATTAACTCAAAAATCCGAGTTGATTTATTGTCACTTAAAGGAAAACGATCTCTAGAATGTTTAGCACGATGACAAACTTCACATTCTTTATTCAAATGACCCCTAGAATTATTAAAAAGAGAAAGCAACTTTACTACTGTCTCGGAAGGATGACCCAATCGACTATGCCATAGCTCCAAGGACCTCGAACTATCAACCGAAACCGCTTGAACCTGTAATCCTTGCCGTAGGTAGTAAAGTCCACCCCGTCTCTCACCCGTGCCAATCACCTCCCTCGAATGCAGGTCCTGTATAGCACACAAGTTAGAATTAAATTGGAAAAAGCAATTTAGATCATCATTTAGTTGTGAAACCGAAATTAAATTGCAGTTTAACTTAGGAACAAAAAGAACATGTTGGAGTATTATTTTGTCCGTGAGTTTCACGACACCCTCCTTAGTACCAACCACCGTTTGACCATCCAGAAAGCCCACGGGACATGGCGAAACTATTGTAGTATCCACTAAACAAGATTCATCACCAGTAACATGATGAGAACATCCAGTATCAAGTATCCAAGAATCCATTGCCAACTTACCATGCAACCTGTTAGAAGGAGAGTGAGGAGTACCAAATGCGGCTGTTAACGCCGCCCACTGTTCGGCAGTAAAACCTGGAAGAGGTTGCGCAGCAGGAGCGGGGTTCGGCTTCCCAAGAGATGCCCTGTGAGTAACGTCTGGGTTGGTGGCATTAGCACGCACTCCGTTACGTCCACGTCCAGGCGTGAGCTTTGTTGACGCAGTGTTTGTCTTGCCCTTCAAATTTCTGTCATATTTCTCCAAGTACCAATCTGGAGTACCATGAAGATCAAAACAGGTAGCAATGTCATGGCCTGATTTGTGACAGTGAGAACATATCAAGGCAGCTCTCTCCGCTCTATCAAGTCGCGGTTTTGATTTATTCTCCATACGCACCGCGAAACTGACCACATCGGGTTTCTCTGCGGTGATGCGTGTGATCCCCCGAACTCGCTCATCTTGAGCAATTTGTTGGAATGCCCGATTTAACGAAGGTAGAGGGTCTTGCGACAAAATAGTCGAGCGCAATTGGGCATAATATTCAGAACACAAACCAAGAAAGAATTGGTGCAGCCTATCATCTGCACGTCGTTTCTCGTGTTGTTTACCAACCTGACAAGTACATTTACCACACTTGCAAGAAATCAAAGGCTCATGTTTATCTAGTTCATCCCATAAAACATTCAATTTACTGAAATAAACAGCAACAGGCATAGTTTTATTTTGCTCACAGCGATTAATATCTCCCTTAAGTTGGTGAATACGCGGACCATTCACTATCGAGAAACGTTCATGCAAGTCATCCCATAAGCGTTTGGCATTATCATAATTTGATAGCATAGAACGTACCTCGGGGTCAATGGTATTCGTGAGCCATGACACAAGCATGCAGTGGATCGTGACCCAATCATCTTTCGTACAAGGTGGGACGAAATCTGTGATTGTCCCGTCAAGAAAGCCGAAATTGCGCCTAGAGGAAAGGGCCACTCGAATGGCATGAGACCAATCATCAAAATTGTCAAGCTTGAGGCGAATAGGGGTAATGAAGTCGCCTGGTCGATCTTGCGACCCTAAGTAGAAAGGCGAACTAGGATCAATTTTTATCGGTGGTGGAGTTGTAGCGCTGCCGGCCATGGTTTAGAAAAAAATAAAATAAAATAAAATTTTTGAGGAAGCAATTTTGGCTCTGATACCATGAAAGAATTAGGGTAATTATTTTTCTGTATTCTCATTAACCCAATGAAAGATATTTATACAAGAAGCACAACAGTAGCTTCCCTAATTACGCATAATACCTAGCAATAGTTTAGGAAATATTAAACTTCTTGAGGAAGTTGTTTCCTATAACAAAGCAAGTACCCATATATAGCTATCCTAGAATAAAGGAATAAACCACCTAAATAATCTCCTAACAGTAATGCTTTATTCTGAAAGGAAAACATAGGAGTAAGAATTTTGCAGCGGCCATGTAAGCTTTTGCCATTACACTACTAGTACAAAAATATGTGACTAAGAATTCCTCACGCCATCATTTGGGTGATATAGAAGGAAAGAGAGAGTCAGATTTTCGAAGCCAATCCAACCAGACGTACGGAGTATACCATTATGCATATTAGATCATTCATGTGGCTATATGTTGTTACTGCCAAGGTTCGTGTTGGCTTAAGGTGTTAATAACTGATGGAAAAATAAACAGAACATGTGAGTGAGATAAGCCAACATGGTTTTTAAGTTACTTACACCTCCAACCACTTATAAGTGTTGCACCACTTCTAACTTGTAAGTTATGTAAATTACACTAGCTACTTTATTTTTTTGAATCGCTGAACTTTGAAAAAACCAAGTCGAAAGGTATCCTTACTTTTCCTGAGATTCATTTCCCTGACCAACGGTACTAGTCCTGACACTCTCCCACACTCAATTCGCTGACGCCCTCGCAGCGAACTTTTCCAAGTACTCTTCCAACTTTGAGAGGTACGGTAGTAAATGCTCGACTGGCTCCCAACTAATCTCTGAAGGAGGCTCATCCCGCCACTGAACCAAATACTCTCTATCCGGGCCTGTGTTGTTGATGAGGCGGTCAGCTAAGATTTCTTCCACTTCTCGATCGGGCTTAGTAGGATGCTTAGGCAATGCTCGGGTAGATACATTTCTTGTGGGATCAGCGGCATCTGCATGGTAGGACTTCAAGTTACTTGCATGGAAGACAGGATGGGTGAAACGGAGTCAATGTGGTAACTTGACGCGATAGGAGACTTTGCCTACTTTCTCAATAATCTGTACCGGTCCCTCATACCTGCGAAACAGATTGTTGTGTGCTCTAGCTGTCCGTTTATACTTGTTGAACATATCTAGCTTCACCAATACCAAGTCCCCGACTTCAAAAGGATCGATCCGTCGTTTCTTGTCGGCCCATTTCTTCATGTGACGGGAGGCTTTCTCAAGAGAGGCTCGAGCAACTTCAATGTTGTTCTGCCAGGCTTTGACAAATTCAAGAGCTCTTGGGCTGGGTCCTTGGTATCCGGTCAGCACTGTATGTGGTGTCAATGGTTGCTGACCAGTGACTAACTGAAAGGGGCTAGAGTGAGTAGCTGAGCTCTTTTGTAAGTTGAAACAGAATTGTGCAACATCAAGTAGTCCCACCCAATTTTTCTGGTTTGCACTTACAAAATGACGAGTGTATTCTTCAAGCATAGAGTTAAAGCGCTCAGTCTGTCCGTCAGATTGGGGATGTTGGCTTGTCGACATATTAAGTTTGGATCCCAAGAGCTTGAACAACTCCTTCCAGAACTTTCCTGTGAAGCGAGCATCACGGTCGCTAACAATGTTTTCGGGCAGTCCCCAATACTTCACTACATGCTTGAGGAACAATTGCGTCGTATCTTCGGCTGTTCAAGTCAGTCCGGTCGGCACAAAGGTCACATACTTTGAGAATCGGTCAACAACTACAAGGATACTCCTGAAATCCTCCACTTTCGGTAACCCAGTAATGAAGTCCATGGAAACACTTTCCCAAGGACGAGTTGGAACAGGCAGGGGCTCTAGTAAGCCTACTGGTCGATCTCTTTCAACCTTATCTTGCTGGCAAATAAGACATGTTCGAACATAGGCCATTACATCCTCCTGTATCTGCGGCCAATAGTACCCCCTCTCTAGCAATGCAAGTGTTCGTCTCCAACCTGGATGTCCCGCCCAATGGGTGTCATGGCATTCTCTCAAAAGTTCTTTCCTTAAACCAGAAGTTCTTGGAACATAGAGACGATTACTAGTTGTGAGTATTGTTCCATCTTTTATCCAGAACCGTCGAGTTTTGCCCTACTTGATCAACTCTGTAATCGCCTTCGCTTGTGGATCTGTCTGTAGGCCTACTTTGATCTTCTCCAAGATGGTGTGACTCGGACCAGTATGGGTTAGCACTGCAAGGTCTGCCCTTCTACTGAGTGCATCAGCTACATTGTTAGTGCGCCCTGGCTTGTATTCCAATACTAATTCAAATTCTGCTAATTTTTCCTGCCATCGAGATTGCTTGGAGGTTAGCATCTTCTGAGTAAGGAAATGGCTTGCTGCAGCATTATTCGTTTTAACAAGGACTTGAGATCCCAAGAGGTAGTGTCTCCACACCCGTAAACAATGTACAATGGCTAGCAATTCCTTTTCCTGAGCTGAGTAACGAGACTCTGTATCATTCAACTTTCGACTCTCATATGCTACCAGGTGACCATCTTGAAGTAAAACTCCCCCTAAGGTATAATCAGATGCATCTGTTTGTACTTCAAAGGGCTTGGTGATGTCTGGCAAGGCCAATACTGGATCTTTCATCACGACCAATTTCAAGTCTTGGAATGAAGCTTCACACTGCCTATCCCATTCCCATGTTCGGTCTTGTTTCAACAAATTTGTCAGGGCAATAGCTCTCTTAGAGTAGTCCCTTATGAAGCGACGATAATAGTTTGCGAGTCCAAGGAAAGAATGTAGTTGAGACACGTTCTTAGGAGAGTTCCAATCATGGATTGCCTTGACTTTCTCCATGTCCATCCGAATCTTGCCATTGCCAATAACATGACCCAAGAAATTGATCTGGGTCTGGCCGAATGAGCACTTCTCCTTCTTGACAAAGAGATGATTATCCCTAAGGATTTGGAACACTTCTCGCAAATGATGTAGGTGTTCTTCTATCGTCCCACTATAAACCACAATGTCGTCAAGATAGACAACCACAGACTTGTCCAGAAGGTGACGGAACAGGTCATTCATAAGGGTGCAAAATGTAGCTGGAGCATTGGTCAAGCCGAAGGGCATTACTAGGAACTCATATGACCCATATCTAGTAGAACAAGCAGTTTTGGGTTCGTCACCAGCAGCAATGCGGACCTGATCTTAAGTCGAGTTTTGTGAAGTATCTGGCGGATCCAAGTTGGTCGAATAAGTCTGCAATGAGCGGCAGCGGGTATTTGTTCTTTATAGTGACTTTGTTCAAGGCTCTATAATCAACACAAAGGCGAAGACTACCATCATGTTTTCGCTGAAAAAGAACAGGTGCCCCATAAGGTGCTTTAGAGGGCCGAATGAATTCCGACTCCAACAAGCCATCTAGTTGTGTTCTCAATTCGGTCAGCTCTGGAGGGCTCATGCGATATGGACTACGTGCGGGTGGCTTGGCACCAGGCACTAACTCAATTTCGTGATTAATGAGCCTTCTGGGAGGTAGATTCTTTGGCAATTCATTCGGCATAACTTCGCTGAAGTCAGCAATAACTTGGGCAACTTCCTCAGGGATTTTGCTAGTATCATCTTCCATCTCTAGCTTTGCCACAGCTAAGTATGTATCTTCTCCTTTGGCCAAGCCTCTCTTGACTTGGAGCGCCGACAATACTCTATCATGAGTTGTTGGTCGAATTGAGGTTGGTACAATGCGTAGTCTGGGTCCGAAAAACCCCAAGGAGTCCATGAAAGGTAATGGTCCTGCTGCAGCTCCTCGGAAGAATTCTTGGCCAAGAATCACCTTAAAATCATCAAGTGGAACGGCCAAGAAGTTTGATCTTCCTTCCCATGGACCAACCTGTAATGGCACAGCTCTAGCCATACCATTAATAGAGATTGCCTCAGAGTTGACAGCTTTCAACTTACCCACATCTCCTTCTAAGTTCAGACTCACACGTCTAGCTTCATCTGGGGCAATAAAATTGTCTGTCGCTCCTAAATCCAACAATGCTTGGGAAGGGAACCCATTGATAGTGATGTCGATGTATTGCAAAGCCTTCTTGTGTGGGTGCTCATACATTTCTCCTTTGACAGCATTGAGCTTGCGTAGAGCTCCCATCTGGGAGGTCTCACTGTTGGTGGGGTTCGAGCTCGATGCGGTCGAGTTAGAAGGTTCCGCTTGAAGCAAGGACATTAATGAGTGTAGAGCTGGTTTGGATGGACATTTGCCTGTTGGGTGATCCTTGCTATTGCAAAGAATGCATGGGGCAGGTGCAGATGGTCTCCACTGCCCAGAGTAGTTTTGCCCTCCTTTGTTGTTGTAATTTGAGTTGCTAGAGCTGGCATTCCAATTTTTGTTGGAACTCCAATTCTGGTTGGACGGCCGGAAATTGTAGTTTTCTCGGTTCTGACTTGAGTTTCCCCAGTTTTGGTGAGGTGATCGAGCATTCGATCTTGAGCTTGAATTGGTACTGCCAGTTCTAGCTGTGGAGTGATTGAGCGAAGTGGATCCAGCCATGGGCATATAATCGCTAAACCTTTCTGCTGCCGCAATAGCACTTGTAATATTTGTCACCTTCTGCCTTTGCAATTCTGCTTGTAGAAGCGGCTGAGCTTGTTCCATGAAGCAGAAAACTTTGTCCTTCTCAGACATGTCTCGAATATCTAGCAAGCAAGTTGAGAATTGTCGAACATAGTCTCGAATATTGCCTGTCTGTTTGATGGTGTGGAGCTTCCTCCTTGCTAAGAAATCAATGTTCTCAGGCAAGAATTGATTTCTGAGTTCCTTCTTGAGGTCTGCCCAAGTTCTAATAAGGATGCGACCTTCTTCCATATCTGCATATTTGGTTCTCCACCATAGTTTCGCATCACCTGCTAAGTACATGGTCGCCATGGTGACCTTGGCTTCTTCTGATTCGGGGTTCACCGCGCGAAAATACTGCTCCAGATCAAACAAGAAGTTCTCTAACTCCTTCCCATCTCGTACCCCAGCATATGACTTTGGCTCAGGCACTTTCATCCTAGGGTGATCAGTCGTCCATGTGGCCTTGGTGAGCAAGCCAACCCTTGCAAATAAGTCATCCAACTGTAATTGGAAGTGACTCATCACCTGAGCTGTGGGGTGAGGCGACTCTTCCATAGCGACTGTCTGTCCCTCTAAATTATCAACGTGCTCAGCCAGCGAATCCACTCTGTCTGCCAGTGAAAAGAGTCCATCCAACCAACTAATCTGTTCTCCCAAAGTGTTCAACTGGTCCATTCTGCTTTCTAGTCTATGCATTCGACTAGCCTGTCGTTCCTCCATAGCGCTAAGGTGCTCATTTATTTCCAGCATCCTAGTTTGCATTCAACAAGCTCTGGCTCTGATACCAACTGTCACGGACTAGCAATCCGTGCAGCACTAGCTATCCAATTCACTAGTAAGCCTATGAGTAGTTACTTTGACGGACACAAATATTAACTTGAGAATGCACAATATCAATCTGTAGACAATATAACAATGCACAATAGTCAGCAAAAGCTCTCATTAACATTCAATAGATTACAATGGGGAGGAACGTTCGGAAGGACGTTGCTCAAGACTAGTTCGATGCTATCGATCGATGGAAATACAAGTTTGAAGTTGAAAAGCAATGCAAAGAAAACAATAAAAATGCTAGCGGTACAGTCTGGCCCGACTATGCAATGGAGGCAACACGTCCTCACAGTCAAGAGCTCAAACCTTCCCCCTATAATATAGATGCTAAGCATTTGGGCATTTTTCAAAAGGGAACATTGAGTTTTGAGACCATTAGGAAAGTCTTTAAAAACCTCTGACGTTCATTTCCCTGACCAATGGTACTAGTCCTGACACCCGAGACCTAATTTTGAAAAATTATCGAGTCGGCGTGTCGTGTCCGTGTCCATGCATCCTTGTTTATGAACAACATAATAAACACAATGAGAATAATAAAATAAAATTACCAATTACTGGAGACCCAACCATAGATCCCTCCAACCCTCTCAAACGTCTTTTTCCATCTTAAAACCATCTCCAAACAGTTTTCATGACTTCGAAAATCGCCTTCAAACGTCCTTTTTGCATTCTCACATCAGCTGGATTGACTACAAAAAACACAGGGATGATCAATCAACCACAATCAATGATCTTTGCGAGTTCCTCAAGGCACTAGTTCAACTTGGCATAATTCCTCGAGATCACCACTGTAGCCACAACCGAGTCCTCGATCGCGGAGCGATCTCGCACCCACGATCGATGCCTAAGCTGTCTATGAAGGTTTGTGTTGAGCGTCATATAGACGTGTGAAGTTACGACGCTTATCCTCTCCCCGAATGAGAGGAAAAGATCCTAACGGAAATGGAATGGCTCCTCTTCGTCTTATTTTGGCCATGGATTGAAATGTTTCCAAATTAAATTATCTCAGGTTTCCACTCAGGGAAAAGGAAATATCGGGGAAATTATTGGTGAAATTTCTACAAAAGGTCGCTCTTATTTTCCAATGCCTAGCATGCTGGCTGACCCTACTCCACTCAGAGCAAGACAGCAGACAAAGCCCCCTTTAGGAACTGGGAACCAGCTGAGAAATATGTGCTCCTCGAAGGGCAAGCAAGGTTAAAATAGTGCATCAACATCCAAATAGATTCGATGTGTACCATATGATAATTTACTAAATTTGGTTTAGAAGATTGAATTTTCGCGTTTTCTATTAGTTGATCCTATAGTTGTATCAAGACAAAATAGACTCAATCAATAAGATGAGAAAGGTAATTGGAAAACTTTTTAAGCGATAGAAAAAAAGAAAGTAAACTATGCTTTTTGTACTTTCCATTATTTATAAACAGTGCTGAGTTAAATGGTCATAAATGCAGTTTACATGATCGATCTTCAACAATGGCTCCTGAATTTTCATGCAATCAGAAAGAACCCTCGCTGTATCTGAGCTTCAATGCTATCAATAATACAATCAATCCAACAGCAGAATGAGACACCCATCGTTTGTAGTTACACTGCACATGTTCATTTTCCTCTGGTTCTGTTAGAGCATCAGAAGGATCAACATTAGAGTTGGAACTATTGTCTTTTGTGGAGGTAAAAAACTTTGCCAGTTTCCCTGATTCAGATATCTCGGTTTCATCCAATGATTCCTCATCAAGATCATCGTCATCCTCGTCCTCAAAAACCAAATGGATCCCATACTTCCTCAGTGTAAGCCCATTAAACACTGGTGGGTCTCGCATGGCTACCTCTATCCTATCACCATCTTTTAAAAATAAGACTAGCGGATAACAATCAAGATACCGGCACAAGTAAACTTGATCTTCATGGGTTTTTGGAACTCCAATCAAGTATAAGGTGGTAGTGAATATTGCAGAGGGACCTCTGATGATTCTTGCTTGTACGTCTGCTATCGTGGGCAATTCATCTCTGAAATCATCCTGCATCTGTTGATCCAGCGAGATAACAACGCATATATCAACAGATTTGATCTTACGGTTTTTGTGGCTTGCATAACTCGGAACTTCTTTAACAAACCATGGTGGGATTTCACTTCCTGGTATACACAAATTGTGTAGACGCTTCAGAGGCACCTGCAAACGAATATTTCTATAAGAAAGCAATGCCAACCAATATTTTCTGTGGATTCGGTCTACTAAATTGAAATAGAGAAAGAGAGTTTACCTTTGATAGCCTCGTCTTTATCACCGAATCACATGCTGTGCAACCACCCATGTACAACCTTATCAAAGATTTCAAGCATTCAACACCGGGAACATCCGTTATATTCATGCAATTTGTGAACCAAAGCTCCTCTAGATTCTCCAAGTTCGACAGATCAGATACAATTTCCAATGCAGTACAATTTGTAGCGTCTAAAAAGGTTAAACTGGAGGGAAGTGGAGGGAGAAACTTAAGCATCGTACAGTTGGCCAACGAAAGTTTTTTTAGACAAGAAAGGCCCCTCATGCTCGAAGGGAGGCTCCAGAAGATGTTGTTGCTTAGATTTAAATCTTCCAACGATGATAGTTTCTCAAAACTATCAGGAATGGTACCGGATATCATGCAATTCTTAGCATCCAGAGTCTCTAACAAGGAAAGATTCGACAAAGAAGATGGAAGAATGACATTCAACTCTCCATGTTCCCCAGTACTTTGAGGCCTCTCAGTATCCTCTTTTTTCCCCATTTTCAGAATCACTAACCTTGATAGCATCCCGCATTCTTCCGGTAATTCTGCCACACCAGTTTCTTGCATTATCAACTGTATGAGAAACTTCAGATTTCCGACTGAAGCTGGTAGCCTGCTCAGATTTTTACATTTATTCACATTCAGTACCTCAAGGTTCTCCAACAGCCCAATGGAAGTCGGTAACTTTGTTATCGCAGCATTTACTAGGATCAAGCTCTTTAGACTAAACATAGTTCCAATTGAGTCAGGCAAACAGCAGAGTAATTGACAGTTCCTCATCTCAAGCTTCATAAGCATTTTCAACATTCCAATCTCATCTGGTAATTCTGATATCAATGTCCTGTCTAATTGAAAATTAACTAGAGCTGATAATCCACCAATTGAACTAGGCAATTTGTCAAGTCTGGTATTAGCGACCGATAGGTACTTCAGATGAGATAAAGAACCAATGGAAGCCGGCAGTTCTGTAACTGGACTACGGTCCAGGTGGAGCTCTAATAAAGATTTCAGCCTGCCAATGGTATCAGGAATTGTGCTCAGTGATTGGCACCACATCAAACTTAGTATTTCAAGCTCGGTCAAACAGCCGACGGAATCTGGTATTTCTCCTACACTGGAACCATTAAGAGAAAGCTCTCTCAGAGAAGTGAGTTTTCCTAATGAGTTGGGCAATTCCTTCAGTGATGTGCAGTCATTTAGACTCAACTTTTCAAGTTTTGTAACACACAGGATAGAATCAGGCAGCTTTATAATGCCGGTTCTGTCAAGGAGAAGCTCTTTTAAGGACTCCATGCTTCTGAGATCTTCAGGTAACTTATTCAGTTTGACGCAACCACATAGATTAAGGGTTTCAAGACTTCTCAGACCAGAAATATCATCAGGAAAATTCGCAAGGCTTTTACAGCCCTTTAGGTTCAAGATACGTAATTTCTTTAAATCTCCAATTGTTTTATGAAGCTCAGTGAGTTTTGAACAATTCTCGAGAATCAGTTTTTCCAGGTGTGGATGCCCAGAAAAATCAGGGGTTGCAGTTAGATTAAAGCAACCATGGAGATTCAAAACAATCAACTTCATAGCCTGTGAAAAAAATAAAGTAAATGCTGGGATTAAGGAAGTAAATCACAAAAAAAAATATGAAGGTTTTATCAAGACCAAGGATGCTGTAGCCGTAAGAACGATTAAGACAGTGTTTGGAATGTAGTATGTGGAAACTTAATTTTTTTATGCAGGCTAGTTTGGCTATCAGCTCAAAGATTCAAGACCTTAAGCACGTCTGGTCCTTAGATCTTAAGTTCATCTATGAATCCAATTATTGGTCAAGTTCATCTATGAATCCAATTATTGACTTAGTATAGCTTATATATTTTTGGTCTGTTGGGAACTCAGGGCATTAGGATCCTAATAACACCTCATCCGGCGACAACACCAAATTGACCGGTCACACAAAATTGGCTAAGCGATAAACAACTAAAATATCTATTTGTAAATAATGAGAAAAGGCATTAGTGAAGAAGTGTACCTTTTTCGTTCTCCATTTCAGATCCCATACTTGTTTGATTCTGCTCTCAGTAAGATCAAGGACGGCAAGTTCCTGAGGATTGAAATCACAAGGGAGAGCTTCCAAAGGGCACCCTTTCCATTGTAACCATTTTAGTTCACCAGGTAGAAGTTTGAATTCTCCCTTTAAGGTCTTATAATTGATTTGAAGCAATCTTAAATTGACCATTGGCGTAAATCTCTTAGTTTCCAGAACTGTATCGTCATCTTCAGCTACTTCACTTTCATTGGATCTAAGACGTTGCATGCCATAATTGTCGAAGTCAAGGACGATTCCTTGAATACTTTTTGTTCCCTAAGTCCAATTATAAAGAGGCAAAATTCTCTTATTGAAAAGATTTGCATAATACGCAAAAAGCTAGAAAGAAAAAAAAAATATTATACAGTAACAGATGTAATGCAAACCTTGTCATACTTCAGAACAGCCGTAATGTCACCATGATCCCATAATCTGCTACGCTTACCGGTATCTTGGTTTTCTTGTCGAACAATTTGTCTTCCCATATCTCTTAGCTGATCGTGCATCCACAAGGTAGTGCGATCAACAACCTTAATAAGACATTTTGTAGTAAGAACTGTAATTGCTACCTCCCCACTGAAACCACAACCCTTCAATATATCAATAACACTTTCCCTCTGCATTTCCAATTCAACAAAGAAGCATGCCATGTCGAGGAATATACACTTTTCTTCTTCATCCAACCCATCGAAGCTTATCTTAAGCACATTGTGAAGATCCCCCGGCTGAATCTTTTTCAACTTTTCCAACTCATCTTCCCACTCGGTTTTTCTTTTCTTACCGAAAAGGAAAGCACCCACTACTTCCAGAGCCAACGGTAGTCTATCAATGCAAGACACAAGACTCTTGGATAAATGCATGAAAGATTCAGGAGGTTTCTCTTTTCCAAATGCATGATAACTAAAGAGTTGAAGTGATTCATTCTGACTCAATGTTTTCACATCATAAATTTCATTCACACAAGACTGCACCAAAACTTGTTCATCTCTCGTCGTCACAATGATCCTACTTCCTGCACCAAACCAGTCTTTCGTACCAGCTAATGCATCAAGTTGGCTTATATCATCAACATCATCTAGAACAACAAGAATACGTTTATCACGAACCCGTCCTTTGATTGTTGAGATACCTGTGCTCACCTCATCCACATTTGAACCATTATCTGGGAAAAGATCACGAATAAGCTTGTTTTGAAGAGAAACCAACCCCTTGTACTGTGCCGAAGTTGTTCTGATGTTTGATATGAAGCTGCGGTATTTAAACTGGCCTATAATAGCATTGTAAACAGCCCTAGCAAGGGTGGTTTTGCCAATCCCACCCATCCCATGAAACCCCACAACTAGTACGCCATTGTGTTTAAGATTTAAAATCTTTGTCACTTCTTCTACACGAGAACCGATACCAACTGGATGTTTAGCCACCCCTAATGGGGTATTACTCAATTTAGTTAGAATCCTTCTAACAAGTTCTTGTATTAGTTCTCCTTCATTGCTGCCAATAGACAAAACATTGTGAGAATGCTGGCATGAAGGAAGCTTTGTGAACTATAGTTATTATCTAGTAGTATAAATAAACGACTGAAATCTTATAATATCCAATTTTATTTGTAATGCTTTATTCTGAAAGGAAAACATAGGAATAAGAATTTTGCGGCGGCCATGTAAGCTTTTGCCATTACACTACTACTACAAAAATACATGACTAAGAATTCCTCACGCCATCATTTGGGTGATATAAAAGGAAAGAGAGTCAAATTTTCGAAGCCAATCCAACCAGACGTACGGAGTATACCATTATGCATATTAGATCATTCATGTGGCTATATGTTGTTACTGCCAAGGTTTCCGTGTTGGCTTAAGGTGTTAATAACTGATGGAAAAATAAACAGAACATGTAAGTGAGATAAGCCAACATGGTTTTTTAAGTTACTTACACCTCCAACCACTTATAAGTGTTGCGCCACTTCTAACTTGTAAGTTAGGTAAATTACAATACTTTATTTTTTTGAATCGCTGAACTTTCAAAAAACCAAAATTAACCATAACAAATCACAATGTGGATGGATTTATATAATAAAGAACCAATGAGAAAAAAGTCACATATGTATTTCAAGTATAAACACTTGAAAAAGACAATTCTTGTCATCCATAAGGTACGATATATAATTCCCTATAACTAATATAATATTAGCTTAACACACTGGAGCGGACCCAGGATTTTAGTCGAGGGGAGCAAAATGAAAAATACTTATTAATTGATAATAGTAGTTATCAATGATAAAGCCAAATTATTTGTCTACCTAAACTAGTAACTAATAAAAAAATACAACTATAAAAAATACATTACATATACCAAATTGGATCCAGTATAGTCCAGTTTTAAGCCAAAATAAGGTTACTATCGATAACCTTAGCAAGAAGCAAACGAGCATAATAACTAGAATATATAACTAATGTCACAAAATAATTAGGATAAATATCTAGGTGTGGCTAAAAAAAATTTGAAATTTATAAACCTAATATGATCATAAATCATAATACAATTTCATAGAAAAATTAGTTTATATGAGGCGCAAATTTTGTACATATCAAACTCGAGTCTTTGATTAAAAATGATATACCTCCAACTACTACACCAACAAAGACATGTTGAAATATTTTTATAAACAATTATCATATTATATTCTACATTATAATCGATTTTTTTTTAAGACTAAAGTATATATACAAAAAAAAATATTTAAAAAATTGAGGGGAGCAGCTGCCCCTCGCCCCTTAGTAGGTACGCCCATGAACACATGCTTAGTATAGTTTAAATATTGCAACCTTGCATTTGACTTCCTTCCCCTCAGTAGGATGATTATAACACTTGTATTTCAAATGTGAACTTGACACATTTTGACACTGAGTCACATGACAAATTAACTCATTTCTAAACCTATGAAATGTATTAAAAAAAAAAAAAAAAAAAAAAAATTCACATACACATCAAGCCTGGTCGTAGAGCACTAATTTGTTTTGGGAAGGTGGTCCGCACGTGATCGAACCACTCTACCCTTCTCTCCATGGGTTTGGAGAAGTTAGAGAGGAGCGAAATTGATCCGATCACGTGCGCAAAATATCCTGCTTCAGACAAATCAGTCTTTCGGACGAGGCTCTCTAAAAATTTTCTCCACTTAATTTAAACAACCGTGTCAATACTAGTTGAAATTATGGATAAATGGGCTGAGCCGGAATAACACACAACCCGGTTAGTATAGATTCGACACGACATCAGATTTTTTGTAAATTGATGAAAACTTTACCAATTTTCAGAGGAGTGCCAACCAGCAATACCACCAGCCTTCTCAAAGGCGTTGTTCCACTTCAAAACGTGCTCCCCGAACTCGACTTCATGGTTGCGAAAATGGTCCTCAAATGGTCCTTTTCGCCTTCTAACATCACTCGGGTCGACCCGGTAGAACACAGGGAGGAGCAGTCTACGTAACTCGACGATCTTTGCGAGCTCCTCGAGGCACCATCGAGAGTTTCCGTAGTTCCTCGAGATCACTGCAATGGCCGCCGCCGAGTCCTCGATCGCGCCAATCGAGGATCCGTGATCCAAGCCAACGTTGTCAATGAACGTGCGCACCCCGTGCGAGTCGAGTGCAGCGTACAGCCGTTGCGTGAAATTGTCACGCGTGTCCTCTCCGAGAAAGGAGAGGAAGACGTCGTAGCGGTAACGGGGCGGTGACGGCTCTTCTAAAACTTCATCTTCGTTCAGCTCCACCATTTTTTCTTTATCTCTCTCTGTGAGTCTGTGGTTGTAGAGAGTTAGAAGAATTTATGCCTCGTGAGTTTTATTTTCTTGACAACAATCAGAATTTATGCTCAGGGCTTTTGTAACCACACAGCAAGGTATTGTTCGTTTTGGGTTTAATTGATTCGCACGGCTTTAAAAGACATTTTACTATAAAAATTTAATCTCACACGTATATAATACATCATCATTCCACACCCAAAATGAGCATGTTACCTTTTCAGTGTTTGATCTAGATTTTTTTTTTTTTTTTTTTTTTTTTTTTTTTTTTTTTTGGAGTTCTCTGATTGCAGCATGTTAATGCTGAAGGTACAGCCCTGGTCACAAAATTAGAAAATCCTGCAATAACTTCGTCATTAAGGAACATGACCTCCCCCACCTTTTCATTGTCATTTTTCTTGTCCACCACTTCTACCTTGTCCTCCTCAACAAGCGTTTCTTTAGTAATGTCAGCATCACAATCCATGTAATCGTCATAGCTTTTTAGAGCTTCTTGAATTGTTTCAAATCCATGACAACAATTATTTGCACATCCTAAAACTTGTCTAGAACAAGCACCCTAAGTAAAATAAACGTCATATCAAAATTAACATGATTCAAATCTCAATTGTTCAACGAAAGAGAATGAGATATTTATAAGAGACATGAAGCAACTAGTAGTTATTCATATAAATGTAGCCATTAGGGTACAAGCGGTTTTTTGGAAGACAATCATGATTGGAAATGGTCTCAGTGGTTACCTTGGACCCTTTTGGTTTCCAATACAACAACATTTCTAACCATTGTGAAAGGAAGTATGTAATCTACAAAGAAACCCTAGACATGTGAAAGGAAGTATGTAATCTAAAAAAAAAAAAAAAAAAAAAAAAAACAACCCTAGAGGTGGTCTAGTCTTTCCATTACTCAATACATTTGATCATTGCAGTATTTGGAACCATATATCAACTAGACATAGGAAAATGAACTATAAATACATCGAGCATACTCCATAACAAAGGAAAAGGTAAGGCCTCCCTACTAAACGAGTGTTATTGATTGTCAGTATAGAGCATCCTCTTTCATTTTGAGTCAAAGGAGTGATTTCACCATTCTTAAGAAATTGTAATTGAGTTTTTGTGTTTTTACTTTTTTAATAATATAAAGGTTAAAGGGTCCTTAAAATCCTATGTTTAAAAAAAATTAATAATAAAGAGACAAAATTTTGGAAAAGAATTTGGTAAATTGATAAATCGTTGTTTATTCTTACAATGCTAGCGCTCTCTCCATTAAATAAGAAACATAGTCCTAACCAAAATAGAATTAAACCTCAATTGTAATTGAATAACCTAAACCTATAGACATACTTGAATAAAATCCTAATAAAAATATATTTCAAAGTAAAAGATTGAAAACCTTAACGGTTTAGTCGTGGAGAACTAGGATGTGAGAAAGAGAAACAAATAATAGAACGGAGAGAAAATAAATACTCGAAAGAAGCAAAATTTCCTAGAACTCACCTTCTGTGTGCTTCAACATTTAGTTCCAAAACCCCAAAAGGCAAGATGTGTCTATCTTCGCCATCAACAGAAGAGCAATTAATCACCAAACTCAATACTTCCTCATCATAACCAAACTGCCAAATATTATAACACCTCCACCACTCAGATTCCTAGAACAAACAAGAGATCTCTACAAAAATTAACAATATATCAAAGACATAGAAGAAACTCAAAAACTCAACCTTTTACTAATCTAACAGACCCCCAAATAGTAAACCAATCAAGAATTGTTCAAAAATTACCTAAATGGTTGCTCGAACAACTTTGATCTTTGTTGGAATTCACCAAAATAATTCTGATCTTCAAGTAAATAAGGAGTTGGCTACACGAAAACACATGGAAAATGGATTGCCTCTTTGGAGACTTCTAAATCACAAGAACAAACGAGAACTCTCATTCAAAACTGTAATATTTTGATTTCAACCATACATTAAAGCTACAAATCGAAGAGGAAGAAAAAAACAGAAACCCCACTATTTACTAATAAAAAGCAAATACAGAGTAGGGAAAAAGCGGAATATTTCATAAATACCTAATCGATTCAAGTGCTTCTTGTCAAATCTGCCAAATAAAAAAGCTTAATCTAAAACCAACAAATAAGCTTAAAAAATGAAAATGCATAAAAAATCATCAAATAGGGGTCGAATTTCTTCGTTTCAGGTTTTGATCAAAGATACACTTTTCAGGCACCCTAGAAACAAAAGGAGAAGAAGAGAGGGAGATGACAAACGAAGAAGGGGACGACGAAGACATGTGAGTCCTCTGATGTGTCATGTAGTCTTCGCTCTGGAGTCATGTTGCCCCAAAAGTAGGGGTGGAGTAGGGAGTGTAGATAAGAAGACAACCACTTTGGGGTTAAACCATTTACTCCACTCCATAGAAGGTGTCAGGGTAGTTTTGGGTACTTAATTGTTTGGTTTTTTTGTAAATGCCAAATGATTACCTAATGATAACTTAGCCTTGAAGTCATTCGCCTGGTATGCATCATTATCTATACAACTATGTCAATCATGACTTGGGTGATGACATGCAACATATGGACGATCTTAAATAGTCTAATAAGAACGTGCGTTAAATGGCAGTTGTATTGACACATCGTAGAAACTATATTTGTTGTAGTTGTGATTTTTTCCCAAATAATTGCTTAAATGTGGATGAGGTGAGCATGAGTATTTCAATGATCAAAGGAAGGGTTCGTTATAAACGAATTCTTGTTGTTAAAAGTTTCAACAATGAAATAGAGCAACAAATTTTATTCTAAATCAGGGGGTGATGACCCTTAAATTGAAGAATCAGACCTCATGGAAGTGGCACGAGAAGCTATAGTAGAACATAAGAATGATTACCTCGATAAAGATAGTTTTTTTGAAGAAAAAGAATATGAATCAATTCGAGCTTCAGTTTCAAAAGCTTATGAAAATTACAGACCAAGCCCTTGGAGATCAACTAGACACTAGACATAGGAAATGAAACAAGAAATACATTGAGCATATTCCAAAACAAAGGAAAAGGTATGGCCTCCCCCTCCAAAACAAAGGAAAAGGTATGGCCTCCCCCTACTAAATGAGTGTCATTGATTGTCAGTATGGAGCATCCTCCTTCATTTTGAGTCGTT
Organism: Berberis vulgaris; assembly: GCA_963556465.1. Classification (NCBI taxonomy): domain Eukaryota; kingdom Viridiplantae; phylum Streptophyta; class Magnoliopsida; order Ranunculales; family Berberidaceae; genus Berberis; species Berberis vulgaris. Next base: position 96,927,042 of record OY747128.1, read on the forward strand.
AAGAGTGATTTCACAACTCTTGAGAGATTGTAATTGAGTATTTCTGTTTTTACTTTTTTTTCATTAATATAAAGGTTAAGGGGTCCTTAAAATATTTCTTGTTTAAAATAAAATAAAATAATAAAGAGACTGAATTTGGGAAAATAATTTGATTGATTGATAACCGTTGTTTGTTCTTACAATGCAAGTGTTCTCTCCGTTAAATAAGAAACCTAGTCCTAGCTAAAATAGAATTAAACTTCAATTGTAATTGAAATACATAAACCTATAGCCGCACTTAACTAAAATCCTAATAAAAATATAATACCTAAACATGCTAAAAAAAATAAAATGTCCTACATCATTAACCAATACATAACATGTCCTTCTAATTAATTTTTGTATCCTAATTAATTTTATTAAATTAGACGCAAGAATTCTTGCATGTTGGATCTGGTTCAATTTTACGACAAAAAAGAAGAAATAAGAATTGGAGGAGAGAGAGATAGATGACAAAGTGCAAGCGATACCTTAGAAATGAAATGTGACAAAGTTTGTTTGTGTTTAAATGAATGCCACTGAAAAGTGGCAAAGGTTTGTTTGTGTTTATATGTGATGATTGATAGGCTTATAAATGAAACATTTAACGCTCCTAATTCTATAATTGTTATGTCATATTAATTAATAAAATACTATCATTACGTGTATTTTGTGTATAATGCAAGAATTCAAGTATTAATTATCAAACATACACAAAATGACACAATAAGGCAAAGTTTAATAACAAAGCCTATTGGATGATAAACGCTTGCATTATCAAAGACTTTCAAGCCCAAGGTCCATGAAGTCAATCCCACAAGGCACCATCATCTATGGATCTCGAGAAAATTAATTTGAAGATTTGGATATTCACATGGCAACTTCATCCTAGCCAAAAGAAAACTCTACATATTCCACAATCCATTCTCTATATATTCCTTATATTTTTCTTATTTTATTCCACCATATTCTTTTATCTTTTTCTTATTCCACCATCTCATCATATTCCCTTATCTTTTTCCTATTTTATTCCACCTCCCATTCTACCATCTCACATTTCTTCACCTATAAATATCCCATGCTTGGAGTATAAAGGGGAGAACTGGGAAGAAAAGAAAATTTGAGAGTTAGAGACTTAGAGTCTTGAAGAGTTTTTACTTGTAAGTTTTCTCATTTTCTTTATATTTATCACCATGAGAAACTTAAGGTTTACCATGAGTGGCTAAACACCCTCATAGGGTGTGAGTGAGCCCCATGGGAGGATGACCTCAATTAGGTATTCTCAAGGTATTTTATTTCATTTAAATTAGACCAACTTTGTGATTAGCATACTCTATGTACTTGAATGTCAGTGTTTAATGAAATCAAAGGAAGTTTTGTTGTTCATAATAATGGATATATTTCTTGCTCTTGCTTTCATTTTTCTTAAAGTCTTAGATTCAAGATGTCTCCACTAGTATGAGTATATGCGGCAGGAATCATCCATCACGAGGCTCAAGTATTCTGAAACCAAGCTACATTCATAAAGTCCAAAATGGGCGAATACAATCATAAAAGCCCAAATAGGGTTCGTCCAAATAAACCATAGTTAAAGGCCCAAATCCAAAAAAAGGAATGTTACAGAGAAAAATAGCCGTGGAGGAAGTTGCACTTTCGAGGACACATCTTCACAAAGAAGGAGACTGTTACGAGGAATGTCTCCTTTCGTTGCGCCTTGCATGCTTAAGTCACACAAAGAATTAACAACGACCATTATATAAGGTAAATGAAACATCTGACAAAGGTATGCTACTTTAAGTGAGTTTTGTCCAGATTTATCTCCATCTCCAACTGAGTTACTGACTTAAGTATCGGAGTGCCTTCGGCCACCAAAAATGTGGTATTTAGTAATCTAACATTTGTTTTGTAGGTCACACTTATTGAAGAACGTACTTTGGATGCATCAGTTTGACGCCATCCGTGGGGAACGAAAGTTTTACTTTCAAGAAGAGATTTTGCGGTAAGGAACACCCTCAGTTCTGATCAACGATTAAAAAAGCTTTTAGAAAAGATGAAACGCACCACCGACCCTTAACCGAGCGACAATCAAAACGATCGCTTCACGGAAGAAGTCGTGTTATCTACAATGCACGCTTCAATCCTAGCAACAACTCTCGAGCCAAGCATACCTAGCGACAGAGAGGCACTAGATGGAGCGATAGCCCAGCCATATCAAACATTCAGTAATGCCACCACGGATCCTCGTGTGGATCTACTCATGATAAATATGGATCTCCTAATCAAAATGGTGGAAAAGCTTACTCAAGAACACTCTCAACCCATGGACCGCGTTCGAGAAAGTAATGAAATTCATGCGGAACCTCAACGAGTGAACCTCGAAAACAGTGAACCGCCAACGGATAACACTCCTTATAACGACAGAACCCCTGCGCCAATTTGTTGTACGGATTGGCCATACCACCGTTATCTGATGCACTCATGATCACTCTTCTACCAACAAAGTTCACTCCACCGAAGTTTGAGACATACGATGGCACTACCGATCCCACTGACCATTTACGACATTTCCACCACATGATGATGCTGAAGGATAGTACATAGTCCATCTTATGCCGAACATTTCCAACCAGCCTCACCTCCACGACAATGAGTTGGTTCAACAACTTTCCACTGAGATCGATAGACTATTTCCAAGCGTTTGTCACTGCCTTCATTACGAGGTTCATCAACAGTCAACGAATGAGAAAAGACCCATACTATCTGCTTCACATTAGACAGAAGCTTGAGGAGACCATAAGGAAATACGTCACTCGTTTTACTAATGAGACGACCATGATCACCGGCTGCAGTGATGATACGGCCATTGCCACCTTCACTGCCGGACTAAAAAGGGGACCATTCTACGTGACAATGGCATGGGAAATACCCTAGTCATATTACAAATCAGAATGGCGTTTGAGATAAAAAAAAACGATCAAGATTGAAAGTTTTGGGAAGATATTGATGGTGAAGATTCAATTATCAACAATGACATTTTTGTAAATAAGTTGCAAGTAGAAGGTCAAAGAAAATGGATAAAAAGGTCGATGGAATGCATAGGTGACGGGGAGATAAAAATTTTGTGTTTTTTTTAAATGTAAATCGTCATAGCTATCTACTTAGTTATCAGATTTTAGTAAACTTGGTATGGCTGAAATGCATTTCTGAATATATTTCCAATGAACCAATCATTAATATAAACGCTTAAAATTTTAAATATGCATTTCACGTCATATGCACTTTTTCAAAAATCCATCTTACTTATCAGAATGTTGTTTGAGATAAAATACGGTCAAGATTAAGAGTTTGGGAAGATATTGATGGTGGAGATTCATTATCAACAATGACATTTTTGAAATAAATTGCAAGTAGAAGGACAAAGAAAATGGATAAACACTACACCAAATTGTCATTTTTGTAACAACCCCAAAATCAGTATCACTTTTGAAGTGTAACAATTTACCTAACAATTTTACACATTTTCACAAACAAAATGATACAATAATTGTATCACCATGAAGAGTATGGTTATAAAAGTGATACTATACATGGTGATCCAACTTATTGTATCATTTTTTTTTTGTAACTGTTTTTCATTTTTAGACTAAATTTAGTTTTGACTTAAAATTGTTTGGTGGATTGTAACATCTCAAAAGTGATACTATTTTTAGAGTTGTTACAAAAGTGCCAATTTGGTGTAGTGAAAAGTTACAAAGGTTGGTGGGATGCATAGGTAGTAGAGAGATAAAAATTTTGTATGTTTTTCCTTTAATGTAAATCATCATAGTTATCTACTTAGTTACGAATTTTAGTAAACTTGGTATGGTTGAAATGCATTTTTGAATATTTTTCCAATGAAATCAATAATTAATACAAACTCTTAAAATTTTAAATATGCATTTCACGCCGTATGCACTTTTTCAAAAAATAATTGTAATTTAATGCATTTCGCGTTGTAAGTATTTTCAATATTAAGACATATTGAAAATATAAAGATCTAACGAATTACATAAAGGGGGAGAAAATGGTGTTGGCTAAAATTTATGTTCACATAGGACTAAAATACCCCTGGCCAAAGTTGAGCGCGGAAGGCACGGGGAATACCCTGGTCTATATTAAAAATCAGAACGTATTTGAGGTTGGAGATAAAAGAGACTGAGATTTACCCACATATAAGAATCTAACGGATCACATAGAACTTAAAGCACTAAAAGATAAGTTTGTAGATAAACATATTTAATGATTCAGATTTGTTTCATCTAATAGTTGGGACTTAAAGTTAGCTTTTATGGTTTTACTTTCAATCAATCCACAATAAGAGTGCATGAGTTCGATTCTCATACCCAATATTTTGATATTTATTTATCTTGATATTTAAAGTAGAATAAACTCTATTTATCATGTTAAACTTTTATCGTGCCGCATAATTATATTTATTTATTTATATATACAAAACATAATGGTGTTTGGGGTGGGAGATAAAAGACGGCTGAGATTTAACTAAATATATTAATCTAATGGATCACATAGAACTCAAAACACCAAGAGTGCATGAGTTCGATTTTCATACCCAACATTTTTTTATATTTATTTATTTTTTTCAGTTGTTGATGATGAAGATTAGGCATGTAAGTGTGAAGGATGAAAACTTAAAGATTATCATGTTTTGACAAGTTTTGAACTTTTATCGTGCCAACGACATGGGAAATACCCTAGTCTATATTACAAAACAGGATGATATTTGAGGTTGGAAATAAAAGACGGCTGAGATTTATCCAAACATAATAATCCAACGTATCACATAGAACTTAAAACACCATGAGTGCATGAGTTCGATTCTCATACCCAACATTTTGATATTTATTTATCTTGATATTTAAAGTAGAATAAATTTTATTTATCATGTTAAACTTTTTGTCATGCCAACGGCACGGGGAATACCCTAGTCTATATAACAAATCAGAATGATGTTTTAGGTAGAGATAAAAGACGGCTGAAATTTACCAAAACATAAAGATCTAACAGATCACATAGAGGATGGAAGGGAATATATTTGGCTGAAATTTATGTTCGCATAAGACATAAATACCTCTAGCCAAAGTTGAAAATTCTCCACTCAAACAAGTTGAGTGCTATCAAAAATACCCTAGTACCATATAGGATGGAAGGGAGCATATTTGAACGCCCGGGAAATACCTTAGTACTACTACAAAACAAAAACGAAGGGAATTTTGATAATTTCAGATGCTACACCAACGCTGTGGATCCTTCCCAGAGATTCATATCAGGACTGGTATCCCTGCAGTATGTTTTCCAACTGGGATTTTTCTAAGTTCATATCAAGGCAATTCTGCAAGCAATATCACAATCTCAGTACATAAGAAGGCAATTCAACGTGTATTGTATGATAATTCACTCAATAATACAATCAACCCAACAGCAGAATATATTTATACCCTGTTTCTATTTATACCCAACAGCAGAATAATAATTCAACGTGTATTGTTTATATTTATACCCTGTTTCTTAGAACATCAGAAGGATCAACATTAAGAGTTAAAACTTTTGTCTTCTGTGGAGGTAAAAAACTTTGCCAGTCTCCCTGATTCAGATACCTCGGTTTCATCCAATGATTCCTCATCAAGATCATCATCATCGTCATCCTCAAAAACCAAATGGATCCCATACTTCCTCAGTGTAAGCCCATTAAACACTGGTGGGTCTCGCATGGCTACCTCTATCTTATCACCATCTTTGAACAACGAGACTAGCGGATTACAATCAAGATACCGGCATAAGTAAACTTGATCTTCATGGGTTTTTGGAACTCCAATCAAGTATAACGTGGTAGCGAATATTACATAGGAGCCTCTGATGATTCTTGCTTGTACGTCTACTATCGCGTGCAATTTATCTCTGAAATCATCCTGTATCTGTTGATCCAGCGAGATAACAACGCATACAATAACAGATTTGATCTTACGGTTTTTGTGGCTTGCGTAACTCGGAACTTCTTTAACAAACCATGGTGGGATTTCACTTCCTGGTATACACAAATTGTGTAGACGCTTCAGAGCCATCTGCAAACAAATACTTCTATAAGAAAGCAAAGCCAACCAATATTTTCTGTGGATTCGGTCTACTAAATTGAAATAGAGAAAGAGAGTTCACCTTTGATAGCCTTGTCTTTATCACCGAATCACATGCTGAGCAACCACCCATGCACAACCTCATCAAAGACTTCAAGCATTCAACGCCGGGAACATCCATTATATTCATGCAATTTGTGAACCGGAGCTCTTCTAGATTCTCCAAGTTCGACAGATCAGATACAATTTCCAATGCAGTACAATTTGTAGCATCTAAAAAAGTTAAACTGGAGGGAAGTGGAGGGAGAAACTTAAGCATCGTACAGTTGGCCAACGAAAGTTTTTTTAGACTAGAAAGGCCCCTCATGCTCGAAGGGAGGCTCCAAAAGATGTTGTTGCTTAGATTTAAATCTTCCAACGATGATAGTTTCTCAAAACTATCAGGAATGGTACCGGATATCATGCAATTCATAGCATTCAGAGTCTCTAACAAGGAAAGATTCGACAAAGAAGATGGAAGAACGGCATTCAACTCTCCATGTTCCCCAGTACTTTGAGGCCTCTCAGTATCCTCTTTTTTTCCCATTTTCAGAATCACTAACCTTGATAGCATCCCGCATTCTTCCGGTAATTCTGCCACGCCAGTTTCTTGCATTAGCAACTGTATGAGAAACTTCAGATTTCCGACTGAAGCTGGTAGCCTGCTCAGATGTTTACATTTATTCACATTCAGTACCTCAAGGTTCTCCAACAGCCCAAGGGAAGTCGGTAACTTTGTTATCGCAGCATTTACTAGGACCAAGCTCTTTAGACTAAACATAGCTCCAATTGAGTTGGGCAAACAGCAGAGTGATTCACAGTTCCTCATCTCAAGCTTCTTAAGCATTTGCAAGTTTCCAATCTCATCTGGTAATTCTGATATCGACGTCATGTCTAATCGAAATTCAACTAGACATGATAATCCACCAATCGAACTAGGCAATTTTTTAAGTCTGGTACCAGCGACTGATAGGTACTCCAGATGAGCCAAAGAACCAATGGAAGCCGGCAGTTCTGTAACTGGACTATGGTCCAGGTGGAGCTCTAATAAAGATTTCAGCCTGCCAATGGTATCAGGAATTGTGCTCAGTGATTGGCACTGCATCAAACTTAGTATTTCAAGCTCGATCAAACAGCCGATGGAATCAGGTATTTCTCCTACACTGGAACTATTAAGAGAAAGCTCTCTTAGAGAAGTGAGTCTTCCTAACAAGTGGGGAAATTCCTGCAGTGATGTGCAATAATTTAGACTCAACTTTTCAAGTTTTATAACGCGCCAGATGGAATCAGGCAGTTTTATAATGCCTGTTCTGTCAAGGAGAAGCTCTTTTAAGGACTTCATGTTTCTGAGATCTTCCGGTAACTTATTCAGTTTGAAGCAACCAGATAGAGTAAGGGTTTCAAGATTTCTCAGTCCAGAAATATCATCAGGAATTTTCACAAGGCTTGAACAGTCCTTTAGGTTCAAGATACGTAATTTCTTTAAATGTCCAAGTGATTTATGAAGCTTTGTCAATTTTGAACAACGCTCGAGAATCAGTTGTTCCAGGTGTGGATGCCTAGAAAAATCAGGGGTTGCGGTTAGATTAAAGCAACCATGGAGATTCAAAACCATCAACTTCGTAGCCACCTGTAACAAACATTTGATAAATGATGGGATTAAGGAATGACAAAAATATTTATGAAGATTTCGACAAGACAAAGGATGCCATATGACTCATTAAGACACTGTTTGTATTATAGTATAATTTTTTTTTTTATGCATGCTGATTTATCTATATCCGCTCAAAGACTCGAGATCTTAAGCACACCTGGTCCTTAGAAGACTCGGCATCCTTCCACTATCATTAGAACATACCAAGTAAAACAGTTTCGGTAGATGCCTGTAGCCTACAAATTTTGGTTTGTCGGATACTCAGGTCATTTGGATCTATAACAACTCATCTGGTGACTCACCAAATGACCGGTCAGACAAAATTGGTTAAGCAAAATAACTGAATCTGTGGATTTAAAAATAATGAGCAAAGGCGTTAGTAAAGAAAGGCACCTTTTTCGTACTCCATTTCAGATCCCATACTTGTTTGATTCTGCTTTCAGTAAGATCAAGGACGGCAAGTTCCGGAGGATTGAAATCACGAGGGAGTGCATCCAAAGGGCACCCTTTCCATTGTAACCATTTCAGTTCACCAGGTAGAAGTTTAAATTTTCCCTTTAAGCTCATATGATTGATCTGAAGCAATCTTAAATTGACCATTGGCGTAAATTGCTTAGTTTTCAGAACTATAATGTCATCTTCAGCTACTTCACCTTCTGACAGGTTTCTGAATGTTTCCTTCAAGTATTTAATGGGAGAGCTGAGATTGAACTTCCTTCTGCTGGATGATCTATAACTTTCATTGGATCTTATAAGACGTTGCATGCCATACTTGTCGAAGTTGAGGACAATTCCTTGAATACTTCTTGTTCCCTAAAACCAATATAAAAGATTGGTGTAAATTCCTCTTATTGATAAGGTTTGTATATTGACGCAAAAAGCTACATAGAAAAAAGAAAATTAAACTGTTACAGATTTGGTGCAAACCTTGTTATATTTCAGAACAGCCTTAATGTCATCATAATCCCATAATCTACTTCGCTTACCAGTATCTTGGTTTTCTTGTCGACCAATTTGTCTTCCCATATCTCTTAGTTGATCATGCATCCACAAGGTAGTGCGATCAACAACCTTAATAAGGCATTTTGTAGTAAGAACTGTAATTGCTACCTCCACACTGAAACCACAACCCTTCAATACATCAATGACACTTTCCCACTGCATTTCCAATTCAACAAAGAAGCATGCCATGTCGAGGAATATACACTTTTCTTCTTCATCCAACCCATCGAAGCTTATCTTAAGCACATTGTGAAGATCCCCCGGCTGAATCTTTTTCAACTTTTCCAGCTCATCTTCCCACTCAGTTTTTCTTTTCTTACCGAAAAGGAAAGCACCCACTACTTCCAGAGCCAACGGTAGTCTATCAATGCATGACACAAGACTCTTGGATAAATGCATGAAAGATTCAGGAGGTTTCTCTTTTCCAAATGCATGATAACTAAAGAGTTGAAGTGATTCATTCTGACTCAATGTTTTCACATCATAAATTTCATTCACACAAGACTGCACCAAAACTTGTTCATCTCTCGTCGTCACAATGATCCTACTTCCTGCACCAAACCAGTCCTTTGTACCAGCTAATGCATCAAGTTGGCTTATATCATCAACATCATCTAGAACAACAAGAATTCGTTTATCACGAACCCTTCCTTTGATTGTTGAGATACCTGTGCTCACCTCATCCACATTTGAACCATTATCTGGGAAAAGATCACGAATAAGCTTGTTTTGAAGAGAAACCAACCCCTTGTACTGTGCCGAAGTTGTTCTGATGTTTGATATGAAGCTGCGGTAATTAAACTGGCCTATAATAGCATTGTAAACAGCCCTAGCAAGGGTGGTTTTGCCAATCCCACCCATCCCATGAAACCCCACAACTAGTACACCATTGTGTTTAAGATTTAAAATCTTTGTCACTTCTTCTACACGATAACTGATACCAACTGGATGTTTAGCCACCCCTAATGGTGTATTACTCAATTTAGTTAGAATTCTTTTAACAAGTTCTTGTATTAATTCTCCTTCATCGCTGCCAATAGACAAAACATTGTGAGAATGCTGCCATGAAGGAAGTTTTGTGAATTTTAGCTATTATATAGTAGTATAAATGAATGACTAAAATCTTATAATACCCAATTTTATTTGTAATTAATGCTTTATTCTGAAAGGAAAATATAGGAATAAGAATGTCGCCGCAGCTATGTAAGTTTTTGCCATTACGCTACTAGTACAAAAATACATGACTACGAATTCCTCACGCCATCATTTGGGTGATATAGAAGGAAAGCAATAGTCAGATTTTCGAAGCCAATCCAAACCAGACGTACGGAGTATACCATTATGCATATTAGATCATTCATGTGGCTATATGTTGTTACTGCCAAGGTTTTCAAGTTGGCTTAAGGTGTTAACAACTGATGGAAAAATAAACAGAACATGTAAGTGAGATAAGCCAACATGGTTTTTAAGTTACTTACACCTCCAACCACTTATAAGTTTTGCACTACTTGTAACTTGTAAGTTATGTAAATTACACTACTTTATTTTTTTTGAATCGCTGAACTTTCAAAAAACCAAAATTAACCATAACAAATCGAGGTTTTCATATTCACCAAACTTTGGTCCATTAGGTGAAGGAACATCCATCACTGATTTCATCAAATCATCCTTTTTTTGTTTATCGAATGCAGTCATCAAATCACAATGTGGATGGATTTATATAATAAAGAACCAATGAGAAAAAAGTCACATATGTCGCTTGGTGTATTTCAAGTATAAACAACTTAAAAAGATAGCTCTTGTCATCCATAGGTACAATATATAATTCCCTATTATAACTAATATATTAATATTAGCTTAACACATGCTTAGTATAGTTAAATATTGCAACCTCACATTTGACTTCCTTTCCCTCAGTAGGATGATTATAACACTAGTTTTTTCAAATGATAAACTAATTGATTATCTTAACACAAGTAAGATCTTCTAATGATAAACTAATTGTTTCTTGTAGGGGTACCAATCTTACACCTGAACCGTGAACCTGACATGATTATTAAATGGGCCGGGTTTCAATCTCGACCCAAACCGTGAACTTGACACATTTTGACACTGAGGGTGTGTTTGGTTGCATGGAATCTTATGTCATGAAAATAAATGAGGTGTCCCCTATATTTAAGGCTAAATTGATATATCACTCCACATTCACCATTTGATTTTGTGATCAATAGTGAGAATAGAAGTCAACATGAGAATCTCACTCCTTTGTCCCCCAACGCATGTGATTCCATGTTTATGAGACATTCATTTCCACAATTGATAATAAAATCAAATAGTGCATGTGGAATTATACCTCAAATTAGCCTAAAATATAGAAATTCTCTCGTGACATAGGATTTCATGCAACCAAACACACCCTAAGTCACATGAAAAATTAACTCATTTCGAAATGTATTAAAAAATGAAAAAAATTCACATACACATCAAGCTTGGTCCTAAAGCACTGATTTGTATCGGGAAGGTGGAAAGTGGTCCGCACGTGATCGGACAGACCACTCTACCTTTCTCTCCGTGAGGTTGGAGAAGTGAGAATGGGGTAGAATTGGTCAGATCACGAGCGGAACATCTTGTTCCAGGTACAAATCATTGCTTTCGGATGAGGCTCTCTAAAATTTTTCTCAACTTAATTTATACAACCGTGTCAATACTAGTTGAAATTATGGATAACACACAACCCGGTTAGTATAGATCCGACCCGACATCAGATTGTTTTTAAATTGATGAAAACTTTACCAATTTTCAGAGGAGCGCCAACCAGCAATGCCACCAACCTTCTCAAAGGCCAACTTCCACTTCAAAACCTGCTCCGAGTCCTCCCCGAACTTGACTTCATGGTTGCGAAAATCGTCCTCAAACGGTCCTTTTCGCCTTCTAACATCAATCGGGTCAACCCGGTAGAACACAGGGAGGAGCAATCTACGTAACTCGAGGATCTTTGCAAGCTCCTCGAGGCAGCATCGAGAGTTTGCGTAGTTCCTCGATATCACTGCAATGGCTGCGGCCGAGTCCTCGATCGCGCCAAGTAGAGTTGGCTCGATCGAGGACCCGCGATCCAAGCCAACGTCGTCAATGAACGTGCGCACCCCGTGCGAGTCGAGTGCAGCATACAGCCGTTGCGTGAAATTGTGACGCGTGTCCTCTCCGCGAAAGGAGAGGAAGACGTCGTAGCGGTAACGGGACGGTAACGGCTCTTCTAAATCTTCATCTTCGTTCAGATCCACCATTTTTTCTTCTCTCTCTGTTAGAGAGCTGCAGACTTTAACTGAGGTTATTAGTTTATCTTGAATTAAATTGTCAAGGTTTTACTGTATCTCTTTTAGGCAAAAGTCTTTTGCTTTTTTTTTTTTTCCATGTTTTCGGTGACGAAGTTGTCTTGTTACCCACCTAATTCTAACTCAACATGTTCGCTGTCCTTTTGTCCTCACGCGTATTTTTGAGTTTGTCATAGAGCAATGCTACATGGCGAGGAAACGGGCGAGGGACGGGATGTGGCGGGGTGGGGACCGTTCACTCCGTTCGGAATGCGCGCACCAAAATTATCAGGTTTGGATTTTTTTTACATTTTTACATATTCTCTTTAAAACACAATCACAAAATTATCTATAAGAATGGTAAAAGTGTAAAAAATTCAAAACCTTACAAAAAAAATGGCTATAAAAACTGACAGCTTAAATTTTTTGTTTTTGGCATACTTTATCACATGTTTTAAGGCATGTTTTAGAGACCCTTTGTCTACCTTGATTGAAGATAAATGTTGTTATAAATACCTTCATTCTTACATTGGTTTAAGAGACGCACCAAACACCAATGCAACCAAAGTTAGAGAGAAATGTAAATGCTCTTAAGCATGTAAATATTGTGGGAGCATTTGGCACCCATATGGTTTATAGGTATGCTTTGTAAGGAGTGATTTCTTGGGGATTTTATGTTTTATGGGTTTTGTATGTGAGAAAAATTATTGTGCGTGTGGTTGTAACAGTTTTTCACATAGTGAATTTTTTGTTCTGTTTGTCTTTGACGACGACAGTGGTTTTTCTCCGATTGGAGAGTTTTCCACCTAAATTCTTATGTTGTATTATCTAATTTCTCAGTTATTCTTGAAATTCTGCAATTGGGAATTTGGAAGTCCTGAATTCTCTAACAACTGGTATCAGAGCATTTGTTCCTTGGTGTACCTTTTTAGGTGGTGGATCTTGAGAATTTTTTACGGAATTACTATTCATGTTAATAGTGAATTTTGTTGGTAATGTTGTTTTGACGACAAAGTTGTTCTAAAATACGATGGTTCACATGAAAGACCTGTGTTGATCCAGAGAAGCCAGATTTGAAGTACGGAGCAGATTTATCAAGATGTTGTTTCAAACTGTGTTGAGTTTGATGTGGAGAAATTTCATGGGGGATTGATATTGGCTTGTGGTAAATGAAGTCAATGATAGTCAATCAGGTTTACACAAGAATTTTAAGGCGTGGACAATTTTGGCACCTTAAGAAAATTGTCAAGAATGTGGAGCGAGCTTGGCAAATTGCTTCAAAATCAGTAAATGGAGATATTGATATTGTCGTTAATGGTGAGTCTATTTTCTTCATAAGAAACGTAATTACTGCTAGCGGATCCACAAGTTTGCACATGAGGCCAAAGGGGCTGTGGTCGATTGGTTAAGGCGTTGTGGACTTGATCCACTGATCCTTGCTTCGAGACCCACTGGAGGCATCTTTATTCCGGGGTGGTGTTAGACCCGTAGGTCGCATCTCGGGACTAGGTTACGGATCCTAGGCTAAAAAACCGGCTTGCCTTTCAAAAAAAAAAAAAGTTTGCACATGAGCATTGGTTGGCGTTGATGCAAAGTGTGTGGTGAATTGATGTTTTAGGGAAAAGGTGAAGCATTTTAGGGAAGAAAACAAGTCATATTTTATGAAATGTTTTAGACATGTCTCGTGGCATACTTTATGGCATGCTTCAAAGCATGTTTTAGGAACTCTTTATCTACCTTGATTGAATATGAAGGCTGTTATAAATACCTTCATTCTTGCATTTGTTTGAGATACACACCAAACACCAAGACAACCAATGTTAGAGAGAAATGTAAATGCTCTTAAGTATGTAAATATTGTGGGAGCATTTGGCTCACCAATATGGGTTACGGGTATGTTTTATAAGGAGTGATTTCTTGGGGATTTTGTGTTCTATGGGTTTTGGGTGTGAGAGGAAAATTATTGTGAGTGTGGTTGTAACATTTTCCACATAGTGAATTTTTCTTTGGCTGTCTTTGACAACAACGGTGGTTTTTCTCCGATTGGGGAGTTTTCCACTTCAATTTTCTTGTTGTATTCATTAATTTCTCAGTTATTCTTGAAATCCTGCAATCAGGATTATGGGAATAAGTCGTATTCCCCCAACAACTTATATCGGGGAGCGTTGGTTCCTTGGTGTACTGTTTTTTGTGGTGGATCTTGAGAAGTCTTCGCGGAGTTACTATTTACATGAATAATAAAAGTCGGTGATTAGTGAATTTTGACGACAAAGTTGTTCTAAGATACGATGGCTCACATGAAAGACCTGTAACGATTTAGAAAAGCCAGATCTGAAGTACGGAACATATTTATCAAGATGTTTCAAAATGTGTTGAGTTTGAGGTGGAGAAATTTGATGGGAGATTTATATTGGCTTCTGGTGAATGAAGTCAATTAGGTTTACACAAGAATTTAAGGTGTGGACAATTTTGCCGCCTTAAGGAAATTGTCAAGAATGTGGAGCCGGCTAGGCGAATTACTCTGGAATCAGAAAATGGAAATACTGATATTGTTGCTAACGATGACGGGTCTCTTTTCTTCATAAGAGACTGGGTTGATTCTTTCGGCATATTGTTGATCTCCAAGTTCCCATGGAAGAGGACATAATTACTGTTAGCGGGTCCATAAGTTAGTGTGGTCAACGTATCGAACACACCTTCAATTCACACAAAACTTAGTTAGAACATAATAAAGAGTCGATAATCAATTTTATTTTATTTCTTACTTTTAGCTATAACAACCTTCAATCCAGTTAAAGTAAAAAACTTTTAATTGTGATGCAAAATAAATAGGGGGATGAAGCATAGAGGTGCTCCTCTATCTTCTCTACTCTAATTTGTTTTTTTTTCCTCGCGACGTAGTGTCATCTTTTTCTCCACTTTTTTTTTTTTTTTTTTTTTACATCTTCTTTATGTTTTTTCTTCATATTTTTTTTTTCTTTTCTAGCACAATTTGTACTACATTTTCATCTTCATATTTCTTATTCTTTTTTACTTAAATTCTTCTTTATTAGATTATTGTTTTGTTCATATGACTAATAAGAAAAAAATGTATGATGTGTCACCGAGTCCTAATTTTTAGAAAATTGTCTAATCGGTGTGTTGTGTCCATGTTCAACACGATACCCATTCCCATGTCTATGCATCCTTGGTTTAGATACAACCATTGAATTACATCAGGGATACAAGATAGTACATTTGTCGATGTCCATCAAAGGGAGTGTGCCCCAAACTGTCACAAGAATCTGTTAGAAAACCGCTACAAGTATTTAACGGTTGCATTGGATGTATAAATATGCATCTCAATGTTTAATCAATGGTTGAGATTTTGACGATTCTCTAGTACAAAGCTGAGTAGACCCGCGAAGGAAATTTCAAATAAAATTGCAAATAAATAAATAACATGCTACGTTCAATTGCAATCAAAATTGTAAGAAAAGTGCCTTCCCAACTGAGTCAGCCAAAAGCCATAAATTTTCTCAGTAAAGTCAATAGTACTTTGCCCATGTGAAGTGTAGAGATTTACAGAACAACACTCAATATGCAGCAAAGAATAACTAGCTCTGAAGCAATGGATCTGGAACCATAGAGGAATAGACTTCTGTTTGAATTTCTGACAGAACAGAAAAAATCAGAAATGGCTACAGTTCTGTGATTGAATGAAGAAGGCTTTTGACCAAGCTAACTTATAGTCAAGATAATTGTAGGTCTGGGGAACATAGTTCACTGAGAACTTCTTGTGATAGTGAGGAAGCTGATTCCAATCAGCCTCTGAGAGAACTTTGAGGATCTGACATTTGGAAAATGCAATCCTTTCAGAATTAGCTTTGTCATAGTGGTGAGTGACTATGACTGAATCTGAGTCTACGAGGATGAACTCGTAGAATTCTTGAGATTTCTGGCTATCTGCTTCTTCAAACTGTTGTTGTTGAGGAAACAGATTCTTTACGATGAGCAGAGGCTCCTTGACCAAAGAATACATTGAGGGTTCAATCATGGTGATGTACTCCAAGCAGGCCTTTGGGACATATGGATTTGGTGCCGAAGTCTGCGACTTTGTAAAACTGGTCATAGAAGATCCAGTTACTTCTTCTTCTTGGTTCAACGGGGTGAACTTTTGAAAAAGGGAAATGACATAAGAAAGAGGGGCTTAATGCTTAGTCGCAGAAGGCGCCATAGCATATTGGGATTTTGATTTAGGTTTTGAAAAAGGAGGAGGACGAGAGGAAGATGAGTTAGAAGAACTCATCTTTGCAAAAATTCTCTGGTTAAGAAATCTGTAAGAGAGTTGTCAGCTCCTTTTATAAACTTAATTTCAAAATCAATGGCTGAAAGAAGACCTTGCCACCTGGCGAAGATTTGTTTTGACACGAGATTTAAAATATCTTTTGTTAAAATCTCTTTGGCAGATTGGCAATCAACTTGTAAAAGAAAATTTTGATTTGTTAAATCATCTTGAAGTTTCATGATGCATAAAACAATGGCTAAAACTTCTTTCTTGACTGTTGAATAATTGAATTGGACTGTATTCCAATTACCAGAATGGTATCAGACTAATTGGATAGTAGAATCTGGGAGACGTTGTTTAAGAATACCACCGTATCCTAAATTGGACGCATCTGTTTCTACTATTTTGAAAGCATCTGGATTGGAAATCCCTAGACAAGGAAGATGCTTGACTTTGGACTTGACTTGACGGACTATTTGGGAATGGGCTTCAGTCCATGGGCCTGGGTTTTTCTTAAGTTTGGCAAACAGAGGTTTAAGTAAAACTCGAAGGCCTTTGTAAAAATCTGCAACATAGTTAAGAGATTCTAAAAACTTTTGCAATTGATTTTTATCTTTTAACTCATTTGAAAATTTGTCTGCAAAATTAATTGCCCTAGAGATGTGTGTGATAGTCCCATGAAAAATCTTATGTCCAAGAAATCGGACATTTGTTTGAAAAAGATTGATTTTTGTTGGAGAAAGAACTAAACCACTTTCTTTGATAATTTTTTCAAATTGGTACAAATGTTTCCAGTGGGCTGGAAGTGATTCGGAGAAGACAAGTATATCATCGATATACACAATTGTAAAGTATGAAAATGGCGAGAGAATATCATTCATGATATTCTGAAACTTCTTTCTTGACTGTTGAATAATTGAATTGGACTGTTGAATAATTGAATTGATATTGTGAATAGGGATGATCAATCAACCACAATCGATGATCTTTGCGAGTTCCTCGAGGCACCAGCTCAACTTGGCATAATTCCTCGAGATCACCATTGTAGCCATAACCGAATTCTCGATCGCAGAGCGATCTCGCACCCACGATCGATGCCTACGTTGTCTATGAAGGTGTGTGTAGAGTGTCATATAGACGTGTGAAGTTACGACACTTGTCCTCTCTCCGAAGGAGAGGAAAAAGTCCTAACGAAAATGGAATGGCTCCTCTTCGTCTTCTCCATTCATTACTAATCTCTTGCTACACTATCTTCAGGCCATGGATTGAAATGTTTATTGAAATGTTTCCAAATTAAATTATCCCAGGTTTTCACTCGGGGAAAAGGAAATATCGGGGAAATTATTGGTGAAATTTCAACAATGAGTAATATATATACTTGTTTATAAATTTTGAACCAATTTACTTGTTAAAATTTTGACAATTTGCTTGTACTTGTTTCTTTTTTGCTTTTCTCCATTCAAGATCAAAATGAAATCGATCAATTACCTTTGTTTTGTGATGGCTCAACTTTTTAGAGTTTCTTAACTTATTACTTTGGTTCACTCTCGAAGTTGACTGAAATTTGGACCTACCCGATGAAGAATAACAAAATAAATAGACATTCTAATAGAAACTTTTGAAAGGGTTTGAATACCTCTACAAGCAAGAAGCATGGACCTCTTAACACCGCTGCCATTGAACCCTGCCAATTGCCAAAGATGCATACTTCCCAGATATTCATCTCAGGACAGGCAAACTTACTGATCTGATAGGCGGACCTTTTCCCTCTAGCTGTTTGGAAATAGCATTTTTTGCTGCTTTTTTTTTTTTTTTGGAAGGCGAGCTGGGTTTTTAAGGATTCCATAACCTATCATCTAGGCGACCTATAGGTCAACATCCATTAGAAAGTAACCATGCCGTAGGTGGGATTCGAAGCTAGGACGTGGGGGACAAAGCCACACAGTCCTAACCATTAGGCCATAACACCATTAGCAGCATTTTTGCTGCTAGCTCGCATGTCGCATCAGATTACTACTTTGGGAGCAGTGGAAGAACAAATATCTCGAAATACAAGTTTATGAAAGCCTCCCCAAAGGAGTATCTCATGATGACATGTTAAAGAAGAGTAAGTACTGTTTATGTCCAAGTGGCTCCGAAGTTTAGAGCCCAAGAATTGTCAAATCCATTTACGCGGAATGTGCTCCAGTGCTAATATCTGGTCATCATGCTCCTCCATTCAATGATGTTCTCAACTGGGATTCTTTCTCAGTTCAGTCTTCAGTCGAAGATGTCCCAAATATCAAGAAAATTCTGCAAGGAATATCACAATCTCAGTACAAAAGAATGCAGAGGAAAGTGAAGCAAGTGCAGAAGCATTTTGTGATAAACGGACATTCAAATAGATTTTTTTTTTTGGAAAGCACATTCAAATAGATTTGATGTGTACCATATGATAATTTACTCAATTTGGTTTAGAAGATTGAATTTTCGCGTTTTTGATTAGTTAATCCTATAGTTGTATCAGGACAAAATAGACTCAATCAATAAGATGAGAAGGGTAATTGGAAAATTTTTGAAGCCATAGAAAAGAAGAACGTAAACTATGCTTTTGGTACCTTCCATTATTTATAAACAGTGCTGAGTTAAATGGTCAGAAATGCAGTTTACATGATCGATCTTCAACAATGGCTCCTGAATTTTCATGCAATCAGAAAGAACCCTCGCTGTATCTGAGCTTCAATGCTATCAATAATACAATCAATCCAACAGCAGAATGAGACACCCATCGTTTGTACTTACACTGCACATGTTCATTTTCCTCAGGTTCTGTTAGAGTTTCAGGAGGATCAACATTAGAGTTGAAACTATTGTCTTCTGTGGAGGTAAAAAACTTTGTCAGTCTCCCTGATTCAGATACCTCGGTTTCATCCAATGATTCCTCATCAAGATCATCATCATCGTCATCCTCAAAAACCAAATGGATCCCGTACTTCCTCAGTGTAAGCCCATTAAACACTCGTGGGTCTCGCATGGCTACCTCTATCTTATCACCAT
The DNA here is from genome assembly GCA_963556465.1 of Berberis vulgaris. Taxonomy (NCBI): domain Eukaryota; kingdom Viridiplantae; phylum Streptophyta; class Magnoliopsida; order Ranunculales; family Berberidaceae; genus Berberis; species Berberis vulgaris. Next base: position 96,946,497 of record OY747128.1, read on the forward strand.
CTTTTAACAATGAGACTAGCGAATTATAATCAAGATACCGGCATAAGTAAACTTGATCTTCATGGGTTTTTGGAACTCCAATCAAAGATAAGGCGGTAGTGAATATTGCAGAGTAACCTCTGATGATTCTTGCTTGTACGTCTCCTATCGCGGGCAATTTATCTCTAAAATCATCCTGCATCTGTTGATCCAGCGAGATAACAACGCATACAATAACAGATTTGATCTTACGGTTTTTGTGGCTTGCGTAACTCGAAACTTCTTTAACAAACCATGGTGGGATTTCACTTCCTGGTATACACAAATTGCGTAGACGCTTCAGAGCCACCTGCAAATGAATACTTCTATAAGAAAGCAATGCCAACCAATACTTTTTGTGGATTCGGTCTACTAAAGTGAAATAGAGAATGAGAGTTTACCTTTGATAGTCTGGTCTTTATCACCAAATCACATGCTGTGCAACCACCCATGAATAACCTTATCAAAGACTTCAAGCATTCAAGGCCGGGAACATCCGTTATATTCTTGCAATTTGTGAACCGCAGCTCTTCTAGATTTTCCAAGTTCGACAGATCAGATACACTCTCCAATGCAGTACAATTTGTAGCATCTAAAAAGGTTAAACTGGAGGGAAGTGGAGGGAGAAACTTAAGCATCATACAGTTGGCCAACGAAAGTTTTTTAAGACTAGAAAGGCCCCTCATGCTCGTAGGGAGACTCCAGAAGATGTTGTTGCTTAGATTTAAATCTTCCAACGATGATAGTTTCTCAAAACTATCAGGAATGGTACCGGATATCATGCAATTCCTAGCATCCAGAGTCTCTAACAAGGAAAGATTCGACAAAGAAGATGGAAGAACGGCATTCAACTCTCCATGTTCCCCAGTACTTTGAAGCATCTCAATATTCTCTTTTTTTCCCATTTCCAGAATCAATAAGCTTGATAGCATCCCACATTCTTCCGGTAATTCTGACACGCCAGTTTCTTGCATTAGTAACTGTATGAGACACTTTAAATTTCCGATTGAAGCTGGTAGCCTGCTCAGATATTTACATTTATTCACATTCAGTACCTCAAGGTTCTCCAACAGCCCAATGGAAGTCGGTAACTTTGTTATAGCAGCATTTACTAGGACCAAGCTCTTTAGACTAAACATAGTTCCAATTGAGTCGGGCAAACAGCAGAGTGATTCACAGTTCCTCATCTCAAGCTTCTTAAGCATTTTCAATTTTCCAATCTCATCTGGTAATTCTGATATCAATGTCCTGTCTAATTGAAATTTAACTAGAGATGATAATCCACCAATTGAACTAGGCAATTTGTCAAGTCTGGTATTAGCGACCGATAGGTACTCCAGATGAGATAAAGAACCAATGGAAGCCGGCAGTTCTTTAACTGAACTATGGTTTAGGTCGAGTTCTAATAAAGATTTCAGTCTGCCAATGTAATCAGGGATTGTGATCAGTGACTGGCACCATATCAAACTTAGTATTTCAAGCTCGGTCAAACAGCCGATGGAATCAGGTATTTCTCCTACACTGGAACTATTAAGAGAGAGCTCTCTCAGAGAAGTGAGTTTTCCTAATGAGTGGGGCAATTCCTTCAGTGATGTGCAGTAATTTAGACTCAACTTTTCAAGTTTTGTAACACGCCAGATAGAATCAGGCAGCTTTATAATGCCGGTTCTGTCAAGGAGAAGCTCTTTTAAGGACTTCATGCTTCTGAGATCTTCCGGTAACTTATTCAGTTTGAAGCAATCAGAAAGATTAAGGGTTTCAAGACTTCTCAGACCAGAAATATCATCAGGAAAATTCGCAAGGCTAGAACAGCCCTTTAGGTTCAAGATACGTAATTTCTTTAAATCTCCAATTGTTTTATGAAGCTCAGTGAGTTTTGAACAACGCTCTAGAATCAGTTTTTCCAGGTGTGGATGCCCAGAAAAATCAGGGGTTGCAGTTAGACTAAAGCAACCATGGAGATTCAAAACAATCAACTTCATAGCCTGTGAAAACATAAAGTAAATGCTGGGATTAAGGATGCTGTAGCCGTAAGAACAATTAAGACAGTGTTTGCAATGTAGTATGTGGAAACTTAATTTTTTATGCAGGCTAGTTTGGTTATCAGCTCAAAGATTCAAGATCTTAAGCACGTCTGGTCCTTAGAAGATTCGACATCCTCCCACTATAACTAGAACATACCGAGTAAAACATTTCGCAGATGGCTAAAGGTTGCAGGTTAAGTTCATCTATGAATCCAGTTATTGGTCTAGTTCATCTATGAATCCAATTATTGATTTAGTATAGCTTCTATATTTTTGGTCTGTTGGGAACTCAGGGCATTTGGATCCTAATAACACCTCATCCAGCGACAACACCAAATTGACCGGTCACGCAAAATTGGTGAAGCAATAAACAACTAAATATATTTATTTGTAAATAATGAGAAAAGGCATTAGTGAAGAAGTGTACCTTTTTCGTACTCCATTTCAGATCCCATACTTGTTTGATTCTGCTCTCAGTAAGATCAAGGACGGCAAGTTCCTGAGGATTGAAATCACAAGGGAGAGCTTCCAAAGGGCACCCTTTCCATTGTAACCATTTTAGTTCACCAGGTAGAAGTTTGAATTCTCCCTTTAAGCTCTTATAATTGATTTGAAGCAATCTTAAATTGACCATTGGCATAAATCTCTTAGTTTCCAGAACTGTAATGTCATCTTCAGCTACTTCACCTTCTGAGTTTCTGAATGTTTGTGTCAAGTATTTAATGGGAGAGCTGAGATTGAACCTCCTACTGCTGGGTGATGTAGAACTTTCATTGGATCTTAGACGTTGCATGCCATACTTGTCGAAGTTGAAGACGATTCCTTGAATACTTCTTGTTCCCTAAGTCCAATTATAAAGAGGCAAATTTCTCTTATTGAAAAGATTTGCATATCACGCAAAAAGCGACATAGAAAAAGAAATATTATATAGTAACAGATGCAATGCAAACCTTGTCATACTTCAGAACAGAAGTAATGTCACCATGATCCCACAATCTGCTACGCTTACCGGTATCTTGGTTTTCTTGTCGAACAATTTGTCTTCCCATATCTCTTAGCTGATCGTGCATCCACAAGGTAGTGTGATCAACAACCTTAATAAGACATTTTGTAGTAAGAACTGTAATTGCTACCTCCGCACTGAAACCACAACCCTTCAATATATCAATAACACTTTCCCTCTGCATTTCCAATTCAACAAAGAAGCATGCCATGTCGAGGAATATACACTTTTCTTCTTCATCCAACCCATCGAAGCTTATCTTAAGCACATTGTGAAGATCCCCCGGCTGAATCTTTTTCAACTTTTCCAGCTCATCTTCCCACTCAGTTTTTCTTTTCTTACCGAAAAGGAAAGCACCCACTACTTCCAGAGCCAATGGTAGTCTATCAATGCAAGACACAAGACTCTTTGATAAATGCATGAAAGATTCAGGAGGTTTCTCTTTTCCAAATGCATGATAACTAAAGAGTTGAAGTGATTCATTCTGACTCAATGTTTTCACATCATAAATTTCATTCACACAAGACTGCACCAAAACTTGTTCATCTCTCGTCGTCACAATGATCCTACTTCCTGCACCAAACCAGTCTTTCGTACCAGCTAATGCATCAAGTTGGCTTATATCATCAACATCATCTAGAACAACAAGAATTCGTTTGTCATAAACCCTTCCTTTGATTGTTGAGATACCTGCGCTCAACTCATCCACATTTGAACCATTATCTGGGAAAAGATCACGAATAAGCTTGTTTTGAAGAGAAACCAATCCATTGTACTGTGCTGAAGTTGTTCTGATGTTTGATATGAAGCTGCGGTATTTAAACTGGCCTATGATAGCATT